>BMAU01020332.1:347500-1035000 GCA_019973935.1 Trichonephila clavipes | reverse complement strand
TTGGTTGGTCGGCTTCTCGCTCGAGATCCGCGCCCTGCAGCTTCAAAAGACGAACTTTTGCAGCGCATGGTGGCTCACAAATACTGATTTTGGACAATATGGAATTCTCTTACACAAACATACATTCAAAATCTATTTGACTTCATGCCTCGTCGAATAGCAACACTCACTACACGAAATACTGATTTTGGACACTTAAAATTATTTTTTTGCTTTGAAAATTTCGTCATTTATTTGTACTATTATAAGTTGTTTGTGCATTAAATTTTCGTTTAATTCTGATGATTCCTTCATGGTGTTGCATTTTTACACACAGCAGTTTACATAAGTCACGGATGCGGTATAGTGGTTAGCGACGGTGACTTAAGTGCCTTAGGGACTGGGTTCGAATCCCGGAGAAGACATGGATGTTTGTAAATGTATAGTGTCTTCGTGGCATGGGGGTACTATATATAGCCATCGAGCCGCAAGCCCTCTCGTGAGGTTGGTGGAAGGAGAAGAGTGGTGGGATTCCTCTGACCATGTTAGGTGTCCTGCATCAAAATTGGGGTGGAAATGAGCCAAATCGTACTGTCACCTGTATGGTGCTCAAAGCTCCAGCTAACGACAGGCGTCACTTAGCCCTTTGCCATAATGAATTTCTTGGGCCTCAATAAGGTGGCATCAGTAACAACAACAAAAAATACATAATATATGTAGAATTAGTTTTTTTGTTATTGTTGTTGAAGAATTTTTTATTAAGAAATATCTTAGCATAGTGCAAAATAAATACATAGTGAAAATGTAATGCTATATTATTGATTTCTATTCTCTAACTCTGCATGCATTGTCGTGGAAATCGAATTTTTTCAAATTGTCCTACTGTATGGCACACTGAATCATATTGGTAGAATGGTTTGGCACGCCACAGCTAAAAGTTTATCGACCCTCGATCTAAAATATATTTATTTATTGAGTTCTTAAGACCTTACTTAAAATATGTTATAATGACAGCTTTTTAATAAATTAGTCAAAATTAATATCGAATTTACTTGAAATAAGGTTTTCTAAAAACATAAGATAAATAATTAGTAAACAATTATATAGTAGCATCAAGCAGGAATCCGTTTAAAAAATTATTTCTACACACACACATGTCACTGGCTACAATGAATTACACCCAAGTAGAAATAAAGATTAATCTATGAATGAGTAAGTAATAATGAAAGTTTTCCTCCTTTATATAAAAAATCTTCGAAAATCTGAATTTTCAAAAAGTAAGAATTACTCGCATTTCTTTAACCTCTACTCATTAATTATATCACATTCCACAAGTGGAATTATCTTCGAAAGAATCATTGCGGGGAAAAAAAAATTTTAACAGGATTTGAGCAAATTCTCCGTTACTGTCATTCGAGTACTTTTTGCTCTTTTGCTTTTTCCGCATAGTGTCTTGAAAAATGAATTACTTTAAATAATAATTAGCTTATACAATTGAGTTTGCAAGGAACCTCCTGAAGGCACCCTAGAGCAATATAGTACACATTAAATATAATTTAATCATTTCAACCAATTATAGAAGACATTTTAACTGGATGTTTTTTTTACCTTTCTCTTTTTAACATATCTAGAATTTTGCTTTATAAAGCCTAAAGAAGCTGAATGTGAATCACCAGCCATTCGCATTTGCGAAGTTAAATTCACAATTCATTCCTCTCTTTCTCTCTCTCTCTCTGTTCCAAGTTGTTGTTTTTTTCAATTTCAATGATTAGATTTCTAGGAGAAAAGTAATAACAAGTAGGTATACAGATGAAGATTTGTCACGGATTCAATTATGTTAATAGACTGTTTCTATATGCAATACAGAAAAATCTCTTTAAGAGCATTAAAAGCTTTCACTTTCTCCTAGTTTACAATTAAAACTTAGAAATATCTTTAAAAAATTTCTTGTTAAAGATTTTGTTTTAAGAAAGTATTATTAAAATAAATATATTTATATTTTTTTGTATGAGTATTTTAAATTGGAAAATGATACATTTTTTACTCAAATGGTGAAATTGAACTACTAGCATCAATAAATTTAATTTATCCTATCCTCTATGTTTCGATAAATATTGTGAAAGAGGTCAAATTAAGCACTTTTTTCTCATCATCTTAAAAAACAAATCTATTTTCATGTTTTTCATATTTCTTAAACTTGTAGTTTCTTTTGAGACTAAAAGTGTTATTTTTGTTGCATATATCATGCAAGCGATATTACCAAGAGTTAAGAGCAGTCAGTCGGGTGGAAACCTTTCAGAAATCGATTTTGAGTTTTTGATATTTGTAAAATTTTCAAATCAAGACCTTTCCAATGATATAACAGACAAGCCATTATATGAATTAGAAGTATTTTAAAATGATTTTTAAAAATTAATCAGCTGATTTATAAATAATGATAAATGGATGTTGATCAATAAATGGGATTAGGAAAATAATCATGAATTATCTAATGTAGATTTTTTTTCTTATCAACGGACATTAGTTTGCCTTAGTAATTTTAAGGGCATATTATAAATGCGGAAATTTCAATGGTGATTATATTTTAGAAGAACAAAGGACCATAGAATAAAAGTTTTACTATAATATAAACGTTGGCTAAGGAACTTTTATGATTTAAATGTCTGTGGTGAGACGAGAAAAGGATAAAACCCGCAAGAGCTTTAGAGACACAGAATTTTTAAGCGAACAGCAAAAGCCCGTGGTTCCCTCTACTTGTGTTTGGCATACCACACTAATTTGGTCTGGTTGTGCAAGCTCAGATAACCAGCTCAGATACAGCAGCTTCAAACTCATTAATACCCTTTTACTTCAGTATTATATTGACAGGTATAATGTTGAAACATTTACTGAGTTTTTACTTACAATTGCTTACTATTGTTTAGAATAGTAAGTAATAGTAATAAGTAAAAAATAATCTCTAAATAATATTAAGTATTATTTTTTTTCTGCAGCAGCACTTGATGATCATTCACTGAAGTGAAAACACTCCACGCAAATACACATTTACGCGCAAATACATACAAATAATCAATAAAACAAAAAAATCAGAAATCAGAAGAACAGAAGCATAAAGACAATTAGAAAGTCAGTCAGATTGCAGAGCTCGTAACTGCTCTCATTTATACGAAAAAAGAAAATATTTTGTTATAAATGAAATACTACTCCACATAATTAAAGCCAAGGAGGAATAATTTGAATTCAACCAAAACATTATTTTAACATTTATAAATAGAATTTCTCCCGTATTTTATTACAATTTACCACTGCCGAAAAAAAAAAAACAATTTGAAAGCACAGATTATTATTTCTAGAACATTTTAAGTAATTAGTTTTAGATGAAAATTCCCCAAAATATTTACGTATTTAAAATTTCGTTTTTGTCATCCTTATTTCTCTTAAAAAATAACCGCGCACAATTACCAAGGAAATATTTTATTTCGGTTTATAACAGTTTTTCACAGAAATAAGTCCATTTAAAATATTTATTTTCATGTGAATTTAGAATTTGCATTTCAAAATAACATCAGATATTTGTTTAAATTTGTGTAAATAATTCAGATGTACAAAAATAAATTCAGATTGAGAAAAGTTATTCTTTGCAAGGAGAATAAGTTGGAATTCAAATAATTTTCTCAAAATTGTTTTGTATTTATGAAGGCGGGGAAAAATTTAAAGATTTAAAAAGATTATTTTGTTTTTAAAATTTCTCCATTGTTATACATGAGAACGAATTGAATATATATATAAATATGCATACATGTTGTTTATGTTTTTGAATATAATAAATGAAATGCTGCAAAAATAAACAAGATTTTCTGGTAAGGAAGGGAATTAAAATTCAAACTACTTTACCTCTTTTTTATATCCATCTATTCAGGGCATTTTATTCATATCGTCAGAAAAAAATGACAGTAAGACAGTGCTTCTCAAACTTTCAATACTGGCGCCCCCTTTTCAATCACAATTTTTATCGCGAACCCCTTATACATAATAATTTACTGAATGCAATAATAATGCACTTTTACGATAAAGCAACTATATTTATTATAAACCGTACAAATTCATGACATATGTATTAAATTTTGTATATGTTACTTTTAAGCAAAAAAAAAAAGTTAAGTAATAGGATAATTACTAAGTTATTTTTCCTTTCTCTGATATTTAAATTGGAACATATTACAAAATGCGGTGGTTGCTTAGAAGACAAAATATAGATATCAGCTAAATATAGAAGATGAACTCAGAGGGTCAATTTCTTATCTTAAAACTCCTTTTTTTGCTCTGTAAGACAAGCCCATGGAAGTAGCTAATAATTATTAAACTTGTTCTTAATTTAGTATTAATTAATTAGTCATAAAATACTCTGTGCACCACTCATACATTAAAAGCAGTGTTTCTCAAACTTTCAATACTGGCGACCCAATTTTCAATCAT
Organism: Trichonephila clavipes; assembly: GCA_019973935.1. NCBI lineage: Eukaryota > Metazoa > Arthropoda > Arachnida > Araneae > Nephilidae > Trichonephila > Trichonephila clavipes. Next base: position 1,030,545 of record BMAU01020332.1, on the reverse strand, counting down.
AATTTTTGTCTCGCCCCCTGTACAACAATAATGTATTTACTGCAATAAAAATGCACTTTGAGAGAGAGACGCTAAAGTTACAATACGATCTTAATTATAAACCGTACAAATTAATACGATAAGTATATTAAATTTTGTGTATATTTTAATAATATATATTTTAAGAAAATTACTTAAAATATATATTACTTAGAATTATGTTATTTTTCTTTCTCTAATTTTAAATTGGAACAGAACGCAAAATGATGTATTTAATTAAAGATTTATTTCCTTCAGCATTTATTTCTTAAAGTACAAATGTCATTAGAAAAATAGTCTAGTCAATGTCGCTCTCTATCATATCCATCATATCTGGCATTATAGGGTACGTTTGCGTGAGTCTGGGCAACCTATCGGACGTCTGCGCAAAACATGTAAAAATGCTTTTCCTCGTACAATTCCAGTCAGTTTTGGTCGACTCGATACTCCTATAGCTACCGAATCTAGCTTGAATGTACATTTTTTTAATTTCCACGTTAATTGTAATTCACGGTAATTAAGTATTTACGGCAGTAGATTAAAACAATATCATACATACATTTTTAAGTCGTAAGTAAACATTCGACCATAATAAAGAATCAACAAGTACACAGACGAACGAGCATGGTTCCGAAAATTAAATCAAGGCGATCTTCTCAAAAATACTTAAATTTTGGATTTACCACTACTGAAGTAAATGATGGAAAAAAAGCCCCAGCTCGATATGTTTTAAAACTTACAAATCTGTAGAACAACATGTGAAAGTTGTTTTTAAAACATGTAAAATCATTTAGCTATGTTGGCAAAGAATTTTAAAAAGTATTTTCTGGATAAGGACAGCTTGGTAGCAAGTTACGAGTGGATTAGGGATCTATTTCAAGATACTCCAGAAGTGCTCTCAACTTCCGAAGAAGAAATCTTCATAGATTTCACATCAATGAAAAATTAAAAGGCAATTTTGTAATAAATCGCTCTTTGAATTCGGGGTAAGGTGGATGAGGAATTATCTGTACTGAAAACAAAAGCACTTTGTATACTATTACCATTTTCAACATCCTACCTTTTTCAAACCGGATTTTCTGCAGTGGATGCCTTGAAGACAAAATATAGATCTCAGCTAAATATAGAAAAATAACTCTTTAAGTGTCAATTTCTGATATTAAAACCTTCCTTTGAAAACTTTCCTCTACAAGAAAAGCCCGTGGAAGTCCCTAATAATTATTAAACTTGTTCTTAATTTAGTAATAAGATTGATTGATTGAATATTAAGGTCACTATTCAGCTGCACGAGGGCTTTTGACGACGGACCACGTAAATTTGAACCATGGTCAAGTGACGTGGATGACACCTGAGCTGGCACCCTTCTCTCCTAACTACCACTTCACACCAACGGGAAAACGTTTCAACTCTCAACAGATTTAACATGCATCGCTGCCCTATGGCGGGTCTTTAGTGGTACTGGGCTCGAACTCGTGAAAGGCAAGCCACGATCCGATACCTTACCACTCGGCTACCGCGGCCAAATTCAGTAATAAGAAATTATTCATAAAATACCTTCTTCAGTACTGATACATCAAACGTATACTGGCTGAAACACCGACTCTTCGCACGAGTTCATTTTTTAAAAAAATAAAACATTATTCTTGATATAATAGCTGAACTGTAAGGAGAGTAAAACTGTGTGCACGACATTGTATACAAAAAAATGTAAAATGATTTTTTTTTAGATAAATGCTATAATTGTAAATAACTGTTTAAAAGAACTGTAATTTTAAACCTCACACAATTAGCATTTAGAATTAATGTTAAATTATGAAAAAGAATATAAAATTCCGATGAAGAATAATTGTGTTACTTTTTAACATTTAAAGCCAGTAGACTTCAAAATGTTTTAACCCGGGAGCAGGCGCGTACTCGATACTAACATTAATGGTAGTGCGGGGGGACTGAGTCACCCCAATCATTTGTTTAGAATTATTTTTACTGTACACGATACAAATCCATTCTAGTGAATATTTTAATTTATAGAAAGTATACTTACCTTCTTTCAAGGACTATTCAATTCTTTGATGATTTGAGAAAAAATCAATAAAACGGAATTAAAATGATTCAAAAGTACAAGACCATAATAAAGGACAAAAATCAGACACTTTTCAATTATCCTACAGAAATGTTAAACCAATCAATTCTTTTCCAAATATCGCAAAAACTCAATTTTTACAATTTCCCTAAGGGAAAAGCAAACGCATAAAAGATGGGAGGGAACTAATATTGATAATAACCATACCATAAGATTGAAGGTCAATCAAATGATTAGCAAACGTGCTATGCAGCCTGGCTGAAAAGTGAATCATGACTTCCTTTTCTTTTTCTACAACTAATGTACAGTATTTCAATAATAATTACAGTGGTGAATTGTTTATCTTCTTAGAATTTTTCTCAGGGTCTGTGTGGGTTTCGTTTTTCTTTAACGAGTAATATTTTATGTTAAAACGTAATAAAAAAATCTCTCATTGAGGAAAAACAGCAAATAAAACAAAATGTTTTTTTTTTTTTTAATTTGGTTTTGGGATCAAAGATAGTTATTTGATGACGGAAAAAAGCCAGATAATAAATATAAATTATGTCAGTGTTGTTGTGTGTATTTTTTTTTTATTATGGAAGAAAGCATTTTGTTTTACTTCTTTTCCGGTTATTTTTTTAAAAAAATCTTTAAATTTTCGATACGCCCGCGCCCCCTTTACATCGCGTCCCCCCAGGGGCGCGCCCCAAAGAAACACTGCGGTAAGATGTTACTGCGATGTTGATGACATTTTATAGCGACTGTTGAATAACGTTTCTTACTTAATATGATTACTGAAAAAGTTTAGTTAGGGGGAAAATAACTAACAAAATCCCTACTTAATAGAAACATGTATATGAATATAAACTAGAGCACTGCGACGACGACGGAGATAGATGTATACGAAATACAAGGGTTATTTTTTAATTTCTTCTAAAGGGTGTATTTTTAGAGGTATAGAACTTTAAATTGCAATAAAACAACGATGTATTATTCGATTGACATGAATTTTTTTTATTCGAAAGATAATCTTTGAGGCATTACATTTTAAATATGATTTCTGGCATAGTACTGCCACGGCTGGCTCGGATGTAGTCCAATCTGGACGCCCAATTTTCGATGACTTTTTCCAACATTTGTGGCCGTATATCGGCAATAACACTGAGAATGCTGTCTTCCAAATAGTCAAGCGTTTGTGGCTTATCCGCACAGACCAATGACTTTACATAGCCCTACAGAAAATAATCTAGCGGTGTTAAATCACGAGATCTTGGAGGCCAATTCACAGGTCCAAAACGGAAATTAGGCGGTCACCAAACGTGTCTTTCAATAAATCGATTGTGGCGCGAGCTGTGTGACATGTTGCGCCGTCTTGTTGGAACCACAGCTTCTGGACATCATGATTGTTCAATTCAAGAATGAAAAAGTTAGTAATCATGGCTCTATACCGATCACCATTGACTGTAACGTTGTGGCCTTCATTCTTTTTGAAGAAGTACGGACCAATGATTCCACCAGCCCATAAAGCGCACGTAACAGTCAGTTTTTCTGGATGTAACGGTGTTTCGACATACACTTGTGGATTAGCTTCACTCCAAATGCGGCAGTTTTGTTTGTTGACGTAGCCATTCAACCAGAAGTGCGCTTCATCGCTAAACAAAATTCGCTTATGAAAATCGGGAACAACGGTAATCTCGTTTTGAGCCCATTTGACGAATCTACGCCTTGCTTGATGATCGTTTTGATGAATTGCCAAACCAAACTGAGAATAAATCACTTGACAGCTGTTAAATAGGTCGCCATCTTGGAAAGTAATGCCAACTTAAACTTCTATACCTGGGGAAAAAAACACTCTTTATTAGCTCACACTCTCTATATATTTATTTATTTATCTTGGTGGAATTTTCAATCTTTAATAAAATACATTTTAAAGCGATCAATTGAGCTGGTATTTTATATACATGATTATTTTGGATGAAAATACAGTAATGTATTTATAATTAATGAAAATTAATTCATTAAAATTAATTATTTAAAGAATTACAAATACAACCACGTTGACATTTTTTGGTGACTTAGCAACTCTTTTGGCGACTTGTGTCAAAACTTAAAAAGGTTTTTTTTTTCGTTTTAAAGCATTCAGTTGAACTGAAATTTTATATACACGATTGTTTTAGATGACAATACGATACTTTTATGATAATTAATAAAAATTAACTACCACTTAATGTTGTGAATCTGTCATATGTATAGACATATTTTTATTAATTGTAACTATTTAAAAGTAGCAAAAATAAAAAAAATTGGTTGATCTAAGTAGGAATTGACTTATTTTTTATATTACTTGTTTTTATGCTTATCGCTATCCGTAGCTCTGAGCACCATGCAGGTAATAGAGCGATTTGGCTCGGTGCTGCCCGAATTTTGAGTAAGAACACCCTGGGGGTGGTTAAGGGCCTCCCATCTCTTTGCACCTACCACTAACCTCACGAGAGCGCAAGTGGCTGGACGAACATTTAGAGTGTTCTCAAGCTACAAAAGCACTATACATTTACAAATATTCATGCCTCCTCCAGGATTCGAACTCAGACCTTGCGGTTGGCGTCACTAACCACTAAACCAAATGATCGGGCAAAGAAAGGAAATGCACGTATACAATACGGAAGAAAAGCAGAAAAAAATACTTTATCAATATAATGGTGTTAGTAAGAAATTTTGTCTGTAACCATGAGGAAGAACAAAAAATCAAAGTCCGTTAGAAAGGTACATGACCTCCCCAAACTATAACTATTGCTTTACACTTTCTTTTCACCCGTAATATTAAATCAACAAGCAGTTCATGAGGTAAAGATTTGCCAATCTTCAGCTATTTGGTGTTCTGCGGATAATGCGATGTTTCTGCCACTTTTCGTTCCAAAGTATTCTCTACATGTTCGACGATATTTAAATAAAGCACCAACAAAGATATTAAGTAAAGCCCTGACAAGCAGACAATTTGTAGATATTTTTCACTTTCTAGAAGCTCCTCAACATCAAAGTTTCTGTGTGACCGTAAATTATGATCCACAAAAATAGAGTGTGAACTAAATTCGAATGAAATAATGTTAGCTCAGTACTTCTCAAAGTTTCAATATTCGCGACCCAATATTTAATCATATTTTTCATCGCCCCCCCAGATAATAACAATATATGGAATTCAATAATACTATACTTTGATGTTACAACTACGATACGACTTTAACCTCGTATGTGCCATATGCGTATATAAACGTCTCGCTCAGCAAAACGTTAATTTCTCCAGACGTATATATACGGCTTTCTGAAGTAAGATCATTTCTGTGCACTGCTATCCATAAAATCATTCCGAAGGCTTTGGACTGTAATAAAAGGACCTGGACAATGTTTGCAAAGGATTTGCTTATTTCAGATATTTTTCTTATTTATTTCTTCCTGCTCCTAATGCATCACATACGCGCGTCTACGTGGAAAACGGTTGGCATTGGGTAGTGAATCGCAAAACTTTTAATCGGTATTTTAGGGATTGATTATAAACCATACAAATTATCAAGATAAGTGTTAATTTTTGTATGTAATTTTATATGTGACAATCCAATGGGGTAACTGGTAATTATTAAACTTGTTCTTATCTTAATATTGTTAAATTAATTATCAAATACACTGTGTAGAACTGGTACATTTATACGTCTAATACGTCAGTGTAAATGTGCGTTTTATTTTTTATTATGACAGAATGTATTTTGTTTGTTTAATTTCAGTAAATTAACAATTTTTGAATGCTTTTGTTTTCGACTTTTCAATATGCTCGCGCCCCCCTTCGTAGAGTAGTCACGCCCGCAAGGGGGCACGTCCCACAGTTTGAGAAAGGGTGCGTTAACTGGTAATTTTAGAGTGGAATTGCAAATGATAGAGCCATTCACTTACTTATTCATCAAGTATTTCGTGTGTGTGTTGTTGAACTTTTTACTTCGAAACCATGCCACTTTTGTTCTTTTGTTTGTGTACCATTGAAATCTTTAAATTGTTGGTAACCGAAGAAATTAAATAATTTATTACCTTTGATTATTTGTTTACTTATTTATTTTGAATTTCAAATCCCCCATTGAAAGTCTTCGAATCCCACCCACCCCACTTCGAAATTTGAAGAAAGAAAAGAAAAAATGTAATTGATAGCCCGCAGCGATTTACGAATATTGATATAGCAATTAGGGTGCGATAAGGAGAACGAACCAGCATTTAAATAATTAAAAGTATTTTCAATGTAGGTAAATTAACTTAAATATGAAAGAGGGGAATAATTTAAATTTTAGTATTATTGCGTAAAATTTTAATTTCTCAGAAGTCTACACTAAATCCGATTCCTAATGGGAAAAGATATGAAGGATGATTCTTAATTACCTGAATTACTTTAAATTTGATTAGGAGTAGAAATTTCTTAAAAAAATATCAAAGAGTTAGAAAGAGTGGCGGGGAACAGCTGCAAAATGTGAATTCTGGTATTTCACTACGTAAACAATTAGACATAGTAACCCTATTAGTTGTGTTTGAAAATGAGGATTTTTACTTTAATCAGATTCCAGCTTTTAATTTTGAATAAAAAATCAAATAAACATCATGGAACCAATTTCGTATTATTAAGATAATGATAAAAATTGGTTTTTGTTGAATTTCGGTTTCTTAGTTTCATTATTATATTTCACTTTTTGAAAATAGTTTTCTTTTCTGATTAATTTAGATTTGGTGATAACAAAAATCCAACATCCGATGGACATAGTTAATTAAAACTTAAAGCGCTAAAAAGTATTTTCATAGAAAATTGCAGTATTATTTTAAGAACAAAAATGCAAAAGTTTTCCGTTTCAAAAACAGACAAAGGTAGAAATATTTGAGTTTTAATGAGATGATATGAATTTTAAAATAATTAATGGATACCATTGTAAAAAAAATCTAATAGCAATAAATTATCCCAAGCAACTTATTTTGTTATTAAAAATGACTTTCGAATACTCGTAGAGAGGCAAGCACAAGTAATATAAATGTTGAAATAAATTTTAAGTTTTAAATTTGTGCGAACAGCAATTTACTTAAATTTTTAATAATGCTACAGTTTGTTGTTCTGCTTGATTAAAATTTCCCTTAAGACAACCAACAGATGAGTCATTTAGAACTCTGATCTGATGGCAATAACAATATAATTGAAACATTCAAATACTATTATACAACTTCAATATAGAATTTTAAAATATATAATTGAATTTACTATAAATATGTTCTTAACACGAGAATAAACTTACATAAAAAGCGAAAGAAGAGAAAAGAGAGAGAAAGTGATGGTTCTTGACCATGATTAAACAAATAGTTCTAAAGTGTGCCCTGAAAACTTTCAAGAATATTTGACTTATTTTTTTCCTTCTTCATTGCTCTTATTTAGATGGAAATGGCATGTTTTTGAGGAAGTAGAATTTTGTAAGGAATCTATTACTTGCTCATCCGGTCTTCAGTTTTCCGAAATTAGTCTGAATTTTATAGAATAAATGTTCTCAATGTTCTCTAGTCTAAAATTTTCTATGTGTGTGTGTCCATTTTTGCTAATCATTCTAATCTATATATTTAAGATTATGATTTTGGGCATCACATTAGAATCCACACACACACAATTATTTTTTTGCCTCTTAAAACTATTTACCTCTCAACCATTTATCCAACATAAATTGATAGAATTTCTTTTTCTGTTCTCACTTTGCTATCCCTAAGGTATCCAAACACGTTGAAAATGACCCAATTCAGTCAAGACAAATATTTTTGTTTTTTTATTTTATTGAATAGAGCTAACTTTTGACTTTACAAAACATACTTTGTTTTGATTTTACGCTACCTAGAGGCCAATCTACAAAAGGGGAAGAAGATCTTTGATCCACCAAAACTAGGCATTTAAATTGTTCAAAATCTATCATAGTGGGTCTGATAACTCAAAATAAAGAGTGTTTTTTTTCAGGTATAGAAGTTTAAGTTGGCATTACTTTCCAAGAGGGCGATCGATTTAACAGCTGTCAAGTGATTTATTCTCAGTTTGGTTTGGCAATTCATCAAAACGATCATCAAGCAAGGCGTAAATTCGTCGAATGGGCCCAAAACGAGATTGCCGTTGTTCCCTATTTTCATAAGCTAATTTTGTTTAGCGATGAAGCGCACTTCTGGTTGAATGGCTACGTCAACAAACAAAACTGCCGCATTTGGAGTGAAGCTAATCCACAAGTGTATATCGAAACACCGTTACATCCAGAAAAACTGACTGTTTGGTGCGCTTTATGGGCTGGTGGAATCCTTCAAAAACGATGAAGGCCCCAACGTTACAGTCAATGGTGATCGGTATACAGCCATGATTACTAACTTTTTCATTCCTGAATTGAACAATCATGATATCCAGGAGCTGTGGTTCCAACAAGACGGCGCAATATGTCACACAGCTCTCGCCACAATCGATTTATTGAAAGACACGTTTGGTGACCGCCTAATTTCACGTTTTGGACCAGTGAATTGCCCTCCAAGATCTTGTGATTTAACACCGCTAGACTATTTTCTGTGGGACTATGTAAAGTCATTGGTCTGTGCGGATAAGCCACAAACGCTTGACTATTTGGAAGACAACATTCTCAGTGTTATTGCCGATATACGGCCACAAATGTTGGAAAAAGTCATCGAAAATTTGACGTCCAGATTGGAGTACATCCGAGCCAGCCGTGGCAGTCATATGCCAGAAATCATATTTAAAATGTAATGCCACAAGATTATCTTTCGAATAAAAAAAATTCAAGTCAATCGAATAATACATCGTTGTTTTATTGCAATTTAAATTTCTATACCTCTAAAAAAACACCCTTTATTATAAATGGATTTCTATAAAACTTTTTCAACCTGATTTTTATGCTATTTTCTAGAGAATTTACTAAAATATTTCTTATGGTATGAATATTTTTTGACTTAGGACCTGTTATTTAAATAATGGTATCATAAAGAATGTAACTTTTCTTATGTTTATTCAATCAGCTCTAAAATTTTAAATTTTAATAAAACATTACAATTTTAGTGCATTCTCTAGATAAATGTATCTTAGTTTTTTGGGTAATACTTTTACTAATATAAGTTTATTACTTTTTTCTCAAAGGGCTTTGAAGTTTTACAAAAATATTGCTGAAATTTCTCTTGTAATTGTGATTTTTGTGAAATTTAGGCTATTTATTTTAAATATTGTTGGTTAAATATTAGTATTTGTTGCTATTGAGTCTTATAAAAGCAAATATAATGTTTAAATATGTTATTTTGTCAAAAAGTGCTCCGTACGTTTTCGGATACCTTAACTAGCTCTAGTGAACCAAAGCTTACGTCCTTTTTTTCATTCTCTCCAGTACATAGTTAGCATGTTTCTCCCAAGAAGCATGATAATATTACCCAAAACATCTCACAATTTGCGATTCAAGACGGAAGATTGGTAAGAATGGTAAGCGAATGCAGAGGTCAAATTTCAAAGCAATCTTTTTAAGAGATGTTAAAAATAGCCAGAACTCTAACGAAATAATTCAAAATATTCGTCCAGACGCTATTTAATTAATATGTAGAGTCCTATTGAGAACATTCTTTGAATTAACTGTTTCCTGCAAATATAACTTCGTTTCCATTCAGAAATGGAAGACGTTTTTAATTATTTCCAAATCCTATCGGGTGAGAGAATAAAATTTTTATTTTTTTGCAAGATGTTAAGCCGGGTATTGGCAGTAAATTTTAATTTTTATTATCTGTGAAACCACCATCGAATAACTTCATTTGGATTTGTTTGTAAGCGAGTACTGTTTGGTTTAATAATGCTCTAGCTTTTAAAGTGAAATAACAATTTTAAAAATCTGTTAACGAGAGTTTTTCAATATCCTCAATTAGTTTTAGTTTCTTTCTCTTTTACGTACGAACAAAATTCAAAGTTTACACAGTGATGAAATATTAATTCGTATCTGCTCTATTATTTTTATTTTTATTTATTCCTCAAAGTTATTATTTTTTTCCAATTTTACTCTTTTTAAAATGGTGTGATCAACTTTTTTTAGTTCAAGTTATTTACTTTAAAGTAAATAAACAATTAAGCTTGGAAATAATTCTCCACTAGGATTGTTACTAGACACCATAACTCTCGAAATAGTTAATTTTGAACTACGAGAAAGGCTTCTTAGTGCATTTGCCATGTTGATATCATTAGCAGCCTTTAATTTTCACGGTGGTCTATTTTATGCATGTGCCATAGCCATTTACATCCCATTATGATTTATGAATTAAGTATCTTCATTAGCCTTAGAGGCAATTTGCTATGGTGATATATTCAACCAATAGTTATAGATTATAAAGTGCTGCCATCTCGTGGTCGAATTCAGACTCACCATTTTGGTACAGAATCTTGTACATGACGTTTAAGACAGATTTGATTTAAACTGCCTATTTACTAGTTCATTCACTGATATACGCGTCAGAAAATGGAGGCAGAAAATGAGGCCCTACTCTGAGACCTTTTTTGGGCCTTTATACTCATGTCATTGTTAGCTTTTAACGAAGCTGCTGCAAAGCACATATTTAAATGTAAACGATTGCTACACATTTAGTATCAGTAGGCTAATTTTGAAAATATTAAGAGGACTTTCTACCCCCAAAATGACAAAACAATCGTTTTTTTTTATTTTTATTTAATCTTATTCTTTGCATTATTATCTTTCGATTTTATTTATCCCTTGTGCATGTCGGAAAGTTATAAGTTGAATAACACTTCATTTGAATACAAACTAAGCAATCTAGCCACGTCCCTTTTTAGGAAAAAAATGCTAAAAAAAGTGTTTTGATAAAAAAAAAATCTATTTTATAAAGACAAATAATAACTATAAAAAAATAATGCCTAATATATAAAGCAGAATAATATTGAGGCAATATAGTAATGTCGTTTTTTCTAATTGTGAAATGTGTGCATTTAAAATTTTTGAATAAAGGCATTTTATAATAATAATTTCATAATTCCAGTACTTATTCTTGATATGATTTTCATACAAATGTAATGCATCAATATTATAAGAAGAAAAAACGTAAAATATTTGTCGTGACAGAAAAAAAATTAAAACATTTTTCTTGAATTTTCTTGTGCAATTAATACTCTCTAAAAATTAAGCATTTATAAAAATGTATGGGTTGAAAAAATATGAAAATGCAATTATGTTAAAGAAAAGTATATAACTGATATCTTAAAGTGGTATTTTAAGTTTTTTTAAGCTGATTATAATTATTTTTTCAGAATTAAAAACTTTAAAGTGGTTTTTCTCAGCTTGTGTTTTTCGAAACGTTAGTGCATTTAAAATGCTACTCCTTCCACAATTATTTACCAATTACTTCCACTTTTTTCCTGTGTGTTATATATAAAGCATGTAATAAAATTAGGATCCATTTTGCCATAAAGTAAATACTTTTTTAAAAAAAAAATTAAAATATAAGAGATATTGGTTTTTTCGTTGATTTTTGACATGCATATCAACATTTTATTTTTTTTCCCTCGAAAACGAATTACGCTATTGTAAAATTGATCCCTAAAGTTGCTTAGAACATTTATAAGAATATTACAAAAAATTAATAATTATAAGAGTAAGATTTTAAAATTTTCCAAATTTTTTTCAAAAAATTTAGATTTTGTAAATTATGTGAATAATATGTGAAAAATTATATCTCGTATCATTTTATTGAATAGAAACATTATATAAAATGCTAAAATGTAAACTTTAAATACATAAATAAAGTTGTTCAAAGGGTACGAAGTCTTCTTAAGTTGCTTTGCTTTGAGGTTTTGGGAAATGTTAAATTGTTATTTCAAAGATTTTAAAACTTTAATAACCATGCATTACTTATAGTGTATTTTCTCATTTTCTAAAAATCTTAAATAGAAATTAATATCGACTGTATAATGATTAAATTGTTTCGAAGTTGTGAAATTTGCGTGAAAGACCTGAAATTTGAATTGTGTCAGCGTACTCTCGGCTTTTTTTTAAAGAAAAGTTGTTCCTTTAAATATTTTCAAAAGATGAAATGCTTATCATTTGAAACTCTGCCACCTATTTCCGAGAAGATATTTAGAGGAATTTGCATTTATTTTTTTATTATTCATTTCAATTTATTTTCAATTATATTATTCAACATATAAGTTAACGTCTTTCAATATCCATTAATGAGATGGATTTTCTATCCTAAATTCCTGCTAATAAACAAGCAAGAAGACCAAAGAAATAAATAAGAAATAAAATAAAAAGAACAGGTCGAACGAATTGTAATATTTTATGGGGAAGGATCTACATGCCAAACAGGACTAAATTCTGATGGCAAAAAAAAAAAAAAGAAGCGGAAAGAGAAAAGGCTTTCATTTGAATTTCAGATTCACTTCTTCATTGAGATTCACTGGTCTTCTTTGCGGTGGTTTTTCCCATCAAAATCATTCGTGGGATTTCTCAGAGGAGTTCGCGGAAAATTTCCTCCGGAGTAAGAAGTTTCAGTTCCATGGAAAATTTGATTTCTTGTCTACATTCCAAGCGATTTTCTTTTTTTCGAAACTGTAGGTCCTTTTTTTTTCTTGCTTCTCAAAAGTATTTTTCGGTATAGGTGAATGTGTTTAATTTTTTAGATGGAAGTATAAATGAAGCGTAAGTCCAAAAAAGCAAAAAAAACTATTTTTTGCAAATTTAGTCTTGGTTGAGTTTTCTGGAACGCTGGATATTTGGTTGAGAAGCAAAAGCAGACCAAAGGTCATGCATATGTCCAATTGTAAAAAAGAAAAGATATTTTTTAAAAAGAGAATGAAACATTGCTTAACAAAATTTTGCCTCTTATCGGTTAATATAAAAATTTCGAAATTTTTTTTTATAAATAATAAATGACGCACACATTTCAGAAGATTTCCAAATTTCTAAAATTTAGAAAACATATTTTACATTATGTTTTTGTATTTTAGTTTTCTACATTTTCAAGTGACATTTTGGTCTATGAAAGTCATTTTTAATGTTTTTAAAATACAGAATTCTTCTTTATGAAACAATATTGCACTAGGAATTGGTTACATATGTATCAACACTTTGAAGTTAACTCAGTAGTCGTTGTTGGCTAGCTTATAACTATCGCTGTCGCAATTAAAAAATATGTAAAATTATGTTAAAAAATATGTATGTATGTTAAAATACATCGCATGATGCAATGTTGCTACAATATACCATATCCTATATACCATATACCATAGTCCATATCCTATATACCATATACCATAGTCCTATATGTAAAAACACATTTGAGAAAAAGAAGAGTAAAAACTTTTTTTTTCTAGATTTAGGTCTTATTTTAAGTGGACTTAATGAAAACAGAAACTTTTGCATTAATTTCATTTAAATATTATATTGAGGGACATCATGTATTACAAAAATTAATTATTCACAGTTATTTCGATAGAGAAGGATATCTTTCTCAGTTCTCAGAATCCAGACTTTTATATCTTCTAAAGTCATTCAAAAATAATCTATTGTTGTTGTTGTTACTAATGCCACTAATGCCCATTCAAGGCCCTCGAAATTCATTATGGCAGAGGCTAAGTGACGCCTGTCCTTAGCCGTAGCTTTGAGCACCATACAGGTGACAGAACCATTTAAAAAAGTATTCTAAATAACCAATAGCCAAGTCATATATGTAAGCACTTTTTAAGAAAAAACTTTACACCCACAAAATCTATGCGTGTCTTAAATGATCTCTCTTAGAGATGTAAATAATATTACCATAATATACTAAAATCAGTACATATTGAGTTGAGTAAAGTAATTTATAGAATAAAGTTCATGAATTTTTATTAATAATTGATACAGGGCTAGCTGTGTGCTTTCATTTGTCCGTTCGTAAGCAATGCGATATTTTACTGATAGAGTAAGCTCTAGAGAAAAATTCACAAAGTCACTGCAGAACTAAAAATATCAGAAGATTAATTCAATAGTAGACTAAACTTTTACGTAAGTTTGCGCTTTCAAAGTGTCGTTAAATGGTTTTTCCCTATTCATTAATCTCATATAAATACTTAATTTTACGCGATGTTGCGCATTCATATAACGGATCTAACCCTTAAAGTTTTTAAGGCTGTTGCATTCAAATTCCAAAGAGATTTAATACAACTCTGAGCATATTTTCAACCCAAAAACATCGTCAGTTTTCATATAAATTTGTGTTTTTTTACAGCAAACACATAAAAGTTTTTGACATCACCACTGAAGTTTGGAGATATTTCTTAAATATATATTCTTTCTTCAGCATATAATGTAAAAGGCCCCTTATGTTAACAGTAATTAAGATGAACTGATGCAGACACTAGGATAAGTAATATCAGAGATATCAACTTGAAGATTCCCAGACCTTTTGACCAACAGAGGACAGGAGAAAGTCACTCAATTTCGCTTTTTCAGTGAACACTTTTAGTCCTTGATTTTCCCTAATGAAACTAAATCTTTTATAATATCTACCAAGTTTTTCACTTGCAATATATTGTTTAAACTTTATTTTATTTCCAATTTTGCAATGGTTCAGAAATTTTTTTCGGATGCATAATATCATGGAATTAGATTAGTTTTATTGGACTTGGGAAATTGCAACACATAATTTAATTAGGGAAAGATTCTACGTCAGAAAATTAGTTAAGTAGTAAAATTAGTATATACAAGTTACTAGAATATACTTCTTTGTATAGAATATCAGTTAAAATATGGGCCAAATAATTTAATTATCCGACTACGTTGGGAGCCGTGATTTAAAAAAAATCGTATAAATGCATAATTTTTATGATATTTAGTGTCACTTAGATTAGAATACATGAATAAAATTGTTTTAAGATTATTATTAGAATAAAAAAAATATTTAAATGCAATATTTTGGCAAAAAAATGGACTTTGAATTACCTGTTTTCAAAGATTCGCCTTTATGGGAAATGCTTCTATAATAATAGTTTGCTTATATATATAAAGCTAACATTTCTCCAGTGGTCCTGAACAAGGAATTTTGAACAATTCACATTATTTTCAGAGTTACATCCAACTGAAATAATTATCCGTGTTTTTTTCTTAAAATTTCTCTACTATGTTGTATTAAAATATGGATAAATCCACATCAAAGTTATATAATTCAAAAATCGTAGTTCAGACTCCGTACAGAAGTATGAGCAATATATAAGCAAAATGTTATTATTATAGAAGCATTTACCATAAAAGGAGAATATTTTGAAAATAGGCAGTTCTACGTTCATTCTTTGCCAAAATATTGCATTTAAATAAGTTTTTACTTTAATAATATTCTTAAAACACAATTTTTATACGTGTATTCTAATCTAAGTGACACTAAATATCATAAAAGGGATCCATTTATACGCTTTTGCAAAATAGCAGTTCTGAACGTAGTCGGATACCCTAGTGTTTGAGTATTTTTCTACCTAAAGAAGTGTTTTCAGTTATGGTTCTATTTTTTTTTTTTTTTTTTTAATTTTAGATGTAGAAAACCCTAAAAGATAAAACTAAACTTTAAAATACAATTACAAACTTAGAAAATAATATGTAATTATTTTTTAAACTTAAATCTAAAATACATACTTTATTGAAAAAAATCTGAAACATAAATATATCTAAGCAAATGCACATTGAATGTAAAAATATATTAAGAAATTTGTTAAAAAGAATTGTTGCGATTAGTTGACGAACTTTCGGATCGCAACATTGCCAGTAAACATTAAAATGTTCGGCTGCAATAAACTGATTAGTTAAGGTTGCCAACTCATACGAGACATTGCTTCGGTGGAGTCGCTGATTCTAAGATTTTCAGTTACTCTGATCCAGCGTGTGGAAAATATGATGCTCTTGAAATTTGTTTAGACTCAAAACCATCACAGTTTCATTGGTGGGAGTTTAGAAAATAGGATGCCAGCTCAGGTGTATAATTCATCAGTTGACCGTCGTTAAATACAGTGTCCGGGCATAAAGTATCCAAAAGTTATGAATTCTTATTGTGGAACTACAAATCAGGATACAATAAACTGTTAATCCTGGGATTTGAAGCCTCTTTTGAGATTTGTTGGGTCTAGTCCAATCAGATACACGTGCTCGCATTATTTTGTAATGGCAGACGATAAACTTGTTACACTGATTTCATAAGCTAAGATGTAGATGCCACCGCAAAAGGTGCAGTGTGTTCTTTGGTTAACGGAATTTAAATCAGTCGCACGTGTACAGCGACGTGTTAGAACAGAATGGAATGTAGACCCTCCGACATCATAACCTATCCATCAATGGGAAAGAACTTCAAAGAAGACGGAAACTTTGGTATATCATATATACTGGCAGGTATCCTTAAGTTTTCACGAGAGGAGACACTGTGATTCATTTTGTAGGAGTGCTGATAAGTATATTAGACAAGTCAATAAGAACATTCCATTCTGTTCGAACACGTCTCTGTACACGTGTGGCTGATTTAAATTCTGTTAAACAAAGTACGCACTGCACCTTTTACTGTGGCGTCCACATCTTTACTAATGAAATCAGTGTAACAAGTTTATCGTCTGTGATTGACGAATAATGCGCGCATGTGCAGTCGATCGGATTAGACCCAAAAATTATTGGAGAAGTTTCTAATCCCCGGATGAACAGTTTATTACATTCTGATGAGTAGCTCCGTAATAATAAGCCATAACTTTTGGATACTTAAAGCCCGGTCACCCTGTACTATGAGGTGCATCGCTTATTGCCTACTATTGCTCAAAGTGCGACTTTAATAAATAATCAATCACCACATTTAAATGTTTTTCTGCAGTTATTTCTTCTTTTTAAAGCTCCTTGATTTTTTTGTAGAATTCGATGACAAAGAAGTACTTGAGTTACTAGTATCTTCAGTAAAAGATTTCTTAGTTGCTGGTAAATTTATAAAAAACACTGTTAAAAGCAACAATAGTTACCAATGAGATGTGAATGGGGTGGAAAATGTAATGCCGGAGAAAAAGTCGTCTGACAAATTCGTCATCTTGATTGCTAGTCACCCGTCCTTTTCTGAGGCTGTTTGAGATCCAAGACGTATTTGAATGACAAAAGAACGAAGGGAGCATTCTTGATTTTCACGTCGGAATAGAAGAAATGGAAATGGAGTTCTTTCACTTCATATACTTAAATGGCTGATGGGGAAATTGATCAGAAGTGGCCGGAAAAGACAAACCACAAAGAAAAGAAGCTCAAGGGCCAAATAGAATTTTCTGTCCTGGTTGCGGTTTTATTCGTCTAGTAAAGTCTTCCAAATGATGTGGAGTGGAAAGACATTCGTGAATAGTGAACTGGTCTTTAAATTGCAAGAAATGGCTATATTCTATGGTTTTCAAAAGAAATTGAAAGCTATTATTTGCTATTTCTTACCCGTATAGGTATTCTATTGTAGAAAAAAGAAGCGATATATTTATTTCATTAGAAACAATTTATACTTCTGCTTATATTATACACGTTTTGAATACTTAATTTCAAATATAGCAGCAGTAAATGAGATTATAAAACTAAAATTTCTCGAATTTAATTGAAAAGAGGAACATGTGCATTTTTTGCTTTATAAAAGCCTGTTTTATGAAAAAATATTTTATTAAATTTTACACTCTTCTAACTGCTATTTTACCCAAAAGAATTTTATTTAAAAATTCGGCATAACTTCCGAAATAGTCCTTTTATAATAATTCGGGAATTGTAAAGTACAATAGCTCTAAAGAAAAATCAATAGCGCACAATTTATTAAATAAACCATTTTTAATACCAGATATATTAAAGTTTTATTATTCTGTTAAACATAAATTCAATGTTTAATATTTCAAATATTGAAGCAAGATTCATCAAAATATTTTTAGAATATTATATATTTAACATTTTAATGCAATTATATTATTTTATTGACTTTACTTCTTGATGATTTTCATTTGCTTAAATTAAATATTAATGAAAATGTTGATTAAGAGAAATGTACTACTTATTTAATTGTTATTTTGGATTTTATTGTTATGAAACAAAAGCTTTTAATTTACCTTTAAAAGTCCATGACAATTCTTTCAGTATGAACACACTTAACAGAATGGATTCGTCGAAGCAAACAAAACTATTTCAATTAGTCATTTTTGAAAACTAAAATGCATTTTCATTTTTAATTCATTACATTCAAGGAATTCATTATTCTTTCGTTCTGTTCTTCTATTTTTAATTGAATCAGGAAACAAAGAGATTAAGTTTTGTTTCATTCAACTCACTTCACTACATAAACAAAACAATATAACTGAATTTTTTTATCTTGAAAATGTATCTTTTTTATCTTTTACGTTTTTTTTTTTATTTTTTATTTTAAATTAAATGCTTTGGAATTAATTTATATTAATACAATATTCATAGAGCATAATTTGTTAGAATTTCCCATTGCCTTATTTTCATTCTAATGTCATTTTCTCTTTATTTATTTTAAATAGCTACTGATCTTAATTTATTAAAAAGTATATAAACTTCTATGCGTACAATACAACCTGTTTTTGTGTGGTCATTTTGTATGCAATTTTATTTTTGTGTGGTTTTTTTTTGTGTGATTTTACTTTTGTAAGACTTTTGTGCCATCTTTTTTTTATGCGGTGTAGGAATTTCAACGGTTTTGGGGCCACTGCAATGTTTTCTGTTAATGTACATATATGCACTTAAAGCCACTCTTGGTTATGAACAGTCTTTCGACAAAGCACCTTATACTGCTTTCTGCAACGCTCTAGCAGCACGCGCTTGATTGAAGACGAAACTTTCAATGACACTGTCATTATAAATAATTTGATAGGTTAGGAAGAGGCAAGAAGAACCGGATTCATTGAGAGTGGATACAATATATGCTGGGACACGGCTTTCCAACAAATTGGAAAAGTATTTTCTTAAAATAGCAATTCCGAAAGCAGTATCAAAATTTCAAAAGAGTTTCGATCATGAATATCTGGTTATCGTGACTTTCACTAACAACTGACCAAGCGACCGTCGTTGCAAGAACTTAAACCTTATGGTGCCAAAAAAACAATTGAAATAGTATCTTCAAGTGATGAAAGCGATTTTGAACTAATTCATCACAGAAAAATGCGCGCTTTGGATTACGATGAGTAGCAGTGAATTATATAATGGCATTTTGAAAATTTCTCTCTCCATGTATACAATGAGAAATTAAATATTTAAAAAAATGCTTCCATGTAGAAATTAATCATTTATTTTATTTGGAAGTAAATTCTCATAAATTTTTCATAAATAATTGACACATTTTTTAAGTGTGACTTTTTTATGCGATCTCTCTCCACCGCATAAAATTTCCTTTTTGTAGTATGTCGACAAAAGTGTTTGTTATATGTAAATATTTATAAAATTTACAAATATTCTTTTGTGGGGTTTCTTTTATCCGGTCCCTAGCAGGTTTTACTGTATATCTATATATTTTTCAAAGTGTTTACTTTTACAACTGATAATTGTTTATTAGTTTTGTATGTATTTTACTTAACTTGAATAGCATAACTAAGTTCAATTCCGTAAAACATTCTTTTAAACATGGTGTAACAGCGTGACATGATAGCTTCAGGGGTCATACAGCTAATAGCCAAAAAGATATTTTACTCTAGAGTAAAAAATAAAAAAGACTATTCATTATACTAATAAGTCAGAGTACACAGTTTTTCCGAGAAGTTCTATTTCAATTTCAGTTCATGTATGTCAACCGTTGCGCCGCTGACTCCGATACTACGTATTTCACCATTTGGCAAAGCTCATCTCCTAGGTCCTTGTGTGAGGATTACCCCGCAAACTCAATCGAGAGTCTTCGAAGAAAACTTCATACTTCACGAAGCTTCAAAGAAATGTTATTTCGTAACAGACAAGAGAAGGAGAGTTCCCCAACTTTCAAGTCAACCCCTTTAAACCACCTGGGCAGATCACGTTTTCGCCCCCAATCACCTCTCACTGTCGCGTGTAACCGATCTGCACTCGGGTATCCTCACTGTAGTTCTACTTTATTGGTGTGTGTTACAATAGTCTGGCACGTCTGATCCCCTCTACAAGACAGCATACTGTCTTGTAGAGGGGATCAGACGTGTTCACCATCTGGAGGCTATAACTTGTATTGTTTTATTTTCACTGAGGGTGCGTCTTTGTCTCGACCTGCCGTTATTACTCTTCATTCAAGTTGTCTGCGTCCCAGATGTGCGAGGAGAACCCAACACAAATGAGCTGTTCCTCGGAGCTTTCTTCCTATAGAGCATTTTGACTAACAGCCTCCTGTAGGTTGGCAAAAGAAAAACGTGTAGTGAAATAAAAGACATTTTCCGAAACAATTGAGAAAAGGTAATGTCCTAGGCATAAGGAAAGCCTAGCCAGCTCCTTTTATGGAGATGCAATGTCTCATCTGGAAATTTGATCCCCCATACGTCAATCTTGACAAGTATAGAAGGGGTGAGTTCTGCTAATAAGCAGACGTCACAATGGCTTACACTGATGTACATAAGATATAAGTTCACCTACATTTCCCTTAAAAATTTGTCAGAGACTATTTCGTTATATGTGAAGAATATTTGTGTAAATTCTGAATTACCACATTAAAGAAAAGTAAATGCAACAATTAAACAAACTTTAGTGATATATAAGTGAATTATAAAATTAAAGTATTCCGTTGTCCTACAAATGATGAACAGAGGTCCACTGGAATTAGTAACTTACTGTACCCCCCTTTTTGAGGATGACACCAAAGATTTTGTTTTCCACACTTTTGGAAAAACTTTCGATATTAGATTTTTCTAAACTGTTTTATAATAATTCTGTTGAAATCTTTCTAAATAAGCTAAGAGTTTTTGTTTCAGTACAGCTTGTGGTATCATAAATTATTTATTTATTTATTTGAAACAAATGCGAGAAGCTGATTTCTACAAACAATAAAGCTAACATTATCATGCAACTTTCTCTTTGAACAATACTTTTTAACAACCATCAAAACAAGCTAAAATGGATCACATGATTCTAGACCAGGGGTGGCCAATATTTTTAAGAAGAGTGCCACTTAAAGATAAAAAATAATTATGTGTGACACTTTCAACTTTTCAAAGAAATGAAGAGGTGAAAAAAATGCTTATAGCAGTGCTTCTCAAACTTTCAATACCGGCGCCCCCCTTTTCAATCATAATTTTTATCGCGCCCCCCCTTATATATAATAATTTACTGAATGCAATAATAATGCACTTTTACGATAAAGCAACAATATTTATTATAAACCGTACAAATTCATGACATGAGTATTAAATTTTGTATATGTTACTTTTAAGCAAAAAAGTTAAGTAATAGGATAATTACTAAGTTATTTTTCCTTTCTCTGATTTTTAAATTGGAACATATTACAAAATGCGGTGGTTGCTTAGAAGACAAAATATAGATATCAGCTAAATATAGAAAATGAACTCAGAGGGTCAATTTCTTATCTTAAAACTCCTTTCAAAAACTTTGCTCTGTAAGACAAGCCCATGGAAGTAGCTAATAATTATTAAACTTGTTCTTAATTTAGTATTAATTAATTAGTCATAAAATACTCTATTCACCACTCATACATTAAAAGCAGTGTTTCTCAAACTTTCAATACTGGCGACCCAATTTTCAATCATAATTTTTGTCTCGCCCCCTGTACAACAATAATGTATTTACTGCAATAAAAATGCACTTTGAGAGAGAGACGCTAAATTTACAATACGATCTTAATTATAAACCGTACAAATTAATACGATACGTGTATTAAATTTTGTATATGTAGCTTTTAAGTAATATATATTTCAAGAAAATTACTTCAAATATATATTAATTATTATTATGTTTTTTTCTCTAATTTTTAAATTGGAAGAGATCGCAAAATGATATATTTAATTAAAGATTTATTTCTCCTTCAGCATTCGTTTCTCAAAGTACAAATGTTATTAGAAAAATAGTCTAGTCTATGTTGCTATCTATCATATCCATCACATTTGGCAATATCGGGTAAGTTTGCGTGAGTCTGGGCAACCTATCAGACGTCTGCGCAAAACATGTAAAACCTCGTACAATTCCAGTCAGCTTTGGTCGACTCGATACTCCTATAGCTATCGAATCTAGTTTAAATGTACATTTTTTTAAATTTCCACGTTAATTGTAATTCACTGTAATTAAGTATTTACGGCAGTAGATTAAAACAATATCATACATGCATTTTTAAGTCGTAAGCAAACATTCGACCATAATAAAGAATCAACAAGTACACAGACGAACGAGCATGGTTCCGAAAATTAAATCAAGGCGATCTTCTCAAAAATACTTAAATTTTGGATTTACCACTACTGCAGTAAATGATGGGAAAAAAAGCCCCAGCTCGATATGTGTTAAAACTTACAAATCTGTAGAACAACATGTGAAAGTTGTTTTTAAAACATGTAAAATCATTTAGCTATGTTGGCAAAGAATTTTAAAAAGTATCTTCTGGATGAGGACAGCTTGGTAGCAAGTTACAAGTGGATTAGGGATCTATTTCAAGATACTCCAGAAGGGCTATCAACTTCCGAAGAAGAAATCTTCATAGATTTCACATCCAGTGAAAAATTAAAAGGCAATATTGTAATAAATATCTCTTTGAATTTGGGGTAGAGGTGGATGAGGAATTATCTGTACTGAAAACAAAAGCACTTCGTATACTATTACCATTTTCCACATCCTACCTTTTTCAAACCGGATTTTCTGCAGTGGATGCCTTGAAGACAAAATATAGATCTCAGCTAAATATAGAAAAATAACTCTGTGTCAATTTCTGATATTAAACCTTCCTTTGAAAAACTTTCCTCTACAAGACAAGCCCGTGGAAGTCCCTAATAATTATTATTAAACTTGTTCTTAATTTAGTAATAAGATTGATTGATTGAATATTAACGTCGCACTGTTCAGCTGCACGAGGGCTTTTGACGACGGACCACGTAATTTTGAACCATGCTCAAGTGACGTAGATGACACCTGAGCTGGCACCCCTCTCTCCTAACTACCACACCCCACCTACGGGAAAATGTTTCAACTCTCAACAGATTTATCTTGCATCGCTGCCCTACACGGTGGGTCTTTAGTGGTACTGGGCTCGAACTCGTGACAAGGCAAGCTACGATCCGATATCTATACCACTCGGCTGCCGCGGCCAAATTCAGTAATAAGAAATTATTTATAAAATACCTTCTTCAGTACTGATACATCAAACGTATACTGGCTGAAACACCAACTCTTCGCACGAGTTCATTTTTTAAAAAAATAAAACATTATTCTTGATATAATAGCTGAACTGTAAGGAGTGTAAAACTGTGTGCACGACATTGTATACAAAAATGTAAAATGATTTTTTTTAGATAAATGCTATAATTGTAAATAACTGTTTAAAAGAACTGTAATTTTAAACCTCACACAATTAGCATTTAGAATTAATGTTAAATTATGAAAAATAATATAAAATTCCGATGAAAATTAATTGTGTTACTTTTTAACATTTAAAGCGAGAAGCTTCAAAATGTTTTAACCCGGGAGCAGGCGTGTACTCGATACTAACATTAATAGTAGTGCGGGGGGACTGAGTCACCCCAATCATTTGTTTAGAATTATTTTTACTGTACACGATGCAAATCGGAATTCTAGTGAATATTTTAATTTATAGAAAGTATACTTACCTTCTTTCAAGGACTATTCAATTCTTTCATGATTTGAGAAAAAATCTAATAAAACTGAACTAAAATTATTCAAAAGTACAAGACCATAATAAAGGACGCAAATCAGACACTTTTCAATTATCCTACAGAAATGTTAAGCCAATCAATTCTTTTCCAAATATCGCAAAACTCAATTATTTACAATTTCTCTAAGCGAAAAGCAAACGCATAAAAGATGGGAGGGAACTAATATTGATAATAACCATACCATAAGATTGAAGGTCAATCAAATGATTAGCAAACGTACTATGCAGCCTGGCTGAAAAGTGAATCATGACTTCCTTTTCTTTTTCTACAACTAATGTACAGTATTTCAATAATAAGTACAGTGGTGAATTCTTTATCTTCTTAGAATTTTTCTCAGGGTCTGTGGGTTTCGTTTTTCTTTTAACGAGTAATATTTTATGTTAAAACGTAATAAAAAATCTCTCATTGAGGAAATATAGCAAATAAAAGAAAATGTTTTTTTTTTCTTTAATTTGGTTCTGGGATCAAAGATAGCTATTTGATGACGGAAAAAAGCCAGAAAATAAACATAAATTATGTCAGTGTTGTTGTGTGTATTTTTTTTATTATGGAAGAAAGCATTTTGTTTTACTTCTCTTTCCGGTTATTTTTTTAAAAAAAATCTTTAAATTTTTGATACGCTTGCGCCCCCCTTGTAGGGTCATCGCGCCCCCCTAGGGGGTGCGCCCCACACTTTGAGAAACACTGGCTTATAGGCTTATTGTGTGTATTTTTTAAGCAAAGAGCACATTTTATAATGTAATGTAGTGGAAATTTAAAAATAATATACTAAATGTAACAAAGAACAAATTTAGATTTCATTGTTAATCAATTCGTCAATTTTAAATGATATTTTGGATTTGTGTGATGCTACGTTTATAACACAGAAAACATTTGTTCACAAACGTAGGTTCATTCACAAATCTACGACATTTACTGACAGCCAAATCGTGTAAATTTGAACCATTGATTGAACAAATTTCCGAAATTCAATATAATTCCTTATATTTGCTTTTTAGTATGTTGCTGTAGACAAAAATTTCGATTTGGATTTCTGGCAATTAATAATTAACACTTCGCTGAAATTTGACAAAAGACTTTTGAACAGATATGCATTTTTTATCATCTTAAAAATCAACAAACCTAGCACTGAAAGAATATTACAAAAGTGAATATTAAACTTTTAAGTCTATCACAGCTCGGAACTCTACTAACTTTGACAGATAGCTCCTACATTAATGTGAAATATGTTAATTATTTGTCTAAATATGTAGATTTTTGTTTCCTTCTTTAGTGGATAAACATTTATTTTGTTTCCTAAAAACAAAAGTTTGTCCACAAAAAAAGGTATATGACCAACTAGGGTAGAAAAAGTACAATCTTTTCTCCGTATAATCTTAAATTTAAATTATTTTAATGTAATCGGATATATGTAATCTTCATTCTAAAACAACAAGTACTTACTTTGAAATTCAGTGTTTTGTTTCAGGTATCTAATTCTAAAACCTCGCGCGTAGAAACAACTTTGAAAAGCCCACTCGCACAACAATGCAGATTAATTTCTTACACGATAAATTTCTACTGTAATTCGCTTAGCGTTTTAAAAAAAAAAATTTGAAGAATTTTTTTTTTCCGAAGCAACTTTTTTTCAATAACTTTGTAAAAATAATTGTTATTAATTATTATCTTTTCAATTTTTTTTATTATGTCTTCGCCTGCCACTGATACACTCTGCCGTGCCATACTGTAGCAAATGCGCCGCGGGTGCCCTCCCCCTGTTCTAAACCATCTAGATTAAATTTTGTTTTATCACTAAATACAATCTGCAATCCAAATAAATGGCCACGTTATCCTACTCTTCAAGGTAATGAATTCCTGGCTGGCACATCATGAGTTGGAGCCTAGTACCATCGAAGACCCGCCGAGTAGGGAAGGGTGAACCTTGGTGTGGAAGTTAGGAGAAGGGGTGCCAGTTCAGGTGCCATCTTCGTGTCCGTGTCTTGACCATGGTTCAAAATTACGAGGTCTGTCGCCAAAAGCCCTCGAGTAGCTGAATAGTGCGACGTTAATATTCACTCACTCGCAATAAAAGAAAAAGTGTTACTTAAGCAGTCAGAGTTCTGGTATCTGACTCCTAATTCCACGAATGCATTCGTGTCGGAAATATATTCATAACCTTAATTGTGCACCCTCCTCCCCTTTTCTTCGAAAATGAACAACTTTCTTGTGCACATCTACATTAAATACACAACCCACATTTTCTTTGCAAAATAATTTACTACTTCCAATAATATTCGACAGACATATTGTTACCCTTGTTCATTTTTTAATTGATTAAACCATCGATCGAAATTCGGAAAAGTCTTGGCAAAGAATGACTTCAAAAGACAAGACCATCGCGAATGTACAGTTCATAAAAAAAGAAAGCGTACTAAATAGAGAGAATATATCTAAATTAAAAAAAATTTTAATTTGAACTAATAGATGCGTGATGTACGCCGGCATATACATTACCTTCGTTCTTACTAATAAAGTATAATTATGTATCTATTCACAAGAAAAAGAAGTAAAAATTTTGGACCCAAATTTATAGGTTATATATTTGCTTATTTTCACAACGAGATAGTACGGATTTTTTTGGATTTTTTACATTCATGAATAAAGTCAACGAATGCAAATATCCCGGAATCTGTGTAATTAAGGACAAAATAACATTTCGAAAAATGTTCGTGAAATGTCCTGTAATCATGATTGGATCTCGGTTTTCATTTCCCATTTCATATTAATCTCGTTGCTTCTGGGAGAAACCCTAAAAATTGAGAGGGTACTTGGAAAGAATTAAGTAAATATTTCTTCGGAAGCTATGACGTGGAATTCAAAAAACATTACCTGGTTTTAATTTTGATTATTACTTTTACGTGTAAGAAAAAATAGATCCATTTTACACAGGATCATGAATGCATAAAAAGTTTCATTTTATATAATTTGTGGTCATGATATGTATAATTAAAAAACTCTTTGATTAATTAAAGTATTTATTAAAAGGTACACATGAGTAATTTCGTATATTAATATGTTATTCAGGCAGGATGGAGTGCTAAAAATTCGAATGAAAATAGAGAATTCAAAAGTTGAGTTAATATAGAGTGTTAATTATTATTTTGTTTCCTCAAGTTTTAGCTCTTACTTCTATTTCTCAAACTTAAAATTTTTGAATACCTGCGAATTTAAAAGGGAAAACATTGTAAAGTTATTTACTTTATAGAAAAAAAAATGCACATGTTTGTCTTATTTGCCAATTCTGAGAGAGATCAAAACTTGTATATTAATTACACATACATTTTGCTTGCTTCATTTTCGATAATAGCTGAATATGAATTATGAGAGCCTTTCAATGCTTCTCACAAATCTAATAGACTCATCTACAAAATACATTAACTTAGTCTTACAAAATTTCACTTTTTCATTGATGCTCATTCAATATGTGTAATATTTTTTTAATATTTTCTAGATTTCTTTAAAAGCCTATCAAAACGTGAATTAAAGTAATTGCATTTGGATAGAATCGCTAATTTGAAGTGTAAATGCGTACCTCTCTCTATATAAATAGTTTTTCGTAATGCTGTAGTAAAAAAAAAAAAATTATCACATACTATCGCACCAATGCAACGTTCAAGATAGCAACCAAGTCGGCAACCCCAATTTAGCATGCGTCGTACGCGCTGAATTGGCAACAATGTGTGTGTGTGTGCTTCGTTTCATATAATACCGTCAATACGGTTCCTATGCGCCTCAACCAGTACGTTGATTATGACGCTCGGTTAGTAATCGAGTGGGTTTGAATCCCGAATTAAGCATGGATGTATCTTCGGGAAAATAATTCGAACTTTTCCTGAAATGAATTCCCGTCTCGAAAGGAAAGCAGAACGCCCCTGAAAAGGTATATCATACACGAATATACTTCAAACTAAACCTATCTTAACAACTCTAATCTGTCTAATAAATCTTTTATCTAAGCCTTCTATTAAACACAACTTTTTATTACCTTATTATCTAATCAAGACAATAAGGTACTTTTTCTGAAAGAGTGTTTTTAATGAAAAAGCGTGATTTTGAATGCAATTTGCAGCAATTTTTCTGAATATAAACCAAAATGTATGTATATATTATATGCTTATCTTGTTTTGTGGTATGAAAATTCCTAGCCCTTAGAATAATCATAATGTCAGTGAATAACTATATGCATTTTAATCAAAATGCATCAGCTCTATACTTTGCTGAAATAGATATTTAAAAGCACATTTTATAATTGTAAAAATTGGTTTACGAGACAATATGACAGAATTTATTTCAAAATAAAGTAATTTCCTCGGGAAAAAATTTTATGAAAGAACATGGTAAACCATATGTTCATTAGCAATTTTTTCGAACTGATGCTTCATTTAACATTTATTTTTTTTTCACTTTACTATTCATGAAAGCTTTCATTTTTCAACAATGAGAATTATGAGATTTATTACGAAGGATTTTTATTTCCTAATAATTTCTTCTGAATTTGCAATGGCATTAAACAGAATGTTTAAGAATTGAGTACATTACATACTAAAAACATAGCGAATGAGTTTTTTTAGGATAATGAATTAAACTAAATAAAAGAAAGTTGGGTCTGTGAAAAACAATTGTTTTTGGCAAAGTGAAATTAATACCCAAATATAATATACGCACAATTTCAAATATAGCAAATGAATACCGAAAAGTAAAGCTCCTACTTAAATCATGATAGATCTAAAAGATTAAAGACCGAAAAGTCAGGTTTAGCACTCAAAATTTACTTTTAAATTAGTTTTTTATTGGATAAAATTTATGCAATATTATAAATTACCGATAAAATTATTATGTGATTAATAGGCTAAACTCATAAAATATACATCATATTCACATGATCATTACAATCATGTGTTTTCAGACAATCAATTCAAGTGCTTCGCTGTTGCAAACTTCTTCTAGAAGAGACTTTCTTTTAAAAAGTATATACTTTTTCAAAACAATAATAACGCACTTAAAGAATCGAAATACATTTTATTTAAAAGTGCATGAATATTATAAGGATTCCTTTTAATCTTAAAACTTTTTGTGGAAATTTAATTATTTGGCTCATCTTTATTCAGTTATAAAGTTTAAAATGTTATTTATATTTTGCAAATATAACCGAGTGTACAAGGTAATGTCGGTTTTGAATTCAATGGAAAACATGTGATTGCGTTTATCATCTGACCATTATGAATACGTAAGTAGGTATTAACGTCGAAGTGTTCAGCTACACGAGGGGCTTTTGGCGACGGACTTCGTAATTTTGAACCATGGTCAAGTGACGAGGACGACACCTGAGCTGGTACCCCTCTTTCCTAACTACCACACCACACCAACGGGAGGACATTTGAGCTCTTGACAGATTTAACGTGCATCTCTCCCCTACACTGTGGGTCTTTATTGGTACTGGGCTCGAACTCAGATATGCCTGCCATGATCCGATACCTTCACCACTGGTCTACCACAATCCCTCTGACCATTATAAATCTAACCCATTTAAAAGTAACCTTAATGAAACAATTTGTACTCAAAAGGGTACAAGCAAACCACTGGCGCAGCTAGTCTTGATGGGGCTTTGTATCAGAGCTTTTTAGGTATCCTTTTTAGAAGCCTGTTAACATTTTGCGATTTTTTTGCATACACGTTTTCGGACCCCTAAAGCTTGGGGACCCCGTATGATTGACACGTCTGATACGGCGGTAGCTATGCCTCTTAAGCAGAGATGAGATTTTTTAATTCTTCTAATGTGTGTGAACGCTTTAAAGATATTCCTATAACGAATTCTTTCTGGTGTGTGCTTATGAATTTATATTTTTAATTTCAAAATTTACCTTAAGTGGATGAGGATCCTTTTTCAATTTAACTGATATATTCCTAATTTTTAAATTAAACAAATGTAATTGAAAGAATTTTTTAAGCAAACAGATGATTATCACGATGATATTGTGTCCATGATGGAACGATATCAAACGATACAAAGGGCCCAGATGACTGTTCTGGCAATCTGTTCAAAATTATCCACACAGAGGTTTGTTGACAAAATCATGACCCCTATATATATATATATATATATTTCTTGTATATCATTAAGAATAGCTGGAAAGTTAAGGTATCCGACTACTTGCAAAAACTTATTTTTAAAAAAGTAAAGATATGGGAATTTTTTTGAGATTTTTGGATTTATTTAGTATATTTTTAGAGGAAAAAATCGTAAAATTGAAAACAGAAAAAAAATTCATTATTATGAAAATGGGAAAAAAAGGGTGAAAATGTAAATAAAATTACTTAAACGGGGCCCGCTCTGTACAAAGTTTTTATGGACAAATTCTCAATTTTTCAATTTTGATGTGTTACTTAGTTATTAATGTTTGAAATGACCTTGAGGATAAGAGATATTTTAATTTTTACAAAAACTGGAGTACTTTATCTTAGTGATTATATAAAATTGCTTTAAAAAAACAATGATTATATTCACATAAAGAACTGTAAATTTTGAAATAAAACTGTGATTGATAACTCTAAAGTTCTAAACACTTCAAATGTTATACAGAACACGCACAAAAAATTTCAGCAAATTATTTCAAAAACTTTTTGTGCAATCGCTGTCCCCGTTTGAGCTTTTCGAAAAGAAAACACATTTAGTTATTTAGAAACACATTAAAACCCTTGTAGTTTTTGTTCTAGTGAATGGAAAATAAAAAGCTTGGTATTTTTATTAAGCTAGTAAGGTGATCTAATAAATAAAATCATAAAAAAATTTGTCAATTTTTCAAAAAAATCACGATTTTAGGGTAGGGATTTAGGGACATCTTAAAACTATGACCAGATGCTAGCTCCCTATCTGAAGAGTCATCACCATTCCTATAAATTATCTTACTATCCCTATCGATTTTTATTCCTGTGTACTCACCTGTTCTTAGCCCAGCAATAATCTTAAGCTAAGAGATTGAATACTTAACATTACTAAAATGTTTAATTGTTCTATGTTTCTTTTTCTCAAATATATTAACGTAGAAGATTTAATTTCGAAGTGAAAGTCTTGAGCTCTTCTTGGCAGATATTCAACCGTTCTGTTGCAAATATGCTATTTAATAAAGAAATCTGGTAAATCTCCCGAATTCACTGGTTCCTAACACCCCGTTTTCTGTAGGAAAATAAAATGAAGAATTCTCTAAGGCAGGGGCTCTTAAATTGTGGTCCGTGGACCACTAGGGGGTCTGCAAAGGTCTATCATCTCATTTAATGTTAAAATGTCTCTCTTTTGCAAACTCTAAAAGGTTTCATGGAAAAATTGAAGGATGTGGCAACCTAGACTAGATCACTAAATTACCTCAATGAAAAAACTCTACTGCAGCATATATTTTGATCGAGAATTTCCGGTATTTTTATTGTTTGCAACAGCAGTATAATATATTTAAAAAAATAATAGAAACACAAGTACAAAAATTAAGAAATGAAGTCATAGTGTGGCAATAAGATAACGATTGCATCCATCTCGATTTCCTAGTAGAATTTTTTATTTTAATAATAAGAACGAAGCCCGGTGGCTGAGTGGTTAGTGCATCGTGATTCCACACCACAGGTACGAGTTCATATTCCGGATTCGGCAAAGTCGACTTAGCCTTTCATCCATTCTGTGAGTCGATAAATGAGTACCAAGCTTGTTTGGTAACTTAAAACTAGGGGTTTCGCGTCAGACGAACCACCTGATCGGAACAACTGCTCATGCACCTTAGAGCCCATGGTCGCGTATACTTAGTTGGGCACAGTCGATCTTAGCCCTCAGGGGCAGTCGCATCACTGAGTTAAGTTAATAATAAGAACAGAGGCCGTATGGAAAGGGCAGAACAGGAATTGCGACTATGTTCCAAATGTTACGTGTGATACAATAGTATTTGCAGAAGTGGAACCCCATCCTTCACATTAAAAATATTAATTAATACAGTTAAGTACGTTATTTATTTATTTGAAATTAATATTGTGTAATACTTTTAATTAGATGTTTACTGTTTTCTTAAAGGGAAAAAAAAGAAGCGTTAAAAAAGTCCGCATAAGTCGCATTGATTGATTAAATATTAACGTCGCACTGTTCAGATACACGAGGGTTTTTGGCGACGGATCACGTAATTTTGAACCATGGTCGAGACGTGGACGACCCCCCCCTTCTAACTACCACACCACACCACACCAACGGGAGGACGTTTCAGCTCTCGACAGATTTAACGAGCATCGCTGCCCTACACAGCGGGTCTTTAGTGGTACTGGGCTCGAACTCGTGACAAGGCAAGCCACGATTCGATACCTATGCCACTCGGCTACCGCGGCCACCTGTATAAGTCGCAGAGACAGTCTTAGTAATACTGAGGACCTTTAAGGCTATTTTCGCTTTATGTACGAGAGCGTAAACTTAACGCGTAGCAAATTTCTGGACAGAAAAAATGTCTTAATTTTTAATAATATTTGTGACATTATAACTCATGTATTTGTTTATATTATATTATTTTTAAAATTTCAAACTAATTTATAAATAATTAGTTTTTCTTTTAAAGTGTAAAGGGTAAGCTAATTTAACATTACGGTAAAGGAGAAAAATGCAAATCAGATTTTGAAAAAGTAATTGGGTCAACTAGGATAAAAGTAATATGATAAAATACTGTACTGTTCGAATTAATCAGGACAAATAGGAAAATAGCGATTTTTTTCCTAATAATTAACTTTTTATTATTACATGCCTTATATAGACTGAAAAATTTGTATATTAGTCGAAGTATGTCTTCCTTTAGCAGAAATGATCTTTCCAGCCAGTCTTGACATTGATTCCACTAGAGCAGCACACATGTTCTTGATTTCATTATCTTGGAAACACACTAGTACAGCCCTTTTTGTCATTTGCTATTTTGTCGTGCGATTCATCTTAGCGAAACGATTCTTGAGAATAGACCATCAGTTTTAAATAAGACTTAAGTCTGAGGAATTCCCAAGCTAAATGAGCACTTTTATTTTATTTTCCGCATAAAAGTATGGACCAATTTCGAATTGTGACAAGGGGCCAAGTCATGTTGAAATGTTTCATCAAATGTTTCCATGAATTGAACAATCCTACTACATAGTATCTTTACATATTTGACAAAATTCAGTATGTTTTACAGAAGAACTAAGCTTCTAAGGCCATTTGTAGGGAAAAGAACCCCAAACATTTATTTAGAAGGGTCTTTTACAATCTATTGGATATAATCTGGTAGAAAAGCTTCAATTTCACTTCGTGTAACTACACTTGATTTATATCCTTACTCAAACAAATATGTTCCATCTCTCAAAACCACCCTATTCCAGTTATTAAAAGTCCAAGATCGGTATTTTATGGCACATGCTAAATGTTTTTTCATCATTTTCTGAGTTAAAAATAGTTTTTTTAAGGTCACCTTCCAGAAGCTTTTCCCGTGCAGTTGAGGTACTCATTTCAACAACACCATTATCCAATAAATGCCTTCAAAGGTCTATGATTTTCTTTCTTGGATTTATTTTACTATTTATTGAAATTTTATCAATTTTTGAGTAGTTTACCGCTTACGCCCACATTTTTCTTTTCTTTTATGAGACGAGGATCCAGAATTTTGAAATGTTCTTGAAACACTTAATTCCATCACACTAACATCCATAGTTATATCTCCCAGAGTCATAGAAGTATGTTCATTGAGAGCGATTTATTTTCGAACGGTTACTTCCTTAATATTCATCTTTGAAAAAGTAAAATTAACACGTCTTATACAGTACACAAAATAGAAATTACAAGCTGCCCCACTAAAAGGCTCACAACTGAGCTCCTGATACATTAAAGTGAATAAATTATTGTCAACCTCGATTAGTTACTCTACCTAAAGGCAGATACAATGGGTTTGAAGACGTTCAGGACATCATTAGAGTAATTTTATACCAACTGAAACAAGAAAACTATGTTTGTCCCAATTAATTTGAACAGTATAGTAAGTGATTCTCTATAAGATATTGGAACCGGAATATAATACTGTTACTTAGATCTGGGGCTCAAGTATTTTATGCAAATTAATCCCAAAGTACAAGACAGTTCTTTAAGAGCGATGATAATTTATTGACGAAAATCCAATTCTTGAATTACAGGATTCAGCACCAACATTCACAGCATAAATCTCAGAAGGTCGTCACACCTTTTACTGGACTCAGTCACAATTATCAGTGTTTAAAAATACACGTATGTAAAAAATTATTCACAAGCACAACCGATTTAATCGCTAGTCAAAACAATGCTCACTATACTGTAGTTGAAATCAGACTGACTGGTTGCGATGACACTGCTCTATTTATAGACCCGGCGGAAACTTCCAGAAAAATCTGCACGCGTCATAGTGCCTGAAATTAGTGGAGAGATCCGTTACTTTCTGGAAGAATCCAGAGGGTTCCAAACTCACCACCATGGTCACCAATGACGCCAAAATGGTCACCTAAGTCGCAAAATGTGCGACCAACCTAGTCGTTAAATATGATGCCGACTTGGCTCTATCGCCAAGTTCTCATTGAATCGCCGCTATAGCGTGAGGAATGGCATTGTTTATGAATATTACAATTTTAACATAAAATAAATACAACATAGAGTAATATAAATGTATTACACATACAAATACAGATTATTTACACTACTTACACAAATTTCGTAACAATATTAATGTTCGAGTACTTTTATATGTGAAAACATATTCTGAATTCGAGTCCTATTTTTTAACATTAGCCGAAAACAGCCTTAAATCTCTCAGTCATGTGTTGGCAGACAGGCGAAGGGTATTCAAAATCTTGGGGGTCCACAATGTCAGTCTGTTCCATAAAGTGGAGGCCGTGGCGATCGAGAGTTTAAGAATCGCTACTCTAAGGTAATAAACTACTCTTGGTTCTCAACTTTTACTTTATTGAATTTCATCATCGCTAATCCACAAAATTAAGTTTCTATTATTTCTCTTTTTTAATCCGATTTAATTTAGAAATTGATGTAACACACATTTCTCGTTCATATTTTTGACTTTAAAGTAAGACATGATGATAGATTGCCTCACAGTGGTTTCGAATATTAATTCACCCAACCATTAACAGCTGGAACTAAACAGCTCTCGACTAATATTGAAGTCATCAAAAGTATCCGCTAATTAATTAAAGGTTGGAAACGGAAAATAAAATCGTTTACAGTTGGTATAGGGAAAATTCGTTGCGCCGACATTCCCCGGTCGATTTCCCAACTCCAATCCTTTTGGGGAGGGAATTGAAGACGGGTTTTAATTGGTTTCGAATCCAATCAGAAATATATTTTAAGAAATGTTAATGATAAGATGATATAATTCGGATAATCGAAAAATAAATTTCGGTATTTTTCTTATTTCGCTTCAGTTTATTCAATTTATTTCGTTCAGTCTCTGTTTGGAGAATTGAATATTCTTAGTTTAAATCATATTCTGGCTTTTAAATTGAGATAAACTTGTTAAAATCTTGTAAGTATACTGATCCATCTCATTTTCTTTAGATTTCAATTTCTTCGGTTATGTATGCAGATAAGGGGAAAAGAAGCTGAAATATAAGAATCTTTCTTCAAAAAAAAGAGAAAAAAAATTTCAAAATTAATATTTATAATATCAAATAACTCTTTCCTAAATATTTATTTAATCATCAGTAATGTAGATCCGAATTCGTCGATCAATGAAATAGACTAGAAATCTAAGTACCTAATGTTATCCGAAATCATTAAAGATCTCTAACTGTATTCTCAGCACTAATAGAAACAAAATTTCAAATGAGCTTTTTAAATTAAAACAAAAAACTTGTATGATTCTACGCACTTAAAAATAATAAAAAAACGAACTGAAAAATAAACCAACTAAAAATTTTATAGTTAATTCTAACGGAGCTTGTTTTTAAGCAAAATTGAAGCCTAAATGCTGCACAGCCTAGTGATAAGTCTAAAAATGTCTAAACATTTTTAAATTTCTAGTCTATGCTACAATTTAACCTCCATTTTCTTAACTTTGAATTGAAATCACTGAACCAGACAATAGCTTGTTTAGCGTTCTTTGATTTATTCCGATATGCATATTTTCGAATGCATCTTTACTGAAAAAAGTCACCTTTTTCATATGAATCAAATGATTTTTTCTGTTATATTTATAATGGCTATAGAATTTCTATCCATTATTTTTCATAGGAAATAATTGCTCAATATTGCAAATGGGAAGGAAGAAGGTTGGCTTGACATAAAACTTATTAAGTCTCACTTTTATGTAAATTTAGAAACCTGCCGTTGGTTAGCACTGTTACTGTAACTTTCAACTTTTTAAGTTTTTTAAATCTCAGGGATATTTTTAACTTTAATATTCAAGTCATTTCAGTCTCTCAAGTACAGTATTAAAAAAATCTCTCTCTCCCTTTTTTTAATATATACAGGGTGGTTATAATTAAAGTTACACTATTCAGAGACCTGTAGAATCCGTTCTACTTATCGGATTTTGGTAAAACTTGGAATCTATGCTACACAGACCATGGGAAAAAGATTTTTGCAATAAAAAAATGGTTGAAATTTTGACAACTAGGAGGATATGTGATTCCCAAAGAAGGACAAAAAATATGCTACAATCGTTAAAATTTGTTCAATTACAGAATTTTTTTTTATTGCAGAAATTTTTTCCCAGTGGTCCATATGCCATATATTCCAAATTTCATCCAAATCCAATAAGCATAACAGGTTTTACAGTCTCCTGAATAGTGTAACTTTAATTATAACCTCCTGTACATGTATATAAGGGTGTAGAACTGTTTAAGGTAGTGCATCTCAAAGTTTCAATATTCGCAAGTCAGTATTCAATCATGATTTTCCTCGCGCCCCCCTCATACAATAACAATGTATTGAATATAATAATACTATACTTTGACGCTAAAACTACGATACGACTTTAATATCTTAAGTGTCACCGGCGTATATAAACGTCTCACTCAGCCAAATTGTTAACTTCCCCAGACGTATATGTACGTCATTCCAATCTTTTTTGTGCAATGCTATCCATAAAATTATTCCGAAGACTTTGGAATGCAATAAATGGACCTTGAGAATGTTTGGGAATGATTTACTTATTTCAGATTATTTGCTTCTTTATTTCTTCCCACCCCAACACATCATCGAACCTACAGTTGCAATTGGGGAGTGAATCACGTAACTTTTAATCGGCAGTTAAGAGAATAATTGTAAGCCGTACTAATTATCAAGATAAGTGTTAATTCTTGTATATAATTTTATATATTTTGTAATCCCATGGGTTCCCTGGGAATTATTAAACTTGTTCTTAACTTTGTATTGTTAAAGTAAATATAAAATATATTGTGCACTACTGATGCATTTATAAGTGTACTAGCCGGTATACTCGTTCTTCGCACGGGTAAACTGAAAAATTAAACAACACAGATTGAAGGATAAAGAAGGATTTAATGAGTTAATTTTACGTGGATTTCAAATTAAACAAAAAAAAACTTTTTGCATATCTCAGCTGAACAAAAAAAAAAAAAAGAAAAAAAAAAAAACCTTTGTTAAATTTTAAGTCTGTAGATCTAATACCTGATAAAAAGGATTTTTTTATTTATAACTCCCCGTAACACTCTTGAGGGTCGAATTTTGAAAATAACTTCCTAAGCTGATCTCAGCTCAGCAAAAGTAACACATTGTTAAAAGTTTTGTATGATGAACGCTTAAAATAGTGTAAATAATTTAAATCTGAAAGTATAATGCATTAATATTAAATTCTGTTGTATTTATTTTATGCTAATAATGTAATATTTGCAAGCAACGCCATTTCTTAAATTATAATGACAATTCAATGAAAAACATAGCGAAATGTTAACGATAGAGTCAAGTTGGCAAATGCCTAGCTACTTTCATAGCTCGAGCTTTATTAGAGCTTTGTAAGACCCGTCGTGTAGGGGAGCGATACACTTTAATGCTTTATCTACCACATCATGATTTACTGCAGTTTTTTTTCATGCAATTCTTTTTTTTTTGGATCACTACATTGAAAATTAAGGGATAAACATAAACGAAATACTCCACTTTGGAAAATTTAATCCGTTAGAGCTAATAAATTAATTAAAGATATTCCACTGTAAAATTATTTATATACACCGTTCACTTAAAATAAATAGTCAAATCGTTTTCTAAGGTCTTCATTAACATACAAAAACATAAGACACTTAAATTCTGACATAAACTATTTTTCGGGACAAAAATAATAATCTTTGCAATCCGCTGAAAACGCCGTCAACTGAAAACGCAATATCTGCTACAAAACTATTCGCCTTCTCCGCTAAAATACTCATCATAGAACCCGTGCTGCCATATATCTTGGAAGAGTGGATTTCAAAGAATATTCCTGCTAAGTATTGGTAGAATATTCCTTTTAAGATGGTGTGATGTGGTAGTTAGGAGAAGGGGTGCCAGCTCAGGTGTCGTCCACGTCACTTGACGATGGTTCAAAATTACGTGAGCCGTTGCCAAAAGCCCTCGTATAGCTGAAGAGTGCGACGTTAATATTCACTCACTTACAAACCCCAGAAATACAGTATAGTAGTTATAATTATTTTTATACTTAAAAACGCAATATCTGCCTGTTCAATTAAAATTATAGCGTTACAATTAACTACTAACCACAAACAAATTTTGAAAATTTGTCCAAATGATGCAGTGTGAAAGAGAAAGTTTATTTACTGTAAGTACCAGAACTGATAAAAGCATTTATTTTGAAAAAAGATCAATTTCTTACTACCAAATGTGCGTAATAAAATCATAAAAAAAAAAACATTAAAATAAATAGAGATTTGTAACAACCTCTCCCTTCAAAACTCAGTTTCATTCTGAAATGAAAAAAAAAAGGCATTATGCTGATCACAGGAATTAATTAGAAGCGAGCGCCTTGCGTAGCCAAAACAAAAAGGGTTTTTTACAAACTGATAGATATATGCTGACGTGAGCTTTTTTGCAGCGCACGCCAGAATTGTTTGCAGATGGCAGAATTTTTTCCTACATACTTAACAAATATCATTTTATTTTGGACACTTCATATAATATCATTATAAATTATAGTCTATGCTATAAATTATAGCATATGTGTAATTCTGATGTATGAGCTATATTACTGTAAAGTTTCATTAAAATCCATTCAGTTGTTTTTTTCGTGAAAGACCCCCAAACATCCTCACAAACTTTCGCATTTATAATGTATATTAGATTATAATAGTGTATTTTATTTTTTGTTATGTTAGGATATATTTTGTTTGTTTACTTTCAGTAAATTAATAATTTTTCAAAATAATCTTTAGATTTTGACTTTTCTATATGCTTGCCTTCCTCTCGTAAAGTTGTCACGCGCCTCAAGGTTGGCTCGTCCCACACTTTGAGAAACGCTTCATTAACTACATACATACTTTTTGATAAGCATTTCAGGATGCAAATATCACTGGTAGTTTTAAATTACTGTTACCCTCAGTGAAGTAACAAACATGGTTCTAGTTCCTATAAATAATTTCCTAAACTTCCGAACTAAGTCCCATAAATAATTCCAAACACTTTATGTCTGCAAAACTACAATCTCCATTTATCTTCGAAAACAAAGATTTTATTGAATGAAGTCTTTAAAAAACTCCATTATCATCATTTCTCTGAATCTATACCAAATTATTGTTTGTTAAATATATGCTTTTCAAAAATGCATAATGGAGAAAATGGAGAAAGCATATAGAAATACAAAAAAGAAGGGCAATATCTATCCAAAACATCTTTTTATATTCTAAATGTATAACTAATTTTTTAAAGCTGAAATATGAAATGTGATTTAATGTAGGATGAAAAATAAATAGATTTGGGTGTTGAGAAAACATTTCGTCGAATAATCGAAAAACCAGAAACGACCTTTTGAATTGATCAAGAACATAAGGAATGATTTAACTTAATATACAAATAGCCAGATTGTTTGAAAATGTAAATTTTTATGACTATACACATTGAAAAGTGATAATCCCTTTAAATGAGTGTTTTACATTGATTTAAAATAAGGTAATAACATGTTGTTCAAATAAGGTTTTTCAAACTTTTAGTTCTGAATCTTAAAAGATGCTAGCTAATTAATCTGAAAAACATTATGATATGACATAGTATAAGAATACATAATACTACATTCATACATATATATAGAGTATATATACAAAGTGACGAAATTGTCATGACCCCTAATAGAAAATGCATGGATAGAAAATTTTACCTTCGCTGTATTCCTCGTGAAAAATAGGGAAAAAATGTGATTAAACAGTACTTGAACGCGTGATGACTGTAGGTGCTCGAAGCATCGGAACCATTAAAATGAAACAGTTGCACTTGTGAAGTGCTCGAGGGCAGCTGTCATTAATGTTTGCAGAGAGTGGATTCCCAAGCATAAAATCGGTTCTCAACGTCAGGCTTGTGACAATTACAGCTTACTGAAAATACGCTCAAAAGAAGAACTGCAAAATATGTCCAATCTAATAGAAGAGAAACCGTGCTTCAAATTGAGGGTAATGACGAGGACGAAACCTGAGTTGCTATCCCCCTCCTAACTTACCAACACACCAACTGCAGGAAATTTGAACCTAGACATATTAAACGTGCACCGGCTTTGCCTGCATGGTGGATCTTTAGGGGTACTAGGCTCGAACTTATGACACGCCAGCTACGTGTACGTGACCTGAAACGCTAGGCTACCGGGACCACTTCCTGCATTTCGCAAAGGAGTACAAGTATTGGACTATAGACGACTGGAAAAGGGTCATGTGGTCCAATGATTCATGTTTTCAATTACACCGTGTAGAAGGCTGGTTGTGAATATGAAGCGAACAGAATAAAAGTACGAACCCCATCTACATTGCCACGACTCATCAGGCTGTAGGAGGCAATATTATGATTTGGGAAGGTTTTCTTACCAATACATGGATCCTTTAACTCATTTGAATGCACAAGGAGATATAAGGGTTATTGCAGATCAAGTATATATTTTTAATATTAATGAAGTACCTTTCCAAAGAGGGATACATTCAGTACGATAATGTTCCTAGTTATACCACTGGCATTGTCTTCAGGTAGTTCAAAGAGCATGACAAAAGCTTTACCTTACTTAGTTATCCTTCCTAATCCCCATATCTTAATCCAATTGAAAATCTGTTAAATGATATCAAATGGTACATTTGGTAGTTGGATCTAGTACTATCTAACACGAAAGTATTGAGAACTGCAATTCATCGGATTTGGTCTCAAATACATCATACCAACAACCAATAACTCATAGAGATCAGGAAGAATCCATACAAATATTAAAAGCGGATATATATATATATATATATATATATATATATATATATATATATATATATATATATATATATATATATATATATATATATATATATATATATGAAATAATCGTTGTCATTGGTAACCTAAAGGGTGGCGTGGCGAGTGTGGAAAGGATTTCTTAATTAGATCATCATTTACTTGTTGATGCTTCATGGACTAGGAAGTTCTTTCTGGCAAGAAATCTGGTTTATTAAGTATGTAGAGACACACAAACGTACACTTCTTAAACACCACACAGAAAACATACAGCACTAAAATACACACGAGAGTTACATGATGACGTTGACAAAAGAAGCAGAGAGATTTTCCAGAAAGTTTCAGTTTCGGTTAATCTCTTCAGGCTGGCAGTTAATAATTAGTTACATGCGAGGCCTGAAAGTCAGGACCATTACAAATTTAAAACATGTTCAAGATTAAAGTAAAGTGGGAATTATTACATATATACATATATACATTCCCAAATAAAGTATTTTATCAATTGAATAAGCCCTTTTATATTAGTACTCATTATCTAACAATACAGCTCGAATAGTTTGCAAATCAACTTTTTTAATCAGATTTCCAGTTAAATGATGAAGATTATTGTTTTTTGATTCCATTCAATCGTTCAAAATTTTCACAGATTTAGTCGTCGTATTTTAAACAATACAGTACTGTTTCAGGTGTCACTTTCCTCAGAACCCTTTAGTTAAAATTGATTGAAAAGTTTTCAAAGAGCCCTTGTGGGGCTGAAATGTGTTGTTGAATAAATGAAATTAAACCAAGCTCTTATGAATACATTAGCATAAACTATTGAGATGTATTGCAGTTTTAATGAAATCTCTCCCCCTAAAGTACCTTTTCATTTCCAACCAAACCTACATATTCTTTAATGCCTCCTCTCAAAACAAATATCACTGCAAAGGATTCATTAATGATGCATCAATACACGTCTGGTAAATATCTCTCTTCTATTACTCCATTGGCGCATTTGCCTTGAGGAAAGTTCTCAAGAAAATATTCATCTAACACGCATTAACGAAGCAAATGGAACCGCGA
Source organism: Trichonephila clavipes (assembly GCA_019973935.1). Classification (NCBI taxonomy): domain Eukaryota; kingdom Metazoa; phylum Arthropoda; class Arachnida; order Araneae; family Nephilidae; genus Trichonephila; species Trichonephila clavipes. The sequence continues at coordinate 988,032 of BMAU01020332.1, read as the reverse complement.
AAGATTACTTCCGTTCTTGATGGAGGCGGAAATAAGCAGAGCTCTTCATTCCCTCAATACCAATTTGAGGTTCAAAAAGATATTGGTATTAGCATTTTTAACGTAAAAGCTTACTTTACTAAATCTCAATAAATATGCAATGACGCTACTTTTCCTTTTATATCTCAGCGAATCTCTGCAGTCGTTTTGATGCTAAAGTTTCCATTAGACTCCCATCAGTATCGTAGTATTTAGGGATATTTGTGTTTTCACAGTAATTATCAAAAAACTACTATTAAACATGTGATTTAAGCGAACTCCAAATCGCATGCAAGTTTACTTTGATCAAAATTGAGTTTAGGTTAAAGAGTTCGGAATTTTCTGGAAAGTATTCAGCCGGCACTGGATTATTCATTTTTTTATTTGAAATAAAACTTTTTTATTAGAGATTTAATAAAATTGATAACTTTTATTGTAAAACTGCAAATTATTATTTCGAGTAATGTATAAATAAATTCTCTTCGATTAAAAATTTACAAGAAATGAGTTTTTTTTTATGCTTCAAAAATTTTATAAATTCTTGAACTAAATATCTTAGTGAAAAAGAAACTTAGTTTTCTGTAAAGTTAATTTTTCAAAAACTTCTAAAAACTCAAAGTTTAACTGAGGATTGAGGAATGCGAAATTTAACTAATTTGAGAGTACAAACATTCCCACCACCTTTACAATCTTATAGTCTAATACAGAAATTTAAAAAAAAATGATATACAACAAATAATATTTAAAAATAAAATAATTCAAAATAAGTAGTCTAATGAAAATTCGAAAACCATCAAAATGCTGTACAAGAGATATATAAAAAAAGATACTTGCAGTATAATTCACAGAAATGAAAATTATAATATGAGTGGAGATATATTATACAATCAATAATAATATAGCTTAATGACACCAAAAGCAATACATGTACAACATCAAAATGGTAAGAAAATACGAGCTGATGAAACCTAATTGGTTGTGCAAAATATTGCAATTTTTAAGTAAATTAAATGCTTGGATATATGTTTCGCAAATATAACGCATGAAAAAATTATTACACCTTCACAACTATACCATTGACGAAATGACTCTGGCGTGCTGGATTTAAAAACAAAATCATAATTTTCAAATTTAATTGGTGAATTTGTGATTTGTATGTATAGAAAGACAAATAGATTGATACAATGGATATGAAAATTAATAGAAAGTAAGATTTAGAATTTAACGATAGTTGGTTTCGCAAGGTTCAAGAGCTTTGAGTAGAATTGAGAATATAAATGTAGTACATACACACACAAATATAAATATATACACACCTAAATATAAATATATATATATTCTGTGCGTGGGTTCGATTTCGAAGATTTATTTAATTCCATTAAAATAGAAGATATAATTCAGGTACTTTCAGATGCATATGAGAAATATGGTTTGAATGATTACATTAGTTTTGAAAAATTCAATATACTAATTCGTTTTGTAATACAGGAGAACTTCATTATTTTTGATAACAAACTTTACAAACAAATCAAAAGATTGTCTCAAGTAGAAAAGAAACAAACAAGGAAATCCTCTGAAATAAGTAAATCCTTAGCATACACTGTCAAGGTCCTCTTATTGCATTCCAAAGCCTTTGGAATAATTTTATGGATAGCAGTAAACAGAAAAGATTATATTTCGGGAAGACGTATATATACGCCCAGGGCAATTAACGTTTTGGCTGAGCAAGATTTTATCTACATCGGTAGCGCTTAAAAAGTCGTATTGTATATTTAGTTTCAAAATATAGTATTATTGAATTCAATTCAATATTGTATGGGGGGCACGATGAAAATTATGATTGAAAAGTGGGTCGCAAATATATTGAAAGTGTGAGAAGCACTGCTATATGCAAATTATATTTTCTTATCACTGCTAATACCTTTTAAATATTCAGAATGTCTAATTTATAATAATGAAATTTTTTCACTCAGTGTCACTTATGATTACATATGATGCCTTGAAAAGCCCTAAGCTATATACATCCAAAAAAGGCTATTTATATATATACTGCTTAGAATTTCTAGCAAGAAATCTAACCTACTTTTTGCTATAATTTCTCTTATTTTATTAGAAATTAAATTGCAATAAACTATGAAATTAAGAACTATCTAAAATACAGTGCTGCCATTAAAATAATTTAAATATAAATTTGTGCTACCTTTACGCTGATTTTATGTTTAAAATCCATAGTTTACTTTAAAACCAATCTTTATTGCAAGTACTGATTTTTTTTTAGTAATAAAAAAGAATTCACACTGAGTTTGACAAACCGAAGTTCACTGGTTGAATCTCTCCCCCATTCAAGCAAAACTGTTGATATTTAAAAATTTTTTAATCATGAGAAAACAGATGATATATGTAATAAATCGATTACAAATAATCAGTAGATAGAAAAAAGTAAGAACATTCATTTCATTTGGCAAAAACAGCAAGATATACATAAATTTTGCACTCAAGTTGGCTAAAAGTATATAATTAATACCGACTAGCAGACTATAAATTTTACATCAAAATAGACTGTTTATCATTACTTAAATTTCGAAAACATCGACCAAACCACTCTTCTCTTATGACTCCAATTAGCCGTTCCCTTCCTAAATAAGGAAAAAGGGAGCTCCTATTGCCTGTTCTCTTCTTTCTTCCCAGAGGAAAGTTTTAATTGTGTATGTCCCTCAACAGAAAGCACGCCTCCGCTGAATGGGGAGAGTTTCTAAGTGTAAGCCAAGAAGTATGGATCACCCAATTACATCTATTCTGTTAATGGGAACCAAGCTCCGATTCTGTTTTTTTTTTTTTTTTTTTTTTTTTAACAACTGGATGCGAAGAACAAACGAAAAAAATTTGGTTTTTTAATGCAATTACTATAGAAATTATAAAGTTTTAGCGGTTGAAGTTCATCTGTTTTCAAATTTTAATGTGTGTGTGTATATTTTTTATATACCTGATTAGCCAGAAATAACTTGCCCACTTCAGAGGGCTCTGGTATCTGTCCTATTTGTCCAAATGACATATAATTTGAACTGCAGATAATTCAAATGACGCGCTTGACATTTATTAAATAAGAAGATCAACTCAAACATCCACCGGTAGGTGGCGCTGTATTACGCATATCAATTTTAACCCTCTAAATGGATACCTTCCTCCTGAAAAGTTATTCCGAAAGCGTTTAACTCTTATTTTGCGATTCCCTTTAAAAATGCAACAGACTTCCTTCCTTTCGCCCTTTTAGAACTTGGGAGGTCGAACGGGGACAATTTTACGACCTAGTTCCGTTCCTTTGTAAAGTAAGAACCAAGAGATCAATCGTTTACAGCTAGCTGTTAAGTTGCCTTGGGCAATCTTCTTTGAAAGCGTAGTGGAATTCGGTGTTTCTTTCTCCAATATGTTCAGTCACAGTAAAATTAAAACGAAATGAAAAGTAAAAAAAGAGGAAAAAATGAAATAAATAGTATATTAGAAGTTGAAAAATAATTATATTTTCTTCAAAGAAAATTTATTAAAAATTAAAAATATATATATATATATATATATTTGGTATTGCGATTTGAACCAGAAAAAAGCATCCTGTATTCATTTTTGAATATGAGAGTAAGAAAACGCGCTCACTTTCCTGTTTTTTAAAAAAGTAATGAGGTAAAAAGAGCAAAGGCCGTATCTCATTTTTAAACAATAACACAATAAATATTACATACGATGATTATATTTATGAAATAAAACCGATCTTTCTCTATATTCAGTTATATTTTTAATTTAAAATAGCATAAAAAAGGATTGCAATATTTTTAATTTATTTTAATTAAAATCATATAAAATATATTTTTATGTTAAATGAATATTTTTCGGAAAAAATTTTAATTTTCCTTTCTAGTGTTCTCTTTTTCGAACTTCTTGTATTAAATAAAAATACCTTTTCTACATCGGCATTTGTGATGGACATAACACACATTCAGTCAATAATTTTTAATTTTAATGGGGATATACTTCAAATGCGCATGACAGTACTTCTAACCATTTTCTACTCAAGTTAAATTTCTTATCTTTCTGTTTCTTTTATTACAAGGAAAAATGTCACACATCGATAACTACATTTTCACACAATTCAGTCATTACAAATTCTATTGTGAGAAAAGTTCTCCCTAATTAATTTTGTCTTTCAAAACAGTACACTTAAAACAATTTTGTTCAGTGAAGTTAACGGACAGTTCCACAATGTATCCATACCAAATTTTAAAAACAATTTTAACATTTGGAAATGTATCCTGTATTAAATTTTTTGAGTATACACAAATATTTCCTGCTGTAGGGAAGACATAGTATGAGAGATGTGGTGTGTGGTTTTGAAAGAATGTTTTCGTACGTGTAGACTATTTTTGAAAATTTAAATATCACTGAAGCTGATCATATAACTGCAAATGAGCCTTATTTTAATGTGTGCTGGTATAAAAATAAAACACTTTACTATTAAACAGCGTATGAGTTTATATTCAATATCAAACTATTTGCAAAATGGCTTACAACTTCTATTCAAATTGTAAAGAAACTGAAACATATAAATATATCTTACTGCAGTCAAAAATATTCCTAATATGTAAATATCCTATTCCTCCACTTATTTCAGTACATTTTAAAAACTGTAGCTGAATGCAATTTTTTATATTTATAAACGAGGCATAAAAGCTCACACAGTCGTAAAAATGTCTTTATCATTTTTAAAAACACTACTATAAAACGAATATGGATTGTAAGATCAGTCGTAAAATCCTAAAAGCTTTTAGAGAGCTAAAAACATGTAATTTTGGATTGATAAAATGTTTAATATGATACACAAATATACATGTTATTAAGCAAATACATTTGAAAAATCAAACTTCCTTCTGAAATAAACGTAATTGAACAAAAAATGTTTAATTGCAAATGAGAGGAAATACATGTTTATCTAAGGGGTATCCCCAAAGTGAGGTAATCCTCAAACTTAAGACTCAAACTCAGAAGAACAAAATCCATGAGGGCCAGGAACTACTGTGCCCGTCATAATACACGTGACCATTGGACGCTGAGGTGCATGAACACATGTCCCGATTTGGTGGTCTGTCTGAAGAGAGATCTTCAGTGTTTAAGACCCGAAGCAAGCTTGGTACTCATTTATCGACCCATTGTAGCGGGGATGAAAGGCAGAGTCGACCTTGCGCAGCCCGTTAATAGAACCCCAGACCTGTGGTGTGGAAGCACCATACACTACCATTCAATCCTATTCGGTGAAAAATAAAATTTAATGTTAGAATCTTATATAAATCCCTAATAAATGAGGGAGTCCAAACTTTTTTTTTCATGTAAACTGTTTAGACGGAAATGGTTAATTATGAACATTTCACAAGTTGCATAAATTAAAATTAACCGTTATAGTTTACATAAATTTTAAGGGTACAAAAGGTGTATTTCGGCTGCACGAATTAATTTTAAAATGAATACGGTTACGAAAAAGTAGTACAAATCTATCTAAAGTAGGGTTGGTTACCTTAGATATTGTCAAACTCAACAATGTATTGGAAGCCAATTCCACAATTCGTTGTTATAAAAATGTATGGAAAATTACAAGACTTATTTTGCATTTGTAATTTATATATATATAATTTTTCCTGGGAGCTTTAAAAGCTAGAGCGGCATCCATCAAAACCGCGGTTCTCTCTCTGTTTTTCCAGATCGCCCCTGACTAAGCCGGGCTCTGCCATAGTAAGTGAAAATGCCAGATTTTGTTTGTCAAGATCATTTTATAGCAGACTGCATTTTTCATGTATTTTAGATGGTCGTTTTATATTTTCTACATCAATATCTTAATGTCTGAATTTAAAATTACATAAAATTCTTGACATTCGCATCATGATAATTTTTATTAGTATATGAATGTGTCATCAAACGATTACATGACTAATATTAACACATTATTTTAACCATTTAATTAATATTAAGTATAACATAACACACACAAATTTTCTAAACTTTAAAATAAATATTTCGAAAACTACTTCAGATATACTCAAAATTTTTTATTCCTACGCTTTAGCTTCTCAGTTTTGCTTCTATGTAAGAATTTATTGTAATTGTATATTCATCAATTTTTTTAGTATATTTTTTGCTCTTAGCATGTGGTTTTCAACTGAATTGTATGAAATCTTCGAAATATATTAAATGAATGATTGAATATTAACGTCGCACTGTTCAGCTACACGAGGGCTTTTGGCGACGGACCAAGCAATTTTGAACCATGGTCAAGTGACGTGGACGACACCTGAGCTGGCAACCCCTCTCCTAACTACCACACCACACTAATGGGAGGACGTTTCAGCTTTCGAAAGATTTAACGTGCATCGCTGCCCTACACGGCGGGTCTTTAGTGGTACTGGGCTCGAACTCGTGACAAAGCAAGCCACGTTCCGATACCTATACCACTCGGCTACCGCGGCCGAAATATATTAAAAGATACCAAAGAAGCTATATAATAAAATTTGAAATTTTTATTATACTCAAACAATTGCTAAAACTTATGGTAAATAATTTTTAACTGCGCGTAGCATTTTTTTTCGAAATTTCAAATGGAATTTCTAACATAAAATTTCTAGCTTTATAAGGTCGAGATTTCAAAAATATCCAGATTTTAATTACTTATTCAGTTAGCCTTTAAAAAAGATAAATGTTGAGGTATTTTGTATAAATAGATATTTTTGAACAATATATAATTCGAATGTTTTTCAATAGCTCGAATTTAAAATTAATTTTTATGTTTATTTATATGCATAAATGTTTACTGTAAATGTTTCCGTATATTTTTGATTACCATTTATTCAAACATTCAAGTTATAAAAAAAATGTGTGAAAATCTTCATTCATGTTGCCTTTGATGTAAACTGAAGTTCAAGCACTTAAAATTCAAATATAATTCGGTGTATTTTAACAATATATAACCAGGCACACACACACACACACTGTACTTAAACTTCCCTGAACACTTAGGCTTTGAAATCTAAAAAAAAAAAAATTAATAAATCCTAATTAGTTTTTTTTTCGTTATTATTTTTATCAAAGTGTAAGAAAATGTTTCAAATGATTTGATGAAGTTTAAATTTATTCATTTTTAGTGGTTGGAAAATTGAAAAGGTTACAAATTTTAAAGAGTTAGGTGTTTTATTAATTTTTTCGGTATCTTATAATAAAATAATCATGTTTCAAAAACTGAAAGCTTTGATTAAAATAAGAAAATTGAAGCGAAAGAATATACTTAAAAAAAGATAATTTGTCTAACTATATAAAATAGCAGATTGCACTGACACGCCCCAACTTGTTACAGTTTCAAATTAATATGAAGCCAAAAGGGAATTGTAACATATTTTACTTATGCGTTGGGACTTTACAAAACTTTAAAAAAACGAGATAACAAATTAACACTTCCTGGGGTCTAAAGAAATTTCCCCTCGATTTTTTACGATTGCCCCAGGGTCAAAACACGGGGTTCCCTGCGAGCCATAAAACTCTTGCTGTGTTGCTTCCTCCGTCCCTCATTATCTTTCAAGATGTTAAACCTTAAGAGAGGGAAAGGATTTCAGAAAAGTGCGGCTAATCCGCTTTTAAAAACGTTACTTGAAGGCAGAAAAATCCGTGCAGTCCATTTTCGAAGCATCTTTACACTGATGGAATTTTCCGTGCTATCCGGTTAGAGGGTTAATATGCCATATTAATATAAGTGTCAAAAATATAAAGTAACATGAATAAAACTGATCAGTATGATACCCTTCAAGGTCATCAATGTGTTGTAATCACAGAATCAAATTTTCAACAATTGACCAGAGTAAATCTCCCGGGATATCTAAAATATAGCACAGAATGCTGTACTTCACATCAGGTAGCGTTGATGACCTTTCGCGGTAGATATCGTCATTTAGATAATCCCACAACCAAAAGTCACAGGGGGTCATATCTGGCGAACGAGGAGCCATAATGTTGAGAAATGACGGCTGATCACCTGTGCATCTGTGAAATGCGGTTTTAGTAAACCTTTTACATTGTGATCAATGTGTGGAGGAGCGCCATCCTGCATGAAAGTTGTATCCTGAAAGCATCCACGCTGTTGAAATTCTGGGGTTACAAAATCTTTCAGCATATCATGGTACAGTTTTCCTGTGATGGAACAGGTTGGGATTCCATTTGGTTTTATCTCTTCAAAAAAATTACCAATGAGAAAGATAGCTGTGAAATCACACCATACGGTCTCTTTTTTAGGATGCATGGGTTTTCCCTCGATAATGTGAGGATTTTTCGCTGCCCAAATTCGACAATTGTGGGTGTTAACTTGGCCATCCATACAAAAATGGGTTTCATCACTCTTCAGAATGTCCCATGGCCAAGTGACATCAACCACCAATCGAAGAAAGGAACTGAAGCGTAAAAATTGTACGTAACTCTGGGTCTACATCCTTCAATTGATGCAGAGACTTGATTTTGTAGGGATAAAAATGCAAAATCCGCTGTATTGGAGACATTGGGCTTCTTTGCATTGGTTTAAAAGGTTGAATTCTTTCACAGCTGCAACGGAATTCTGCTGGTTTTGGTAAAACAATTTTACCAATAGCGCGTTTATTCTTTCAATGTAGGCATGATGAGCATTCAGAGAAGCAATACTTTTCTATCTGAATGTGCATTTCTTGTATCCAAAGAATAATGCTAATAGGCATGCGCTGCTACACAAATGGTGTTTCGTATTTTGAATCTATTCAAATAAGTACCATTTGTGTTATAGCGCCATCTATCGGCATAAGTTTGTGCTAAGCATTTACTTAATAAATGTCAAGCACATCATTTGAATTATCTGTAGTTCAAATTCTATGTCATTTGGGTCAATAGGATATAGATTCTAGTACCTTCTGAAGTAGGCAGCTTATTTCTTGCTAATACTGTATAAAAAAAATCCGTGTGACGGTGTTTTTCCGCATTAAACTCCGAAACTACTCAACCGTTCTTAATATAATTTCGCATTTTGCGTATCATTTCGGCCAACTAAGGAGATATGATATTTTCTTATCTCTATTAATGACTTCTGTATTCTTTGCAGCTGGAAATGCATAAAATCCGGAAAAAGCGGGAAAATTCACAATATTTCGCAATGCACGCGTGTCGACGGAAGCGGATTTTGGTGACCAAAATGCACGAAAAAAGAGTGTCTGGCATGTTTCCGGACACTAAAGCTGAATTTTGAATCAGTTCCCAAGAAATTCCGTAACTTTGCTAAATAATGTTGGACGACAACTTGGCAGGGACTTACAGTAAAATCCTTGGAGAGAGAAAACTTGATTCCTTAGTATTTCGGGACGGCCAATTCGAATCTGGTACCCGATCCGAGAAATTCATGTAACTTTGCGAGATAATTCCGGGCACCGCCTTCTACACAGACCATGGCAGGGGTTTACCCTAAAAAGAGCTTCCTGGTGTATTTTGAGGCGGTGAGCGAGAATTTGAGCACGGATTTTAGAAATTTCTTTAGCTTTGCCTGATAATTCCGGTCGACTCTCATGCCTACCCCCCTCCCAAGGACTGAATTTGCAGGCACAGAACCACCGAAATCAGGTCCCACTTGCATATAGCGGCGAAAAACGAGAAAAAATCAGCTTTGCTGGATACTACCAGAATTAGGTTGAAGGACTTCGCGTTCGAGTCCTGAGAACGGATTTCCATTTCCTCTAGCGACCGCACATGTAGGTGCAAAAAATCAGTTCCTGGTGAGTTTAAATTTGATTTTAGGGGTTATGGTAACTTTGCTGGAAATACCGGATTAAACGCAGACAACAGCAACAGCCGAACTTACAGATGAGTCGCCTTATAGAAAGTAGATCTCTCCATCGTATTTTCGCAAGGCTGATCTGAAAATTGAATTCAGTACAACAAATACTGCCAGACGACCGTATTTAACTCGGAACGTGGCAGGCGTTTACTTAAAAATTCTTGGGGCGTGAAAGTGCATTCCTGTTGTTTTTCTGGGCGATGGACAAGAATCTGAAATCGGATTTTAGAGAGTCCGATAACTTAACCGGATAATGCCGGACGATTGTAATGCCTCCTCCCTCTGCTAGAGACTCCACTTAGGGAGCTGGGGGATAATCTGGTTTTGGATTTCAGAAACTCCTGCAGTTTTTTTGGATATTGCCGAAATGGGGATTGCCTGTTTGAGTCTTGTGTCTGAATTTTCATTACGTATAGCGGCCCAGCTTGCAGGTGCAGCCTTGCAAAAATAAGATCGCAACAGAAAATTGCAGGGGCAATTTCATCGTCAGGTATTAGCCACTTTATTAGATGGTGCACGAGCTGCACATTTAGCATTCAAGCTGCTATCAGACATTGATAAGAAATCAGACAAGATGTTTAATTTTTTAAAGAAAAACAAAATTGCGACGGTAATGTAAAAGAGTGGAATCATAATCAGTGATGAGTGTACTATGGCTCACAAACATTTACTCGAAGCATTATATAGAACTTTTCAAGATTTATTCGGGTGTGCTACCCTACTACTGTCTTGTGATTTCAAATGGACATTGCCAGTTGTTCCTCGCTCTATTTTTGCTCTTGAGACTAACGCATGTTTAAAACACACATGTTTTTATGGCGAAATGATGAAAAACTTCTATTAACCATAAATATACGAGTACAATTGCAAAAGTCGGTGCAAATATTTTCAAACCAACTGTTGGTTATTGGAAACGGTAAAGTAGAACTGCATCCCAATAGACAATGTATAAAACAGACAATATCTGTAAAGTTGTTCAGACAAAAAAAATTAACAAATTTATAGAGTATCTTCCCAGATATACCGTATAATTATTTAGATATTGCTTGACTCAGTAATTGTGTTATTTTGGCAGCAAAAAATATTTATGTTGAAGAAATAAACTTCTAGATACAGCAATTGTTGCCAGATGATCTAATACATATTAAATTAATCGACATTATGGTTGATGAAAATGAAACTGTAAATTTTCCAACTGACTTTTGGGATGCTTTGTATGTCCCAGGAATGCCACCTCACAATATTCGGTTGAAGATTGTCTCATTGATTGTTCTGCTACTTTTATGCTACGGTAAACGTTTCATCATCAAAAGAATCACCATAGAGCTTTTTGAAGAAATATTTTGACTGTAAGGTTTAAAGGAGAAAAATTGTCCTGTTGCACATATTCCATTGATATCGTCAGAATCTTTAATATCATTCAAAAGGCTTTAATTCCCAACAGTGCCGATTTAAGTTCATTTCGGGGCCCTGGGCGTAAAGAATCTACAGGACCCCTCGGCACTGGAAAATCGAAATTAATACCTAGAAAATCTGGTTAATTCCCGCTTATCCAGGACCTTTCCGGCTCTTCTGGGAGCCCAATGGATAAACCGGCAATGATTCCCGATTTTCTTAGCTTTCGTGATGACCATGAATAAACCTCAAGGCCCAAAATGATTCTTTTGTGGCTTGGACTTGTTAAATCCATGTTTCTCGCAGGGGCAACTATACACTGGTTTGCAAAAATTAAGGACGAAATCGAAAAATTAGCATATCAACTGAACGAAGAGGCAGAGTGGACAGAAAGACCAATCAGGAGATTAAGTAAGGTGATGTACGGTAGCACATGCGCAGATATGCAGGTAGACGTAATGGGGGAGTGTCTGAGTAGTATAAAGCATGTTGTCGGTGTAAGATCAGTATTTCTGGCAAAAAAATTGCACGCCGTATAGCAGTTAAAATCACATCGAGTTGCTGCCTCAGCGAGAAATGGCGAATAATCAATCGGTTAGACGACATCTGGATGCTTTTACCCGAGGTCGAATCATTGGGAAATTGGAGGAAGGCCGCAGTGTGACAAGTGTGGCTGCAGAGTTCGGAATTGCTCACAGCATCGTTTCACGACTTTGGAGACAATTTCAAACTACAGGAACAGCTATCCGGGGGTTCAGTAGTGGTCGTCCACGAGGAACCACACCGCAGATGACCGGTACATTGTCTTACAGGCCAGAAGAAACAGGCGGAAAACAGCGGGAGAAATCGCTAGACACACGACACAGGCGACTGTATGACCGATATCGCGTTTTACCGTGGCCAGAACGCTGCAAGATGGTGGTCTGTTTGCACGACGCCCTGTACGGTGTGTACCTTTAACGCCTGCCCATCGGAGAATGCGTTCTCTGTGGTGCCGGGAACACCGGAATTGGAGAGACAATGAATGGGGACGAGTACTCTTTACAGATGAGAGCAGATTCAGTTTGAGTAGCGATTCTCATCGCATACTCATCTGGAGAGAGCGGGGAAGCCGCAATCATCCCTCGAACATCATTGAAAGGGACATGTATGGAGGTCGCGGTGTTCTCGTTTGGGGAGGCATCATGCTTGGTAGTCGTACAGACCTTCACATCTTCGACGCAGGTTCAGTCAATGGAACCCTTTATTGTAACGAGATTCTTCTTCCATATGTGCGTCTTTTTAGAGGCGCTATGGGTCTGCAGTTCCTTTTCATGGACGACAATGCACCATGTCATCGCACAGTAGCTGCCGAACAGCTCTTAGAGAGTGAGGATATTGAACGTATGGATTGGCCGGCACGATTTTCGGATCTCAATCGCATCGAGCATGTATGGGATTTTCTAGGCAGACGCTTGGCAGCTCGTACCTTACCACCAGTAACGATTCGGGAGCTACGATTTGCGCTGCAAGACGAATGGGCAGCAATGCCTCAACAACTTATTGACACCCTCATTCTCAGCATGAGCAGACGCTGTGAAACCTGCCTAGCAGTCAGGGGAGATCATATCCCCTACTAAAGACCGGATTTTTCTTGCTGGACACCCATCACAGGGATGTTTCGGCCTTCAGTCGCATTGCGTTTCATGCTACTTTTTCAATCAAGCTTCTTTTTATCCCTCTGATTTCTCTTTTAGTAAGTGTTGCTTACATATTACACATGTCCTTACGTATTGGGGATCTTACGGTATTAAATGTGTTGATTTGGAAAGCTTTTGTACAAAGTTATATTGAAAAAACCGTCTCGACCTTAATTTTTGTACACCAGTGTATGTTGCACGCTCGCGTTTAGAAATCGACGAATAAATTTGTGTTAGAAAAAAACGGGTTAACGAAAAATATTATGCACCGTTTAGTGATTAATTAAAATTATTTATTGTTATAATTTAAAATGTTACAATTAATATTAAAAATCACCAAAAATCAACTTTATTTACCTCTTTTTGAAAATCAATCCTTTATATGTTGCTAAACTTAAGAACTTTGTATGTAACTCTTATATTATACTATACTCAAATAGTAGAAGCATAAATAATGCAAACTTAAAAATATTACGTTTTTTTACGCTTGATTTCAACTCTCCTAAATTATAAGTGAAGATTAATTTGACTGCATGAATTGCTTAGAATAAAAGTAAATCAGTGTATTACAACACTCACAGCAACGCGTAGGCAGGTCAGCTAGTATATATTTATAATTATATTAATGATGTACTAAGTTTCTATATAAATAACAAGACTGTGCATTTCAAACTAAAAAATTCGCCGAGAAATGCAATAGCATACTCTTAGGCATAAGCACAAAAATTGTGTGTGTGTGTGCGTGCGTGTGTTGAAAAACATTTCTACAACTGAAACATATTGCACGTGTACGAAATATATATACCTTTTTCTTCCCTTAAAGTCATTACTTGCCCTACATTTAGTACTTTTCAAAACCATAGATATGCCGAATGAAAGAACAGGATCCAAGCAGTGAAAATTCAAACATGTGTTCATTGAGCAAAAAGCGCAAGTTCTCTCATGAAAGAAAGTTAACTGCAACATCAGGAATATAAGTTAATGAAAGTGGTCCATTGGTCAAAGGAAATGACCTGGCAAATAAATTGAACAAGAATGGGAAATGAATACTTGCCGGAAATTTTCCGGCTATATTTTCTAGAAAAGCAACATCGATATTCTCACGCAATCGATTGGACGTTTTCGTTTGGTTTCTTTCCTTTTTGAGGAAACAGACCCTAGCTGAGTTTGGCACAGCTTCGTATTCTGGAGTATGCTAAAGGATGTGAATTGAAAAAAATATTTGAAATTTTCGGATTTGAGATTAAATATTGTTCAGTTCAAATAAATATTAGCTTTACAGAGAGAAAAAATCTGTTGAGATCGTTTTTAACTGTTTAGGATGTCTCTTTTGTCTAACTCGCCTCTAGAGTTCAAAAATCGATGATTGATCGGAAACTCAACTGTCGTAAAAAATTTTAAAGTGTGTATTGATTATATTTTAACCACACAAAATATATGTTTGAGTTTTGTTTTCCGAATACTCATTTTTTTTTTAAAAAAATACATAACTTTTAACACAATCATCCTTTTTCGAAGTATAATAGTAGAATATAATGTTTTTTAATGTACGGTTTACTAAGAAAAAAAAATTCCCTTCACCGATACAGACTATTATCGTAAGATATCTTTCATAAATTTACATGGTTAATTAAAACTATTTGTTTATATAAGACAAAAAAAGAAATTCCTCATTTATTTTCTCTGGTATATATTCAGTCTATGTAAGAAGAGTTGAATATATCCATTATTCTCTAAATCCCGTGATGTCGTAATATTACATAATTGACGATAATCGATATTAACTGCCAATAAACTGAAGTCAAGAAACTTATTTTATTTGCTTGATTAACAGTGCTATTATTCAAGAGGATAGGGATATATGTCATTTCCTTCAGGTATCCAACTACGTTCAAAACCGTGATTTTAAACAAGCGCGTAAATGAATAAGTTTCATGATATTTAGTGTCACTTAGATTAGAATGCATGTATAAATTTGTTTTAAGGACATTCTTACGAAAACTAATTATTTAAATAAAATATTTCGGCAAACAATTAACTTGGAATAACATTTATTCAAAATGTTCTCCTTTTATCAAAAATACTTCTATTATAATAATATTTTGCCTGTATATAGCTAAGACATTTGTGCAGATGCTCAACAATGAGTTTTGAAAAATACACATTTTTTTTCAGAGTTGCAACCCATTGAAATAATTATCAGCGTCTTTTTCTTAAAATATATCCCCTCTGTTGTCGTAAAACATGGATAAACCCACTTCTAAGTTATATACTTCAAAAATTCTAGTTGAGCCTCTGTAAAGAAGTCTGAGCTATACAGGCAAAACATTATTATAATAGAAGTATTTTTCACAAAAGGAGAATATTTTGAAAGTTCGTCATTCTGTGTTCATTTTTTGTCAAAATATTGTACTTAAATAATTTTTTATTGTAATACTATTCTTAAAACAGTTTTATATACATTTTCTAATCTAAGTGACACTAAATATCATAAATATTGTCCATTTATACGCTTTTGCTATATCACGGTTCCGAACGTAGTCGCATACCTTAATTTTTATTGGAACAGAGTTTCCTGCTTATAATTTGATTGATTGAATATTAACGTCGCACTGTTCAGCTGCACTAATAGTGGCCGCGGTAGCCGAGTGGTATGGGTATCGGATCGTGGCTTGCCTGGTCACGAGTTCGATCCCAGTACCACTAAAGACCCGCCGTGTAGGGCAGCGATGCACGTTAAATCTGTCGAGAGCTGAAACGTCCTCCCGTTGGTGTGGTGTGGTAGTTAGGAGAGGGGGTGCCAGCTCAGGTGTCGTCCACGTCACTGACCATGGTTCAAAATTACGTGGTCCGTCGCCAAAAGCCTCGTGTAGCTGAACAGTGCGACGTTAATATTAAATCAATCAATCAATCAATCAATTCAGCTACACTAGGGCTTTTGGTGACGGACCACGTAATTTTGAGCCATGGTCAAGTGACGTGGACGACACCTGAGCTGGAATCCCCCTCTCTGAACTACCATACCAACGGGAGGACGTTTCAACTCTCGACAGATCTAATGTGCATCGCTGCCCTACGCGGCGGGTCTTTACTGGTACTGTTCTCTAACTTGTGACAAGGCAAACCACGGTCCGATACCTATACCACTCCGATACTGCGGCCACTGATTATAATTTGTAAAGAGTATTAATGTATTTTTAAACTAACCACTTTTTGATGCAACTGTAATTCTTTCAAATTAAGTTAACTACAGAGTGTTTTTTTTCCAGATATAGAAGTTTAAGTTGGCATTACTTTCCAAGATGGCGACCGATTTAACAGTAGTCAAGTGATTTATTCTCAGTTTGGTTTGGCAATTCATCATGAATAGACTCACGCCTGAACAACGCTTTCAAATTGTGCAATTTTATTTCGAAAATAATGGTTCTGTGCGGAATACGTATCGCGCGAATTTTGTTTAGTGATGAAGCGCACTTCTGGTTGAATGGCTACGTCAAAAAACAAAACTGCCGCATTTGGAGTGAAGCTAATCCCCAAGTGTATGTGGAAACACCGTTACATCCAGAAAAACTGACTGTTTGGTGCGCTTTATGGGCTGGTGGAATCATTGGTCCGTACTTCTTCAAAAACGATGAAGGCCACAACGTTACAGTCAATGGTGATCGGTATAGAGTCATAATTACTAACTTTTTCATTCCTGAATTGAACAATCATGATGTCCAGTAGCTGTGGTTCCAACAAGACGGCGCAACATGTCACACAGCTCGTGCCACAATCGATTTATTGAAAGACACGTTGGGTGATGTCTAAATTCACGTTTTGGACCTGTGAATTGGCCTCCAAGATCTTGTGATTTAACACCGCTAGACTATTTTCTATGGCGCTATGTAAAGTCATTGGTTTATGCGGATAAGCCCCTAACGCTTGACCATTTGGAAGACAACATTCGCCGTGTGTTATTGCCGATATACGGCCGCAAATGTTGCAAAAAGTCATCGAAAATTGGAATTCCATGTTGGACTACATCCGAGCCAGCCGTGGTAGCCCTATGCCAGAAATCATATTTAAAATATAATGCCACAAGATCATCTTTCGAATAAAAAAATGCATGTCAATCGAATAATACATCGTTGTTTTATTGCAATTTAAAGTTCTATACCTCTAAAAAATCACCCTTTATTTTAAGAGGTATAAAGTGGGATCATGGTGGATTTTGAGATTGTAGTTTTAAGTGAGGAATTTTAGATTGTAATTATAAAAGTAATCTTTGAATATTTATTAGAATTGGTGAGAGTTAGACTAAAACTCGTTGAGCTGTATGATAGGATTGGAACTCGCTTGACAGCAATTCACGGCTTCCAGTATTCAAATTATATTCATTATTATCGATTAGGGTTTGCGAGTGAGACACTTCGTGATTGGAATTTCACTTCTATTGAATACTAGCCAAAAGATGTATTTATATATTAAGATATTGGATTGAGTATATAAAAGTCGTTGAGTTTGTAATGATATCAAGTGATCAATCTTAAGCACTTATACGATCCGCTTAACATTAATAAGAACTCCAAGCCCTTCCACAGTTGTTCATAACCATTCTACATTCCTCAGACTTTTATCATACATTACCAACAGTAAAATGTGCGTTTTATACGTAATACATTTTTACCACTGCACACGCTGCGTTAAACTGGAAATAAAAATTGACTGCATAATGAACAAAGGATTATAAGTCATCGTTCAACAGTTAATAAACATAAATAGATTTTTAAATTTTTATTATGAGCATTTTTATTGAGTGTTAGATTAAAACTCGTTGAGCTTTATAAGTTTGGAACTCGCTTGACAGCAATTCACGGCTTCCAGTGTTCAAATTATATTCATTATTATTGATTAGGGTTTGCGCGCGAGACACTTCGTGATTAGAATTTCACTTCTATTGAATGCTAGCCAAAAGATATATTTATGCATTGAGGTATTAGATTGAATGTATAAAAGTCGTTGAGTTTACAACAGTGTTTCTCAAAGTGTGGGGCGCGCCCCCCTGGGGGGGCGCGATGACCCTATCGAAAATTTAAGGATTTTTTTTTAAAAAAAATAACCGGAAAGAGAAGTAAAACAAAATGCTTTCTTCCATAATAAAAAAAAATACACACAACAACACTGACATAATTTATATTTATTATCTGGCTTTTTTCCGTCATCAAATAGCTATCTTTGATCCCAAAACCAAATTAAAGAAGAAAAAAAAACATTTTGTTTTATTTGCTGTTTTTCCTCAATGAGAGATTTTTTTATTACGTTTTAACATAAAATATTACTCGTTAAAAGAAAAACGAAACCCAGACCCTGAGAAAAATTCTAAGATAAACAATATTCTCCGCTGTGTGTGTAATTATTATTGAAATACTGTACATTAGTTGTAGAAAAAGAAAAGGAAGTCATGATTCACTTTTCAGCCAGGCTGCATAGTACGTTTGCTAACCATTTGATTGATCTTCAATCTTATGGTATGGTTATTATCAATATTAGTTCCCTCCCATCTTTTATGAGTTTGCTTTTCGCTTAGGGAAATTGTAAATAATTGAGTTTTGCGATATTTGGAAAAAGAATTGATTGGTTTAACATTTCTGTAGGATAATTGAAAAGTGTCTGATTTGCGTCCTTTATTATGGTCTTGTACTTTTGAATCATTTTAGTTCAGTTTTATTGGATTTTTCTCAAATCATCAAATAATTGAATAGCCCTTGAAAGAATGGTAAGTATACTTTCTATAAATTAAAATATTCACTAGAATTCCGATTTGTATCGTGTACAGTAAAATAATTCTAAACAAATGATTGGGGTGACTGAGTCCCCCGCACTACCATTAATGTTAGTATCGAGTACGCGCCTGCTCCCGGGTTAAAACATTTTGAAGTTTTCTCGCTTTAAATGTTAAAAAGTAACACAATTATTCTTCATCGGAATTTTATATTCTTTTTTCATAATTTAACATTAATTCTAAATGCTAATTGTGTGAGGTTTAAAATTACAGTTCTTTTAAACAGTTATTTACAATTATAGCATTTATCTAAAAAAAAAATCATTTTACATTTTTGTATACAATGTCGAGCACACAGTTTTACTCTCCTTACAGTTCAGCTATTATATCAAGAATAATGTTTTATTTTTTAAAAAATGAACTTGTGCGAAGAGTCAGTGTTTCAGCCAGTATACGTTTGATGTATCAGTACTGAAGAAGGTATTTTATAAATAATTTCTTATTACTGAATTTGGCCGCGGTAGCCGAGTGGTATAGATATCGGATCGTGGCTTGCCTTGTCACGAGTTCGAGCCCATTACCACTAAAGACCCGCCATGTAGGGCAGCGATGCATGTTAAATCTGTTGAGAGTTGAAACATTTTCCCGTTGGTGTGGTGTGGTAGTTAGGAGAGAAGGGTGCCAGCTCAGGTGTCATCCACGTCACTTGACCATGGTTCAAAATTACGTGGTCCGTCGTCAAAAGCCCTCGTGCAGCTGAATAGTGCGACGTTAATATTCAATCAATCAATCTTATTACTAAATTAAGAACAAGTTTAATAATTATTAGGGACTTCCACGGGCTTTTCTTGTAGAGGAAAGTTTTTCAAAGGAAGGTTTAATATCAGAAATTGACACTTAAAGAGTTGTTTTTCTATATTTAGCTGAGATTTATATTTTGTCTTCAAGGCATCCACTGCAGAAAATCCGGTTTGAAAAAGGTAGGATGTTGAAAATGGTAATAGTATACGAAGTGCTTTTGTTTTCAGTACAGAAAATTCCTCATCCACCTCTACCCCAAATTCAAAGAGCGATTTATTACAAAATTGCCTTTTAATTTTTCACTGGATGTGAAATCTATCAAGATTTCTTCGGAAGTTGAGAGCCCTTCTGGAGTGTCTTGAAATAGATCCCTAATCCACTCGTAACTTGCTACCAAGCTGTCCTCATCCAGAAAATATTTTTAAAATTCTTTGCCAACATAGCTAAATGATTTTACATGTTTTAAAAACAACTTTCACATGTTGTTCTACAGATTTGTAAGTTTTAACACATATGGAGCTGGGGCTTTTTTTCCATCATTTACTTCGGTAGTGGTAAATCAAAAATTTAAGTATTTTTGAGAGATCGCCTTGATTTAATTTTCGGAACCATGCTCGTTCGTCTGTGTACTTGTTGATTCTTTATTATGGTCGAATGTTTGCTTACGACTTAAAAATGTATGTATGATATTGTTTTAATCTACTGCCGTAAATACTTAATTACCGTGAATTACAATTAACGTGGAAATTTAAAAAAAATGTTTATTCAAGCTAGATTCGGTAGCTATAGGAGTATCGAGTCGACCAAAACTGACTGGAATTGTACGAGAAAAAGCATTTTTACATGTTTTGCGCAGACGTCCGATAGGTTGCCCAGATGTGATGGATATGACAGAGAGCGACATTGACTAGACTATTTTTCTAATGACATTTGTGCTTTAAGAAATGAATGCTGAAGGAAATAAATCTTTAGCTAAATACATCATTTTGCGATCTGTTCCAATTTAAAAATTAGAGAAAGAAAAATAACATAATTCTAAGTAATATATATTTTAAGTAATTTTCTTAAAATATATATTACTAAAAGTTATATACACAAAATTTAATATACTTATCGTATTAATTTGTACGGTTTATAATTAAGATCGTATTGTAACTTTAGCGTCTCTCTCTCAAAGTGCATTTTTATTGCAGTAAATACATTATTGTTGTACAGGGGGCGAGACAAAAATTATGATTGAAAATTTGTTCGCCAGTATTGAAAGTTTGAAAAACACTGCTTTTAATGTATGAGTGGTGCACAGAGTATTTTATGACTAATTTATTAATACTAAATTAAGAACAAGTTTAATAATTATTAGCTACTTCCATGGGCTTGTCTCACAGAGCAAAGTTTTTGAAAGGAGTTTTAAGATAAGAAATTGACCCTCTGAGTTCATTTTCTATATTTAGCTGATATCTATATTTTGTCTTCAAAGCAACCACCACATTTTGTAATATGTTCCAATTTAAAAATCAGAGAAAGGAAAAATAACTTAGTAATTATCCTATTACTTAACTTTTTTTTTGCTTAAAAGTAACATTTACAAAATTTAATACTTATGTCATGAATTTGTACGGTTTATAATAAATATTGTTGCTTTATCGTAAAAGTGCATTATTATTGCATTCAGTAAATTATTATGTATAAGGGGGGCGCGATAAAAATTGTGATTGAAAAGGGGGGCGCCAGTATTGAAAGTTTGAGAAGCACTGGTTTACAATGATATCAAGCGATCAATCTTAGACACTTATACAATCGGTACCAACAGTAAAATTTGTGTTCGATTCGTAATATATTTTTTACCCCACTGCACACGTTACATTAAACTGGAAATAAAAATTAATTGCATAATAAACAAAGGATTTTAAGTCATAGTTCAACAGTTAATAAACATAAATAGGTTTTTATGAGCATTTTTATTGAATAAAAAAATTTTAATATTTTAATATATATATATATTACTTGACTGATTCTCGTCATGTAAAAGTATTCTTCCCTCTTTTTCTATACTTTTGTTGCCACTTACCTCACCTGATCAACAGTAACACCAGATCAAGGACCACGAAATTCATCGAGGCATGGGGCAAGTTTTATATCTGCCGTTAGTCGTAGCTTTGAGTACCGTACTGGTGACAACCTAATTTGGTTTGGGTTCCACCCCAATTTTGAGGATGATCACCTTGGAAGTGGGCAGGGGCCTCACACCTATCTTCCTCTTCCATCAACCTCCCGAGAGCACTTGCGGCTCGATGGCTATTTAGAATACCCCCATGCCACACTGGCACTATTCATTTACAAACATCCATGCCATCTCCGGTATTCTAACCCAGGTTTACGACACAGCAATCAGCGTCATTAACTAATATGCCGGGTAGGTGGCTTACTTACTGAAATTCATTACATCAAAGAACAGATATTTTTCCGAAATAAACATTTTAAAGGAAATGGTTACTTGCTCTCAAAAATGAGAGTGTAAGCTAAATGTAAAAGCAGTTAAAGTCAGTTGCTATATTAATTACTGGTATAAGATTAGTGTACATTATAGAATCAAATTATTATTCAGATATATTTATTTTCATTGACTGTCATAGTCGTTCTGTAAGCTCACAAAGGGTTGAAAAACTTTTAAATAAAAAAATGTTTGGATTTGAATTTTGAAAATATGTAGAAATTACAATACCGAACAAATGCCTTTAAAGTGATTCTATTACGCACTAATCACTTGACAGTTTTGAAGTTTGTGGTCAAGGACTAGAACAGCACGAATTTTTCATTCAAAAATGTGTCAGAAATTTCTACTTTTGTATCAATTAAGACCTCATTTTTTTTTAAATTTCCGTTTCATCTCTAAAAGTCCAAAATATTATAGGGTCTTTTCAAGTCTCATGACCAAACATTCAAATATACAGGTGGGGTAGACTTGATCTGCTTTGCACCAATAATGCTCTGTACAGAGCCTCAAGCCCTGTTGAAAGATCTTTGGTGGGGCTGCTCAAAAAGAGTGAGAGAGCCATATGCTTTTTTTAGAGATACTGAGTTGGTGAAACCAACAAGGTCTGTCTTGTTCTCCAAAATACCATTGGAGGACAAGTGGGACTGACTCTCTAACGTGCATTTCTTTCTTTTATTTAATTGAGAACTTTTGATTATAGGTTAATGCTAGTTCTCATTTCAAGTCGTAAACAGAGGCAGTGTTGGCCAATGTATCAGCTATCTCATTACCATTCATTCCTACATGGGATGGGAGTCATTAAAAGTGTATTGAGTGCCTTGATGAAAGCCGTAGGTAGTTTCTTTTGAGGTTTCATTGCATGCACATTAAAAGATATTAAAATTTGTAAACTTCAAAGGTTATATTTTATGTAATATCTTTGCTAGTTATTTTTATAAATTACTTAATGTGTGTAATATGTTGATTTGTTTTAAATCATACGTTTGTTTTAATTTTTAAATATAGAAGAAGATATTCCTTCTACATCAGAGTATTTTGGTTCTATGTATCAGTGAATCTTAACACGAGAACTTGCGCGAGAGGCACTTCTGGCTCACGAAATCATTAATTTTGGGGAAACTGTTTATTTGTTGCCAATAACCTTGTCAGTATCCTCCTATATGACAGTCTTCATGGGAACTAAATGTATTTGTTACATATCTCCCTCTTTTGAGGTGAGGCCAATCCTTTTTTTTACAATCTTAAGTTAATTGTTTTGACTGAGTTCCCCTCGTGATTACTTTTGTTCAAAAATATTTTCTACGAACATGCTACAGTTTTCCCCTTGTGAACAACTTAGTGATTCTAATTTCTGTGTTGTAAGACTTATTATGGTTTATAAATGTAAATGAGTAGAATATCAAAAAGAAATGGGCATCTGTGATCTCTATTGAGGGAAAGTGAAACTGATCAAGCAAAGGAAGAACCTGCTGAAATAATGCATATTATTCATGATAGCGAAAGTAAATTTGAGTAAAGATATAAACATGAGAGAGAGAGAGAAACATTTAGTTGAAAGGAAAATTTCAAATGCTACCTAAAGAATCTCATCATGAAAAATATGGAGCCATAAGTGTAACGCAAGACACACTTCACCCTGCCAAAAAGACATAAGCTATAAAAAGTCAATTTTCTATTGGTTAATCAAAGGACAATAGAACTACAATAACTTGAATAAAATATGACAGTTTTGCGTGAAAATAACATTCCTGTAGTGTTAGCGAAAAGTGTCTGTCATGTGTGTCTTTTATTACAGTCACGCACAATTGAAACTTCTTGGTTCCGTATAATTGATATTTCTTCTCAAATTTTCAAAAAATTTAAAAGTTCTCAAAAGTAGGTAAATAGGCTATCTTTCATTTATATTATTCACTGGAATAATGATTTTTGTCGTGTACGATAAAAATATATATTTAAAAATTATTGGGATACATCAGTCACTCCGCTCGACCATTAACGTTTGTATCGAGTGCATGCCTGCTCCCGTGTTAAAAGAATATCTTCCAAAATACTTCATTTAAAATGTCTTAAGTAACTGGTATAATACTCTATTATTCAATTTTATTTATTTTAAATCCAGTCTTTTTGAAATTGAAAACGATAATATTTATACAATAATACTGGGTGTTTCAAAAATCGCGCACATCAAGCTTTGTGGTTGAGTTTTAAAGTAGGATGAATTATGTTGACAAACAGAATAAAGAACAAACAAAGGTTGAACGATTATCTTTATTAACAGGTCTCAGACATGATAAAATCACAGTAAATATTCAAAATGATGTCCATTTTCCAGGACACACAGTCGAACTCTTTTTTCTAGATTAATTGACACTTTACAAATAGTGTGAGATTTAATGTCCAAAATTGCATGATGGATGTTACTCTTACTCGTATGGGGATTCTTCCTGAAGGCGACATTTTTTCAGATATCCCTAAAGGAAAAATCCGGAATTGACAAATCCGGTGAGCGTGGTGACCAAAGTCCTTTGGAAATGACAGCATCATCGAAAAATTCAGTTAAAACTTCCATACTGTCCCGTGATGTGTGACACGTTGCACCGTTTTGCTGCAAACAAGATACTGTTCATCATGGTCCAGCAAGGATTGGAATTTATTAATGATGTTTATGTAGACGGACAGTCTTTTTCATTGAACTTCTTTTAAAGCGGTCTCCACATCTTCCACTTTCGTTTTCACTATAGACGCTCTTCCCGATCACTTATCTGCAACCGATCCTGTGTCATAAAACCGTTGCACTAAATGTGTTATCGTTGATGCATTGGGTGATGTTTCACCTGGATATTTCTGCTGAAATGCGTTTATCACACTGCCATGAGAATTTTGTAAAGAAATGAAGTTCCACGATGACTATTATTTGCTCTTGGAAAATCATCATGCACCTCCCATGTGTTGAACTGCCAAGTACCTTGAAACTGATGCCTGACATGTTTAAAATTTCTTATGATGGTACTCCTGTTTCCATCTAGTGACAGAAATCTCAACCAACCCTTTTAGCGTTTTGAGCAACAAGGATTACCATGTGGATGTGCGTGACTTTTGAAACACGTGGTATATCCTTTAGTTATAAATATTAAAATTCTACATGTTTAGATAACCACATGTACGACATGTTAAGATAAAATTGACTTATTCTTCGTTTATTATATATTCCAGCTTAATAACCTATCAAGATCCTATAACGTAATTGAATGGAATGTAATTTTACTGTTTCACTAAGTCTGCTTATGAGAAAAAGAACGAAATAATTTTGAGGCATGATAACATTTAAACTTTAGTCAGGTGGTTAAGAACAATCCAAATAAAATCTTGAGAAGATATTGAGGTATGCTTACATCAATTATTTTTATATCAAATAAGCTCATATGCACGATACGTCGTTTCTCATTCTTGATTAAGTCTTATATCTGCGAAAGACGATATACCCATCTCACATGAAGAAATCGCGTGATGCTGTGAGTTCATCTTTTTGCTTCATTTACGTTCCCAGAATAATTGCGGCCTTTACCATTATTTATGGAGTCTTTGTACAGTGCTTATGAACTCAACCTGCATGTGGTTTCTTATTACATATGTTGACATTAAATTTAGAAGCAAGTTTATGGCTCACAATTTACAAGTAAATTCAAAACTATCTTTATATTGTTTCGCATTACTCGTCACAGTATTTACTTGTATAAGAAGTACTTTAATCAATTTTAACTCTATATTGCCTAAAACTTTTAGTTTATACTACTCTTGCCCATACTATTTGAAATGAAACAAAAATATTTAAAGAAGCATGCGACTTGTTTTTATCCATTTCTTTATATATTTGTGTGGTTGCAGAAAAACAGTATAAAACATAGGCTAGTGCATATTAATTTTATGTATTTATACAGTCTATTTTTCAAAAACTTTTAGACTTATTTTTTTTATTTTAGATACAATTAAGTGTTATCAAAAGAAAAAACAAATCCTTCATTGACTTATTTTTAAAACTTCTAAATTTTTATCTCTTTATGAAAGTAATAAGATTTTAAAAAATTTTCCATTAGTGGGTGGTTAATAAAGGGTGTTTTTTTAGAGGCATAGAACTTTAATTTGCAATATAACAACGATGTATTATTCGATTGACATGAATTTTTTTATTCGAAAGATAATCTTGTGGCATTACATTTTAAATATGATTTCTGGCATAGAACTGCCACGGCTGGCTCGGATGTAGTCAATCTGGACGTCCAATTTTCGATAACTTTTTCCAACATTTGTGGCCGTATATCGACAATAACACGGTGAATGTTGTCTTCCAAATGGTCAAGCGTTTGTGGCTTATCCGCATAGACCAATGACTTTACATAGCCCCACAGAAAATAGTCTAGCGTTGTTAAATCATAAGATCTTGGAGACCAATTCACAGGTCCAAAACGTGAAATTAGGCGGTCACCAAACGTGTCTTTCAATAAATCGATTGTGGCACGAGCTGTGTGGCATGTTGCGCCGTCTTGTTGGAACCACAGCTCCTGGACATCATGATTGTTCAATTCAGGAATGAAAAAGTTAGTAATCATGGCTCTATACCGATCACCATTGACTGTAACGTTGTGGCCTTCATCGTTTTTGAAGAAGGATTCCACCAGCCCATAAAGCGCACCAAGCAGTCAGTTTTTCTGGATGTAACGGTGTTTCGACATACACTTGTGGATTAGCTTTACTCCAAAAGCGGCAGTTTAGTTTGTTGACGTAGCCATTCAACCAGAAGTGCGCTTCATCGCTAAACAAAATTCGCTTATAAAAATCGACCATTATTTTCGAAATAAAATTGCACAATTTGAAAGCGTTGTTCAGGCGTGAGTCTATTCATGATGAATTGCCAAAGCAAACTGAGGATAAATCACTTGACAGCTGTTAAATCGGTCGCCATCTTGGAAAGTAATGCCAACTTAAACTTCTATACCTGGAAAAAAAACACTCTATATAAAAGATACTAGCTAATAATATTACAGTAGAATCTCAAAAGCTTGGCATAATGTACACCGAAGGGTAATCGAGTTTGTGAAAATGTCGGATTATCGAGAATTGGGATTTAAAATAGAATACGAAAACGAGTGTTTCCTCAATAAATATTGTACTTCCCTTGTACGTATAAATTTTACTTGAGATTAAAACAGAAAAAAACTACCTAAATACCCTGAAATAAAGGAAACGAAGGTACTTTATGAAGGCATAGAGCATTTATTACATGAAAATTTAAATTAATCAATAATGGGAAAAGGTAAAATTTGCTTGATCAGTTATACCTCAGGGAGTGAATGAATATTAACATCACACTATTCAACTACGCGAGGGCTTTTGGTGACGGACCACACAATTTTGAACCCCAGTCAAGGGAGGAGGGCGACACCTGAGCTGTGAAACCCCCTCTCCTAACTTCGCCCCTCCACGTGAGGACATTAGAGCTTCGACAGATTTACTCTACATAACCCCCCTCTACACGGTGGATCTTTAGCTGTAATAGGCCAAACACACCTCAGAAAAATAATTTATGAAGCCACAAAGCTGTTTATAATAAAAATTAAGTAGCCGACTTTGCGAAAACCGGCTACTGTTTTTTAAAAAAAAGCGAATGCGTAAATGTCCTGTCAGGGTCTGCTTTTGCGACCTGCAAGAGTGTGGCCGAGTTATCCGAGCTGCTATCTTGTCGAGTGCTGAGTTTTCGGGACTCGTGAAGAACAGTGAAGAAGAATTAATAATACATTTGGATAAAATAATAATGTATGAAGACACATTATTGTTCTGAAATTATCTCCTGTTTGAAATTTTTTCTTATATTTGACTATCTAAATTTATAAATAACGATTTGAAGCGTCAACTAAATATTATTGCTACGTTATTTTGTAGATAGTAAATTTATAATGATTCAGTAGAAGTAGAGATGGCTTTCAATGAATTGTGAATGAAAGGGGAAATGCAATGCCGAACCAAAAATCGTCTATCAAATTCATCATATCCTCTAGCGGTCGATTGTCCTTTTTGCAGCTGTTAGAAATCTATGGTCACATTTGAATGATAAAAGAACGAAGGGAGAATTCCCGATTTTCTCGTCTAATAGAAAAAATAAAAAGGGAGCTCTTTCAATTCATCAACTAATATAGTTGGTGGTGAAATTGGCAATTCAAAAGGAAAAGACATTCAATGGTCTCGTAGAATTTCTTCGCCGTAAAGAATCTCTAGAAGTATGAGATATCAAAGGGTGTTGGGAGATTTGTTTTTAAAATTCACGAAATTAGATTATTTTCTTCTTTCCTTTGAATATTTAGTTTTCAAATAAGTGACATTAATTTTAAAAAATTAAGTTCATGTTCAGTATGCATTACACGTAGATTAAACATTTAATTTTAAATGTTCCTACAAAAGATAAACGCACGAAATGAAAAATACTCACATTTCATATCCAAAATGCGAACCCTTGTATACTACAATTAATATACAACAAATATTACACTACTAAAATTACAAAACACAATATTTTATGTCTATGTACCTTTATTGAAGGTTTTTGCTGTGACTTTTATAGAATATCAATAGATGACAGTTTTAAGGGTAAAAATATAGTAGAAAAAATTCAGTTAATAAATCATTTTAGCTTTAGAAAACTGAATTTTAAAACTTTATTAAGTTTAAAGTGTTCCTTTGACATCTTAACACGCTAATCGAAATTTTAACTCTAATTTTTTTTCCTGGATGACCTGTGTTAAAATATGAGTACAATTCTATTTTTAGCCCCCTTCTTCGGCTAAAATATTTTTTTCTCTCCAAATTTAGCCATTATTTTGTAAAGTGAGTCCCTGGAATGTATTCAGCTCATTTTTTTTTCGTTGAAAAGACTCATCTTTTTTTCGTTAAAAGAATTATTCCTCTGGACATGCTGCGGATTTTTCTTAGACCAATCATGAAAGAAAAATGCCAGGATACTACATTTTTTCACAGAATGGAGACATTACATCTTACCTCAATATTAAGATACGAGTGTCATCACAATCGCTAGGTGTTTCATCGCTTGATTTCAGTACATGGGGTTTTGAAAAGGGAAAAGGGTTCCGCAATTTCCTACATCCATTCTGGAACTAAAATCAAGAATCTATGCAACAATTTGATTGAAAGAAGTATGCCAATAAATATTTGGAAAGAACTGATTTACCGATGGGACATTTTCAGAGCAAAGAAGGGATGCCGCATTCAACATTTGTAATAATGGTGAACTTGGGCTGTTTTTCTATCTTACAGCAAGACGATTTTTAATCTTTTCCAGCAAAATGCATGCAATAAATCATTCTCTTTGCCCAATTAATTTGTAGACACTCTATCCTGTATTACAAATATTTATTATAAATTAAATATTTGTTTTATTTTTCTTCTCAGCTAATTAAATTTTGAAAGCTATCTGGATGTAAGGGTTTTCCCATTCAACTCGCTTCACTCTGTTACAATATTGTTATAAGCTAATTATATATATATATATTTTTCTTTTCCTTAGAGAAGGATTTTCATAACTTGTAAGACTAATTTATATCAGAATCATTCTCTAAGCATGATGATAAAGCGAAGCAATGGACTAAAGCTTATGAAAGTAAATTTACAGGTTCAATGAAGAGTAAATCATTTTTCTTCATTTTTCCTTCTTGCAACAACTAATTTTAGATGCTTTTAAAAATATTCTAATTATGAATAGTTGTTCAAAACAGTATCTAGCGCCCAATGCTTTCTGAGTTATTTTGTTAAAAAAATATTTAAATAACTGACTCCAAAGGTTTTTGCCAGTTAATTTTATTGTGACTACGTGTGGTGACGAGCATGGTTTTCAATAAAAAAAATTAATGTTTCTAATTAGAGCATATTATGGGGTATTGTTGTAAAATAATCAAATCAAATATGAATTTAAATTTTGAGTATTTAATTATGAAATTTAATTGTAAGAATTGTTGTGGGAAATATTTTTGTCACCGAGTTCATTGGGCTGTATTTCATAAAAAAATCTTCAATAAATTTACTTCACGAATTTTTTTCGTTACTTTTCCATGTGATTGCATGTATAATTGAACATAGTTTTCAAAAAATACATGCTTAAAATTACAGCATATTTTTGTGGGAGGGTTCTGATGTAAATACACTAAATAGGAATAAATATGTAAAAACTTAATAATGTGCAGTTTAATTTTTTTTTAATTTTATTTTCATTATCATTTAATAATATTGTTTCATCTCATTTACAAAACAACTTGTTATTAAATTTCTTTTAAGTGTCGCTTTATTGTAACGAATAACGAATTATGCACTGATGGCCACTAAAACTGCAACACCAGGAAGGAAGGATCTAACGAAAATGTCAGAAACACATGAAAGGAAGAAAAGGTATGGATATACAAATGATTAGTTTTTCAGCGTATTTAAATGACGCAGGAGGGAGAGATAACATCTGAAGGACTACATAAAAGAAAAATTGTGTAATGGAATTCTCTTTCTGAAAGAGCTTTAAAAAATGGAAGTTTGCACAGAATATCGAGATATGCCTCTCATAAGAAGAAACGCTTACCAGCAAATGTAAAAATTCGCTAGAGGCAGAGTCATTGCCTATCAAAACTGTGTATTGTCGTTCCTTGATAACGCTTCTCGCATTCATTGAAATCTAACCACTGTCATTGGAATGTGGATATAATCAATGGGTTGCTGAGGGTCATACTGAGCGGCATGCAAGATCTTCACGCTCTTTCATAACTAACGTTCGATAAAACAGACATATTTTAAGGCCATCCCTGCAAAACCGTATATCCATATGATGAACCATAAGTCAGGAAATGGACATGTTTGCAACACACTCAGTATCCTTTCGTATAGTGCAACGTTGTTCGCAACAACGTGATCTGTGAGCACGGCAATCATTACTTCGGCTTCCCTTAAGAAAACAGTACAGAGGAGACGGAGACTCTGGTGCGCCGAACCCCCAAACTGGTCACATGGTACAACTGTTCAACTGGTACAATGTCGCATTTTCAGTCAGGTTCCAGTTTGGCATGCAGTCTTCTGATGGTCATATATGTGTCTGGACGCTCCAAGGGGACCACTCATCGTCTTTTTGCCTTCCATATTAGCGTAGGATCCTTGCATCTGGTGTGATGACTTGGATGATGGCCATTGAATACACAACACGCACATCTCTTGTTCAGATCAATGGTAATTTTAACGCAGATCAGTACGTTTCTCACATCTTACGTCCAGTGCTTGCGCCCTATTGTCGAGGCCTGTGGAACGTTCTCTACCAACATGATAATGCGATACCACATTGTACACGTCCTGTTCTGATCTTTCTCGATACAAAGGATATTCGATTGTTCCTCTAGATCTGTCACTCATTGAAAACATTTGCTTGAGAGACTGGCTCACCACCCATCTCTAGCTAATACGGTTAATGAAGAGTGTAGACTTGAAGCAGCATTTAATAAGTTTATCCGTATCTGTCATCATCCAAGCCCAGTTGGAATCCGTGTGTGTGTGTGTATGTGTATGTGTGCGAGAGAGAGATATATATAACACTTTTTATTGTGCATTATTCAAAATGATTCATATGCAAGAAAATTTTCGAAATTATTGCAATAAATCTGTAAACGTAAAATAAAGTTAGCATTGATCCTTCATATAACAAGAATGTACATGGAATGATGGAATGTAAATAATATATATAATAAGATTCATTTAGATTGTAGATATCCTAAGATTCAGGTACATTGTAAGTATTACAAGATCCGAGCAGATTGCAAGCATAATACAATTACTAAAGATAGCATAAATGCAGCAAAACTCATGCTGTAGTAATAGTTTATTTTCGAAAAAACCCAGTTTACTCGTTTTCGTTTTACGATAAATATCCAAGTATCCTATTAAAACCTCAACTAAGTGAAAACCTCAACTACCTTCTTTCATGTTCGTGTAATATAAATGTATATCTATTTTCACAAGAAAAGCAAGGATGAGTTTCTATTTTATAGAACCTTCTTTCCTTCAGCAAGATATTTGAGCTTTCGTCTCTTTTTTCTTGTGAATAGCTTTAATTTTCTGCCACTAATAAAAACAGCTAAGATATAAATATCTGTTTAATTAAGTACCTAATGAAATTTTGAGTAAATGAAACTTCCCGTAATCATAGACGAATCTGTTTTCATTCACTTTATTGGGGGAAAACTTTAAAACTGAGATGATTCATGGGAAAAATTAAGTAAATATTTTTTCTTTCAGAAATTAGATTTAAAAGTTACAAGAATGTTAGCTGTTGTTTTAGACTTTTTCATTGCTCTTTTGTCTCAGAAAAAATGAATTTATTTTAGAGAGAATTTTCTGAAGTTCTTAGCTATTTAGGTTGTACATTGGAGGGAAAACATTAAATAATTCCATATATTTATAAATGTATGGAATTCTTATCAACGGCTAAAATGTAAGAAATTTGTCACTGATTTTAAGTTATCCCACATTCTAACAGGACATGAAAATTCTAAGAGCTATTTTTCTAGGTTAAATTTAATTGGTAATGATATTTGTTTTCGTGGTCAAGATGCTGAAACTCCGAAACATGTATTGTAACCAATATACAGAGTGTTTTTTTTTCAGGTATAGAAGTTTAAGTTGGCATTACTTTCCAAGATGGCGACCGATTTAACGGCTGTCAAGTGATTTATTCTCAGTTTGATTTGGCAATTCATCATGAATAGACTCACGCCTGAACAACGCTTTCAAATTGTGCAATTTTATTTCGAAAATAATGGTCGATTTTCATACGCGAATTTTGTTTAGCGATGAAGAGCACTTCTAGTTGAATGGCTACGTCAACAAACAAAACTGCCGCATTTGGAGTGAAGCTAATCCACAAGTGTATGTCGAAACACCATTACATCCAGAAAAACTGACTGTTTGGTGCGCTTTATGGGCTGGTGGAATCATTGGTCCGTACTTCTTCAAAAAACGATGAAGGCCACAACGTTACAGTCAATGGTGAGCGGTGTAGAGTCATGATTACCAACTTTTTCATTCCTGAATTGAACAATCATGATGTCCAGGAGCTGTGGTTCCAACAAGACGGCGCAACATGTCACACAACTCGTGCCACAATCGATTTATTGAAAGAAACGTTTGGTGACCGCCTAATTTCACGTTTTGGACCTGTGAATTGGCCTCCAAGATCTTGTGATTTAACACCGCTAGACTATTTTCTGTGGGACTATGTAAAGTCATTGGTCTATGCGCATAAGCCACAAACTCTTGACCATTTGGAAGACAACATTCGCCGTGTTATTGCCGATATACGGCCACAAATGTTGGAAAAAGTCATCGAAAATTGGACGTCCAGATTGGACTACATCCGAGCCAGCCGTGGCAGTCCTATGCCAGAAATCATATTTAAAATGTAATGCCACAAGATTCTCTTTCGAATAAAAAAATGCATGTCAATCGAATAATACATCGTTGTTTTATTGCAATTTAAAGTTCTATACCTCTCAAAAAAACACCCTTTATTTTGTGAAAGAGAACATTTTAAAAAGGAGTTGAAACGCTTAGGTACTTTCTGGCCACCTGTTTTGTTTTTGTTGGTCATTTGTACTCAAAGTCTTAATGTGTCTTAAAAAAAATTCCTTTAGTGTTTTACTCCTTTTTATTTTATATTTTTATCTTAAATTTATTTTAATTTTGTTTAAAATTACATAATTGTGTTACCACTTACGTCTGTAAGCCTCATATTATGCAATGTTGAGCATGAGAAGTTTTTCAAATAAATTAGTTTTAAAGTAACATATTGATAAAAAATTCGGATTGCTTTGATTGCTAAGAAAAAAATATCTTTACAAGTGAAATCAAGCTAAGTGCAAATAATTGTAATAACATCTAAGTTTAGATCTCATTTTTTATCTCTGAAATTTCCACTCCTAAGACGAATAAATTCGTTCAATTGTTTATTTAATAAAAGTGTATTTCTTTCATATTTTTTTACTCTAATAAGAAAAATTCATTTTGTTTTAAAAGAGGGCTAAATATTAATAGTACGTCTTTTATTGTCAATATAAAGGATATTAGTTTAATTATGAATTTTGAAATGTGAAAAATATTGGTTAAAGATCCCGCTAAGACTTTAAAAAATTTATCTAAGTCCTTACAATGTTGAATTGCAAAGAGATTTATTGAGCTTCAAAAATGGATAGTGAGCTTTAAAGCTACACATGCTCCTGCTGTAATTTACAAAATATCCCTCTAACAAAATGATAGGATTAACTTAGCGCTACACCTATATATAACTGATTCCAGAATTTTACATTTTGAATCAGATAAGTAATTTTACGAATCGTATATGAATTCCTGAGTCATTTACAAGTAATCTTAAAGTAATTTCTAATTTCGATATGTGTTACTAACAGTAATATCAGCAATACTTTGATATGCTAATTTAAAAATAAAGCAAAAAAAATAATATTAATTAAAAAGTGCAAATTTATTATATTTTTAAAACACTCAGACATAGTATATTACAGAAGAATATTACTTACACAACAAAAAATAAATACAATTTTCAAGAAAAATAAACATTTTTTATCACTGTTTCCTCGGTGAAAAAATTCAAAGTAAAACATAAACATATAAAGAAAATATATAACACAATGCTTTTCAAATAAAGAACTGTAACAGTACATAATGTTGTTTAATATTCATTATTACTAGTTCAATAACAGAAAAACTATATGTCATCCATCTCGAAATAAACAACAAAAATAATTATGAAACAAAAATTGTAAATTTACTTGAGTCTCATATCACATATTTTTATTCCTCACAACCAATATTTTAAATAGAAATTCAATTTTCTTTACTTTCTTAAGACATTGTACACAACATTTTTTCCTTCTTTATTGTAATTAAATTAAGATAGCGTTTATTCCTTTAATTCAGCTTCAATTTATAAACACTTTGAAAAGGATAAATTGTGACAAAGGAAAAATTTTAAATTAGAAAAAGGAACCTTCATCACTAATAATATATAATAAAATCAATTGTTTTATGTCTTGAATTCGTTAAATGGGTTGAATTTGGATAACAAAAATCTGCGGAATTTTTCACACTAGACTTAGTTGATTTCTCATTTACAAAATCACTGGCTTTTTTCTGAAAAATAAGGGATGTATTTTAATTGATATTATTCAATTGTTCACCTCATTTTATACTGAGTTTTATATTCCGCATACAATACCTTGATACATCTTTGAAGCATGTTCCAGCAGATGCATTTAGAATTCTGTTCGTTTTTCAATCCGATTTCCAAAGGACGTGCGATAGCCATCCCTCCCACATTGTCAATTCAAAAGTGAGAATGATGAATTGCCTTAGGTAATTTATGAATACTAATTCTCTCATTAGAGGGGAGTTGGTTGAATAAATGAAATAGTACTCAAATAATATTGAAATCGTGAAAAGCGTTTGCTAATTAAAAAGTTCGGAGTAGGAAGTAAAGTCGTTTCGAAAGGTGTTCTTGGGTAAACATTTAGCCGATCGATAACCCAACTCCAATCCTATTAAAGAAGAATCTGAATACAGCAGAATATTTTAATTGGTTTCAAATCAGATTCAGAATAAATTTTAAAAGAAAATGTTCAAGATAGAGTGGAATTATGCGCGGAAAACTCAAAAGGGAGATTTAATATTATTCGTTTCGTTACATTTCAATCACATGATTTCCAACTATTCAGAAATTTTTTTTTTTTGCAATCTAGCTGCACTTTAGTAACTTAGCCTTTGCAGACACAGCTAGTCCCCAAAATGTGAGAGCCATTTTCATAGTGGGACCATCTAGTTGCGGCCTTGCTATTAAATTTGAACGCTTGAATTAATTTTTGTTTAGATAACCGATCGTTTTTATCTAAATCATTCTCTGACTTTTAAATTGAAATCATTAAATTTTTTGCTTGCTGGTGATGCAAGTTATTTTCTTTCAGTTTTGATGTTATTATGGTTACAGTTATTATTTTTGTGGGATATGGAGCGACAAAGACTATTAACCCAATTTAATGTTGTTAATTATTGACACTTGCATGAATAAAAATTTTGTAGAGGAAACTAGTAGAAGGTTTTAATAAACTATTAGCTGACGTACCCGTTCTTCACACGTGCTTAATTGTTAAAAATATTATTCTTACTGTAATAGCTGAACTGTAAGGAGCATAAAACCTGGTATAAAATAATGTATAAAAATGTAAAATAATTTTTAATAAGCGCATTTATTACCTATTTATAAAGAAATAAGTTGTAATCATGAAAATATTGAATCAAATCACCTTTATCGTGTATTCATATTGATTTCCATTGAATTTATTACGATAAATTATTCTCTCTAAGTATATGCTGATACTTTAATTATAAATAATACAGATAATTGCAATGTATTTCACTACAAAAACAGATTATGCGTGATTTTCTTCGAAGTTAAATGTTTAAGGAGGAAAACCACAATGTAATTCATTTATAAATACTTTATACCTTTAAATCTGCAAATTTTCCATGATTTATTAATTTGTTTTTTACTTACGCTGTACTGAGAGGTAAGAAACGTAAGTACAAAACCCTTTCTTAATTATGAATCACGATCAAGGGGTGAGAAGGACACCTAAGACGGCATTCCATTCACCAAACTTCCACGCAATTCCGTACTGAGGACTGATTCCTGATAGATTTAACGTGCATTAGCCCCATTTCATGGTGGGTCTATGATCGCGACGATGATCATTTTGTGGTCAGACGAAGTCCACTTCCATCTGGCAGGATATGTCAATGTCCAGAATTTCCGAATACTGGCAACAGAGAATCCACTCACAACTCAACCTGTACCACTTCGTCTTGCAAAGGTCACTGCGTGGTGCGGATTAACGCCATCATTTATCATAGTACCATATTTTTTCGAGGAGACTGGTACTTTTGGTCCGTTTACCGTTACCGGCACTGGTCAACGATATGAGTGTCTTTTGCGCAACTACGTCATTCCAGATCTTCAATAGTGTGGTTGTGTGAAGAGGATCATTTTTAATCATGATAGAGCTCCTCCGCACACTGTAAATCCTGTGAAGCAGGACTAGCTTATTACTCTAGCATTTTTGAAGTGCTAGAGTTTTAAGCCACCATTTCCCTACAGCCTGGCCACCCCGATCACCTGATTTTAATCCGTGAGACTTCTGACTTGAAGCTTTCTGAAAGAGGATGTGTTCAGCGCTCCGATTGCACACTCCGCTGAATTGAAGTCACCCAATGCGCAACACATTTTGAACGTGACCCCGAAGTCACTTCGATCAGTTGTGAAGCATGCTTTTTCCCGATTTAAATTTGTTACAGACAACGGTGGACGGAACATTATTTGCGCCAGTCTCATGAAATTAAAAAACCGATTTGATGTACGCTTTTTGTGCGGTTTTCGGACACAGGACAATTAAAAACCGAATTTTCTCAACCCATGTAATAAGACTTTGCCGTGGAGGGTGGGCTTATGTAACTAACAGTTTCACACCTGAGTAGTCATGCACACATAGTTTAACGTGTAAATTACACATTAGCTGTTGTTTTTCGATTCCTGTCATTTCTAATTTAACCCTTTTAAATTATGATGCTTACAGCGCCATCTATTCCTAAAATTTGTATGGCATTCACTTTCCCTTTTATACATTAATAATCCGTTCAAATTTGATGTCCTTCTGATCAGTGGTTCATTATTTAATGCGTTTTGAAACTTTATTTATAATCACCGTGTATACAGAATTTTCTATCGAAGAAAAAAAACATCCAATTTGTTCTACAACTCCCCTTATTCCTAAATACGACTTACGAAACGACATTCTAAGCACGTGAATTGCCAGTTGATTCGATCTCTCTTTCTTTCGCGATGCTATTGAACTATTTTCCTTTTCTTGTGTAGCTATTAAATATTTTATAATACAATTGTCTGCAGTTCACTTTTTTTGTATTTTATTTTTATCATTAACACAACTAGTTCCCATTTCCCTATTACTTAACCAAAAAACGGGACTCGAGAAAAATTGGAAAATGGAAGAAACATGATTGAATGGAGTTCCATGAAATCAAAGATCAGCTCTTTTTCCCTTTTCTGCTAAAAGAATCACGATTCCCAACAAAGGTTCAAGTGGACATGTACCGGATAATGTTGAATTGCCCCAAATAACTCGATGTTTCTGGTGATGCAATTGAGATGAGTCCTTCGTCTGGAATTCTCAATTCTGCAATTCCCCAAATGGATCAGGGATTTACCTGTGGGAGTCATCCAAAGAAAAGGTCATATCAAAACCAAACAGGCAAAAAAGTATTGGAAATGTATAAAGGTTTCAAAGGGTTTCTATCTTTCATATTTTATACAAATCATATGCTTAAAGTTTTGCTTTGTGTCTATTTGGCATAAAGCACTATTTAGTAAATTGGTATTCCGTTTTAATTATTTAATATCTTTATTTCAGTGTAATAAGAAATACTGTAAATATAAAAACACTGAAGCTGTCCGACTCATTCGGAAAGATTTATTTCTCAGTTTGTCACCAGTGATAGCTAGACGAGAATTATTAAAATGAAATATTATCTTTATTTAGATTCGATATTAAATTAAAGTTGGTTTGTATTTAAGTAAAATAAATGTATAGTTTAATTTATATTGATTCAATATGAGAAATGTATTACATTTCATTTATTTTATATAAAATAAAAGCCAACTTAATATGTATAGTTTGTTTTTTTCTTAATTTTAAAAATAATTTTATATGTAACTTGTAATTATTTCTAAGAGAATTTATGCATTGAAAAATTTTTCGAATATTCATGCAAATCTTATCTTGAAGCCATATTCTAGAACCGTCATTGGCAACCTTTCAGCTGTGGCATGCCAAACCAATCTACCAAAACGATTCAACGTGCCACGTAGAAGAACATTTTTGAAAGAATTCAATTGCCAAAATATTACATGTAATTAAAGGATGGAAGTCAATAATATAGATTTACAGTTTTACTATGCATTATTTTTGAATCATTTAATGATATCTCCTAACATAAAAATAAACAGCATAAAAAATATAAATATTTCTTTAACAAAAATTTAAAAAAATAAAGTTGTACATTATGTGTTTATGTGTATTCAGACATATTTATTAATGAGAAATAGAAAACATAAAATATAAGAATTTCCTTCCATTATATTGAAGTAAAAAGATAAATAAAAATATTAATGCGAACATAGTGCGTACACTACTCTACTTTCATACAGCAAAATCAGGAGTATAATTTGTGACTTTCAATTTGACACGTTTCGGAGCATTCAGTTACTGTTTGCGGACTCGAAATATTTTTCATATGAAGAAAGAATTTTTACTTCGATTTGTGGGGGGAAAAGCGGAAAGCAGAGTACATGCAATTTTTTCTCTCTTCAAACAATTAAATACCTTCAGCAATGGCCTTAGTAATTCAAAAAATACCTGTAAATTTATCTGTAGAGTTATTAATCAAACGCTAGTGTTTATTGTTCCATATCTTACCATTTTACCTCTGCAGTAAAATTATTTCAGTTCATTTCGCAGTAGGATTTGTATATAAAAAATATTTTCCCTCAGTAACTAAAAATTTCCTGTTGTATGAAAAATTAATAAAATATATTTTGCAATAAGATAGAAATATTTACCCAAAATGTAATTAAAACTATAGACTATCATTTTTTTTTGCTGAAAAAAGTGGGACCTTCAACGTATCAACCCAATGATTTTTCGTTTACGATTCCAATTAACCGTTTCCCTCCTAAATGAGGAAAGAGGGAGCTCCTATTGCCATGTGCTCCCGAGAAAAAGGTTTTAATTGAACAACTGCCTCAATAGCACGCATGGGATAAGAATACAGAGAGTTTCTTAGGATTGGCTCAAATGCATATATCACCCAATTACATCCCTTCTGTTAATAGGAATCAAGCGCCAGTACCACTCTATAGCCATCGTTCTCTAGTGGCAACTTTCTACTTTCACTCCAGCACGCAAGAAGTGATTAACTCTCCTCTGTAAATATGTCCACTAAAGAAATTTAAGAAGTTTGTAGGTGAAACTCTCGTCATCAATATAAACAAGTAATATATATAAAAAATTTAAGTCATTTCTTGCTTAGTTCAACAAAGAATTTTTTTTTATTTTAGTTTATTTTATTCAATAGCTACACACAATTAATATAAATGCCTATATACATATAACAGAATCACAAAAATAAGTGACGAAATAGAAAGCGATTTTCCATTTTCCTTTCTATACATGGCAATGGACTTTTTTTTGGTTGTTTGTTACTGTTTATATTCATTAATTAAATTTAATTAATTAAATTTAATTAATTTAATAAAACAGTATAGTAAAAAAGAAATCACATTCTCAAAAATTAGTCCAGCCCAGGTGGGATTTGAACCCACGACCTTTAGATTAGAATTCCAACCCGCTATCCATAACTCTACAGGGACACAATGATCGGATTTTCCTTTTTATACACGGTGTTGGACTATTATTTTTGCTTGCTACAATTTATTCATTTTTCTGTTGTTGATGTTGTTGTTTTTGTTGTGACTAATGCCACCTGTCTGACGTAGTCAGAACGAGGCCCACGAAATTCATCGTGGCAAGGAGCTAAAAGTACGCCTGTCGTGGGCCTAGGCAGGGGGGGCGAACCTTTTTGGATCAACGTGCCATTTTTTCTTTAGAAATGTTTAGTGAGGCATG
Source organism: Trichonephila clavipes (assembly GCA_019973935.1). Lineage (NCBI taxonomy): Eukaryota > Metazoa > Arthropoda > Arachnida > Araneae > Nephilidae > Trichonephila > Trichonephila clavipes. Next base: position 947,162 of record BMAU01020332.1, on the reverse strand, counting down.
GACGTGCCTTCAAATAGTTTTGACGTGATTATTGAGAAAAAAATAAACTAAGTACTAACAACTCAAAACTCATGATTTACAACGAAAAAATACATTTTACACTGTATTGTAGTAAATGTTTTATTTATACGTGTAATTTAAATTAAAGTAACATTAGTGTGAATTCTGTTGTGGCAGATTGGATAACAAATAACCTGTCTCCCTCCAATCGACATTACTATTCTTCATAATATTGCTTTTAGAGAAAATCTCTCTGCTTCTTCCATCTCTAATTCTGATTGTATTCTATCTCCATTTTTTATCCCTCATCCCTTCAGAGAGGAATACCATCAATATTGTTCAATTTAGTGACAAGAGCACAGAAGATTTCCCCTGTTATTTGCTATACTGATGGCAGTAAAAATTGATGGAAGAGTTGGTTTCGTATTTGTTGTGTTCAGGAGTGGTGTTTGAATCCGGAGAACTTTCAATTTAGAATTCGTGATGAATGCACAGTTTTTGTAGCTGAACTTTTATGTTTAAATTTCGCCGTTAAATGGATCACTGAGCAAAATAGTGTCATCTCAGAATACCTCATCTGTACAGACTCTTTCCTCCTTGGATTCTCTTAAATGTATTTCTTCATCTAACAATGTAATCGTCGAGATCCAGAAGCAACTTAAAAGCCTAAGAGATAAACACATCTCAATAGATTTTGCATTTGTTCGCGGACACACGGGCGTTCTGGAAATGAGCGAGCCGATTGGCTTGCAAAAGCTGCAACCAAGCGCAAATTGACATTGACGTTAATATTCCTAAATCGTTTTACAAGAAGATCACGAATGAAAGAATGATGAAGTCTTGAAACCAAGAATCTCATTTCTAATAAGGGGAGCATAACAAAGAAATTTTTTCCCACCATTAATAAGAGACTATCATGTCATCATTTTTACACTAACTACAAATTAACCCAATTTCTCACTGGTCACGGTAATTTCAAAAGCTACCTGAACAAATTTAATTTAGCTCCTTCATCTTTCTGTGACTGTAATATTGGTGGCGAGGAAAATGTAGAACATGTGATCCTTCTGTGTTCCAAGTATGTCAGAGAGAGAAAGATCATAAGACTTGCGTTCAAGAGACTCAACATTAATTGGCCACCGAATTTTCACCAATTTCTTTCCACCAGAAGTGCTTTCAATAATTTCTGTACATTTGTTGTAACTGTTTGTAATCCTTCTTAACTTCTTTTTTTTAAATTGTTTATTTCCCTTGAATGTGTGTTTAATACTTACTTCTGTAAGCCCCGTGTGATACTTTGTGGTGCACGGGAATTTTATAATTGTTTTCAATAAAAAAAAACCTGTATTAGGATTATAAGATGTTACTTTTAGAAGAATGCAAGTTGAATTGGAGTCATCTGCCAAACGGTTTCTAAATGAGTCTTTAATGTTATTTATCTCTCTGAAAATAATGACTTGCAGGCATAGGTAGATGAAAATATGATTTAAGTATGATACACAGTTTCTTCTAATAGCTAAATGTACCTGGAATAGAATTCCATATTTATAAAATTTCATTACTCATTTTTACATAAAATGATTTTTAATATTTCTATATTTCCGTCAATTCCAACTTTTTCCTTTTTTCAAAAATTTTTTGAATCCATATTGAACTAGTCTGAAAATCAATCAACTGCTTTTCAAATTTTTCAACTTACAACTAATTGAATAGGGACGAATTCAATTTATTAAATGAAGTCCCATCAGGGTACATAAAAACTTGAGCGTTTCCGATAATGTTTTGAACTGAGAAAATCTGGTTGAAACCTGCAACCGATCACTCGCGTTCGTTCGTAATACTTCATATTGAACTTTGTTATTTTGAATTAAAATGCAAACCGATTTGATCGGTGGTGTACCCAAAATATTGTGTCGAGTGCCATCAATGGCGGTTCGCCATCTCTGGTGTAGACCATAAAGGGAAACAGAATTCCAAAATTGTTTTAAAAAATTCATTCTCAATACTTAGATTGACTTTAATTAATATTCATTAAATAAATTACAGTTTAAAAAAACTAAAAAAACACCCTTTTATAGTTAATCAAACTACGTTGTAACTTAATCGCTTAGTCGCCAAATCTGAAATTAGTTGCAAATCTGAAAAAGAGATCTGAAATTTTAGTTTTTAGTTGCAGGACGGGATCTTAAAATGGGAAATTGTTAGTCCCGATGATCCTGGAATAAAATTATTTAATTATTGTATTGTCATTGGCCCTGGACAAGTGAACAAAATTTTGAATTAATCAGACACTTTAAAATGGGTAAAAATTTAATTCAAAGTTTCCGTTACATACAAGTGAAGCTCATAAAAGGATGTTAATAAAATTATATTGCACGTCTGATAAAAAATAACAAAATTGCATATTTTAACTTTTATATTTATTAATTTTCGATTAACTAATTTTGATTGGTCTCAATAGAATACATGTTCTAAGGAGCATCACTGGAATTTCAAAAAGAAAAAAGTACAATGAGTGGGAAATCCCAAACCCTCTCGTGAGGTTAAACCATACTTCAATACGAGGATAATATACTAATGAAACTGGTCCATTGGTCAAAGGAAATAGCCCCGCAAATAAATTGAACAAGAATGGGAAGTGAATACTTGCCGGAAATTACCCGGATATATTTTCCAGAAGGATCACATCGATATTCTCGCGTCATCGATTGACATTTTTGTTTGTTTTCTTTTCCATATTCCAGAGAAACATGACCTTATTTGTGCGTGGGAGGACATATTTTTCTTTATCTATTTAGCTGTGTGTGTGTTCGATAAACTTGCTGTTGTCCTCCGATTAACACAGATAAATAGTTGTAGGGAATCATATGAATTTATTTCTGTTGTGTTTCTATTGATTGGTTTTTCTTTTAGAATACATTGAATTTTAAGGATCTATAGATTTAACAATTAGACAAACTACATGGACAGTTGTCAAGATGAATTTCTTGGTTGTATATAATTGTTCTTTAACTTTCAAACTTTAAAGTTACTAAAACTGAAAATTACGAGCTTTTTATTCTTAGTATTGGTATTTACCATAAAAGGTAAGAAATACAGTGGAGTTGTTCTTAAAATTTCGATTTCCATGCCCCCCTCTTAATGAATCAGCCTTTCATCACGGCTTCCCAAGAGATTTTGAACATCTTTCCGAACTCCCAATACATGGATGAGTCATTTAAAGGTTTCACAAGAATCCTGAGACTGCAACTGCTACTTATACAGACTTTTTTAACACTGCCTAGAACAACAAGCATCTAATTAAAAATATTACAAAATACTAATTTCAAAGAAAAAATAATGTGAACTATATTAATTAAAATTTTAATTAGAAGGATGGTGTGTTACATTTCTCTTACAAGTACTATTACTTTAGTTGTAATATTTGAAATCTGCAGTTCTGAATCTTTATGCACACATATTTTTCTACTATTTTTTAAAGTATTACTTTGTAGTAATGTCTCCATATACTTGCAAATAATAATAAAAAAACTTAATTAAAAATATCATTCATTGAAATACATACTCTAATAGAGTTTTTTTATTGGTGGCAATTTAATTATCTAATTTAGGATGATTCATCTTTCAACTTTTCCGAGGGACCTTTCAAAGTCTGCAAAAGATTAAAATCTAAACCTTAAATGAGAGACCTTCACGGATACTCTAGGAAGGCATTGGGAACCCCCTGTGGTCAACGGACTGTAGTTTAAGAACCTCTGATACAGTTCATTAATATTGGGTGCAATACGAAAATTTCTATGTTTTGGCATGAGTTCACCTATAGTATAAGAAATTCCGTATATCTAGTATCCTACATTCGAAGCTATTATGAGATTCCATAACTCCTAATAAAATATATTCGCGTACATTGAGGCTGAAAAAAAATTTATCAATAAAATGAAATTATAAATTTTTATTTCATTTCAGGTTTAATAAAGTGTTCAGCATCTCAGATAAACATGAATAATTATTTTGGACTTTATCCTTTTATGTGTGCTCAAATAAATCAAGCTAGTAGGCTGGTGCCTGACGGAGTGGAAGTCCTCCCGACAGACCGGTATATAAAACTCTAATACTTACACTGGTGTGCAAAAATTAAGGACGAAGTCGAAAAATTAGCATATCAGCTGCACGAAGAGGCAGAGCAGACAGAAAGACCAATCAGGAGATTAAGTAAGGTGATGTACGGTAGCACATGCGCAGATATGCAGGTAGACGTAATGGGGGAGTGTCTGAGTAGTATAAAGCATGTTGTCGGTGTAAGATCAGTATTTCTGGCAAAGAGATTGCACGCCGTATAGCAGTTAAAATCACATCGAGTTGCTGCCTCAGCGAGAAATGGCGAATAATCAATCTGCTAGACGACATCTGGATGCTTTTACCCGAGGTCGAATCATTGGGAAGTTGGAGGAAGGCCGCAGTGTGACAAGTGTGGCTGCAGAGTTCGGAATTGCTCACAGCATCGTTTCACGACTTTGGAGACAATTTCAAACTACAGGAACAGCTATCCGGGGTTCAGTAGTCGTCGTCCACGAGGAACCACACCCGCAGATAACCGGTACATTGTCTTACAGGCCAGAAGAAACAGGCGGCAGACAGAGGGAGAAATCGCTAGACACACGACACAGGCGACTGGACGACCGATATCGCGTTTTACCGTGGCCAGAAGACTGCACGGTGGTGTTCTGTTTGCACGACGCCCTGTACGGTGTGTACTTTTAACGCCTGCCCATCGGAGAAGGCGTTCTCTGTGGTGCCGGGAACACCGGAATTGAGAGACAATGAATGGGGACGAGTACTCTTTACAGATGAGAGCAGATTCAGTTTGAGTAGCGATTCTCACCGCATACTCATCTGGAGAGAGCGGGGAAGCCGCAATCATCCCTCGAACATCATTGCAAGGGACAGGTATGGAGGTCGCGATGTTCTCGTTTGGGGAGGCATCATGCTTGGTAGTCGTACAGACCTTCACATCTTCGACGCAGGTTCAGTCAACGGGACCCGTTATTGTAACGAAATTCTTCTTCCATATGTGCGTCTTTTTAGAGGCGCTATGGGTCTGCAGTTCCTTTTCATGGACGACAATGCACCATGTCATCGCCCAGTAGCTGCCGAACAGCTCTTAGAGAGTGAGGATATTGAACGTATGGATTGGCCGCCACGATTACCGGATCTCAATCCCATCGAGCATGAATGGGATTTTCTAGGCAGATGCTTGGCAGCTCGTACCTTACCACCAATAACGATTCGGGAGCTTCGATTGGCGCTGCAAGACGAATGGGCAGCAATGCCTCAACAACTCATTGACACCCTCATTCTCAGCATGGGCAGACGCTGTGAAACCTGCCTAGCAGTCAGGGAAGATCATATCCCCTACTAAAGACCGGATGTTTCTTGTTGGACACCCATCACATCGATTTTTCGGCCTTCAGTCACATTGCGCTCCATGCTACTTTTTCAATTAATTTTCTTAATTTTTGCACACCAGTGTATTTCGTCAGCTTGTTCTTCCCAGGACAGAAAAAAAACAATATTCCCCCTACACGATGGAATTTTAGTGATACAAACACTTAGACCCATGATTCGCCAGAAACAACATTAATAACGAGATCGGGACTATAATTACAAAGCTACCACTACTTCCTAAAAACTGGAGTTACGGTTCCTAAATGTGAAACTTGATCCCAAAACTAGAGATAAATTATATTTTTGAAATTTATTCTTCAAATTCCAGCATCTCCTCACAAGCGAAGACTGTAGAATATCCGTTTCACTTTATAACATGCAAGAAACATTACGCACGGTTAACTTCGAAGGAACAGGCATAGAACCTCAGAAGTTTAAAACGTCTTTGAACTCGAATAAACAATATGCATCAGCGTTCTCAAACTGTAGATCGCGCCCCTAATGGGTTATAATATCCCTACGTAAGGAGCACGAGCACATTGAAAAGTCAAAAGTAAAAGATTTAAAATAAGTATTAAAAAAATGAATGGAAAGGAAGCAAAGCAAAAAAATACATTCTGATATAATAAAAATTAAATATACATTTTTATTGTGATCTAATACAGTTATAAATGTATCAGTACTGTGCGATGTTTTTAATAATTAATTTATCATTGCTAAATTAAATGGTCTTACATGGGCTTGTCATATATAAAATTTAATACTTATCTTGTTAATTTGTATGGCTTAGAATTAAAGCCGTAATGTAGCATTAGCCTCAAAGAACATTTTTTGCATTTAATACATTATTATTGTATGGGAGAGTACGATAAAAATTACGTATAATTGAAAATTGGGTCGCAAACAATGAAAATTTAAGAAACATTCATATATATTGTTGTGCATACAAAAAGTTATTTATTTCCTTCAACACCAGAAATAATTATACACGTAGAAAGAATTATTTAATGGAACACGTAAGTACCAAAAATTATAATATTACTTTTCGTACTTTTTTTTTATTGCAACCTTCAATTCAGGGCTTCTCAAACTTTCAATAAAGGCGTCCCCCTTTTCAATCACAATTTTTAACGCACCCCCCTTACACATTAATAATGTACTGAATACAGTAATAATGCACTTTGACGCTAAAGTTACAATACGTGAACTTAATTGTAAACCGCGTACAAATTAATAACGTAAGTATTAAATTTTGTATATGTTACTTTTTAAGGTATCCGACTACGTTCAGAACCGTGATTTTAAAAAAGCGCATAAATGGATTATTTTCATGATATTTAGTGTCACTCAGATTAGAATACATGCATAAAATTGTTTTAAGGACATTTGTGAGAAAAAAATTTATTTAAATATAATATTTTGGCAAAAAATTAACTTAGAATAATCTTTTTTCCAAATGTTCTCCTTTTGTGAAAATTGGTTCTCTTATAATAATATTTTACCTGTATATAGCTCAGACCTCTCTACAGAGGCTCAACTGGGAGTTTTGAAAAATTCACATTACTTTCAGCGTTACCACCAATTGAAATAAATATTCACGTTTTTTTCTTAAAATTGCTCTCCTCTGTTGTCGTAAAATATGAATAGACCCACTTCTAAGTTATATATTTCAAAAATTCTAGTTGAGTCTCTGAACAAACGTCCGGCAAAACAGATACAGGCAAAACATTATTCTAATAAAAGCATTTTCACAAAAGGAGAACATTTGAAAAAAAGATTATTCTCTAAGTTAAATTTTTGCCCAAATATTGTATTTAAATAAATTCGTTTTGTCAAAATGTCCTTAAAACAATTTTATGCATATATTCTAATCTAAGTGACACGAAATATCATGAAAATTATCTATTTATGCGCTTTTGAAAATCACGGTTCCGAACGTAGTCGGATACCGTAAGCAACAAAAAAAATGAAGTAATAGGATAATCATTATATTATTTTTCCTTTCTCTAATTTTTAAATTGATACATATTGCTAAATGTGGTGGCTGCTTAGAAGAGAAAATTTAGATATCAGCTAAATATAGAAAAAAAAACTCAGAGGGTCAATTTCTAATCATATAAGCATTCCTTTGAAAAACTTTGCTCTGCAAGACAAGCCCATGGAAGTTACTAATACTTATTAAACTTGTTCTTAATTCAGTGTTAATTAGTTATAAAATACTCTGTGCAGCACTGATACATTAAAAATACACAGACTGAAGTACGCACTAATTGCGCGAGTTCATTTATAAGAAAATAAAATATTATTTATATACAGCTGAATTGTAAGGAGAGCAAAGCCAAGTGCGCGACAATGTTTACAAAAATGTAAAATGATTTTTTTAAATTATTGCTCAAGTCATAATTAGTTTTAAGCGAACTGTAATTTTAAGCCTCACATAATTAGCATTTAGAATTGATGTCAAATATTGAACAATAACATAAAATCCCGATGAAAAATAATTGTATTATTTTCAATATTTAAAGCGAAAAGACGTCTACATGTTTTAGCACTGGCGCAGGCTCGCACTCGATAATAATGGTAAAGCATGGTTATAGAGTCACCCCAATCCTTTTTTATAATTATTCTTATAGTACACAATAAAAATCGTAATTCCAGTGAATAAATTAATTAAGAGAAAATATACTTACCTTCTTTCAAGGACTTTTCAATTTTACTTTGATAGTTTTAGGAAAAAATCCAAGTAAACTGAACTAAAATATTTCAAATGTGCGTGACCTTAAAAAAAGACACAAATCAAAGACACTTTTCGCTAACATTGCAGGAATGTTACTTGTAAGCAAAAATGTCATATTTTGTTAAAGTTATTGTAATTTATTGTCCATTGATGCTCGACAAATAGCATGTTGAACTATTTCTTGTTTGTGTGTTTTTGGCAAAGCAAAGTGTGTCTTCTGATACGTATGGCTTCATATTTTAGTTGACTGAATTCTTTTGGTAGCATTGGAAAATTTTTCTTTCATTTCATGTTCATCGATTTTTTCTCAAATTTCTTTAACATGCATTATTTCAGCAGGTTCATCACTTTTTTTTATCAGTTTTAACTTCGTTCAATAGAGATCAAAGATGCCTATTTCTTTATGTGTGTGTGTGTGTGTGTGTGTGTGTGTGTGTGTGTGTGTGTGTGTGTGTGTGTGTGTGTGTGTGTGTGTGTGTGTGTGTGTGTGTGTGTGTGTGTGTGTGTGTGTGTGTGTGTGTGTGTGTGTGTGTGTGTGTGTGTGTGTGTGTGTGTGTGTGTGTGTGTGTTCGAATAAAAATCAGACTCTTCAGAAGGCGGGATTTTAGATTGGCGAGGTGGTTGTCTAGGGGTAAGTTTTAAAGAGTTAGTGATAAATCAATTGAATCAGAGTCATTTAAACACGGATACTTCATTTAAGTAAAAAAGAATTTATTTAAATTTAAAGGGAAATATTTACAAAAGAGAATATTTACAAAGAGAAAGACATGCAGGAATTAGGTTAATTGAAAGTTGAGTTATAACTTTAGAAGACGGGGAAATTAATTACCTTTTTCACCATTGGACGTTAGGACTGGTATCGCGCAGGGCACGAAATGCGCTAAAAACGTGGCATGTTGAACCGGCGGTGGTTAGTAGGCCTCTGCCGAAAAATTATTCAAGCCGGAGCTACGAAAGCTCACTAGACGGCGCTGCTTCGAAATGCAGTAATAAACAAAAGTGACGTTAATGGTCCTCTGAAAAGGATATGACTCAACCTTTTAACAAAATGTTTCAAAGGGAAAATCCTCTCTATATATATGTAGGGTTGGATATGTGCAATGGACAACCCCTCCCCCTGTACTTAGGGTGGAGCAGTCCACACTGACGTCACACCCCGTCAGGAATTTCCGACTAAAAGGACACGCGGGAAAATATGTAGACGGACGTTAGGGACGCTAAGCTTTAGACGTAGGAGAAAGACGTTCTCCTTAGCTGTCTAGTATAATTCAGATATTTCATCAATAAAGCATTTATCATCCTTAGGTTGTAGTCATTTTCCCATATTTTGGGGGCTCGACCGGGAAGCAGTCCGTACAATAAATCCAAAACCAGTTGAGGCACTAAATGAATCCAAGAAAAAGAAATTCCAACAGCAACACGTTTTTACGCTTTTTGCAATATAGCGTCCACTGAAGAAAAATATTAACACGTCTTAAAAATTTTCTCTCGTCTAGAGGAGATTTTCCTTAATATGCAAGAGAAAGGTCGAGCCCCCAAAATATGGGAAAATGACTACAACCTAAGGATGATAGATGCTTTATTGATGAAATAACCCCAGGTAGGCAAATTTTAATTAAACGTATTTTTTTGTTTATTTTGGCTTTAAAATTGCTGTATTTAGTAGTTTTAACTCAGAGTGTGATAGGGAAATTTTGATTACAACCTTGCACCGTCTATAAATTTTCAAAGTGATTAATTTTGTATATTAAGATGTCCTGTAAAAATATTAAATTAGGCGATATTCCTATAATTGCTAATTCGTTGAAATGTGGTACAACTCGTGCTGTAAAAACATTAAATTCTTTATTAGGATTCACCAAATTTGACCGTTCTTCGCGAAATAAAATAAGAAATTTTTCTACATTCCCTAAAGAGTTTAGAGTTGAAGAACACAAAGAAAAATTTTAACCGAATTCTCATTGCCTGATTTTATCTCAGTCGCTAATTTATTGCATTTAGACGTAGAAACAAATGAGCAAAATTTATGCAATAGTATATTTAAAGTTTTGACGAACTTAGATGAATTCCAACTAACATTAAATAATTCGGAGGCATCCTTTTCTGAAGGCGAAAACGTAGTTTCAAAAACGACGTTTCAAAAACGAATCACGTTAGACAGGAATTTTTCATCGGAAGGGACAGACCAGCACTCCCCTTTTCAACATCTGGTCAGTAATTCTCCCCTACCCAGCGTTCAAGGTTATTCTTTCATGCCGGCACATCAAAACGTTTCATCTCTTTGTACACAAAATACTTTTCCTCCCTATTCAAACGATGCTTCCCTTACAGAGATGAATACCCAGTTTTGGACTTTATTGCGGGATATTTCGGCGACTAGTAGAAAATTTACCGGGGAAGATTTTTATTCTGTAAATAGTTTCTTTCGCGATATTGAAGAAAATTTTGATTTATTCCCTGCTATCAGTTCTCAAAAATTAATTTTCGCGAAACGTCTAGTATGTGGAACTGCTAAATCATTTCTTTTTTCCCAAAGAAATTTAAATACATACGAGTCATTCAAAAAAGCTTTAATTGAAGAATTTTCGGATTCAGTCACTTCCATAGAAATTCACCGTGAATTAGAAAAAAGGAAAATGTATAAAACCGAGACTTTAATGCAATATTTTAATTCCATGCGTGAATTAGCAAATAGATGTGATTCAAAAATTGACAAAGCATCAATTATCCAGTACGTCATTAATGGAATTGATGGGCTTCGTTCATATAAAATAATCCTCTATGGTGCAACCTCATTTTCCGAATTTAAGCAGAAATTACGTACCTATGAAACTGTCACTAAAAACATGGGAATACATAACTCTAATTCACCGAAATTTCGTCATTCATATGAAAGCCGAGGACGCGATTTTAATCAAGAAAGCTTCCAACGAAAACCCACAAGATTTAACGTTTCCGACGCAGCTAAAAATCCCCAACGTTGTTTTAATTGTAATGATATAGGTCATTTATCAAAATCTTGTCTTAATCATTCACGTGGCCCCAGATGCCTCTCATGTAATCTTTATGGTCACAAATCATTTGAATGCCGACGAGCTAATTTAAATAACACTTCTACACCACCTTCTGGTGTAAATGCTGTGCATTAATTGCCTTCTCCTATTAATATGTAAAAGCCCTCGTGTAGCTGAACAGTGTGACGTTAATATTCAATCAATCAATCAACCTATTAATATGTGTAAAGACGTAAAAATTTTTGGGCGTAAACTTAACGGGTTAGTAGACACAGGCAGCAATTTAACACTATTAAGAAATGCTACTTACATAAATATAGATGCACCGCCACTGAAACAAACCAACACATTATTAACAGGTTTTGGTTTTTCGCGAATTAATGTGATAGGAGCTTTTGATTCTGAAATTACTATCCATGACCAAATTTTCCCTGTTACTATTTCTGTTGTACCAAATTCTTGTACAAATTATGACCTTATAATCGGTTGTGACGTAATTAAACAAGCACATCTAAATATATCGCCTACAGTCGTAAAATTTGCACAGATTTTAAGGCCTTCTGATAATGCAAATGAAAAATTTATTATGACGATTTCCGACGGTTCACCCACATTTGATATCGATCCAAATGTTTCTCAACATAATCAAGCTGAAGTCGAACAACTGCTATCGACATACACGCCTAAAAAAACAAAAACTGTAAACATTGAGCTTGATATCGCTCTCACCGATGACGAACCGATATTTCATAAGCCCCGACGTTTGCCATTTGCTGAACGAGATATAGTGGACGCTCAAGTTGATGAATGGGTTAAAAATGGAATTGTTGAGCCGTGTTCATCCCCTTACGCTAGTCAAGTTGTGGTAGTAAAGAAAAAAGACGGGAAATCAAGAGTTTGCATTGATTATAGACGATTAAATCGCAAACTTATTAAAGATAACTATCCTCTTCCTTTAATTGATGATATTTTAGATTGTCTCCAAAATGCTAAAATATTTACTACTCTAGATCTAAAAAATGGATTTTTCCATGTCGCGGTAAATGAAAGGAGCTGTAAATTTACTAGTTTTGTTAATCACAATGGCCAGTATCAATTTAGACGAATGCCTTTTGGACTAAGTACTTGTCCTTCCAACTTTATGCGGTACATAAATGCCATTTTCCGACATCTGATTTCGAAAAGTATTGTTCTCCCATATATATGGATGATATCGTTATTCCCGCTGCTAATGAGTCCCAAGCCCTTGAATATCTAAAAATTGTTCTACAGGTAGCTTGTGATTACGGACTTGAAATAAATTTTTAAAAATGTCAATTTTTACATAATGCAATTGAGTTTCTTGGCCATATTATAGAAAACGGTAGATTGTTTCCTTCCCCTTCAAAAACTAAAGCAGTTATTAATTATCCCGATCTTAAAAATATTAAAGACGTTCGCCAATTTCTAGGTCTTACTGGCTATTTTAGAAAGTTTTTACCCTCACATTCGACCATAGCAAAACCTTTGAGTGACCTCCTTCGTAAAGACTCCCTTTTCCAATTTTATGCTGAACAACAGACAGCATTTCAAAAATTAAAATACTTAAGTATTTTTAACCAAAATTCTCCCACTGAGATTCACACTGACGCGTCAATCGATGGTTTGGGTGCAGTCCTACTCCAAAAATCCATACACGACAACCAGTTTCACCCTGTATTCTACATGTCAAAAAAGACATCAGACCATGAAAGAAAGTACACTAGTTTTGAACTAGAAGTCCTTGCAGTGGTCGAAGCACTTAAAAAGTTTCGCATCTATGTACTAGGAACATCATTCAAAATTATTACTGACTGTGACGCCCTCGTCAAAACACTAAGTAAAAAAGAGCTTAACCCCAGGATAGCCAGATGGGCACTTTATCTACAAGAATTTAATTATACAATAGAACACCGTACAGGCTCAAAGATGGCTCATGTGGATGCTCTCAGTCGACCTCCACATTGTATGCTAATCCAAAATAGTGTTCATCTTCAATTTCTCAAAGCACAACAGGCTGATGACCAAACAACAACAACAAAGACGCTTCTAGAAACAACTCCGCATGACAACTATATCGTAAAAAACAAACTTCTTTAAAAACAGTCAATGGTACCGATTTACTAGTGGTACCTGACACGAAATGCAGGCTAACATCATTAAAACTGCACATGAATGTGGACATTTTGCTGTTCTACGCACACAAGATTTAGTTAGCAAAGACTTTTACATCCCACGACTTAAAGACAAAGTTGAAAAATGCATTCAAAACTGTGTTACATGCATTCTCACAAACCGGAAACGTGGTAAACAAGATGGCACGCTTAACCCGATAGAAAAAAACGATTTACCACTCCATACATTTCATCTAGATCATTTGGGTCCCCTAGCGACAACTTCTAAGAAATATAAGCATGTTTTTTGCAGTGATTGACGCATTCAGTAAATTTACATGGCTGTATCCCACTAGATCTACGGAAGCTGCAGAAGTCATAAATCGATTAGAAAAGCAAAGACATGTCTTCGGAAACCCCGCAAGAATTATCACTGATAAAGGATCCGCATTTACTTCCTCCGCATTTGAAGATTACTGTAAAAAACAAAATATCCTTCAAATCTCCATTTTAACTGGTCTCCCAAGATCTAATGGCCAAATTGAAAAACAAAATTCCACCATCATTGCTGTGCTGTCAAAACTTTCTGTCGACGATCCCGAGAAATGGTATTCTCACGTACCCCACCTGCAAGAAATCCTGAACTCAACTTTTCAAAGAAGCATCAAAATGACTCCATTTGAGCTTCTTTTCGGCACCAAGATGAAGTCTTTCCAGGACATTGAGATTGTCGAACTTCTTAACGATGAGATTACAGCTCAATTCCAAGAACAACGCGATGCTCTCCGTCAAGATGCCAAAAAGCAAATCTACAAAGTTCAAGATGAAAATCGCCGCACGAACAATCTCCGGCGCAGACAAGCTCATAAATATCAACTACATGACCTAGTAGCAATTAAACGCACTCAGTTTGGTCCAGGCTTGAAACTTAAGCAAAAATACCTCGGACCATATAAAGTTACAAAAGTCAAGCGCAATGACACTTATGACGTAGAAAAGTGTGATTTGGTTGACAGACCATCAAAAACGTCTACTTGTGCAGAATTCATGAAACTCTGGCCACGCCAAACTAACTCTACTTGATTTCTCCATTAAAAACTCTGTTCACAATTTTTCTTCCTGTGAAAGACTTTCGTTATGGACATTAACAACAGACTTTTTTATCTATTTATTTATTTTGATTCCATTTTTATTGAATGATTCTAACATTTTCTTATTTCAGTTTAGTACAAATTAAAGTGTTTAGCAGTAGGAGCATCTTGCTTCAATATGTTCCTGTTCCTTATTCCAGATTCTTATTTTAGCCTTGATCTTATTTGTATCGTTAACATAATTTGTTTTACCCCAGTGGTAATGTATGAAATTTTTTCTATTTATGAAATATTACTTTAAATTTGTTTATTTTGAGTATTTTTGTACTTTTTCTTTGATGATATTTTGTGTTCTGTATAGTTCTTTCATTTACTGTGTAACTGTGTACATTTTGAATATTCCATTACTATGTATCTGTACATTTTATCATTGTATGTAATCAGGCGAGGTCGCCTTCCCGGTCATGATGGCCGATGTAGGGTTGGATATGTACAATTTACAACCCCTCCCCCTGTACTTAGGGTGGAGCAGTCCACACTGACGTCACACCCCGTCAGGAATGTCCGACTAAAAGAACACACGGGAAAATATGTAGACGGACGTTAGGGACGCTAAGCTTTAGACGTAGGAGAAAGACGTTCTCCTTAGCTGTCTAGTATAATTCAGATATTTCATCAATAAAGCATTTATCATCCTTAGGTTGTAGTCATTTTCCCATATATATACTGCTCTCATCATGCTCATTCACCAAACCACAATAAGTCGTACAACAAGACAATCAAAATCACTAAGTTATTCATAAGAAGGGGGGCTGGAGCATTAACACAGAGAATATGTTCGAAAAAAAGTAATCGCACCGGAAACTCAGTCAAAACAAGTACTTTAAGATTGTAAAAAAAAAAAAAAAACGTTTGTCACTCCTACAAAAAAGAGGGAGATATGTGACAAATATATTTTAGTTCCCGTTAAGACTGTCAAACAGCAGGATAGTGTCAAGGTCATTGGTAACAATTAAACATTTTTGCCATAATTACCGATTTTGTGTACTCTGTGCTTGGCGTGACCGCCACCGGGTTAAAAGTTTATTTAATACAATATGGATGTTCTAAAGAAAACTGCGTAAAACATTTTTCATTGTGCTTTATATGTTTGGGAATACTCATAAAAATAAATCTTAGCCAAGTAATCATTCAAAGCGCTCTCTATGCTTTTCCAAAAACCATAAAAATATTTTACAAGGGAAAAATCGCAGCAGAAATATTTTATTAACAACTTCCCTAAATGAAAAAACAAATACATAACAGCCGGGACGTAACTAACCGTACAAGTAAGTTCGAAGGTCAAACAGCAGCAACTACATTCTGCTGCCTTCAGCTAATGTACATTATTTTAATAATTATGACAGTGATGAATTTTTTAACTTTTTAAATTTTTTTTGATTATGGGTCTGGGTTCTGTTTTTTTCTCTGAAAGAATAGCATTTTAGGTTTGAAAAGAAAACGTAATAAAAAAAATCTCTCATCGTGGGATTACAGTAAATCAAATAAAATGTTTTTATTTGATTATAGTATCAAAGATAGCTAATGAGGTTTTCAAGTAGAAGCTTTTAATTTTGATTACATAATATCACAGATGATATATATAAATTATAATAGTGTAAAGGTGTATTTTTTATTATGTCAGAAAGTATTTTGTTTTACTTCATTAAACTAAATAAATTTTTTAATCTTTTATTTTCGATATGCTCGTGCCTCCCTCGTAGGTTTATCGGGCACCCCACAGTTTGAGAGACGCTGTTATTTGAAGTCTTTTGACCACTAGTCTCGGAATCACTCTGCAGATCACATCAGATATGTTAACTCAGGAATTCTCTAATGAGCTTATCTTCACTTATCCGAAAATCTATCATGTGACTAAACTTATACCAACTTCTTATACGCCACGTATCAATCTCGTAGCATCCACCCTCTTATTCACTACATTTCTATTTAAATAGAAATACTAGCTTCCTTTAATCAAAGTTCCTTCATAAAGCGAGGTATTCATGTTAAACAAGGTCATAATCTATCTTAAGATTATAGTTAAAGCAAATGCGAGAGAAGACTCATTATATATATGTCTCATACAGTAAGTAGTTTACTATTCACTCTCTATTCTCAGAGTGTTCGTATTTTCGAAGAACGATTTTGCTCAGAGAAGCAAGCTATATTCAACTCCAAAACCAATTTTTTTTTTCTTTACAACCCTAAGATAAGAATACTCTAATGAATTGAAAAAATAATCAACAAAGTTCTAAGCAATAATCTAAATATCTATCTACCGTTATGAAGGATTTGCTTTCAGTGCGAACTTCTAACTATTCGAAATATTTTACTAAATTAGAGCAGTGTTTCTAAAACTGTGGGGCGCGCCCCCTAAGGGGGCTTGATAACTCAACAAGGGGGGCGCGAGCATATTTTAAAAAATCAAAAACAAAAGATTTTTTTTAAAAAAATTATTAGTTTACTCAAAGTAAACAAACAAAATACGTTCTGACATAATAAAAAATAAAATTAACATTTGTGTACTGATATAATATACACTGATATGATCAGTACTGCACAATGTATTTTATAATTAATTTAATGATACGATAAGTTAAGAACAATTTTAATAATAACCAGTGACCCCCATGGGTTTGTCGTGTATAATTTTATATGAAAAAATTAACACTTATCTTGATAATTTTTACGGTTTATAATTAATCCCTTAACTGTGACGATTAAAAGTTATTCAATTCGTTCCCCACTGCCACCATTTTCCATGTACCAGTGTATGTGATGCATTGGGGGAAGGAGAGGAAAAGAAATAAATAAGGAAATCCTATGAAATAGGTAAATCCTCCGCAAACACTGTAAAGGTCCTTTTTTCGCATTCCAAAGCCTTTGGAATAATTTTATGGATAGCAGCATGTAGAAAATATTGTACTCCGGAAAGTTTTACATATGTCCGGGGTAATTAATGACGTTTATTTACGCCGGTAGCACTTAAGAAAAAAGTCGTTGTGTAGTATTGTAGCTTTAGTGTCAAAGTTATATTGACTTCAATACATTATTTGTCTGAAGGGGGGGGAGGAGCGCGATGAAAATTATGGCTAATTGTTGGGTCGTAAGTACTGAAAGTTAGAGAATCACTGAATTAGAGTTCAGTAATGTCATATAGTTAAAAATTTTGCTTTTAATTTTCCAACGCAAACTTATTGATTTTGTCAAGTGAGCTGTGTGTTTTGCAAAGATTTGTTTTAAACAGTATTATTACTTTCTTTATAAATATGTAAAGCATCAACTGTAACGAATCCTCTACAACAAAGTTTTTCAAATTTTCTATATTTTCGACCCCGTTTTCAATCATAATACTCATCGGTCCTCCCCCTCCCCCGATACTCATCAATACAATAACACACAGTGTGTTGAATTCCATAATAATGTACTTCGCCTAAAGCTACGATACGACTTTAATTATAAACCGTACACAATATCAATACAGTATATTAAAATTTTTATATAATTTTATAAATAACTCTATAGAGTAATTATTAAACTTATTCCTTAACTTAATAATTTTTAAATTAATTATCAAATACATTGGGCAACAATGATGCATTTATAGCTATATTATATCAGTGTAAATGCGTATTTTATTTTTTATTATACCTCAGAATGTATTTTTTTTAATTCCTTTCAGTAAATTAATATTTTTTTTTAAATAATGTTTTATTTTTGACTTTCTGATACGTTCACGTTCTCCGCTTGGAGTTATCCCACTCCTTTAGGGAGGCGTACTCCGCAGTTTCAGAAACACTGCGCTACAATACAACAGTCCTTTACGTTATACAAGACCATTGGATACTGTAATGCCTTCAGTGAAATCAAAAGGAATGTTTTACCTCCAACAGGATCTACTGTTTTACTGTTCTCAATGAATAAAAAAGAATAAAAAGTTCCTTTTCGTGTTTCTGTATGATTTGTTTTCATAGATTTCTTTTCTCATATAATGTTTTCAACAGAGAGAACTCATTCTACCATATTGCACACATAGCATAAAACATGTTACAGGGTGATAAAAACGGAATTAAGAAATAAATGTTACATGGAAATATATTACCTCTATTGCAAGCAAAACATGGCATATTGTAGCGCATGAGGATTGGACCAATTACCTCTGATATGGTATTCACGATAATCCCAAGATCAAAAAATTCGATCAAGTGTAAAAACCAGTTTTATCGTCTTTCTTAAGTCACGTATATAAATTAAGTGCATTAATTTCATAAAGATTATGATACTGCTTCTATAATATGTCCAAGAAATTTTTCTTTAGATTTCCAAATCTGATTTGGTATTTATAAACGCTCTAAATCTTACAGCAAATGCAGAAATAACGTGTCGAATGCTTAGTTTTGTGACAAAAAATAGCAGCAAAACTAAATGAGATAAAATTAGCGGTATTTTGAGGATAAAACCCTTTCATAGAATGCTTGGATTTTTTTTGTTGTTTTTCAAAACAAAAATAAATTAAAAGAAAAACAATAAAAAGGAAAATAACTTTGATAGAGAATTATATTTCTTCTTAAATAAAAAATGTCATTTTCTCACACAATATTTGAAAACTGTATAAATATTTTTTCTTCTGAATCTATTCATTAGGGCACATTCCAAGTTTAAATATTTTATCTAAGTCCACTTATTTTTTTTTCAAATAAATAAATAAAACAATGCCCCATGTAACAGAAAAAGGGATGCACAAAGGTTTATACGATTAAGACTAAGAATAATGTAAATGTATTCGATATAAAACGTCAAAATAGTATCACAGAAATTGAATATTTTATTCAGGGACTATATAGCTGAAAGAGCAAAAACATATGCGCTGACCTAACTCTGACCTTGACTTTAGTAAAGAGTGTTTTTTTCCAGGTATAGAAGTTTAAGTTGGCATTACTTTCCAAGATGGCGACCGATTTGACACCTGTCAAGTGATTTATTCTCAGTTTGGTTTGGCAATTCATCAAAACGATCATCAAGCAAGGCGTAGATTCGTCGAATGGGCCCAAAACGAGGTTGCCGTTGTTCCCGATTTTCACAAGCGAATTTTGTTTAGCGATGAAGCGCACTTCTGGTTGAATGGCTACGTCAACAAACAAAACTGCCGCATTTGGAGTGAAGCTAATCCACAAGTGTATGTCAAAACACCGTTACATTCAGAAACACTGACTGTTTGGTGCGCTTTATGGGCTGGTGGAGTCTTTGGTCCGTACTTCTTCGAAAACGATGGAGGCCACAACGTTGCAGTCAATGGTGATCGGTATAGAGCCATGATTACTAACTTTTTCATTCCTGAATTGCACAATCATGGTGTCTAGGAGCTGTGGTTCCAACAAGACGGCGCAACATGTCACACAGCTCGTGCCACAATCGATTTATTGAAAGACACGTTTGGTGACCGCCTAATTTCACGTTTTGGACCTGTGAATTGGCCTCCAAGATCTTGTGATTTAACACCGCAAGACTATTTTCTGTGGGACTATGTAAGGTCATTGGTCTATGTGGATAAGCCACAAACGCTTGACCATTTGGAAGACAACATTCGCCGTGTTATTGCCGATATACGGACACAAATGTTGGAAAAAGTCATCGAAAATTGGACGTCCAGATTGGACTACATCCGAGGCAGCCGTGACAGTCATATGCCAGAAATCATATTTAAAATGTAATGCCACAAGATTATCTTTCGAATAAAAAAAATTCATGTCAATCGAATAATACATCGTTGTTTTATTGCAATTTAAAGTTCTA
This sequence comes from Trichonephila clavipes, assembly GCA_019973935.1. NCBI lineage: Eukaryota > Metazoa > Arthropoda > Arachnida > Araneae > Nephilidae > Trichonephila > Trichonephila clavipes. The sequence goes on along the minus strand of BMAU01020332.1, from coordinate 926,908 downwards.
TACCTCTAAAAAAACACCCTTTAGTCATCCGCGGCTGAGCATGAACTCTTAGACTTGGCACATGTTCTCTTGCTGAGTATTTTACTATACAAATTCTAATAGGAATGTTGGATCAACGTTATTCAGGGACCGTCAGAGAAGTTTACTTATCAGAGCCCAAACGTACTTCATTGGGGAGATAATGCCAGCCTGGAAAGTGTTGGAAAAACATGTAAATAAGCAGTAGAGAGAGTGTGACGTATTCAGCTGTGTATTGCCCTGTTAAAATACAAAGCTAGGGTTTTTTTTAAAAAAGGACAACACTTTGGAACGTGGAATATTGTTAACGTATACTTCATAATTGCCAAAGATGACCACCAAAAAGGAGCTCTGCTTATCCGGCAGTGCGGCGGATGACAGTGAGATTAATATATATATAAACTCCTGTTTGTGAAAATTGCAACACCACGAAGGACCTACGCGAGTGAGCTGAAATTTTCAGAAAATGTAAAGTAGGGAATGATATGCAAATGATATTAGAATTGCAGACCGGTAGCGCATGCGTATGCTGAGCAGCGCCCTCTGAAGGGCGGATCGAACCGAATATAAATAGACGGCTGTAGCGAGGCATGTATGATTATCGGTGGTTATATGCTAGTGTAAACGTTAACTGAATCTTTACTATGCCTCGTCGACGAAAGGGAGCGAAATTTGAGCAAATTTCGGAGTTTGAACGGGGCAGAATCGTCGGCCTTCGTGAAGTTGGATTGTCTTATTGTGCAGTAGCCGCTCGTTTGCAGCATAACAGCAGCACAATCATGCGTGTTTCGAAGCAGTGGACAGACTCGGTCGGACAGCTCGGAAATCCGGGAGTGGACCCGAAATATGACGTCAGCTCGCGATGACAAACGCCTGGTGCGAATGGCTCAGACGGACAGCACAGCTTCTACTAGACAATTGGCAGCACAGTGGTCAACAGCTACAGGTGTTTCATTGTGTGCTTCACCAATTCGGAGACGTCTGCTGCAGCGTGAGCTGCGCGCAAGGATTCCTTTATACAGGATTCCTCTCACGCAAAACCATCGCCGCTTGCGGCTACAATGGGCCAATGTGCATAGGAGCTGGCGTGCTGATTGGCAGCAAGTCATCTTTTCTGATGAATCCCGCTTCAATTTGGGGCACCATGATGGCCGAATTCGTGTCAGGCGCTATGCCGGTGAACAGCACATTCCGGAGTGCATTATCCAACGCCACAGTGGACGAACACCCGGAGTTATGGTCTGGGGTGCCATAGAATATCATGGACGATCACAATTTCTACGAATTGTGGGCAATTTGAACAGTACCCGATACATAAACGAAGTTTTACAGCCCTAAGCTTTTCCTTTCCTGAAAGGATTGCCAGGGGCTGTATTCCAGCAGGATAATGCCCGTCCACATGTCGCCAAGACTGTCAAATCCTATCTTGATTCGCAGCAGGTACAGCTTCTTCCTTGGCCTGTGTATTCGCCGGATATGTCACCGATTGAACATGTGTGGGATATCGTTGGGCGGCGTCTCGCTCGTCAACTTCGTCCTGTTGCTTCGACAGACGAACTTTGGTTGCGAATACAAACAATATGGAATACTCTTCCGCAGGCAGATATTCAAAATTTGTTTAACTCCATGCCGCGTCGTGTAGCAGCTCTTATTGCGACGCGTGGTAGCCACACAAAATATTAATTTCTATCTCTTTTAATTGTTTGTTTGGTTTAAATATGTAATCATTTATTTGTACCATTACCACTCAACTGTGTATTAAATTTCATTCAACTATGATGCTTCCTTCATGGTGTTGCAATTTTCACAAACAGGAGTTTATATATATATATATATATATATATATATATATATATAGCCCACATTTATCCTTGACATCATCAAACACTGTTGCATTAATTATTGAGGCTCAGTTATGGACGGTACTCAATGCACAATGCAGAAAACAATTATATTAGGGTCTGCGAGATAGGTGGTTGAATGAGCCTAGCACCACTGAGAATAATTCTGACGATGTTCAGAAATGTGGAACAGTTAGTATAATGGTTTATGAGACCTCAGCTCCTGTTCGCTAAAATATCTATCTTTTTTCATTGTAAGTACTGGAGTCGCGGTTATAAGTCAGAACGTTGCTAACGACGCATCAAGGATGGTGAACTCAAAACGTCTAAATTTTTTTTGTAGTATTCTGAAGTCTCTCTTATTCAACCCTCACCTTTTTGGTGCTTTGTACGGCCATGATTCACTTATTCCTGCCAACATCGTAGAATGGTAGCATCGCTTCGTTGCAAATGTCGAGAGACTGTGCCATTTTAACCAGGGTGCTTTCTCTTTAATTTACCTGCACGTCTTTTCTCAAATAGGAATATCTGCTCATACTTTTTTGAGGTATTAGCAGACGAGACACGCGGATCAACAAAACCACATTCGCCTTGAAATTTTGCTTTATTATTAGAATGTTTTCTATTTTATACTCCATCCGCATGCTCCGTTGCGATTCTCCAAAACTCCAGTTACACAACCACTTGCGTCAAAAGTATATACAGTTGGCCCCCTCTTTTGACGATGTCCCAAAATCACGAAAAAAAGTTCGTTTTGTGGAAAACTCGTTAAATAGATATTCATTTCTCAATATACCAGGTTTTTGGTTCCAGGAAAAAGTTTTCAAAATAGAGGTTCGTAAAATGGAGGTCCGACTGTATATTAAAACTATATGTATATGAAAGTGTATTTGCATATTGTATAATAATATATGTGCACGCACAATTTCACTCTATTCGAAAAACACCGTCTTGATTCATCGTCTTTTGGGTTATGATTTAGAGTGTACTTTAAATTTATTCCCTTTAGTTAATTATATCTATATACTTTCCAAATAAACGTTGTCCTCATTCTTCGAGGTGAAAATTAGTTAATCATCATGAACATTTTAGTTAGTGAGTCAATGAATATTAACGTCACGCTTTTCAGCTACATGACGGCTTTTGGTGGCGGACCTAACCACTCCAACAGAAGGACGTTTTACCCCCCGACATTTTTTTACGTGCATCAGCCTCCCTACATGGCGGGTCTTCAGCGGTACTAGGCTTGATTTCATGACACGACGGCCACGAGTCCACGACCTCGACCACTAGGCTACCATGGCCATTAGCAATATTTCATAACTCACGTTCACAAATTATTCATTGATTTTTTTCTTGTATTCTGCACCTTTAAGAAGTTTCTAAAGTGCAGCTGTGGTTCAGCGCTGTTGAGGACCCTCTTAAGGTCGGGTCGCTCCTGTGAAAGGCTCGTTTGGATGACTTTGAGATGCACGTTGATAGGAACCTTGATGGGATCCCTGTAAGTGTGAGAAAGTTCAAGCAAATCTGAAAGTCAATCGAGAGAGTATCTATCGGAGTGTGTTGTAGCGTCAAAGAGTTTTGAAGCGTGTAGAAGCTTGAAGAAGCGTCGTAGAGCAGTATTTCTCAAACTGCGGGGCGCGCCCTCTTGGGGGGCGTGACAACTCTACAAGGAGGAGCGAACATATTGAAAGTTTGAGACAAAAAGATTTTTTTTAAAAATTATTAATTTACTGAAAGTAAACAAACAAAATACATTCTGACCATAATAAAAAATAAAATATTCATTTACAATGATTATACTGCTCAAAACAATTAAAGGATATTGTAAGTTTTCTATAAAATAAAGATATAAGCGAAATTTTTTTTTGCCAAAAATGGAAGAAGAGAATCACAAATGCAAATTTTTCTGATTTTCAAATTGTGGAGTATGCTAATTTTGAGTTCGACGTCAAAAACGTCGCTTCAGTGGCAGCGAATGAAATGTGACTTTCAACCTGAAATGAAGACAAGGACGATCGGCATTCAGTGACTGCTTTGTTTTGATGAGTACGATGTCTCAGCGAAGTCATGTAACCGATTCAGAAGCTTGGAGAGTTGTTGGTAGGTAAGAAAGGGGACAAACTCAAGCTGAAGTAGCGCAAGCCATTGGAGTGTCACAAAGTGTGATTTCTAGGATCTGGAACCGTTTTTTGGAGACTGAAAGTGCAGGCCAAAGACCAGGACAAGATCGTAGACTGAAAACAACGCCCAATGAAGATCGTTATTTAGTGTTAATGGCTCGGAGACACCGAAATATAAACGCTACTCTTCTCCAACAACACCTTTGCTCGGCTACTGGCACCACGGTTTCAACTCAGATTGTCCGAAACAGGCTCCATGGTGTAGGTCTGTATGCTCGCCGACCTCTGGTATGTGTTTGACTAACATCAAGGCATCGTCGCGACCTCAGGGAGTGAGCAACAGAGCATGTGAACTGGAGGAGAAATGAATGGAGCAATGTTCTTTTTTCTGATGAGTCCCATTTTTCTGTTCATTCGGATAAAAGGCGAATTTTCATCTGGAGGGACCGTGGAAGTAGGAATATTCCTGCGTTCGTGCACGAAAGTGTCAGATTTGGCGGTGGAAGAGTGTTGGTGTATGGTGGCATCTCCATTGACGGGCGCACAGACCTCTACATCATTCGAGATTGACCTCTGACTGCTCGCCGATATAGGGATGAAATCGTCAGACCTATTGTAGTCCCTTACGCTGCAGCAATCGGAGATGACTTCATTTTAATGGACAATAACTGCAGGCCACATCGTGCTAACCTGGTGGAGGATTTCTTTTTCGTGGAAGGAATCGTACGAATGGAATGGCCAGCGCGTTCTCCAGACATGAATCCAATAGAGCACGTTTGGGACGCTCTAGGAAGACGAGTTGCTGCCCCCCAAACCACCCCCACAAACTCTCCAAGAACTGGAAAGAGCTCTTCTGGAAGAGTGGGACAGAATACCCCAACTCGTGATTAATAACCTCATTGACTCCATGCATCAAAGGTGCTCAACGTTGCTGGCCGTCCGTGGAAACCATACCCCCTACTGAAAATGATTTCCTTTGAAGAAAAAACCTTTTCTTATTCTTTTTTTCTCATATGCACAAATTGTGTTTTTTTCCTTTCGTACACAAATGCTCAATAAAATGCATTTTTTCTGCCAAACATGTGTAATTTATTCTCATATAACCTACTACGTCTGTCGACCATGTATCAATCAGCTAAAAAGTTTCGCAGCCACAAGTTCCACCTAAAACCTCAATATCCTTTAAATATTTTGAGCAGTGTATTACACTTCTAAATATATCAGTGCTACACAATGTATTTTATAATTCATTTAATAATACTAAGTTAAAAACAGGTTTATTAATTACCAGTGACCTTATGGGTTTGTCATGCATATAAGTTAAAACAAAAATTAGCAATTACCTTGGTAATTTTGTACGGTTTATAATTAAACCTTGACTGCCGATCAAAAGTTTCGCGATTCGCTTCCAAATGCTAACCGTTTTCCAAGTACACACGTGTATGTGATGTATTAGTGAAGGGGGAGGAATAACGAAGCAAAATTAATCTGGAATAAGTAAATCTTATGTTAACATTGTCAAGGTTCATTTATTGCATTCCAAAGTCTTTAGGGATAATTTTACGGATAGCAAAGCACAGAAAATGTCGTGCATCGGAAAGACGTATATATACGTCTGGGGAATGGGGAAATGAACGTTTTGGCTTAGAGAGACGTTTATATACTTGGGGGCTGCTTAAAAGGTTAAAGTCGTATCGGAAGTTTAGCGTCAAAGTATAGTGTTATTGAATTCAGTATATTGTTATTGTATAGGGGGTGCGAGTAAATTTATGATTGAATATTGGGTCGTGAATATTTCAACCTTCAGAAGCACTGTCTTAGAGTATCTAAGCCATCAGAAGTGTCTCTCTAGCGTCTGTGAAGCTCTTGGTTTCATCTTTTTGTGTCTTTAAGGATCGAATATGTCTCGCCCTTCGTCACGTGATGCAGAATCACTTCTATTTGTACATAGCTTGGATTACTATGTGGATTTGGTCTTTATCACCCTTTATGTGGTGGATTTTTAAGCTGCAGATTGACGTGGGAACTGCACCGATCACCTCTTTGTCAGCTGGAGGTCAAAGGTTGGAGGACAAGGGTGGTCAAAGTTTGACTTATTTTAGAACATAAGCATAGGAGTGCCCGGTCTTAGACATTTCCCCACGCGAAACTACGTAACCATGTTCACTACCTTAACAGGAAATAGGTCATTTTACGGAGATCACCACAAAGTTAATATTAGACAAATCTAAATGTCTTACTTGTGGACATGATTTGGCTTAGGATGTAGTAAGCCATCTAATCGAAAATGTTAGACTACGTTGCAGAACTCCTTAGTTTGTCAATTTTTATGTTACAGAATGCATGAATGAATACTTCCTATGTATAATAATATTGCTTAATTGAAATATACTCGAAATTTCAAAAACTCTTAAAATGAAATAATGCTTGTTATAATTGATAGTCCATTTATAATCAAGCTTGGTTGATAAGATCCGAGGCTGAAATCTAGCATGTTTAAACCCTGGATTATGAATCATCATCCGCACGAAATCCAGGCTAAACTCTTCTTTTTCCAAATCCAGATTGAAAGCACTCGTTACTGGACCCTTTACCTCCTTTGGTCGGCTTTAATTCAATCGATAAGGAGAAAAGGAGGAAGGATGCTTCAGAGGGCCACCACATTACCGGACACCTCAGATGAGAGAATTCTAAACTTACACATGGTTGCCCATTGCACTTCTGGCGAATTTATTTTGAAAAAGGGGGCAGGGGGATTAAATGAAATTGAGGGATAATTATCCTTTTGGTTGCTACAGGAATAATATTCGTGCGCTTCCGTTTCAAGTAAATACACGATAATGCATCGGAGGATCCTCGTCTTTTACGCTTGCGATAACATAAAGGAAAGGGCGGTTAATTTTACTATCATTTACCGTGGAAAACTTCCTTCGAGGAAGGAAAGCGGGATGAGTTATAGATAAAATTTTATGCGGGTGATTTCCTATAATAATTTGCAATAGACTTAAGGGAATTGTATGTTTTATATGTGGTAGTCAACTCCTTTCTAATATGGTTACGATAAATTGGGTGCATTGCTAATGTAATATAAGTTGCATTAGCGTTAAAACAGCCAGATTTTGGATTTAACTAAAATCCTCATTGGGGGTCAATTTGACTTTTATAAGAAATTTAACCCCTATCAAAGTAAATATTTTTTAATTGATAAACTGTGTTTTAATTACAATATATAAGAGTTTTTAAGCATTTTTCAATTTATAGCAGTAGTTCACTTACCTTTTATTGTTCGTATTTCCCCCATTCTTGTTGTCTTTTTTAAAAAAAAAAATGGTAGTATATAAGAAATAATTTCCAATGCAATTCATTTTAATTCACAATATTCTTTTGCAAAGAAACTGATTATAAAAAAACGAATAAATACAAATTATACAAATTTGTACGTCATATGTCTGTGTGTAAAACAACAATATGCAAGCTTGACGGTGGCAGCAGCCTATTTACCACACACTTGTTTCTGAACACTCTCAAAGCTTGCAAAAATTTTATTTTGTCCCTTGAAACTTTGAAACTTAACATTTGTTTCATTTTATGGTTAGTACTGGATTGACAAGGAAGAGGCAATGCATCTGTTGCGCAAAGCTCCAGTTAGTATTTTCTTTGATGATTGCGCAAAAATGGATTCTCGACTTGAAATTCAGGTGTCGGAGGATGGCTTGAAAATTTTACTAGAGTTCTGTTCAGAAATGTCAAGGACGCTGTAGAAAATATAAATAGGCTATTACACTTCCCTAAGTAGTAAATCAGTTTTCCTTGCCCAAATATAGTATTTTAAAAATGTTTAGATTTTATATCAGTTGTTAGCCCAAACTTGGTAATTCCTTTCAAATTTGACGTCATTCTGATCAGTGGTTCTTTTTTTAAAAACGTTTTGAAACTTTAATTATAATGACTGTGTATATTACGATGTTAAATAATGCTAAAATAAATTAATTTGCTGAAATGAAATATAATTAATTATAATTGAATATTTTTTCCTGTTCTATAAGTACCATGAAAAATTATTTAACATTTCTTAAATTTAATTATTAAAAGTTAACCAATAGCAATAAAAAGGGCTGATTAAATACAACGATTAAAAAAGACCATCTTTTCCCCTTCAAATTATAATGATTTGGCAACATATGCTTACTTAAATTTATATACGGTCGGATATTAAGTTGCATCAACTGTGGTACCGCAGTTCAGAATTACGAGATCAGTCGACGATTCAAATTAAAATTTATCTTTTTATGTGATTCTGACCCACTCCTTTCCCTCTTTCCCGATAATATTATCTTTAGTTAATTGAGTTATTCATGCGTAAATCAATAATTCAAAGAAAATCTCGAAAATGGCTTTTATAGTGTAAATACTATAGTATAAGCTAAATCTTCGACCAAATGATACATTTCTGTGCTATGAATTCATGGGGTTAACCCATGTGATGGGTTCTAAAAAGAAAAAGAAAAATTATTTTCATAAATTGCTTCCTTAACATGTCTAGAACACGATAGTAAAGCAATTTTCTAAAATTTGAAGTCATAAAGAAGCAGGTGTTCGAAGCGCTGAGTTGACAATCGAAGCTTGGGCCTATTGTGTACAGTCGGTTTGATACAATGGACCCTTTTATGCAAATATACGTTCATACAAGAATAGACAACTTAGTAGAGCAGTGTTTCTCAAAGTGTGGGGGCGCGATGACCCCCAAGGGGGCGCGAGCATATCGAAAATTTAAAGATTTTTTTAAAAAAATAACCGGAAAGAGAAGTAAAACAAAAATGCTTTCTTCCATAATAAAAAAAAAAAATTCACACAACAACACTGACATAATTTATGTTTATTATCTGGCTTTTTTCCGTCATCAAATAGCTATCTTTGATCCCAAAACTAAATTAAAGAGAGAAAAAAACATTTTGTTTCATTTGCTGTATTTCCTCAATGAGAGATTTTTTTTATTACGTTTTAACATAAAATATTGCTCGTTAAAAGAAAAAACGAAACCCACACAGACCCTGAGAAAAATTCTAAGAAGATAAACAATTCATCACTATAATTATTATTGAAATACTGTACATTAGTTGTAGAAAAAGAAAAGAAAGACATGATTCACTTTTCAGCCAGGCATAGTACGTTTGCTAATCATTTGATTGACCTTCAATCTTAGGGCATGGTTATTCAATATTAGTTCTGTCCCATCTTTTATGCGTTTGCTTCTCGCTTAGGGAAATTCTAAATAATAGAGTTTATATTTGGAAAAGAATTGATTGATTTAACATTTCTGTAATATTAGTGAAAAATGTCTGATTTGCGTCCTTTATTATGGCCTTGTACTTTTGAATCATTTTAGTTCAGTTTTATTGGATTTTTTCTCAAATCATCAAAGAATTGATTAGTCCTTGAAAGAAGGTAAGTATGCTTTCTATAAATTAAAATATTCACTAGAATTCCGATTTGTATTGTGTAGAGTAAAAATAATTATAAACAAATAAGTGGGGTGACTGATTCCCCCCGCACTACCATTAGCGTTAGTATCTAGTACGCGCCTGCTCCCGGGTTAAAACATTTTAATGTCTTCTCGCTTTAAATGTTAAAAAGTAACACAATTATTTTTCATCGGAATTTTATATTATTTTTCGTTATTTAACATTAATTCTAAATGCCAATTCTGTGAGCTTTAAAATTACAGTTCTTTTAAACAGTTATTTACAATTATAGCATTTATCTAAAAAAAATCATTTTACATTATTTCGTACAATGTGGTGCACGCAGTTTTACTCTCCTTACAGTTCAGCTATTATATCAAGAATATTGTTTTATTTTTTTAAAAAATAAACTCGTGCGAAGAGTCGGTGTTTCAGCCAGTATACGTTTAATGTATCAGTACTGAAGAAGGTATTTTATAAATAAATTCTTATTCCTAAATTTGGCCGCGGTAGCCGAGTGGTATAGGTATCGGATTGTGGCTTGCCTTGCCACGAGTTCGAGCCCAGTACCACTAAAGACCCGCCGTGTAGGGCAGCGATGCACGTTAAATCTGTCGAGAGCTGAAACGTTCTCCCGTTGGTGTGGTGTGGTAGTTAGGAGAGAGGGTGCCAGCTCAGGTGTCGTCCACGTCACTTGACCATGGTTCAAAATTACGTGGTCCTTCGTCAAAAGCCCTCGTGCAGCTGAACAGTGCGACGTTAATATTCAATCAATCAATCTTATTACTAAATTAAGAACAAGTTTAATAATTATTAGGGACTTCCACGGGCTTGTCTTGTAGAGGAAAGTTTTTCAAAGGAAGGTTTAATATCAGAAATTGACACTTAAAGAGTTATTTTTCTATATTTAGCTGAGATCTATATTTTGTCTTCAAAGCATCCACCGCAGAAAATCCGTTTTTAACAAAGGTAGGATGTTGAAAATGGTAATAGTATACGAAGTGCTTTTGTTTTCAGTACAGATAATTCCTCATCCACCTCTACCAAAAATTCAAAGAGCGATTTATTACAAAATTGCCCCTTTTAATTTTTCACTGCATCTGAAATCTATGAAGATATCTTCTTCGGAAGTTGAGAGCCCTTTTGGAGTATCTTGAAATAGATCCCGAATCCACTCGTAACTTGCTACCAAGCTGTCCTCATCCAGAAAATACTTTTTAAAATTCTTTGCCAACATAGCTAAATGATTTTACATGTTTTAAAAACAACTTTCACATGTTGTTCTACAGATTTGTAAGTTTTAACACATATCGAGCTGGGGCTTTTTTTCCCATCATTTACTTCATTAGTGGTAAATCCAAAATTTAAGTATTTTTGAGAATATCGCCTTGATTTAATTTTCGGAACCATGCTCGTCTGTGTACTTGTTGATTCTTTATGATCGTCGAATGATTGCTTACGACTTAAAAATGTATGTATGATTTTGTTTTAATCTACTGCCGAAAATACTTAATTACCGTGAATTACAATTAACGTGTAAATTAAAAAAAATGTTCGTTCAAGCTAGATTCGGTAGCTATAGAAGTATCGAGTCGACCAAAGCTGACTGGAATTGTACGAGGAAAAGCATTTTTACATGTTTTGCGCAGACGTCCGATAGGTTGCCCAGACTCATGCAAACGTACCCTATAATGCCAGATGTGATGGATATGATAGAGAGCAACATAGACTAGACTATTTTTCTAATGACATTTGTACTTTGAGAAATGAATATGCTGAAGGAAATAAATCTTTAATTAAATATATCATTTTGCGATCTGTTCCAATTTAAAAATTAGAGAAAGAAAAATAACATAATAATAAGTAAGTAATATATATTTTAAGTAATTTTTTCTTAAAATATATATTACTTAAAAGTTACATATACACAAAATTTAATATACTTATCGTATTAATTTGTACAGTTTATAATTAAGATCGTATTGTAACTTTAGCTTCTCTCTCTCAAAATGCATTTTTATTGCAGTAAATACATTATTGTTGTACAGGGGGGCGACAAAAATTATGATTGAAAATTGGGTCGCCAGTATTGAAAGTTTGAGAAACACTGTAGTAGAGGTTTAAAAGGAAATAAATATCCATATATATTCGTCGAACTTGTTTTAGGTATCTCCGATTGAGGATAAGTTAAGATTTTCATTGCTTAAATCGGACTTGAATATTTAAACGCATTTTTATCAAAACTGTGTTTTTCAAACTTTCCTCCATCATATCTCAATACCGGTTTGAGTGAATAACTTCAAATTAATAGGGTAGATTCAGCATATAAATTCGCACCAAATGGACTACTATCATTCCAAAATTCTAAATATTACTATTTTTATAACAAAAATATAACAAAAAAACCCCCATGAAGTTCGAAACTTTTTCTTCAGAGATCTACCAAAAATCAAATTTTGGGTATTTTCAATTGAGTATAGTCCATTCGGTGCATTTAAGCTTGCAGATTAAAATGCCATTGATTTTTTTGTACTTTAAATAAGCCAACTAGCCGAAATCGTGGAAAAAAGTGATTATCCATTTTTTTTCGAGGGGTTTGTGTTCAGAGCGCTATAACTCACGTTCTATTGGATAATTTTGGCTAAACATTTATTTACGTACTCTTAAGATACATATAAGTAAATCATAAGAAACTTAAAGTTCTATCTTTTTATTGGTCTTCAAAAAAAATCCCATAAATAGGCTTAAATAATAGGTCGTCATATGGATGACCCCCCTTAATGCTCATCATATTTTACAGAAGTCATAGATATAAATAATTATCAAGTAAATTACTGCAAACGAATTCGTGTCTTGTATGCAAATTCAGGGGAGGAAGATATCCGTTTCTCACACACATGAGGTAAAAATATACATATATTTTTTATTCTTCAGCCATTTTATAGTTGATTTTGTAGTATCATTTGGCGCATAATCTCGACGAAAAACATAATTTCTTTGAGGATAAAGACGTTTACTTCCTTTCCTCATGTGTTTTATAAATTTTTAGTCATAGTATTTAGCATCCATTTTAGCCTTTGGTTCTACAAAAAAGGGTTTTGTTAAGCTTTGAGAGAACATTTTCATCCACAACATAACAACTGACGGCCAACTTGCCTTTTGCATACCCTTTTGCGACGGTTTTCGTGTGAAATATCTTGTATCTTCGTTTTTGTCATTTGTAAATGGCAAATGGAATAGTGCTACATCCGAAGTTATCCATGTTTCCTGTCTACCTTTGGGTAACATTAAGTACAGAAGCCAAGAACGTTTTTTTTTCGTTTTTCTACTATCTATGGTGACATTTGATGACAGTCTGGTTTATTCATTTTTTTATAGCCAATTTTCTTTAACTGACTACAAATTATTGATTGAGAAACCTGTAGTTTCTTTGATAAAGTTCTTTGAGGCAGAATAATTTCTACCACAATAAGACTTTTTAACTTCTTTTTTTTTTCATTTGACCAATGACTTCCTTTCTTCTACATTTTTTTCCTGGAGCTTTTGATTACCAGCAAAATTTTATTTCTTTTCAAAGTTAAGATAGTAACACATTAGAAATATTTATTTTCTAATTTTTAAATGCTTTATTTATTACAGAACTTGTAAAACTGTCCTTCAAAAGCTTTAAAATTTCGTTTCGAGTTTGAGGAACTAAATTCGGAGTCTTAATTTACTCCCACTAATAAAAATAGTTATATTGGTAATTTAAACGATTGATTTCTTAAATAAAATGGTAATAAAGCAATTCAATTTTACCATTCATAGTTGTATGACTTTAAAATTAGTCACACTAATTTTGAATCAACCTCACACCCACACACGCATATATATACATATGTATATAGGAAGAGAGTGATCTAATAGTAGGAACTGAAAGAAAAGGAATTTAAACTTTATAGAATTTTACTGATTGAGGTAAATAGTACAGAATTACGCTTTAATTGTTATACATACAAAGATATGTACAAACCTTCATACAAAAAATATTTTAAAAAATCCAGTTAATTTTTATTCTTTACAAATTTAGAGGAATAAATTGTTGGTACAGAGTTCACTATAGTAAATTTTATTGATTTCTTTCATTTTAGTATCCAATCCACAAAATTCAATGGCATTTTAATACCTAGATAGTGCATATGGCAGAATTGAATGTGATATGCTATATACGAGGTAGGATTCAAATGTTAAAGGAGTGAGTTTATAACTTAAGAAATATTACCTAATAAATTGCCGAAACACATCACCCTTTGAGATAAGACCCCTGAGCAGCAATACACTTTTGCCATCGCTTGTAAAGGTCATCTAAACATTTCTTGAATCTATTTTTGCCCATGTTATGCAATTCATCTAGCGATGCAGTTTAGATTTCTTCTGCAGATTGAGATCGATGACCTTGAAAGCGACGGGACAGTTCTGGAAATACAATCAGACCTCTATATAACGAAGTCGTTAAATCCCGGAAAAAAGTGCGTTATATAGAGGTTCATCTTTTAATTTTCATTAAAAACCACAAAAAACCAATATTTTAAATTCATAAACACTATATTTTTAAAACAGTGATTATTCACAACTTTTTTAATTAATATACTAGCTGCATGGCCCGGCATTGCACGGGCTATCTCTACTTTTGTAAATTTTCCCTTTCTTTCACAAAACCAGAACTTCTAATACTCATTTTCAAAATGACTTCCACCTCCCACCACCTCCACCGCTTAGCCAGGCATTGCTCGGGCTTTCTCTTTTCCTCATAACACCAGCATTTCTGTGCGTGTGTTTGTACGCGCAAAATGTGAGTGATTACTAAAATTATGTCAAAAAGTTTCCCTTTTTCGAAATTTGTTCCATTCCACTTATTTTTGATTTAAGACAGGTTTCTTTCCCCTTTCTATAGCCCGAACACGTTTTTTTAGTGTAAAATTATTGTTCTATCTTCCCCTCCTACTCACAGATAAGATATAGCTTCAAATTTTGATGTATGACTTATAAAAAATAATTGCGTTAGAATTAAAAAAAATTATTAATGTGAAGCAATAAAAAGAAAACGATTCTGATGCTAAGAGTAAAACAAAAAACGTTCATCATTTTTTAATATTATTTAGTTTCTAAAAATCTGAAATAATAAAATAGATTTCAGATTTTCATGAATCAATCAATCATTACATACAATTAGCTTAAAAACGATTGCCCGAACAAAAGATTGCCCAATAAAAGAAAAGATCGTCAACCCCATCTGCACTAACAGCAGTAAACCAGGACACATGGCTAACTGGAGCCAGTGCGAAGATTACAAGATTAAAAAGAAACAAGGTGAATCGACCCTCAACCGCAATGCCGTTAAGAGAACTGAAGCAAATAAAACTTCAAAATCAGTTACGTCAGATCTACGTTTTACAGCCGCCCTTAAGGGCGCTCAAAATGAAAATAAAAAACCCGGGACTTTGGCCCCCACCGAAGAAACCCCCCAATCCAATGAAAATAATAGTAATAAAAATTCTTTTGGATTCAAAGACGCGATTATCGAATTAAGAAAATTTTTCCTCGATTACCCTTTCCTCTTGGAAATGGACAGACAGTTCAGAAATGCGAAAGGCGACGAGAGGATTGATATATTTTATCCAAATCTCATCAATAGTTATGACCAGATTTTTATCTAAGATTTCATCTCAGGTTTCAATTTCTAAACGACTTTTAAACAACTCAAGATATTCCAAATTCCGTTCGCATGAGATTTTTGTTTTCTGTCCGGCAACTCCCCTTTTCTTCTGAGCGACTTTTTCTTCCAATAGGAGACGAGCAGCTCGGGCACAATGGAGAGAATTCCTCTCTCGCCTCTGATTGCATTTCTTCCCTGCTAATCCCAATTCCAAGTCGAAAGCTCGCTCGCCCATTGGTCGAGGAAAACCTCGGCCATTGGTCAAGAGAGTCACTCAAAAAGATCCTTGGTCGTCTCGACGGCCCCGCCAAATTAGCAATCCAGTACTTATATTTTTATTACTTTAATTTTTACAAGGGCAAATAAAAATTCAAATGCTATTCCCTAAGTGTTCTGACAGGAGATTAAGATCTCTTCTGAGATCAGGCGCTCCGATGAAAATGTATCAACATCTTTTTCATCAATCAATCAATCATTACATATAGTTAGCTTAAAAATGTCTCTAAAATGTATTTTGATCCAAAATAATAGACGATGTACTTTATAATTAACACAGAATTCATTTCGTAATGAAATATAATAGAAATAATACTTTTAAAAAAACATATATATATATACTAGGCGTTACCCACCCGCTTCACTGGGTATTTCACGATGTTGTACATATGTATACTGTTTACATATATATTAAATATTGATATCAAGCATTAAGAATTCGATTGCATTGAAAAATATATTTATAGCTGTTACACTCTCACCCCTTGATATAAAAACAACATAAACTATAATACCTAATTTCTATTAATATCTAAAATAGAAGTAAAAAGATTTTTTTCGCTCACTTAACCTAATAATCAAGTGGATTTCCACCAAAGCAAATTTCAGTGGATCTCTACTCCATAAAATAAACATGCGTGCTAAATTTCTAGTCTAAGTCTAACAGAGCAAAAACGGAATTTTTATCCTCAATACCTCGTTGACAGCATTCTTCGCGAATTCCAATTCAACAAAAGAAGCATGCAAACCAATTTTTACTATTATTGTCTTAGCCGTTCGAAAACGGGAATTTTGTTTATCAATACGCCCCAATAACTCTCCCCGCTTCCCCCTGGAGTTGATTTCCGTAAAATCCATTCTTAGTGGAACTCTATTAAACTAAAGAAAAAAGTGCTCAACAAATTTCAAGTAAATGAGTTAAACTCAAAAACAGGAATTCTTCTATAACACGCCTAAATCCCTCGCAACCCCACCCCTTTCGGGGTCCGTTTTCGCAAAAATCTTTGTAAAAGGAACTTTTCTCCATGAACGGAACTACTGCTTCTAATTTTCCAGCAGGTGGTTCTATTAGTTGAAAAGCGGAAAAATTTATCTATTACGCCCCTTAATTCCCCTCAGTGACCCTTGGGGATCAATTTCCCCCAAAACTATTTTGTAGTGGTTCTCTACACCATGAAAGGAATCCGCTTACAAAATTTCTAGACTGTACGTCTAATAGTTTAAAAATGGAAATAATTATGTATAACGCCCCTTAAGCCCCCGCAACGCCACTTAGGAAACGATTTTCACAAAACCCATCTTAAGACAGATCTCTACTCAGTGAATGGAATATGCTTACTCAATTTCAAGATTTTACGTCTAACAGTTTAAAAAATGAGTTAATTACCTATAACGCCTCTTAATTCTCCTCAACGGCACTTGGGGTCGATTTTCACAAAACCCTTTTTGCAGTGGATCTGTACTCTATGAAAGGGATCCGCTTACCAAATTTCAAGACTGTACGTCTAATAGGTTAAAAATGGAAATAATTATGTATAATGCCCCTTAAGCACCCTCAACGCCCCTTGGAGGTCGATTTTCGTAAAACTCCTTATGTAGGGAATCTACTTTATGAAAGAAATCTGTATACCAAGTTTCTCACGACTGTACATCTAATAGTTTAGTAATGGAAATAATTATCTATAACGCCCCTTAACCCCTCGTAACGCCCCTTGGTGTTCGAACTTTTCAAAATCCGTTCTTAGCTGACGTCTACTCCATGAAGGGAACCTACCTACCAAATTTCAAGTTTGTAGGTTTAATAGTTCCGGAGATATCGTGATTAGTCAGTGAGTCAGTGAGTGAGTGAGTGAGTCGCTTTTCTCCTTTATATATATAGATATGTGTGAACAAACATTCAAACGTTCAGAGCAAAGCAAGCGTTTCAATAGCTATCTGTCAATTTTTCTTTTATTTATTACTTATAGAAATTTGATTTTAATGAATCTATAAGTAATAAATAAAAGAAAAATTGACAGATAGCTATTGAAACGCTTGCTTTGCTCTGAACGTTTGAATGTTTGTTCACACATATCTATATATATAAAGGAGAAAAGCGACTCACTCACTCACTTACTGACTCAATGACTAATCACGATATCTCCGGAACTATTGAACCTACAGGCTTGAAATTGGGTAGGTAGGTTCCCTTCATGGAGTAGACGTCAGATAAGAACAGATTTTGCAAAGCTCGAAACCCAAGGGGCGTTACGGGGGTTTAAGGGGCGTTATAGATAATTATTTCCATTACTAAACTATTAAATGTACAGTCGTGAAACATGGTACACAGACTTCTTTCATAAAGTAGAGATTCCCTACATAATGATTTTTACAAAAATCGACCTACAAGGGGCGTTGAGGGTGCTTAAGGGGCGTTATGCATAATTATTTCAATTTTTGAACTATTAGACGTACAGTCTTGAAATTTGGTAAGCGGATTCCTTTTATAGAGTACAGATCCCCTACGGAATGGGTTTTGTGAAAATCGACTCCCAAGTGGCGTTGTAGAGAATTAAGTGGCGTTATAGGCAATGAACTCCTTTTTTAAACTATTAGACTTAAAATCTCGAAATTTAGTCACCTGATTCCATTCATTGAGTAGAGATCCGCTATAAGATGGGTTTTGGGAAAATCGTTTCCTAAGTGGCGTTGCGGGGGCTTAAGGGGCGTTATAAATAATTATTTCCATTTTTAAACTATTAGACGTACAGTCTTGAAATTTTGTAAGCGGATTCCTTTCACAGAGTACAGATCCACTGCAAAATCGGTTTTGTCAAAATCGACTCCCAAGTGGCGTTGTAGAGTATTAGGTGGCGGTATAGGCTATTAACTCCTTTTTTAAACTATTAGACGTAAAATCTCGAAACTTAGTAAGCTGATTCCATTCATTGAGTAGAGATCCGCTATAAGATGGGTTTTGCGAAAATCGTTTCCTAAGTGGCGTTGCGGGGGCTTAAGGGGCGTTATAAATAATTATTTCCATTTTTAAACAATTAGACGTACAGTCTTAAAATTTGGTAAGCGAATTCCTTTCATGGTGTAGAGATCCGCTACAAAATAGTTTTGGGGGAAATTGATCCCCAAGGGTCACTGAGGGGGATTAAGGGGCGTAATAGATAAATATTTCCGCTTTTCAACTAATAGAACCACCTGCTGGAAAATTAGAAGCAGTAGTTCCGTTCATGGAGTAAAGTTCCTTTTACAAAGATTTTTGCGAAAACGGACCCCGAAAGGGGTGGGGTTGCGAGGGATTTAGGCGTGTTATAGAAGAATTCCTGTTTTTGAGTTTAACTCATTTACTTGAAATTTGTTGAGCACTTTTTTCTTTAGTTGAATAGAGTTCCACTAAGAATGGATTTTACGGAAATCAACTCCAGGGGGAAGCGGGGAGAGTTATTGGGGCGTATTGATGAACAAAATTCCCGTTTTCGAACGGCTAAGACAATAATAGTAAAATTTGGTTTGCATGCTTCTTTTGTTGAATTGGAATCCGCGAAGAATGCTGTCAACGAGGTATTGATGATAAAAATTCCGTTTTTGCTCTGTTAGATTTAGACTAGAAATTTAGCACGCATGTTTATTTTATGGAGTAGAGATCCACTGAAATTTGCTTTGGTGGAAATCCACTTGATTATTAGGTTAATTGAGCGAAAAAAATCTTTCTACTTCTATTTTAGATATTAATAGAAATTAGGTATTATAATTTGTTCTTTTTATATTAAGGGGCGAGAGTGTAACAGCTATAAATATATTTTTCAATACAATCGAAATTTAATGCTAGATATCAATAATTAATATATATGTTAACAGTATACATATATACAACATCGTGAAATACCCAGTGAAGCGGGTGGGTAACGGCTAGTAAATATAAGTTAGAAAGAAAACAGTATGGGAGGAAGCCTAGGTATAAATATTTATATACATATCCTGAAAAAAACCTTAAAAACCAGATCTGATAAAAACATTTTCATATTTTATTTTATTTTTAACCTTCAAAAAATGTAACAAAAATAATACTTAAATATATCTCGCAAAAAACACAATTTTTTTTTTTTTTAAAAAAACCCGTAATTTTTTCAATCTTTATCGTTTTACACACGGAAAAAATGTTTCGTGAGATTATTTTCAATTTCGCCAAACTGGTGATTTTCAATATTTACACACACACACAGGCGCACCTTCTTTTGTAGTGTAACCTTTCATCAAACGTCGAGGACTGAGTAGAAAAAGAGTTTTCTTACCCCAAACAGGTTTTCGCCGCCAAACACAGAGCTATTGTAAAATGGTTTTTTTTAAAGTTTTAATTGGTTTTTGTGCTTCATTTTTAAGTTAATGCTTTCAGACTTCCTATATCGATTGAAACAACGGTAATTTTTAAACAAAAATCTTTAAAAAAAAGTAACGTTTACATATTTATCACAAAAGGGAAAAAAATTGAAAAACACATTTTTTTAAACCGTAATTTTGAAAATATTTAATCAATCTTTGTACAGATTACATATAATATTGTTCTACTCACGGAAAAAAAGTTTCGTGAGATTATTTTTATAAATAAAAAATAAATTAAGTATTTAAATAAAATTGTGAGTATTTTTTGAAAAATCGTATAAAAAACAGTTTTTGACATTAAATTTTTTAATTGACTGATTCTAAAAGAGAAAAGCATGAACATTTTTAGTGTAAAATATTTTTTTCATTAAGGGGAGTGGGAAACCTCTCTCTTTTTCTATACTGACAATGTTAAATTAGCTGTTTTCGATGTACCTTTTCTCAAATTCTGTTTTATGTACATGCTTGAATGATTGATTGATTGATTTAATATTAACTCGCACTGTTCATTTTGGCGACGGACCACGTATTAAATGGTCAAGTGACGTGGACGACACCTGAGCTGGCACCCCCTCTCCTATACCACACCACACCAACGGGAGGACGTTTCATACAGATTTAAAATCTTTAATGGTACTTTTAGGCTAATTTTTTTCATAATTAAAGTACACCTTTCATTAATAAATTATGAAATATTTTATCAAAAATTATGAAATATTTTACCCAAAATTTTTGACCCACTTTTTACCTAAAAAGTTTGTAAAAATTAATTTTTGAGTTTTTTACAAAAAGCTCATTTTAGTATATATTAGACATCATTATAAATAATTCATAAAAAATTTACAAACCTGTGAACAGTAGTTCCTCAGAAAAGGTACATCGCACATTAAAATTTACATTTTGAGATAAATTGATTTTAATGTACACAGTGAGAAACTTCTAATCGACTAGGAAATAAAATAAAAGGCTCAATTTAAAATAAAAGATACATGTTTTGGTTTATATCAGTTGTTACACTTTTAAGCAAAAAAAAAGTAATTTGTTTACAATTTTCGCCATTAAAATGGGCGTGGCCCAAATTCAATGATTATTTAAAAATACGTTTTAAGGGCTTCTAAATACCCTAGAGGTTAAAGTAAGGTATTTTTAGAAAGGTTAAAATCTATACAGTTTGAAAATGTAAAAATCTCAAATTGTCAAGAAAATAAGATTTTAGCTTTCCAACACCTCTTAACGTAAAAGAAGTTAAAGCGGAACAACTTAGAATTGTATATTTAAAAAAAAAGAACCGATTTCGACTCATTTTAAAAAAATCGTTAAAAATACAAAATATAATTATTTTGTAAAATAAATTATAGCATACCGTGGCAAAATAAATGATCTTTACGAATCTGTAATTAATTTTTGTGTGAATTTCATGAAAAAAATTAGATCACGTTTTAAATACATCTAAAAAAAAAGAAGTTCCGAATTTTCTCCTGGCGGTGAAAAGTGGTTCTAATTATGTGTTTTAAGGTTTTTAATTAATATCTTTTTTAACTAATTGAAATATCGGAATATAAATGGTCAAAACGGATTCCTCGGATCATTCCCAAAAATTTGATAACTTCGGCGAGTTTCTGCGTCGTGTGGTTCGAGAAAAAATACGGAAACATACATAGTTTACCTAAGAATTTTAACAGTGTAGTTGTTTGTTTTATATATTTTACCCACTAAAAATGATAGAAAGAAAAACTTTAAGGAAAACAAGAAAAAGGTAGGTCGAAGAATACTCTGTGTTTTCAATATTAAGAAAATAATTGTATATTAAAATTAATGAATTTTAAGGACATTTTCAAACTAAAAGCATACGATTAATTTTAAACACACATTATTTGGTGAAATTGTCGAATCGGGCACTTTTCCGCCAAATTTTGAAAAATTGCCAATTTGGTTCGTTTTTGCGTGTTGTGTTTTGGAGTTGCAACCCTAACACAACACGCAACGCCGGAGCGGGAAAAACAAGATGGCGGAAAGAAAATCATTAAGAAATAGCATTTTAAAGTTTAGAAACTGAAAATCGCTGCAAAAATCAGGCATTCTAAAATGGAAATAAATCACTTTCCTTTAAAAAATGCTGCTTTTCCCGAGATTTATGATGACGATGAGTTGCCTACTGAAATTATACCAGTGTGCTACTGCATATTTCTGAGAGCACCTTCCAAAACATTTTTATTTTTGCATCACTAACGAAACGGTGCACGCGTATATATATATATATATATATATATATATATATATATATATATATATATATATATATATATCCATATTACTCAATTCAAACCAAAACCCTTTCCTTACATTCCTAAACACATGATGGGTATCATCATGTGTTCACACTGGATAGAATTTTGCAGTACCATTCAAAAACCATCATTCACTTTCTTACCCGTTCTTTCTCTCAATTCCATACTTTTTCCACATTTCGGACATCCATACGATGATCGAATCAAACCTTCTTTCATGCACCATTCTAAAACAGCTTTCTTTCCACGCACAGGCAACATGGCAAAAAAAATCTTTAACAATAGTAATCGTAATTTTTTATGCATTTATTCAAAATAATCCTAACAGCATCGCCGGACATCATGGCAATCTTTTGAAATTTATTTGGAGAAAGAAATAAAAATATTACCTGTGCAAAAGTAATTCCCAAAACGAAGCCGAACAGCTGACCCAACCGGAGCAAAAGAAATAACCGTTTCCTCATTAACGGAATTTTTAAAGTAACAAAAGCTTTCTGCTCATGCGCGAGAAAGACTGTTGAAAAATTAAACTGTTAAAATAAAAAAAATGAATTACGAATGCGCTAACTTGCCGCGATATCGTTTAAACTGTTAAAATAAAAGAAATCTACTGCGCATGCGCAAAATTTCGCCAAAAAGTGATTTTTTTTTTTTTTTTTTTTTTTTACTGGAAAATTAATTCAGAAGGGTTACCAGGTTTGTGTGTGTGTGTGTGTGTGTGGCGCATTTATCGATTTCAACCCATTCAAATCAACCCATTATTTTATATAGAACACAGGAGCATGGGACAACTCCATTGAGGGTGATAGAGGATATCGAAGATTTTCCTAGTAAACTGGGGAATGGGGGTTAAAAATTGAACTTTTTGGATGAAACGTCCCGAACTCTATTGCTCTCGCCGAGTTAGAATCTAATAAAACCAGTTCAAAATTTATGACCACCATAAAATATATAAAAGAGAGAATAACTTGAAATTTTTTCAGAAGTACTTTAAAAAAAATGGAGTAAAAAAATTTAATCACAGAAAAAAAAAGTTCGTTATATAGAAAATGTTTTTCGCTATAGAGAGGTTATTTTACAAAGAAAATCGTAAAATATTCAAAGTTCCACGAAAAAGTTAGCTGTATAGAAAATTCGCAATATAGAGGTTCGTTATATAGAGGTTCGACTGTATTTTGAAGTCGCAGGAGGGGAAATCAGGAGAGTAAGGACGATATGGCAAAACAGTAGTTCTCGTTTTCACCCCGTCGTTGTTTGAAGCCTGTTCTTACGTACCACCGCAGAAATCTTTTCAATGTTTTCAGCGGTACGGGAAGTCTGCGGACGTTCAGAGCGTTCGTCGTCTTGAACATTTTCCCTGCCTTCCCAGAAACGTCGATGCCACTCAGAAACTTGAGTTAGCAATAATATTTCCGAGATGTACATATGTTTTGACATTTCGTAAGTCTCCGTAGCATTTTACAAAATTTGTGTGACATTCATTATCTGTTCTACAAACTTCATTTCTTTCAATAGTCAGCTATTAAATGCATCCGCTTATAAAGTACGACGCCATGGCGAGCCACCGACCACTTGATTCAGGACAAATAACTTTTAAGAAAGGGGAAGAACGCAGTAACAAAGAAAAGTTATCGTAGTCACTTTACTGTAAAATTTTTTATCGTTATAGACTCAGTCCGGGAACTTTTGATTCCTACCTCATATATATCATACCATATATGAAATTTTACAATAAAATGTTTACCAATAACGTGAGTTTTCTAAAAAAATAATTTTTTTGCTACTTATTTTTATTTTAAGTTCTAAAATTAACCAAATGCAATGGGTATGGTTTATATGCAAAAATCTAAATTTAATGCTATCATTTTTTTAAAAATTGGCTATGAAAAAATTTAAATCTTGTTGATTAAAACATTCATACTGTTTTTGCTAGGAGATAAGTGATTTTATAAACACTTTATTTGTTTCCAACATTTTCATTTTTTACAATTTCACAGTTGTTATAAAAATACTCAACCTTTAGTAATAATAAAATATTTTTAAAATCATTTTCCGAGCTTTTGAGATTGACATGTTTTTATATGTTAATTAACACATTTATAAGAAAACAATAGATTAAGGACCACATAATTTTTTTTATTTCATCTTTGTATGAATGCAAATTCTATTTTAATATTTACATGGATTTTTAAACTATGTCAATTATAATTTTCGCTAGAATTGCAGTGGAATATAGTTCAAGTATTGATATATAAATTGTAGAAAATGTAAATTACTCATTTTCATTGAATGAAAAGAATTTTTGCATATTATATCTTGTTTAATAAAAAAAAAATATTATTTTATACATATGTATATAAAAGGGTTTTACTAAATGAAACAAGAGCTTTAATAATTTTTTCACTAAGAAGATTCAATAATAATAATATAAAAAAAATCATGAAGGATTTCAAAAAGGCATTAACAAATTCTGCATTTTTTTTTGTTTTAAATTGTGTTATTTTGTTTTATAAATAAATCTTAAAATTTTGATTTGTTTATTTAAGATAAATGTGTATTGACATCCCTAATAAACACCTGTTTGGTTTCCTATTAAATCAAGTGTTGCAGATGACATATGGATTCACAGTCTTTCCTTTCCAGTAATCCTGTCTTCTCAAAGTCGTGATGTATTACTTGTTGGGAATTCTAGATTTTTTATACGTGGATAATGCGAAATTTATTTTTCAACAAATTTGTTTAAGAGCATAAACTTTTTTTTTTACTATTCAATAACTTATGCAATAACAACAATTTTTTTGTAAATCCTTATTATTTCGAATAATTATAATTGAAAAAAGAGAAAAGCAAATGTGAAATAAAATACTGTTCTTTAAATATATATTCCCTTCAAAATTATATCTTGCAACTATTATATTGTTACGTAGATCCGAGGGTTCAAGGATTTTATGCAAAAACAATCACAAAGAAAAAAAATAATCAGTTCTTTAAGAGCGATGCGAATTTATTATCGAAAATCCAATCCTTTCAATACAGGATTCATCGGCAATATTTACAGGGTAAATATCCTAAGGTCTTCACACCTTCAACTGTAATCAAACACAATAACAGTTTTTAAAAATACACGTAAGTAAAGATTATTCACAAGCACAGCCGAACTAATTGCTAGTCAAACCAATCCACACTACTCGCTGGCTTAATCAAGAATCCTCGCCGTACCGGCGCGTATTCTTTTTATATGCGCGACAGAAACTTCTAGAAATATAACCGCTCGTGTCATTGAACGTGACACTAGTGGAGAGATCTACTACTTTGTAGAAGATTCCAGAGGGTTCCAAACTCGCCAACACGGTCACCAATTACGCCAAAATGGTCGCCAAAGTTGCCAAATCGACCGCCAACTTGGTCGCCAAAAATGCCAACTTGGCTCTACCGCCAAGATTTCGCCAAGTTCTCATTCAATCGCCATTGTAACGTAAGGGGCGGCACTGCTTGTGAATAGTGCAATTTTAACATGAAATAAATATAACAGAGTATTATAAATGCATTAAACACTCAAGTACAAATTATTTACACTATTTACACAAAATTCGTAACACTGCCCCTCCTCAAAGACTGCACGTCCCGGGCAGTACAATCCCTGAGTAAGAGGCATCTATTTACAGGCAAACTACTCACATAATAATCACATAAAGTAACAAATGTATTCCACAGTATATACAATAGAAATGAATTAAAAGCACATGAAGAGATGTTAACATAAATTCCAATATTAAAATAAAACTAAGGAATTAGAAAAGAGAAATAATTTACATTATGTACAAAATAATTAATGACCATGGCCTGAACTTAAAGATCTTAATCTTGGCCAAGATAAGAGGCTAGCCTATTGTAATGTATTACCTTCGGAGAAAGTCCTTTGCGACGTTTCGGATTCCATAACCACACTTTGTCGCCTTCGTGAAAGTCGTGTCCAGTTGCTCTTGCGTCGTATCTGTGGTCTTCATCTTCTCGGAAGCCATGCCAATTCTTTTCCTAGCAAGATGATGCATTTCCTCCATCCGTGCCTGGAGTTTCTCGATATACTCCTCATGCGTCAAGGGTGCATCTGGTGGCCGGCTGAACAGAAGATCTGCAGGCAGACGAAGATCACGTCCAAAGAGCATCTGAGATGGGGAATAACTGGTTGTCTCATGAACGGCACTCCTGTAGGCAAGCAAGAAAAAGGTCAGCTTTTTTGTCCCAGTCCTGTTGATTACTGGATACCAGGAGAGAGAGGCTGTTCAGAATGGTCCGATTGAACCTCTCTATCATGCCGTCAGACTGAGGATGCAAAGCTGGTGTCCTGGTTTTGTCGATGGCGAGTATTTCACACAGTCTCTTGCAAACTGCAGAATCGAAGTTTCTCCCTTGAATGGAGTGTAGTTGTAGAGGGACCCCGAATCGTGAGATCTAGTGTTGAACTAAAACCTCTGCAACAGTTGAGGCCTCTTGGTCGGGAATAGGATAGGCTTCAGGTCACTTAGTGAAGCAATCCATGGCAACCAGGATATTGTTGTTGCCATCTGACGATCTCGGAAGTGGACCTAGGATGTCAAAAGCTATTCGTTCAAAAGGCGCTCCCCCATTATACAGCTGCAGTCTTCCTCTAGTGCGTTTTCCGGGACCTTTGCGTGCAGCACAGGAATCACATGTGCGACAACACTTGTCCACGTCACTCCGCACATTGTTCCAGTAGAGCGCTCACGAACTTTTTGTAAGTTTTTCATAACACCAAAATGACCTCCAGATGGACTGCCATGGAGTTCCATAAGGAATGTTGAAACTGTAGTCTTTGGGAGTATTAATTGCCACCTGAAATTTTTCCGTCGTCAGACTCCCATTTTCGATATAAAACATCGTTTTTCTGATGGAGAGAGTCCCAAAGAGCCCAGTAACGCTTCGTTGTAGGGTGGAAAGGGGCGATGTCTTGCCAGCTGGGCTTTTCGTCAGATGACTCTTCGAATTCTATGATTGTTTTATCTCGGAATCAGTCCATTGATCTTTACGGACGCTCTCGTCACTCCACGGGTCGGATTCTGATGTTGATGGCGTTGTAACTTGGCGGACTACTGGATCTATAGCGCCAAATTTCTTTTCGAATCTCCAGCTGTATTTACCGTTCTCTGTACAGGGTCTTCTCGAAGGGGCTTCAATATTTCCATCTGCTGATCCTTTTTGGTGACTACACACTTTCTTTGACTCGATACCATTAGTACAGTGCGGATCTTTCTGATTTACTCTAGGACAATTATTTCTTAGGTGTCCTGCTCCACCGCACCCCCAGCACTTGGTGCTGCGATCTTTCTTATTGTTTCGGGGGCATTTACTTCTGAGATGCCCTGATTCACCACACCCCCAGCACGTGATACTACGTCTCCTCCGGTTCTGACATTCAGCTATTAAAGCTTGCATTTCCTCTTTCAATTTCTCAATTCCCTTTATACATCGAGATTCACAGGGCTCATCTGCCTTCACTCTAGCTTCTTGGATGGAATGGCGGTCTATGCAACTGGCTTGAATGGTGGTCTCAACTTTCAGGGCATATAACAGTGCAGATTTAAGATCTTTGAAATCTGCCATTCTTACAGCCATCTGGATTTCTTCATCCTTTAGCCCGTCTACGAAATACTTGAGACAAATAATTTCTAGCACAGGTACTGAGAAATCAGAAAAGGCTAAGGTGGTGAGCCTTTGCATTTCAAATGCATACTCCTGCAAACTTTCTTCGGGTTTCTGATGTCTTGTTTTCCTCTGCAGGCGGACATAGTCTTTGGAGAATTTCTGGCTGAACCGAAGATCCAGTGCATTATAAAGTGAGTTCAAATTCAGCAGCCCTGTGTCGGTAAGAGTCTTCCAAATTTCAGCATCTCTGTGTCGGTAAGAGTCTGCAAAACTTCAGCAGCTTCTCCTCTAAGGGATGCTACTAGCTGACATGCTTTGACCTCTTCAGTCCATCGGTTGGCTTCAGAAATTATACCAAATTGAATCTTGTACACCTCCCAGTTGGTTTTTCCATCATAAGTGTACAGTTTCATTGACACTGGTGAGACCGGTACAGGTACTAGAGCAGCAGGGACAAGTTCGTCGCATTCCCGCAATCTAGGAGCTTCTTTTCAAAATCTTCTACTCATTGTGAAATAAGGCTAAAATTTCCAGCTACTCTTTCATATCTTTCCTCAACTTGCTCTATTTTCTTTTCAAGAATATTTCTCGGCTCTTCTTGTCTTTTCTCAACATTTTCAATAACGTTTTTCAAGGTACTAATGCCTTTCAACAAAGCCTTCAGTTGTTCATCCAACGCTCCTGTTATTGGCATAAAACCCCACCTTTGACACCAAACTGTTAAGTAGATCCGAGGGTTCGGGGATTTTATGCAAAAACAATCGCAAAGAAAAAAAATCAGTTCTTTAAGAGCGATACGAATTTATTATCTAAAATCCAATCCTTTCAATACAGGATTCATCAGCAATATTCACAGGGTAAATATCCGAAGGTCTTCACACCTTCAACAGCAATCAAACATAATAACAGTGTTTTAAAATACACGTAAGTAAAGATTATTGTACAAGCACAGCCGAGCTAATCGCTAGTCAAAACAATCCTCACTACTCGCTGGCTTAATCAAGAATCCTCGCCGTACCGGCGCGTATTCTGTGTATATGCGTGACAGAAACTTCTAGAAATATAACCGCTCGTGTCATTGAACGTGACACTAGTGGAGAGATCTACAACTTCCTAGAAGATTCCAGAGGGTTCCGAACTTGCCAACAAGGTCGTCAATGACGCCATAATGTTCGCCAAAGTCGCCATTATAACGCAAGGGGCGGCACTGCTTGTGAATAGTACAATTTTAACATGAAATAAATGTAACATAGAGTAATATAAATGCATTAAACACTCAAATAAAAATTATTTACACTATTTACACAAAATTCGTAACAATATTAAAAAAAACTGAGAAATAATCTATGTTGAGTATAAATGAAAACAGCTCTGAATAAATATAATGGAGGAAAATTCAGTAAAGCATTCGATTTCGAAAAATATGAGTGATCGAGCCCTTTAGAAATTAAGGGACAGAGATAAAACAAATAATTGATTTAGGATAATAAGATATATGGAATTTATAGATTTGTTTCTACCATAATACTGAGTAGACATTCTGCATCGATTATACTAAAATATGTTGTTTTTCATCTATACAAATAGGTATGAAAAACTTCAAATTTGAAAACTATGCATAATTTCTTGTCTCGTACTTGTAAAAATAATACAATCAACTTTCAATTTAAAAAATAGTTCTTTGATTTGAAAAAAAAGAAAACTTGAAATTTAACTTAGTTGACAAATACATAAAGTTCTTTTTTATCTGATTTCGATAAAAAAAAAATAATTTTAAAGTGAATTTGAGAAATCGTTGAAACTACTGCTGAAACTACTCAGGTAATATTTTAGAAAACATCAACGTTAAAAAAAATGCCGAATATCAGAAATGCAGTTTATTACTACGCGAAGTTTTCCTGTGAGTTGAAGCATATCGCAGATAGTTACTAGAAACCGGCCGCAGTAGCCTGGGGGTCAAAGTAACTGACTCTTTGCCGGTGTGCTATGAGTTCAAGCCTAGTACTCCTGAAGACCTGCTGTGTAAGGAAGTGATGCACGTTTAATCTATCGAGAACTCAAATGTCCTCAAGTTGGTGTGGGGCGGAAATTAGGAAAGGGGGACACTCAGGTGTCGTCCTCGTCACTTGATTATGGTTTAAAATTACGAGGTCAATCACCAAAAGCCCTTGTGTAGCTGAACAGCGCAACGTTAATATTCACTAACTCACTACTGCAAACCGGTACCACCTCTCAAGGATATGCCTTGGTAATTTACCTTTGGCCAGAAAAGAGGATTTGGCGGTTGAAAATACCAGCCCCGATATAAAGGGAGCCATTAAAGAGCATGACGTGCATAGATAATACTACATAAAAGATGTGAGCTTCAACCGTGATTACTACAGGACTTTACATAATAGTGAGTGTTTTAATTGTTAAGAATTTTATACGATAACTTTGAATTATCACGTGTAGTTTGGCCAGCGACTGATTTTACTTCGAAATATTGAGTGTACCAAAACGTATTGTTTTAATTCGAAACATCAAGAGTTTTTCTAGAGTTCTTAGCAAGTATTTCGAATTAGCGAGAGGTTTGTTTTATCGAAGGTTAGAATTATAGCGCTAGCATAGATAGCTTTGGCATAATTCGATGATAAAGTTTCTAGAATTACGATGTTATCATTGTACTGAACTGAACTGAATTAAGAAGTCATTTTTTTTTTGCTGTTAAGGGCTATGTAGCATTTTTCGTTTTGTAGATATATCACTGGACACGCTTGAAATTTTGTGGTGGTGTTCTGGTATTTTATAGTTTGAAAGAATTTCATTTTTCTGTAAGTTTCATATCTTGCAATGTATCGCAATTCTTTAAACGTGAATAATACTCTGGATAAACTGTGTGAGCAGATTATGCACACAGAGTTATCCGATTCCGATGAAGAAAATGTAATGGTGGTGGAAACAGATTATTCTTACAATTATAACTCTTTAGTGCGGTTCTTAGTTTTAGAGGCTTCTATTGCTGCAAGGATTTCAAAGGAATTATTCGCTGAACTGAGAAAAATGGAGACTTCTCAGTTTTTCGGAATTGATGAAGTAGTGTGTATATTTTCGAATCTTTTCGAACCTTATTTTAGTGAAATACTTGAATCAATCGAGGGTGAGATGCATTCATCCGAAATGGAATTGGCGACATCTATTCTTTCACGATGTGTTATATTGGCAGGCGAGCCATCTGTCTACACCTTTTTGTTAGTAGCTGCTTTTTTAAATAAAGCAATTTTCGAAGACGTTAATATATTTCGCTGCTTCAGAATGCTTCCAATTGGTGAATTTTGCTTTGAGGTATTATACAAAAGATTATTTCATAAGGTTTTCGTGTCTGAAAAAGTGTACGAATATATGTTTTTACATTGCGATGCATTTAGGAACAAGACGCCAGATCCGATACCGGAAGAATTTCAGGAGACACAACTTGGTCAATTTTATACCGATCTTGTAAAAAAATGTGTTGAAGTCAATATTGACGCCAATTTCACCTTGACAGATTCTGAAAAGGAAATGTATCATGAGATTTGTTCCTTGAACATCAGTCCAGTTTGTGGGAAAAGGAGTCTGTCACTCAAATTTGACAAAGGTATGAATAGCTACATACGAACTAAAAAAGTTGATAAAGTCATTATGTGCAAACATTGTCAGAGTAAATGCTATAGTTACTTAGACATCATAGAGGATTTCTTTTAAATCTGAAAATATCTCACTTACGAGTTCTTAAGTATTGTAAAACTCATTTATCCACTAGATGCCATTGTTTGAAATCAAAAGAAACTTAAATAATTGTTGGTGGCATGATAATTAAATGAATTTTCAAGAAATACATGTAAAATGTATTTTGATGAATAGTTATGAGAATTTTATTGGTAATAATTAGAAATATGATTACCTTCACATTTATATTCTCTTAACATTTTGAATTCAATTTTTCTTTTTCTTGAAGAACATTGTTTTACTCAAAAGTATTACTTATCAGTCACATAATATATAAGAATGCATGTACAACTTATTATTTTGTACATTGGTAGCTGACAGCATAATTAAAAATTTCTTAAACATAATTGTTTTAAAATTTGTTTTTATACTTAAATATTTGCTTTTAAAATGTGTTTTTAAGTGCTTATATTTTTTGTCTTACCTGCTTTAATACTTATTATGAATGAGAGATCTGTTCAATTTTATTTTAAAGTGCTTAACAATAAAAGAGACCATGAGTTGATGCCAACCTAGTGCTATCAATCTATAGTTATTTCTATGTAAAATCCATTTTCCATTGATACCAGAAAACAGATATTGTTAGGATGACAACAAATGGAATCTGTAGATAGAATTGTAATTTCAGAGGACCACATTTTATCACATGGAGACAGTAGTACACGCAGGTATTTTTTAAGGGGGGGAGGGGTCGAAAGTTCACCATTCTTGTATTATGCTCCTTTCGATTTTGTCGATTTTCGGTAACAAAAGGCAGTAAAAAAACAAATTTTAGAATAAATAATTAGGATTAATTAATAACAAGTAATTAAATTTTACGTACTGTATTCTTCGAATTATAATCAATCGGGGGAAAAAAATCAAGGGCTTTGGGGGGGGTCTGCCCCCCCCTTATGTGCACCACTGCATGGAGACTAATATTAAACTCATAATGGTACATGGGTATTATCACAACCTATTGACAACATTATTTGAAACAAAGCATGTGATTGCTGATTCAGCACATAAGGCACTTGAAAAATTGGGGTTGCGACCTTGGCAGTTATCTTGAACGTTAGCGATTGTTGCGATAATACGCAAGTACCTTGATAACAAACAACATTACACTTCAAGTGGTACTTCTTAACATCCATATGCACTGTGTTTTATTAAAAAAGCTGTTTCAGTAAAGTTTCCTTCTGTTAAAAAAATTTTACTCTGTGGCTTCATCATTTATTAGTAATTTACAGCCAATGCAAAATGGTAAAAAGAGCATAGCAGAAAGGAGAGATTAGTAAAATTAATAATATTTGATAAAAGTACTTTCTTTTCTTATATCAATAACCAGTATAAACTATATTCAAAAGTAGTGTCATTTATTTATAGTTTTTATAATTGGCTTAAGCTAGAATTAAACATGTTTTTTCTTTGTGTGTCCATGTTTAGCATCTTGGTTCTTCTAATGGATAAGTACGTATTTCAATTCTCTTTAAACTTTACAGATCTGGATACTTGTGTATTAACGTCACCAATGCCGGTTTGTCAATTGGGGCAGGAGTGCAGAATAAGGGGGACTTAACCAGATTTTCTGGTTTTAAAGGGGGCTTGTAGATCTGCACTACTAAATCGGCACTAAACATCACCACAGCTAAATTTGAATTTTGTTCAAAGCACCATGATATCAGACACATGAACTGCAATAATTTTGAAACCGGTGTACATACACAAGCTGTGAATAAAATGTAAGGCAGTGCAAAAAAGAGAAGCAAAGGGAACAGGATGCGACACCACTGGAAATTATATTTATACAAGTTCATATGGCAACCGCATTAAGAAACAAAGGATTGTTTTGAAATCGGTCTGTTCATTTTTCACCAAGATTTGACTCGATTTTTTTTTTTCTTTTTCAAAAAGAATCTTATGTTTTTGTTCTCTTTTAGTGTTATATAATGGCATGATTTGTGTGACAAGTATTTGGTTGTGGTGATGTTAATATGCAAGTACTAAAAATCTCAGTATTGTTTATATTAGTGGTCTTCAAAACTTTTGCAACTCGTGGAACTCCTAGAACTAGAAGGTGTTTTTGTGGAACCCCTGGAACTAGGTGTTTTCGTCCAAGCCCTAGAACTAGATAGTATTTTCATGGAACCCTGTTCCACACATATTTAGAAGAATATTATGAGTATATTTCAAAATAATATTTAGAGCAGGGGTGGGCAGACTTTTCCAGGGTATGGGCTACTTCTAATTTTTTCAAGATGTTGCTGTCCACCCACTGTTAGTGGAGCATGCAAGGGGGGAGAGCCTGGTCCAGGGGGCCGGACCCTCCCTCATAGCCTATGGTTTTTTTTTCTGATTGATTATAATGTCATGTAAACAAACATAAATGTAATTAAGTATTTGTTATTAGTATTTTTTATTAATTAATGTCAATTATTCATTCAGTAACTTGATTTTATTGTTTGTTCCCGACAATCAACAAAATAAAAAAAAAATGTTTGGCTACGTATTAGGGTAAGATACAAGAATGGTAGACCTTCGACACCCGCACCCTCTCCCTTTTTGAAAATTCCTTCTGTGCGCAACTGCCCAATGTCGTAGATGTGGTGAGAGGTAAGGAAAAGGATTTCTTATAACTTAATAATAAATAAGGGATACATTCTTTTCTGTAACAACTCTTTTAAAACCGCATTTAAACCAAAAGGCAAGATACAAACATAATAATAGCCACAAATGTAATAATATCAAATGATACATTTATTATGAAACAATGCAAAGTACATTAAAAAATAAAACATTTTTATCTAAATTTAGTTTTTGTTATTATAGTCAGTAGAAGACTTGTATAGTCTGTATCCTGTCAACCAGTCTTGAATTTGCCACATATAATTACTATCTGCCAAAACCTTTAGGCGGTCACCCTAAAATGTCTTGGTGGTCCACCAGTCGATCGCGATCGGCGTAATGCCCACCCCAGATTTAGAGTATATCAACATGTAATAGGTACTTTATGTAAAGACCAAAAAAGTTTTGCATTTATTATTAAAAAAATTTTAATCATCTTTTAATATAACTTACTCATTAATAATATTAATCTGTGATACAAGTGTCACCTACTCGTGCATTATGTTTAGTAACTGGGATATGCACTTGTGCTTTTTTCACACAAACTTTCAAAGTCTAGGTCTGTTGAGATTAACTGCAATCACTTTACATGTTTTTATACTTTGTTTTTGTTACCACTCAGAGTCTGAGAAATATTTTTCACTTATACACATTGTTCTAAATGGTATTATAACATTTTCTTGCTGTGAGAAATACTGTGTATTTTACATGAATTTGAAACCTAAAATTAAGGTGCTGTTCTTGCTTAATTTTAGATTTTTAACATCAAATCTGTTGATAAGTTGTTCCCTCTCCTTTATCATAAGTTTTCCCCCACAAAGACAAAAGGGTGCATTTTTCATTAGAAAACTATTTTGTTTTGATAGACAGGGATAATAAATTCACAATCAAGTTGATTGTGCATATAAAGAAAAAAAACTTCATTATATTAATAACTTTAAAAGTATTGCTAAATACACAAATTAAATATACATAAAAAAAATTTCAGTTTTTTATTGACAAGGTTCAGCTTTTAAATTCTTGTGGTTATGCAAACTCCATAGAATCAATTTTGCATACACATTTATAAGTTTCTTTTCTTTCTTTTTTTTTACTGTGGCTTGTGGAACCCCAGGGTCATGTGGAACACGGTTGGAAAACCACTGGTTTATATGTTAATATAGGTTTTAAAATTACCTCTTTTTCAACCTTTTAAGCCCATTAACAAATCCTCTTTCAGTGACAAAGCATTTAAGACATGCTTACAAAAAACATTTCACTGATCTTGGGCATTTTACAAGTTATAATAGTACATTTCTATAAAAAGGACCTTGAAACATAAAAATGAAACTTTGTATTCTTTATGGTAAGTGTTAAGAATACCATGATTAAAGCAAAAAATGTTGGGTGCAAGAAAAAAGAAATCATGGATTTATCTGAATTATTGAATTTGTTTTAAATATACTAAATATAATTAAACAACACTAGGTAATCCTTAGTCAAGAACTTACTTGGTTCAAAGAAAAGAAACATTACTCAGAATTACTTTGTGGAATTCTTGAAAGAAAAAATTAGTTATAATTACCAGTACATATTACGGAAACATTCATTGTTGTGTTGTTACTAATGCCACCTGTCTCACGATGACAGTTTGAGGCCCATGAAATTTATTGTGGCAAAGGGCTAGATGTACGCCTGTCCTTAGCCCTAGCTCTGAGCACCATACAGGGGACAATAGGTTTTGACACGGTTCTACCCCAATTTTGAGGGAGAACGTTCTGGAAGTGGTCAGGGCCTCCCACCACTCTTCCTCTTCCATCAACCTCATGAGAGGACTTGCTGCTCAACGGCTATTTAGAGTACCCCCATGCCGCAAAAGCACTATACATTTACAAACATCCATGCCTTCTCTGGGATTAAAACCCAGGCCTTATGGCACTCCAGTCAGTGTTGCTAACCATCGATGCTCAAAATATCATTGTTAGTTGTAAATGGTTTATAATTAACACAGGAATATGAACCATAGCATAGAACAGTGATTCTCAACCACTGTTCTCTGGCACTTTTGTGTGCCACCAAATTTTAAAAAAATATATTAATTATACTCTAATGAGAAAAAAAATTTGCAACCAATTCATTCAGCCAATTTACAGAAATGAACTAAGGGTATTCGTAGTATATTTAACTTATCCTTTTGTGGATAGATGGATTTAAAAAAAATTTAGATTTGTGATAATGGATACATCTGTATAAATTATGAAGAGTGTTAATCTGTGTATGAATTGGAAAAGTTGATTTTGCAGTGTAATAATCGAGATTTAATTTCAAAACATTTAGAAGAGAATTAATTTACATTGGATTAAAATATTTACATTCTACATCTTAATTGTGAGAAGTCAGCAAATATAAAACCAACATAAAAAAAATGTATATTCAATAAATATGAAAAAAAGAATAGACTTTTAAATGTAAATGCTGAAATCAGATTGGCATTATCATTTCTATGACCAAATATAAACCAAAATCATCAAGCTCAAATTTTGCATTAAATATATAAATTATTCCATAAACATTTTAT
Organism: Trichonephila clavipes; assembly: GCA_019973935.1. NCBI lineage: Eukaryota > Metazoa > Arthropoda > Arachnida > Araneae > Nephilidae > Trichonephila > Trichonephila clavipes. Next base: position 890,262 of record BMAU01020332.1, on the reverse strand, counting down.
TGTTATCTTACATATTTTATTTAACATTGAAAATTATTATTATAAATTATGTTACATAGTGTATTACGTATAAGTAAAAATCTGAAACTTATTTTATTGTTGGTGTGCCACCAAATTTTAAATTTTTAGTACAACAACAACAACAACAAAATTTAGAATCACACTGGCATAGAAGAAAATCCAATTCCAAAAAAAATATTTGGCAAACTTTTCAATTACAAAAAAGGTACGAATTTATAAACTTTATTAAAATCATCGATTCAGATTAAAATTTTTTTTATTGAGCATTTTTTTTAAAAATTATATATATATATATCTCTGGTTCAGTGAAAAAATTAACTAAGATATATTGATTGATGATCAATTATATAGTTAAAAATTTGGTATTTAATGGTTATAGGAACCATGAATCCATTACTGTTTATCCAATTTGTCACCAAAACAAGCAATGGCAATATGAACTACCTATATTTTTTTCTTGTTAAAATCCATATGCTACTGAAACCACAAAATAAGTGTAGGCTCCTCCACCCAACAATAAAAGTCTTGATGGCTCCTTTATTAGAACTAAATTCCAACAGACAATTAGGTGTACCAAGACCAGTAGTACACTAAAAACCCACAACAGTGTAATATTCTTGTGTACTCCCATTTGTGCATTGTAATTGTCTGTATAAAGTTTAATTCTGCTGAAAAAAATTTCTTGCATCCTCTTTCTGGAAATCCAAGATTTTCATTATTGTAGTGAAGTGGTAAAAAAATCTAAATTTTACACAAAAAGAATGGCACTAAATATTTGGAAGTCAGCATTCTTTATTTATAATATAAGCAACCAGTATAAGCCTAAAGATTTAAAAATTGTGAATATTTTTTACAATATTAAGAATTAATATACATTTTAAGCAAGAAATCTGCATGTTTTCTATTTGTTTGATTTCATTGTCTTTTAACCATAAGTACCTTAAATATAATAATTATATACAAAATAAAAAATAGTAAACCAACATAACTTAATGCTATGCTCATGTAGACTTACTTGGAACATGTTATATATTTTTAAAAGTAGTAAACATTCAAAAAAATAATTGAAAAATTTGGTACAAGATGTTTAAAGATTTTATATACCTTTATGAAAGCATTACTATATCTATTACCTAATTAAAAAAAATTACTGAATAATTTAATTTTTACAAGCTTTGCATTTAATTGCTGAGCAATGATTCTCAAATTCTGAAATGGGCAATGTTTTAACTTTTTTAATTACATAGTATTTCAGACAGGACAGAGCAAAATATATATTGCTATTTAAGCAACTTACATATTCCTTTTAGGATTGAATTTATTAATATATACTATTTATTTAAATTTTACATTATATTTAAAATATTTTAAAGCATTTAAAATAATTATTATTTAAAATAATCGAAATTACTCTAAAAAAATTGTATAAGTTCTACAAGGTTTTTCAACTATGTTATGTAATTTATTGTTAAAATTGTAGTTATTTCCTTATAATAAGTACATTTAGACCTCTATCCCACTATGATATAAATAAAATGAATGCAGTTTAAAAACAATTTTAAAAATTACTAAAATTTATTAATTGGTCATTGTATTCAAAATACATACTAAGCAGTTAATAAAATTATAAATGATGAAGAATTACTAGAATCAAGAAAAATTACATTATATGTGTAAAGAATATAGTTTCGTGTCTATATATAGCATAAATAATATTTCATCAAAATGATTAGTTGTTAAACACACACTGGACCAGATAATGACATTTATAGGGTTTTAGTTTTTAAAAATAATTGGTGCTCTATATAGTACATAGAACTTAATATATTTGCAACAATAGACCATAAAATGACTATTTATATTATAAACAAAGTACACCACAAATTTCTGCTCAAAATGTAGCTTAAAGTATTTAAAACATTGTAGTGATTTTTACTTAAATTAATGGCCGTGGGTAGCCTAGTGGGGTTAGAGCATCGGACTCCAGACCGGAAGGCCTGGGTTCGATGCTCGATGTCACCAAATCAGTGGGTCCGTAGTCTTGTGGGCTTATTCACTAGCGCAGGAACTGGAGAATATTTCCCTCCCCTTCAGTTCACTTGCAGAAATTGTGGAGGTGGAGATAGAGGTCGTGTCGCCATCTATCGTCCCTTCGGGAAAGTTTCACTGAGCTTAAATCGCACTGTCACCTGTATGGTGCTCAAGGCCAACGACAGGCGTACCTCTTGCCCATGCCACGATGAATTTCGTGGGCCTCGTTCTGACTACGTCAGACAGGTGGCATTAGCCACAACAACAACAACTTAAATTAATAAAAAGAATATATAAATTTAATTTTATTCCACTATGTCAAGAAATTACACTCTTTTACTTTTGTTATTCTATTCCACTACCTTATTACTTTGTAGATATTTCCATGACCCAATTTTTTTTAAAATCGTTAGTCTGATTATACTTTTATTTCTTTTGACATGTGGTGCTTTTGCATCAAAAATCAGGTTTGAATCTAGGAAAAAATAAAACTTCAATTGAGTTTTTTTTCCCTAATTATTTTTTAAAGTTTTAAATATTGTGATGGTATAAGAACCTATTACTATTAGATATTTTGCTTAAATATGTATGCCAATGGTTTTTAACTTTTTCACATCCATTGAATATTTTCTATTTCACCAAGTTCTTTGTAAAATTAAGTCAAAATAATACAGTTCATATATTTATTTACTAGCTGGTATACCCGTTCTTCGCACGGGTGAACTCAAAAATTAATCAACACAGATTGAAGGATAAAGAAGTTTTTAATGAGTTAATTTTACGTGAATTGCAAATTAAACAAAAAAAGCTTTTTGCGTAGCTCAGCTAAACAAAAAAAGAGAGAAATAAAAAACCTTTTTTAAATTTTAAGTATGTAGATGTAATACCAGATAAAAAGGATTTTTTTTTATTTATAACTCCTCGTAACACTCTTGGTCGATTTTTGAAAATACCTTCCTAAGCTGATCTCTGCTCTGAAGAAGTAACACATTGTTAAAAGTTTTGTGTAATGAACGCTTAAAATAGTGTAAAACATTTTTATCTGAAAGTATAATACATTAATATTACTTTCTGTAGTATTTATTTTATGTTAAAATTGTAATATTCGCAAGCAACGCCGTTTCTTAAATTATAATGACGATTCAATGAAAAACATAGCGAAATGTTAACGATAGAGTCAAGTTGGCAAATGCCTAGCTACTTTCATAACTCGAGCTTTATTGGAGCTTTGTAAGACCCGCCGTGTAATGGAGCGATGCACGTTAATTCTTTATACAACCGCATTATGATTTACTGTAGTTTTTTTCACACAGTATTTTTTTTTTGGATCACTACATTTAAAATTAAGGGATATACATAAACAAAATTCTCCACTTTGGAAAATTTAATCCGATAGAGCTAACAAATTAATTATAGGTATTCCACTGTAAAATTAATTATATATACCGTTCATTAAAAATAAGTAGTCAAAATCATTTTCTAAGGTCTTCATTAACATACAAAAACATAAGACACTTAAAGTTTGACAAACTATTTTTTCCGCTAAAATACTCATCATGGAACCCGTGCTGCCATATATCTTGGAAGAGTGGATTTCAAAGAATATTCCTGCTAAGTATTGGTAGAATATTCCTTCTAAGTTGGTGTGGTGTGGTAGTTAGGAGAAGAGGGTGCCAGCTCAGGTGTCGTCCACGTCACTTGACCATGGTTCAAAATTACGTGATCCGTTGCCAAAAGCCCTCGTGTAGCTGAACAGTGCGACATTGATATTCACTCACTTTCACACTCCAAAAAATACAGTACAGTAGTTATTGCGTTTTTAAGTATAAAAATAAATATATCTGCCTATTCAATTAAAATTATAGCGTTATAATTAACTACTAATCACAAACAAATTTTGAAAATTCGTCCAAATGATGCAGTGTGAAAGAAAAAGTTTATTTACTTTAAATGTCAGAACTGATAAAAGCATTTATTTGGAAAAAAGATCAATTTCTTACTACCAAATGTGCATAATAAAATCATTAAAAAACATTAAAATAAAGAGAGATTTATAACAACCTCTCCCTTCAAAACTTAGTTTTATTCTGAAATAAAAAAAATAGGCATTATGCTGATCAGAGGAATTAATTAGAAGCGAGCACCTTGCGTAGCCAAAACAAAAAGAGTTCTTTCACAAACAAAAGATAGGTATATATGCTGACGTGGGCTTTTTTGCAGCGCAAGCCAGAATTGCTCGCAGATGGCAGAATTTTTTCCTATTTACTCGACAAATATCGTTATATTTTGGACACTTCATACAATATTTTTGTAAATTATTGTTTATGCTATAAATTATGCCTGTGTGCTATTCTGATGTATAAGCTATATTACTGTAAAGTTTCATTAAAATCCATTCAGTTGTTTTTGCGTGAAAGACCCACAAACATCCTCACAAACTTTCGCATTTATAATATATATTAGATTACAAGTTTTAAACAATAACTTGCACTTAACTTTTCAAATTTTGAAAGAATACTGATTAAGAGCAATTGGATAGAATTTCAAACATACTCCTCTGAATAAAGAGTATTCAGTATGCTATTCATTACATCTCTTTCAAAGTTATCTGATTTCGATGTACTTCTGGCAGTATTTTTACCAATCCCCAAAACATGTCTGTATGAATGTCCTTATGAAACTTGAGATTCATATTGAATTTTCTTTTACTTCATCAATTGGCTCAAATGCTGAATTTGAAGAAACTGTGGAAACGGAAATAGTCATATCTTTTCAATACGGCTTTTAGTCATTTTATTGAATGTTTTTTTTTTTTTTTTTTTTTTTTTGTAAAATGGCAAATACAAGAATTGGGAAGAAGCGCTTTATTATGGTGCAAAATCTGCAAGCTTCACCATAACTTAAGTCAATGTCATTAAATTGTTTTATGCAAATTACTCAAATAAAACTATATTGTTTTTCTTGCCGTGTTATAGAAATCATCATACAGTCGGTTAAAGAAGACAAGTAACATAAGAGCAAGAAACATCTGGATATTTGAGGGAGTGTATAATTGAAGCATAAAATCATGTGCTAAAAAGAAGAACATTAATTCAGACCGAAATTTAAATTAAGGCTGGCGAAATTAGCTCTAAACCGCGTTAGAAGGTAAAAACAAATCTATAATTTTGACAAATATAATAAAAAAAAGTTGTCTGATAATTTTTATTTATTTATTTTTTTTTTTTTGTCTACTTTTCAGTTGAGGATGAATCTGAACTAAAAGAATTTTCACTTTTGTTTCAGCTGTTCATAATATTAAAAAAGTGTTTATAGACAAAGCTAAAAAAAATGTATTATAACTCTTTTTTATTCGGCAAATATAATTAGGTTATTATGCATTTATAAAAATACTAACATTTTATAACTTATCAATGCAGTTTTTTTTTTATTTTTTTAGAAGATGTGCCTCTTCCCAATCCTGAAATAACTGTTTATCAATGGAATCAAAATAAAGATGTTACTACCCAAGGCAGTTCTAATAATACCTTTATTGCTGCATTTACGATTTGCCATACCCGATTGTGTTTTAACTCTAGTTCAGCGGCGATGCAGTCGCTTGTTTTCCTGTTTGTCTTGTAATTAAAACGTTTTGTCCCTCAACTGAGTGATATAGCATGTTTCCTAGCGTCGCCTCAACTTCTGACAGGTGAGAGCTTTTCGTTATGTCACTGCGAATAACGATATTTACACGAGTTTTATAACCGTTAAAAGCAGAGTTTCTCCTCTCAAAAAGTTAACTCTTCCACGATTGGAACTTTTAGGAGCAGTTTTAGCCTCGAGAATTTTGAAATATTTAACATCAAAATTTAACTTCCCTATTTCGAATTTTTTCATTTAGAGTTATTCTTTCTTCTATTGCTCTCCATTAGATAAAGGGAAAAGCTTCAAATTAAAAGCAGTTTGTTTCGAATAGGGTAATCGAAATCGAATCAAATTCCGATCCGTCAGATTGGAATCATTGCAGTGGGAGAGAAAATCCAGTAGAGTATGTTTCTCGTGGAGCGAATCTCGAGACAATTATTAACCGCCAATTTTGAATCCGAAGAACAAGTGTTTACGTTCACATGTGAATTAAACACAGCCTCAATAATTAAGTTAAGGTGCCTGACTAGTGTAAAATCATCCATTTTGATAAAAATGGCAAACATTTTATTTGATATTTTTAATATTTGAATTTTCTCTCTCTTCTTTCTAAAAATACCTTACTTTTGCTTGTACTCCAATTATTTACGAAGTTATAGCAGTTTTTATGTCAAGTGAGAACAACAAAAACGAACCGGAAGTTAGAAATCGAAACCGGAAGTACTTTGAATTTGAAAGATTTTTACTCTTTTCTGGAGTTTTATTGAATTTATTTATAAAATATTAATTTTGGTAACATTACAACTGAATATGGTGATATTTTTAAAAAAATTATTTAATAGTTTTTAGTAAAATTTGGCAACAACTTTACAGGTTTGTTGTCATTTTTCGATTTGTTTATGTTCTAGCTACTCGATTCTTCGCTCCTCATTTATTTTATTATTTTGATATATTTTATGAAAAAAAACTGTCTTTCTGAAGACAGAATATATTGATTAATTATGGCTAAATCAAGATCTGGGAGTTCTAAGAAGCGCCGATTTACTGGAAATCGTTATACCATTCGTGCTACTATTAATGAGAATGATGAAACATCTGAGCTCAATTCTACTGAATCCGCTAGTGCCAAAAAGTTGGAATCAAGCCATACAAGTTTGGAAATTTTCTCAGAAAGATTGTTTGAAACTTATAAAGACAATAGAATTGTGAGCTGGACAACTTTGATTTCATTTTTTGTCATAGTTTGTTGCCCTGATTGTTATTCTCAGTGCTTGGAACTTATAGAAGACTGTGTCAGTGGATTATGCTCACATATGAACCTAAAAAGCAAAAACTGCTCCTTCCTTAAAGGTCTCCCTACGACAGAGATGAAAGGTTCTTGTCTTATAAACTCTTCATTTGTTTTGGGGCTAAGGATAATCGGGAAAGGATTTTCAGCTGGCAAAAAGTTATGTTCTTTCCTCGGTTTACCTTTCCTGTCAAAACTTGCTTTCCGCAATCAAGAAAGAAAACTGTTGAAAGCAGCTGAACGCGTTGCTCAAGAAAACATCAACACTGCATTGAGTGAAATCAAAGGCTCAAATAGTTTCACTAAATGTGGAATATCCATTGATGGTACTTGGCAACGCAGAGGCTACTCATCTTTGAATGGGTGTGTAAGTGCCATATCAGTTGACACCGGTAAATTTTTAGAAATTGAAGTTATGAACCAATATTGCCACATATGCGCGAAAGGCAATAGCCAATCATCGAAACATTTATGTTCGAACTATAAAGGTTCCGCGGGGAACATGGAGGTTGTGTTGCAGCCTACCGTATATTTGAGATAAAATGTGAGGGATGTACAGTACAATGAATACTACGGAGCTGGGGACTCAAAAGGATATGAATCTGTTAAAAACTTTTATGGAATTAATACAGTAACCAAACTCGAGTGTATAGGTCATGTACAGAAACGTGTAGGGGGGCGTTTGCTCAATTAAAAAAAACGACGAAGGGAGGGAAAAATAAATTAACTGATAAACTAATCGACAGAATTCAGAACTATTATGGAATAGCTATTCGAAGCAATGTAGGTAATCTACAAAAGATGATGAGTAGTGTAATAGCTGCATTTTCCCACTGTGTATCTGGAAAAAACAATTCATTGCATGGACAGTGTCCTGAAGGATCTGAGAGTTGGTGTCGTTACCAAAGGGCAAAAGCAGCTGGGAGTCCCCTCAAAGAAATTGAGCTAGGACTTCCTAATAAAATTATAAACCAAATAAAGCCTACATATCTAAAACTGTGTAACGAAACTTTGTTGAAAAAATGTCTTCATGGTAAGACACAGAATTGCAATGAAAGTTATAACAATTTGTGGAATATTGTTCCCAAAAATATATTTATTGGACTGGAAACATTTCGTTTGGGTGCATTATTAGCTCTAATACGTTATAATTCTGGTTATGCTGGTATATTATCAGTAATTCGAAATGTAAATGGTTCCCTTCCTGAAAGTGTTGCTCAAGAGTTACTTACATTTGATAAACAACTGATTTCAACATCATTAAGACATTCATTACCGATTGCAAAATTGTCTAAAAAAAAAGGAAAAGTAGCTAGGAAAACAAAAAGTACTAAGGATGAAAAAACAGAAGGCTTAGTATATTCATATGGAGGGTTTTAAAGCACTTCTTTGTATGATTTTTATTCTAATTTATGATAACCTTTGTGATAAACAATATTTTTTAAGAGTTTTTTCGTGAATGTTTACTGGTAAAACAACACAAATATATTTTGTATTATATATTTCTTAAGTTCTAAAACAATATGGACGAATATATATTTGTTTTTCTATGTAAAATGTTTTTTTTTAATTTTTTAATGCAATAAAGTTTTATTAAAGTGCTTTTTATATGTCTAATCTGTATTTCGTAAACTGTGTACTTAAGACTTTAAGAAAAAGCTTTTTGACACTATAAAATTGTTAAAAATATTAAAAGAGATAAAAGTTTGAAGAAAATATATAATATTCATAATTGCTTTGAAAATGTTTGTTCTTTTGATATAGAGAGGTTTTAGGATTTTTTAGCAGTATAGTTTTTTAAATTTGTAACCCCCCGTTGTTTACTCTTCCATTAACAGTAGAGAGACTGTCGCTCCCCCCCTCTGGCCGACAGAACAATCTTCAGAAATGGCCAAGTTTCGGAACTGTAAGGATGTACAAGCATGCGCTCCTGTCCCTTTCAATTCTATGCTAATTATTAGTTCTCTAGTTATGTATGTAAATGTTTGTTTTGTCTAATAAATGTGTTTAATTAACTAGTGGACTTTGTAAGGAACCCCTTCCCCGCGTGTTCCTTTTTTTACCTTGGGTAACATCCCCTCATAATTTGGCGCCCACCGCGTCATAATCTGATGCCCAACGTAATAAGTTACAAGAAGCTTGGCTGTTGCTCGGTATTCATTTTCAGGTTAACAACTCGAATGTTGTTATTCTCCTGTTATATGGTTTTATTACTCTGTTCTCACCCGTAGAATGAGCAAGTCACAAATCTTTGGATTAATCTTCAAATGAAGTGCAAGTAAAAATTTTTTTTATCTTGAATTTTCTTTCAAGTATTATACCTTATAATACTAGTTTCATTATTGCATGCCCAAATGCACACAAATTGGATTTTTAATATCCTAAAATAGTTGAATTCTTTAAGTATTGATCTCATTGTTCATTATTAGAAAACATTTCTATACATTCCTGTGCTAATTGTATAAACTGTTCTCATTGACTTAAGAAATCTTTTTCTTATTTTAGGAAATGTCATTTGCTAAACAGTAGTATAGTATACAGTTAAAATTATATTCAATGTTCTTAAAATATATGCTGTGTTGTTTTAAATTAATGCGTATAACATTGTTTACTTAAAAGCTTAAGTGAAAACACTAAAAAAAAATAGATATGTATTCTTTTCTTAAATGATTGCAATCTTTGTTCGAAAGATTAATGCTATAAAACTTCTTTTGTTTTGTTATATGCTATTTTTAATAAAATGTTCATTTATATGTATAACTTGTTTAAAGATTACCTTCAGTTACATAATATATTTAGTGGTTAAAAAAAAAGGAAATTTATCCATTTCCCTCTATGTTCTAGTATTAATTTTAAACTATGATTCATTTTTGAAACTGATGAGAAATTTTATGCTGCGTAAGCGAAAATAAGTAAAATAGGGAGAAATAGATAGTTCAAAATTGTTCTGAGTTCTATGGAATTGTGTTTCTTTTATGGTATAAAGAGTAAACTTTTCTTTTTGAATACTAATAGGAAATTTTGTTTCGGCTAAGTAGAACTTTTATTTATGAGTACGCATACGATTCTTTTTACTTGTGGTATGATATATTTCAAATATGTTTTCAGATCATTTTGATGATTTTTTTAACTATAAGTTTGATAGTAATTTTACTTTGATTGTGTATTGAAAGTGAAAACAACGAAAATATTTATATTTTTTTCATTTTTGTGATTCATGAAATTTTTTTTTCAAATTGCATATTGTAAGAAATTGAGATATTACTTTTATGTGGTATATAATACTGTATTATTATTTCACTAATAACATTTTGTTACATTTAATTTAAAGTTCAAAGAATATAAATTTGTAATTAATTTGAAGTGACATTTCACGATGGCCTGTTTAGCAAAAGGTCGCAAGCAGAACCTCCTTGAATTGGCGGAAACGCTAGACATATCAATACCAGATAATTTCAAATTTCTTGACATAAAAGACGCAATCTTAAAAAGTGAAGGTTATGATGTAGATTTTACTAAAGAATGTTTAAATCGTATTATTAATGATAGAAAGGAGCTCGAATTGCGAGCTGAAAGAGATAAGGAAAACCAACGAATATTTGAAGTGCAAAATCTTCAAATTACAACTGATACTTCTACAACTGCAGACTCTGCGCTGGTGTCTTCTGCAGACTCCAATATGCCAAAGTTAGAACTCCATAAGCTATTACCGATTTTTGATCCAAAGACAACTGATGTAACAATTTAGACCTCTTTGAAAGGCAGTTAACATTTTTAAAAGTACCAGTTCCTCAGTGGGTGGTGTACCTTGTTGGTCTTTTACCGACTGAAATTTCAAATTTAATCGCAAAAGAATCTGTTGTTGATGCTCAAAACTAATATAAAGCCAAACAAATTTTACTAAAACGCTTTAAATTAAGTGCAGAGAAATTTCGGCAGATGTTTTTCCGGCAGACCAAAGATCCTGTAAAAACCTGGCGTGACTTCTATTTTGATTTGTTAACATATTTTGATCGGTGGCTCAAAGAATCAAAAGTTACCACAATTGAAGAATTGAAAGATTTGATTGTGGCAGACCAAATTAAAAAGAAAGCCCCCCAAGATTACAAAGATCACTTTTTGGACCAATGGTGTAGTTGGAATAGCCCTCTACAACTTGTGGATAAGCTGGATTCGTATGAAGAAGTTAGAAACATGCGAAATAAAAATAACAAAAACTTTAGTTGGAAACAAAAAGAAATGAAGTCAATCCTTGGAGAAGAGTAACTACACACAAAATCCTAAGTTGCTGTCACATGAACATTCTCTGTCAGGATTCCCCAGTCAAAGTAGGCGGGAAATCGGGGTTCCTAGTAACAGTAGGCGGAATCCCACTTCAAATGACAGAATACCTGAGAAGAAAATTGTGGATACAAAAGAAGACAGAACTCCTGTATCTTATTATGGATGTGGTGCTCCCGGAATCATTCGATCAAGATGCCACACTTGCAACCCAGTTCGACAAAAAGATACCTTGTCATCAAGTTTGAATCAATCAAACTTTTATAGTTTCTCCAGTGAAAATAATCCTATTAGTATAACTCAAATTTCCATTTGTAATACAGAAGCAGCAGTTTGTGCTGATACTTGTGCTACACATTCAGTGGCTGGTGAAAAATTATATCATTTACATAAACAAAAAGGATTGAATTTTGAAGAAAAAACTATGTAGATGACTCTAGCTGATGGTCGTACTCAAACCACTGAAATACTGACAACTTCTGTAGACATTGGTATCCAAGGAAAAGTCATTGCCACAGAGCTAATAATTTTGAAAAATGCTAAAGGCAACAGAATACTTCTAGGTATAGACTTTTAAACAGCTGCAGGGATCGTCTTAGATCTCCAAAGAAAACAGTGGTATTTCACGGAAACATCCCACAGAAAATACAATTTTGTTAAAGCGCCTCCTAACATCAATGCTCTTCTCACTGTCGATACTGAACCACATCCTTCTCAACTTCGGGAAAATGAAGGTACTCACCTTTCACTTACAAAACGTAAAGAAATCAATTCACTGTTGGAAAAATATGAAGAATGCTTTCAACCAGGGGGAGAGCCTACTCCAATTATATTGAACATCGTATAAATACTAGAGACCATATCCCAGTAGCAGTGCTACCTTATAGGATGAATCCTTCCAAGAAAGAAATATTAAAACGAGAAATCGATAAACTTCTCGCGGAAGGCATAATAGAAGAATGTGAATCTCCCTATGCTTCTCCAGTCTTACTTATACCAAAACCAAATGGAACATTTCGCCTCTGTATTGATTACAGAAAGTTAAATGAAATAACAGTTGCAGATACATATCCACTGCCCAGAATGTAGGACTTGCTACATCAAGTAAAACTTACTCCTTTCATGTCTACATTAGATCTGAGAGCAGGATATCATCAAGTTAAAGTGCATGTTGAAGATCAAGACAAGACAGCATTTGTATGTCCTTTGGGCACTTACCGTTGCTTACAGATGCCATATGGTTTGCGCAACGCACCTGCTACGTTTCAAAGACTGATGAACCGTTTTCGCAATGGTCTGGAAGACATTCTAGCATTACCTTATCTATACGATATAATTGTTTTATCAGAAACTTTTGAAAAACACATGTTTGATCTTAAAGCTATTTTTAAAAGACTCTTACTTTTCAAACTTAAAGCAAATAGAGAAAAATGCCATTTTGGCTCTTCTCGAGTTAAATATCTTGGATTTTGGATTACACAAAAAGGAATAGAAGTTGATCCAGAAAAAGTAGCCTCTATACTGGATATTCCACCTCCTAAAAATGTCAAAGAACTACAATCTTTCCTGCAAACTTGTTTTTGGTTTCGATGATATATTCCAAGATTTTGCAAAGATTTCACGTCCACTAAGTTATCTTACAAAGAAGAAAGTCCAATGGCGATGGGGATTTGATCAACAAAATGCACTTCAAACCCTTAAAAACTGTCTTACAGTACCTCCTGTATTAAAGCAAGCAGATGGTACTCAGCCATATATTATTCGAACAGACGCAAGCAATTATGCCCTTGGAGAAGTTTTACTTCAAGGAGAAGGATCTGATGAACATCCTATAGAATACGCTAGTCGACTGCTAATTCCAGCAGAACGCAACTATTCCACCACAGAGAGGGAAGCCCTTGCTGTCGTATGGGCTTTGAAGAAATTTCGTTGTTATATTGAAGGAACGGAAATAACCTTGGCATGCGACCACCAACCTCTGAAATGGCTTCTAAACCTCAAGTCTCCAACCGGATGACTAGCAAGATGGGCACTTGAAATCCAGTCTTTCAACCTGAAAGTACAGTATATTCCTGGTAAAGCAAATGTCGTTGCAGATATGTTATCCCGCCCAGTTACTCAAGAAGAAGAATCCTTTTGCGAAGCCAATAATATCACGATAGCTGATATGCCAACACGAAGTTGTAAGGACATGCGTGAGAGGCGCAGCTTAAAAATGATAATTTTTAAAAAAATCATCGACAGTTTCGAATCCCCTCTGAAAACTGAAGAATATGCAAATTGGACTGAACGTGGATTTTTTATGAATCAAGGTGTTTTATATCGTTATGTTCCTGGTGCTGATTCTGTAGAAGCTCAGTTAGTCATTCCAAATGCTGAACGTGAATTGATAATGCAAAGACATCATAATGATCCGATGGTTGGACATTATGGAGAAGATGGAGCATTCCAGAAAATCGCAAAACAATATTATTGGATAGGCATGAAAAAGTACATATCCGATAACATTAAGAAATGTCCAGAATGTGCTCGTTTTAAAGCTACAAACCAAAAGCCTGCTGGTTTGCTTAGAACTCCAGTCTACTCACAGAGATTTGAAGTCATTGCTATTGATTTATTTGGACCATTACCTCAAACTGACTCAGGTAAACAATGGATATTTATTGTTGAAGATCGTGCCACAAAGTGAGTTGAATTATTTGCCCTTTCTCAAGCCAGTGCTCGTCAATGCGCTACAACTCTCATAGAAGAAGTTTTCATGCGTCATGGCATACCGAGACGAATTATCAGTGACAACGGAACACAGTTTGTCAGTGCTGTTCTACAACAGATTTGCTTTACGTTAAATATAAGTCAAAACTTTATACCAGTTTATTCACCACAATCTAATCCAGTAGAAAGAAAAAACAGAGACCTTAAGCCCCGCCTTGCAGTACTTGTTGGAGAAGATCATTGTAATTGGCATTCCGAACTCCCAGTCATTCATTTCGCCATGAACACAACTGTCTGTGACACTACATGCCACACTCCTGCATACCTACTTTTCGGAAGAGAGCTACGAACTATAGACGATATGGTGCAAGATTTCAAAAGCGTCGTTCACAATGACAATTTTGTTGCCGAAATAACACCTTATTTAAAACGATTCACAACTATTATCGAAGACATAGGAGAAAGAATAGAAACAAAACAAGATCAGTAAAAGCAATATGATAATAATCGTCGTCCAGTCTATTATTCTCATGGAGATAAAGTATGGGTAACTTTACATCCCATCAGTAATGCAAAGAACAAGAAAACTTCCAAGTTCATGCCAAAGCGTCACGGTCCATATTTAATTCTTACACAAAAGTCACCCACTTCTTACGTTATCGCAAGTCTTACCAATCCATCTGAACCGATATATATATAGCTACTTACCATACTTCTGCCTTAACACCTTTTAAAGACATGGACACTTCTCCTGTAGCTCCACTTCGAAAAAGAGGCCGACCACGAAATGTTACGTCCACATCAACACAAAATACTTATGTTCAAAGCCCGTCAATTGCTTCAACAGTCATTTCCAGCAGAACCATCCATCCCTCAACAAAAGCTACTACTATAACAGCTAATTCTTCTGATTCTGTCTCCTCGCCGGAACGTCGTCGGATCTATAGGGGGAGACTGTAACCCCCCGTTGTTTAGACTCTTCCCATATTAACAGTAGAGAGACTGTCGCTCCCTCTGGCGGACAGAACAATCTTTAGTGATGACCAAGTTTCGGAACTGTAAGGATGTACGAGCATGCGCTCCGATCCTTTTGAATTCTATGCTAACTATTAGTTCTCTAGTTATGTATGTAAATGTTTGTTTTGTCTAATAAATGTGTTTAATTAACTAGTGGACTTTGTAAAGAACCCCTTCCCCGCGTGTTCCTTTTTTTACCTTTCGTCACATCCCCTCATAATTTGGCGCCCATCGCGTCATAAATTTTGAATTTTAAATCTTTAAATGCATTTTTCTCTGAAACAGATTTTTTGATATTTTACAACACGGTAAGCATGATATCTCAAAAAGTTCTGTAGATAATTGTCTGAAATTTTGTTTAATTGTGCATTATTATAGTATGTATGCTGTGACTTAGGGATTAAGAAAAAACAGCATATTTACCTTTTTTATGATTTTTTTCTGTGTGATAAATGGGAAATTTTTGAAAAATTTGCATTGCGTGCACTTTTTGACTTCTAGTTCAGTAATAAATTAAAAAAATTTTCAAAGATATTAGGTCAATTCATTACTAACGGTTTTCGGAGTAAAATTATTAAGGTTTTTTAAAATATTATGCATTAGAATTTATTTTACTATGTTTAACGTAACGTACAAATAACTTCTAATTTAAACATAAAATTGGCCATATTTTAAAAAAATACAATGAAAGAAATTTTTTTTTGCTATTTTTATTAGCTCACAGTTATAATTAAACAAAAAATGAGTTTAAAAATAAATTTTCAGCAAATTTTTAAAAAAATGTCTTCGCAACTAGTCAGGCACCTTAAGCAAATTAAGCAGCCTGCAGGAATTATTGCGAGTTACTAGTTGGGTGCTTCGTTTTGTGAATAACATTGGCAATAGATTCAATAAATGATCTGGCGTCTTAAGTACAGAAGAAATCGATGGTGCCGAAAAATTTTGGATTCAATTAGTACAGAGAGATGCTTTCGCCGAAAAAGTTAATTGTTTACGTGCAAGCAAACTACTACTCAAAACTTGAGTAATTTTAGAGTTTAATCCTTTCCTTGATACAGATGAACTGATACGTGTCGGTGGAAGACTGCAAAAATCTAATTTTTTTTATTTACAAAAACACCCTATCATTTTACCGGCCAAGCATTACTTCGGAAATTTAATTGTGCGAGACTCTCACGAAAAGGTTTTTGTCATGGTGGTATTAGTGAAACTGTACTAGAAATTAGAGAGCGATTCTGGCTCATTAAGGGGAGACAGACTGTGAAAAACCTCTTAAAGAAATGTTTGCTATGCAAAAGATTTAGTTCGACTTCAGGTGTTCAAGTCACAGCTCCATTACCAGCTCTTCGTGTAGAGCAGTCAGCTCCATTTTCTGTAGCTAGAATAGATTTTGGAAACCCTCTCTACACAAAAGACGAAAATCAACATCACATTGTTTTTACGTGTGCTGTTACGAGAGCTCTTCACTTAGAGCTAGTGAACAACCTTATAACTGAAACGTTTCTATTAGCACTTCGATAATTTATTAGTTGTCGTGGTCTGTGTTCAAAAATCTTGACTGACCACGCAAAAACTTTTAAAAATCCTACTTTGAACTGAAAAACTTGTGGAAACTTATCAGCGATTCTACAGTGAAAGCGTTCTACGCTTCTCATAAAATCTACTGGCAGTTTATTATCAAACGAGCACCCTGGTGGGGCGGCTTTTACGAAAGACTTAATCGAACAGTAAAGCTTGCTTTACGAAAGACTGGGAAGAACAACTTTATTTCGCGATGAGTTGGAGATTCTTTTGATTGAAATTGAAAGAGGGCTCAACTCTCGCCCTCTTACATATATTGTTAGTGAATTTAATGAACCTGAACCTCTTACTCCATCTCATATGATTTGAGGACGTAGAGTGAATAGTCTACCACCTGCCAGGCTTAATTTTGATTCTAACTTATCCAATAGGAAAGTTCTAATTAAAAGGTTTAATTGTCGCGAAAGATTACTTAATATGATTTGGACAAAATGGTCAAAAGAATATATTTGCATGCTTCAATCTGCTCATTGTGTTAAACCTACAGGAGAAATTAAAGAGTTTAAAATTGATGATGTTGTACTAATTAATGATGAAAAATTTCCTAGACATTTTTGGAAACTAGGTAAAGCTGTTGAGATGTATTTCCTGGAGAGGATAGTAAAATACGTTCTTGTAAGATAAAAACACAAAATTCAATTATTAAAAGACCTGTACAATTGTTAAATAACCTTGAACTTAATGAATGATTTCTTAGTTAAGTGGTTGTTTTGAATTTGTATCTGGTGAATTTGTCTGTGAATTACTTGTAATGTGTAGTTAATATTTTTCCGTGTATTTTGAAATAGTAGCAGATTTTGAATGAACCCCCTGGTCATTCGGGGGGTATGTTGTAACTCTAATTCAGCGGCGCTGCAGTCGCTTGTTTTCCAGTGTATATAGTATTCCTGTTTGTCTTGTAAATAAAACGTTTTTTCCCTCAACTGAGTGGTAGCATTTTTCCTAGCGTCGCCTCAACTTTTGACAGGTAAGAGCTAATTTTTTACATTTTTGTGAACGAAATTGAATTGAATTTTTGAAATACAATAACGAATGAATTACGAACTTGAACACTATTTTGAACTTGAATTTGAACAGATTGAAGCTTTATAGTGAAATTGAATGAGTCAGTGTTGTATTTTGATATGGACTCAATAATATATTTAAAAGAAATGGAAAGAAGAGAGAATGACCCACCACTAGAAATTACTTGCGGGAATTTACAGATGAAACAAATAGCAGAATGACAACTTTTTTTGTAACATATGAGAGAAATTAATTTCTTTTCATTGAAAAAAATTCGTTTTAAAATTTTTTTCTATAACATATATATTTGTTTATTTATTTTCTAAGAGGACGGAAGAATTATGCGTAAAAATCAAGTATGCAAAATTAGAGGATTCACACTTAGAATAGGTTAATTTTGAATTCCGTTTCAAGTTAAAAGAGTCATCCAAGATGATTTTACTGCTTTACCTTATGGTTACAAGTAAGGGAGAAAAGTAAGTAATTATTATTAAATATTTTAACAAAAATTTATTTCCTTAAAAATAATATTACTTTTTAAACAATATTTATGGAAAAAAAGGTAAAAAAATTTTGTTTGATTTTTTTAAAAAAAAAATGTTTATTTATTTTCAGAAAAATGTTGCCTCAAGTGGAAAAATAAAAAGGATGAAAAAAGAAACTTTGAGATTAATTCAATGATGAAATGTACAAATCTTTTCTTTTTGTATATAGAAACAAGTTTTCTGCGGTGCTGTAATAAATTTTTTTACGTAGTTAAGATTTGCTACAACTGATGGCGCCAGGATATTTTTTAAAATAAATTTATTCTTGACTATGTATACTTTAGAACTACACATAATACATGAAGATACAATTTCAACGATAAGTATAAACCGTTGAATAATTTGTACAATGGAGATTGGCAGACATTACATTTTTAAAAGAATTACAAAATTGCATTTTTCGTTTTATAGATGATATTATAATTTTGGTAAGCAAGCGAATTTCAAACCAATACTGACTTTTATTCTGAATTCAATTTAATACAGGAAATCGTCCAGGTATAGAAATACATTAAAAAGATAAAGTAATAACTAATATTTATGACAAAAGAGATGAATTTAAATTTAGTATTATAAAAATACCTCATTGAAAGTGTAATGGACATACTATTCAGAAATATTATTTTTAATTACGTACAATGCAATGAATTTTTTTTATCAAAAATTCAGAAAAATAAATAATTATAAAAATCTTATTAAATACTGTTTAATTCAAAAATATCCAATTAATTTTAATAAAAGTTATTTGTGTAAAGAAATTCAAAATTGGAAGGATTAAATTCTATTTGAAAATTAATATTTTATTATTATAGATTATATCATGAATATTCATTTTAAGCTTCTCTTATTAATAAAAGTTATTTGTATAAAAAAATTCAAAACTTGAAGGATTAAATTCTGTTTGAAAATTAATTTTATTTTTATAGATTATATCATGATTATTCATTTTAAGCTTCATTTATTAACTATATACACGGTGTATCTAAACTCTTGGGCAAAACTTTCAAGGGTGATAGTACACATCAAGATAAACAATATTAAATGGAAACTTAGGGTCCCAAGCGTCTTCCGAAGGAGATAAGCGCCATTAAAGTTTAGGGTACGAAATTTCGAATGATTATGAAAAACGGAAAAATGGGTCGATTCGTCAACGGTTTCGCTAAAATTATTCTTTTTGTCAGTATTTTCTTGAAAAATCAATTTAAAGTTAAAAAAAATTCGATAGAGGGCGCTTTAGACTTTGAAGTAACGAACAACTATTTTTTATCGTTTTTTTTTTTTTTGTATCACATCAAATGCTTTCAAAAGCTTAGACTTAAACTTAAATTTTGAGCTGAAAATCCGATTCGTTAAGTAGCGCAAACAGAATTGTTTTTAGGTGAAATTTGAACACCCTCCTCCCCTGGACACAGTTCAGTTATTGACGATCTTGGATGCTCGGTCGTAAACTGGGTAGCAACTGCTACCCACTAAATGAGAGAGAAATATCAAATTAAATAAAAAAAGTTATTTATAACAGACATGAGCAATTTCTCCACGCAAAATACCCAATTATACAAATCACCCGATTTGCATGCAAAGTGTAGTACACAAGGATTTAACTGTATGGTTACATTCATCGTTTTTGACGCTGTAGGGATGACCAGCTACACTAATCAAGAAATGACCGATATCCATTTCATTTACGACGTTGCGGATGAGAATGCCCTGGAAACCCATATATTGTACGAGGAACAATTTACTTCGATACGCTTCCATCGGCGTATTGGAGAAACCGGTTCGTTTGTCAGTGGGATGCACGACACAGGGCGTACCAGGAGTGCGAGGCCACCGAAACTTTGAAAAACATGTGTTGCGTGAATTCGAGGAGAAAACGGAGACGAGCACGCAGACTGTATCCGCCGCCGCAAATGTGACAGTTTGGGGAGTGTTGGGAATTAAAGGCCTTCGACCCTATCAAACGCAGCGTGTACACGCCTTGAAAGTAACCGACCATCAGACACGTGTCGATTTTTCACGAGGGTTTCTCCAACGTTTGGCTGTGCAACCAGACTTTACCGCACACTTGCTATTCACCGATGAATGCAGTTTCAGTCAAAAGGCATATTCAATGCACACAACTAAACGTACACTAACCCACACGCTATCCGTACTCATTCATATCAACAGCGTTTCAGCGTCAATGTGTGGGCCAGAATTATCCATGATCATTTGATCGGACCATATCTTCTGCCAAGGCGTCTGGACGGCGGAACATATCTGATATTCCTACAATAGGTGCTTCCAGTTCTAATGCAAAGTGTTCCAGTCAATATAAAGGCTCGTATGTGGTTCCAACATGACGGAGCGCCTACACATTTTAGCGCAGATGTACAAAGTGCATTGGATACATCATATCCAGGGCGATGAATTGGACGAGTGGGTCCGGTAAATTTGCCCACACGCTCGCCTGTCCTTTTCTGCCTAGACTTCTTCCTCTTTGGCCATATGAAGAGTCTTGTTTATGCAAGCCCCATCGACTCCAACGAAGCTCTGATTGCGAGGATTGCCGTCGTAGCAGGCGATATCTGGGAGATTCCCGGTGTATTTGCTAGTATTCGACAGTCTGTGCACCAGCAGTGTGAGGCCTGCATCCTTGCTGGTAGGCGCTTTAAAGAATCCCTCTCTCGGATTTCAAAATCTGTTCAGGAAGAATTTCAAATTTCTGTTCCTGAGCTCAAAATTTATGTCAGGAAGAAGAGAGTTTCCTCTAAGCTCTTGAAAGCATTTGATGTGATACAAAAAATAACGATAAAAAATATTTGTTCGTTACTCCAAAGTCTGAAGCGCCCTCTATCGACATTTTTTTAAACTTTATCTTTAAATTTATTTTTCAAGAAAATACTGACAAAAAGAATAATTTTTGCGAAAACCGCTGACGAATCGATCCATTTTTACGTTTTTCATAATCGTTTGAAATTTCGGACCTTAAACTTTAATAGCTTCTATCTCCTTCGGAAGATGCTTAGGACTCTTAAGTTTCCTATTTAAGTTTGTTTGTTTTGATGTGTACACTCACCCCTTAAAGTTTTGCCCAAGAGTTTAGATACACCCTGTATGTGTAATCTGCATAATAAATAATATTTTTTGTAGAGAAATATATTTTCTGTGTTGTCAAATAAAAGATATTTATATTTATGAAAATCTTTCTTTATTTATCTTAAAGAAAACAAGTTAAAATTCAACAAATTCGATGAAATGACATACCATGTCGCATGCAACAGAATTTATAGTTTCTAAAAATTTTATATAAATACTAGTCCTGTGAACAGCACAGGGGCGTAGCTACCGCCGTATCAATGATATGGGGGCCCCAGTATGTGTAACTATAGTACCCACTCACAGGGCTTTCATTTGTAAAAAAGGGCCCGAAGGAGTTTTGATACGGGGTCCACTCAGAACAAGCTACGCGAGTAGAAAAGCACAATATTTTAAGTTATCTTCTTATCAAGGGCTCATCATTTCTAAAAATGGTAAATCATGTATTTTAGAATATTTAAAATCATCTAAAATTTAATATATCAGTACCAGATTAGAAAATGAAAGAATTATATCTTCTGCAGCACCTTCACATAAATTTAAGGAAACATTTCCAATGTTACATCTAGCACTCAACGGGAAACGCCATGGGGGGGGGGGTAATTCGTTGCTCTCGTATATTTTTTGTTATTCATGGAAAAGTACATTGTTTTGGCTTAGGTCACTGATCAAAGGAATGGGGTGGTTTGAATGGCCACCTCCCGTGAAATCTGTTGCCATTGATGACACGTATACCAATTCTTTTACAACAAAATGTTTCGATGAAAGCTGAAATCTATCTCAGCTGATAGATACTATTCAATGATACTATATTCGTACATAGTATTTATAGCATTTGAACATCACCGACCTAAGTGCTAAATTTTTCCTGGTATCCGAGAAATTTAATGAAGTACTCTTTAATTTTACTTTAAATTTTTTTCACAATGAATACAGCTAAATTCTGTTACATTTTGTATTTCCTTTTCGTAAAATGTGCATTAGAAAACTTCTCCATTCTTTGAGATCTTTCAGCTTGTTAAATAAATGATTTCTAGGAAGAATTTTGTAAATTATAATTATTTCTCTATAAACCAATTATTTTCATAATCTTAGTCAAATCTCCCTTTCCATTTGCTGTTGTCATCTTTGTAACTTGATATATTAGTTTACTCATTATATCTATATCCTTTCGGGTGTTATGTTCTGTGAAATATTTTGGCATCAAGGGGGGTTCTGTGGAAATGTTCGATGATGCTAGCATTTCTTTAGTGTTATTTTTTTAAAAAAGTGTGCGTTAATTTTCTTAAAATAGTTTTTACAGCTTTATTGTTAAATTGTGTTCCTTTATTCGTTGGCAAAGACAAGGGTTTCCATTCCTTGAAAATCTTTCAGAAGCCTTTTAATATGCTTTACTCGTTATATATGGCAAAGGTATTGTCTAAGCCAGTGGTGCAGACAGGATATTTCAGGGGGATGGGAAGGAATCCTGGGTCCATAGTCTACCATGCTTCGATATGCCGCCCAAGATATTCTTTTGATTTTGTAGATTTTCGGGAACAAAAAGCAGCACACAATTATTAATAACATAATTAAATTTTACGTACTACATACATAGTATTATAATCAATACAAAAAAGAAGAAGAAACAAGGCCTTTGGGGGGGCCGCAACCGGGGATTCCCCTCCTTGTGTGCGCCACTGGCCTAAGTATATTTTGATAACACGGCAAAAGATATTTATAACCATTGTTATACTAACGTAAAGATTGCCAATCGAATAGATCTAATGAGACTTTTTCTTCTCTCTTCTCCCCTATTGATCGATTCGGGCTCATACCGACCTCTTGCAGGTTTATGTAAAGTGTATAAAACTTCTGCTTTCAAACCCTGTTTGTTATTTTTAGTCTTAACGCTATTATCTAAATCTCTGTATAAATCATTCTCGCCTCCAAAACTTGCAAGCTCTTCGGAATTTTTATACATATGTACGATATAGACATTACTGTGCTGGAATTTTTCATCACTTTGTCATTGTGTACTCGCCTCATCTAGTACAAACAAACAACGAAATATAAATGGGAATTCAAATATTTATGAAAAATTCAGGAAAACACTAGAATTAATTAAAATAGCTTTTACTGAACGAAGTAAAACAGACTAAAATTCAAAAGAAGATAATTATTCCAATGTGTATAATCTTTTACATAAATGTCTTCTACTTTTTTGAAGACTTTTTAAGTTAAAGAAATCGACAGCTAAGGCCTGCCATGCACGTGTACGGTCAGCTTTAACACAATGCAGATACAGGGAATCCATGCATTTATACAATACACGTCCAAAAAATCTCGTTTCTTTATATTCTTTCATTTGTTTATTTCTAGCTAACCCAAATCACTTTGACATACGACCCAATTCAATTTAACGAACAAAGAAATATTCTTAGAAATATATTTTTTGTTAAACCAGTGTTTCTCAAACTGTGGGGTGCGCACCCTAGGGGGCGTCATAACCTACAAGGGGGGCGCGAGCATATTGAAAAGTCAAAACCAAAAGATAACTTAAAAAAATTATTAATTTTCTGAAAGTAAACAAACAAAATACATTCATATGTCAGTACTGCTCAATGCATTTTATAGTTTAATTTAACAATACTGAGTTAAGAACGTTTAATAATTACCAGTAACTCCATGAAATCTTCATATGTAAAATTAATTTTTGCATATAACACTTATCCTGATTATTTGTCTGGTTTGTAATTAATTATTTCAATGCCGATTAAAAATTACGTGATTTGTTCCCCAATAACACCGTTTAACACGAAGCGAGCGTATGTGGTGTATTGGGAGGGGAGGGATAGTAAAAGAATAAATAATTAAATCCTCTGAAATAAGTAAATCATTTGCAAACACTGTCCAGGTAATTTTATTGCATTCCAAAGCCTTCGGAATTATTTGACGGATAGAAGTTCACAAAAAAGATCGTACTTTGGAATGACGTATATATACGTCCGGGGTAATTAACGCACTGGCTGAACGAGACGTTTATATACGCTGGCAGCAATTAAGAGGTTAAAGTCAAATTGTAGGCTTAGTGTCAAAATAAAGTATTATTGAATTTAATACATTGTTATTTTAAGGGGGGGGCGATGAAAATTACGATTGAATATTGGGTCGCAAATATCGAAAATTAGAGATGCACTGTGTTAAACACATGAAGACTCGTTTATGAAAGCCACGTGGACGGTCTGCATCAGAATAAAATGACTCATTTTCAAAAAACGATCCACTTCATCCATTACATATTCACAAAGAGTATATGAAAATAGTTTTTTGCACATTCGTGATCAAGTTCGTTAGAATTGTATTATTTGCTTAAATTCTCACCATTGCGTAGGAGTCTTTCTGGAACTAATTCTTTCCTCTGAAATGCTGTTTGGATAGTCACTGATACATTGTTTGAAATGTCGACGAAAAAAAATATTTTTCAAAAATTCAAAAACAGCTAAGTTTAATGCTTAAAGCACTCCACTCTCGATCGAAGTGGTTTCTTTCCTTAGCAAATATGAAGATTTCAAATAACATGATAGTTGAAACTTTAGATTGGTTTCAAGACTTAGCAAATAGGTGACTTTGCAGTTTGGTAATTGTTGATTTTCAGGATGGTGTCTTTATCATCTTATTTCTGAGCTCTGAGAATAGTTGGCACTTAAGTTTAAATAAACACCTATTTTGAGATTCTTTTAAAATTATTGTTCTTGAGCATTTTAATATAACATGGCAAACAGATACATTTGTCTTTAAAACCTATTGGACAAAATTGTTCTTCCAATTATCACAAAAACCGTAAATTCTTTTCCTTTGCTGTTACTCACCACGAGCTAAAGGGTGTTTTATTGAAAGGTATAGAACTTTAAATTGCAATAAAACAACGATGTATTATTCGATTGACATGAATTTTTTTTATTCGAAAGATAATCTTGTGGCATTACATTTTAAATATGATTTCTGGCATAGGACTGCCACGGCTGGCTCGGATGTAATCCAATCTGGACGTCCAATTTTCGATGACTTTTTTCAGCATTTGTGGCCGTATATCGGCAATAACATGGCGAATGTTGTCTTCCAAAAGGTCGAGCGTTTGTGGCTTATCCGCATAGACCAATGACTTAACATAGTCCCACAAAAAATAGTCTAGCTGTGTTGAATCACAAGATCTTGGAGGCCAATTCACAGGTTCAAAACGTGAAATTAGGCGGTCACCAAACGTGTCTTTCAATAAATCGATTGTGGCACGAGCTGTGTGACATGTTGCGCCGTCATTTTGGAACCACAACTCCTGGACATCATAATTGTTCAATTCAGGAATGAAAAAGTTAGTAAACATAGCTCGAT
The DNA here is from genome assembly GCA_019973935.1 of Trichonephila clavipes. NCBI lineage: Eukaryota > Metazoa > Arthropoda > Arachnida > Araneae > Nephilidae > Trichonephila > Trichonephila clavipes. The sequence goes on along the minus strand of BMAU01020332.1, from coordinate 864,708 downwards.
ACCGATCACCATTGACTGTAACGTTGTGGCCTTCATCGTTTTTGAAGAAGTACGGACCAATGATTCCACCAGCCCATAAAGCGCATCAAAAAGTCAGTTTTTCTGGATGTAATGGTGTTTCGACATACACTTGTGGATTAGCTTCACTCCAAATGCGGCAGTTTTGTTTGTTGACGTAGCCATTCAACCAGAAGTGCGCTTCATCGCTAAACAAAATTCGCTTATGAAAATCGACCATTATTTTCGAAATAAAATTGCACAATTTGAAAGCGTTGTTCAGGCGTGAGTCTATTCATGATGAATTGCCAAACCAAACTGAGAATAAATCACTTGACAGCCGTCTTGGAAAGTAATGCCAACTTAAACTTCTATACCTGGAAAAAAAACACTCTGTATATATAAAATCTGTTTAACTCGTACGCTACGTATTTGAGCGTAACAAACGTAACTGTCTTGTCTGTCTTATTCATTAATATTATAAATACGTGAAGCTTGTCGGCAGAATGACAACGCACAACCGACTATATCTTCCTATGTGCTAATTGGTAAGTGCGTCGGTGAATGGACTTTGATTGCTATTTTTGGACATTACATAGCATTATATTGCCTTATATTAGATGATGCTCTTTGTATATTCAAACTGCTTGTAATATAGTGGGAGTGTATAAAAGGGTACGAAGTGAGTTAGTTGATATGCAAAATTCTGTCACGCGCGTTGTATGTAGTATATAAGAGGCACTTGCACTGTCTTTCCATGCGTTGAGTGTTTGACGACATAATAATAATGCAATCAATTTGTCAGATTTGGATAAAGGTCATATCGTTATAGATTGGCAGTTGGTAATACTAGGGCTATTTTTTAAGTAAGGTCCGTTGGCGCGTATAGTTCCCTAGTTCACGCGTACGCCGCAACTAGTCTCTGCGTCACTGACCAGCATCCTTTGCGAACACACTCGCACAATTTCCAGCTCTGTAGCAGTCGTGTAAACTTCGCTGTGCGTCTTTAAAATTTTTACGATGATTGAATCGCCCGCCAAGTGTGAGAAACGGTCTGTTATCCGTCTTTTCACTGCGAGAAACATGTCGGCTGCAGACATTCATCGCCACGTAACATAAGTTTATGGCACTGAAGCAATTAGTGATAACAAAGCTCAAAAATGGGCCAGGAAGTTTAAAAATGGGTGAACGAACAAAGTTTATAGATGGGTGGTGGGGTCCATGACGAAGAATACTCTGGCCAGCCCTCTGTAATCACTGATGATTTAATGCAAGCGGTTCAATCTGTGAGACAAGCAAGACTGTGTGTTCGAAGTACCTTTTCCGGTACCTCAAACACAGTCTTGGCGGGAAAAGCTTCAAGGACAACGAAGAAGTGAAAGCGGCCGTGAACTCTTGGCTGTCCGACCATGCGGCAGACGTTTTTGAAGAGGAGTTTCATAACTTAGTTCTAAGATATGACAAGCGCATTAATAAATTCGGCAACTCTGTAGAAAAATAGGCGAAAATATGTACAGTCCTAAAATAAAGGTTTTTAAAAACAAAATATTGTCGTGTTATTTTTTTAAAAACAAACGGAGCTTATCTAAAAAACAGCCCTCGTATCTTTCCTTGGCGCAGTTGGTATGCTTTTCACATGTAATCATTATTTGTAGATGGTATATTGAACTTGAAACGATAAGTCGTTGGCCAATGATTTATCAACGACAGAGCATTGATTACAGAGGAGATAGGGAATGCTACAGATTACTTAATACGACCAAATACTACAATGACCGATATCACGACCAGCTGCAACAATAATGAACCAGACAGTATGTTTTAACTCAGAGTGCACTACTGCGTATGAGCTTACGTAGCCTACGCTGACGACACATCATGAATCAGTACCTGTAATGTGCAATGGAACATTGTATTTGGTCATAGAAGAGTGGAATAAATTCGTCTGTTCTGAAGAGTCATGTTTTTTTATCAATAGCATTGATAGGCGAGTGCGAATATTAAAATTTTCGAATAAAATGTTGTAACTCAGAAGCACGGTTTGCCGGATACAAATCTGTACTGTCGGCATTTTAATGTGAACAGTGTTTCCATGGGGGTACAATAGAATCCATTATCCCCACAGAATGATCATTGATGTCTGTACGCGCCAGTGTTTCTCAAACTGTGGGGCGCGCCCCCCTGGGAGGGCGATAACCTTTCGAGGGGGACGCGAGCATATTGAAAATATAAAAGGCTTAAAAAATTATTTTTTGGAATGAAGTAAAACAAAATGCTTTCTGACAAAATAAAAAATACACATTTACACTGATATAAATTATATATATCATCTGGTTTTCCATTTTCAAAAGATTCCACTTTAAACGCTCATTAGCTATCTTTGATCCTAAAACCAAATAAGAAAAGATATTTTGTTTGCTTTGCTGTAATCCCGCGATGAGAGATTTTTTTATTACGTTTCTTGTAACCCCTAAAATAGTACTTTTGATTATCATCTCTTTGACCTTCAAACTTACTGGTATGCTTAACTCCATCTACTTATCTTTTAGGAAAGTTGTAAATAATATTTTTCTGTTGCTTTTTCCACCATGTAAATGAGTTTTATGATATATGGATAAGCATATTAAGCCCTTTGAAGGATTAATTGGCCAAGATGTATTTTTATGAGTAATCTGAAATATATAATGCATTATAAAAAACGTTTTACACAATTATTTTTTCAGAACTGACATCGTTGTTTTTGTATCGAATACATTTTTTTCATGGGAGCGGTCGCATGAGGCGCTGAATCACTCCAAATTCTGGTAAAACTGTTTATTCGTTAACAGTTTCTTGACAGTATACTCCAATATGACAGTCTTAATGGAAACTAAAATGAATTTGTCACATTTATGCCTCTTTTTTGAGAGTGGCAAACGGTTTTTTACAATCAAGGTACTTGTTTTGATCGAGTTCCCTTCACGACCACTTTTGTTCAGAAATATTTTCTATGAATATGCCATACTTTCCCCTACGATTAACTCTGTGGTTTTAATTGCTGTGTTGTACAACTTATTATGGTTTATAAATGTAAATGAGCAGAATATAAAAAAATGGGCATCTGTGATCTCTCTATTGAAGGAAGATGAAACTGATCTCAAGCAATTGAAGAACTTGATGAAATAATGCATATTAATCGTGATAGCGAAAAAGTAAATATGACAAAAGTGATAGACATGAAACGTTTGAGTTGAATTGTAATTTTCAAATGCTGCCTAAAGATCTCTATGAAGAAAACTATGAAGCCATAATGTAGCACTTTGCGTTGTCAAAAAGACACAAGCAAGAAAAGGTTACATATGCTATTTGTAGATCATCAAAGAATAGCAAAATTACAATAACGTGAGCAAAATATGACAGTTTTGATTGCAAATAACGTTCTTGAATTGTTAGTGAAAAGTGTCTGTGTGATTTATGTTCTTTATTAAGGTCGCGCACATTTGGAACGGTTTCTTTAGTTTTATTGGATTTTTTTCTCAAATCATCATAGAAAAATTAAAAAGTCCTTTAAAATAGGTAAGTATATTTTCTCTTAGTTAAATTATTCACTGCAATTGTGAATTTTATCGAGCACAGAAAAAATAATTATAAAAAAAAAGGATTGGGGTGACTTGTTGAAGTGATCGCGCGACCATTAACGTTAGTGTGGAGTGGGCGCCTGCTTCCGGGTTAAAACATTTTGAAGGTTTCTCGCTTTAAATATTAAAAATAACACAATTATTCTTCATTGGAATTTTTCATTCGTTTTCCTTATTTAATATTAATTCTAAATGCTAATTCTGTGAGGCTTAAAATTACAGTTCGTTTTAAACTATTTATAATAGGAGCATTCATTTAAAAAATCATTTTATATTTCTGTATGCATTGTTGTGCACTTGGTTTTACTCTTCTTACAATTAAGCTATTATATCAAGAATAATGTATTATTTTTTTAAAAAAATAATCGCAGAACGGGTACTTCAGCCAGTGTACTTATAAATGTATCAGTACTGCACAATGTATTTTATAACTAATTTATTAATACTAATTTAAGAGCAAGTTTAATTATTATTAGTGACTTCCATGGGCTTGTCTTGCAGAGCAAAGGTTTTCAAATGAAGGCTTAATATTAGAAATTGACACTCTGAGTTCTTTTTCTATATTTAGCTGCTGAGATCTATATTTTGTCTTCAAAGCAGCCACCGTAGAAAATCCGGTTTCACAAAGGTACGATGTTGAAAACGGTAAAAGTACACGAAATGCTTTTGTTTTCAGTTCAGAAAATTCATCATCTACTGCTGCCCAAAATTGAAAGAGAGATTTATTACAAAATTGTCTTTTAATTTCGCCACTAGATGTGAAATCTATGAAAATTTCTTCTTCGGTAGTGGAGAGCCCTTCTGGGGTATTTTGAAATGGATCTCTCACCCATTCGTAACTTGCTATCAAGTTGTCCTCAGCAAAAAAAAATATTTTTTTTAAATTTTTTTGCCAACATAGCTAAATAATATTCAATAGTTTTATAAACAACTTCCACATGTTGTTCTTCAGTTTTGTAAGTTTTTACACATTTATCCGCATTTTCAAACATTTCTAGGTTTTTTTGCTTTAAATTTCGGCTCCATAATTCTAATTTTCTACAAAAAGCATTAATTTTATCACTCGTGTCAAACATTTGATCCTTGAAGTTGAAGATTCAATATATTTAATTTCTCAAATATATCGACTAAGTAGCTCAACTTCATCAGAAGTAAACCATCTCGAAATTTCTCAGCTTCCGGTAGGTTTTCCTCTTCTAGAAAAATGATAATTTCATTTCTTAATTCATAAACATTTCCCGCGTGATAACCATCTTGCTTCGCAATAAAATAGCAACGATGAATGCACTGCGCCCATGTCTTTGCAAAGTCCAGAAAAGATTCTTGATTTTAGGGGTCTTATTTTTATGTAATTTACTACAGTCACAACTGTCATTAGCACAATATTCAGGCCAAGACTAATTTCTTTTGAAGCCAGAGCTTCTCTGTGGATCATACAATGTGTCCAGATGCACAGTGGAGATTTTTGTTTCACAAGTGCTTGTATACTTTTAAATCTTCTTGACATTGTACGAGTACCATCGGTGCATATTCCGACACAATTTTTCCACTCTATATTTACTTCGTTTATAAAATTATTTAAAATATCAAATAATGCTATTGCTGTTGCTTTAAGTTTTATTGGTTTGCAAAGAGTAGTTCTTCTATCGCTGACATACCATCCGAAAATCGAACATACGCAATGAAATGAGCATCTTTATTGCTATCTGTTGCCTCGTCAAGCTGAATTGAAAACAATTTATCCGGCAGCTTACCGAAAAGCTGTTGCTCTACATCTTCAGCGATATCATCAATTCGACGGGGAACAGTATCATTTGATAGGGGTATGGATTGCAACGTTTTGGCAAAATTGTCTCCAAACATAGTTTCTACGATCTCAATTGCTGCAGGCAAAATAAGCTCTTCGGCAATAGTGTGAGGCTTTTTACATCTGGCTATTTTATATGATACTTTGTAAGAAGTAAGTAAAGCTTTTTCATTCACTGACAAAGTTTTTTTAAAAATGTTTATTGTTTTTCATATGATTTTAATTTTGATTCAAAGAACTCTCGAGGTTTGTTAATCTACTCACCATGAAGCGTTTCGAAATGTCTTTCAAGTTTATTAGGTTTCATACTGTCTGCTGCCAATATTTTTGAGCAAATAATACACAGGGGCTTTTCTTCTCCATTTACTTCAGTAACGGTAAATCCAAAATTCAAGTATTCTTGAGAATATTTCCTTGATTTAATTTTCGGAACTATGCTCGTCTGTGCACTTGTTGATGCTTTATTATCGTCGAATGTTCGCTTACGACTTAAAAATTTATCCATGATTTTTTTGTTCCAATTTTCTGCAGTAATACTTAATAGTGTGAATTACAACTAACGCGCAAATTATAAAATGTACATTCAAGATAGATTTGGTAGCTATAGAAGCATCGAATCGACCAAGACTGATTGGAATTGTACGAGGTACATCATTATTACATGTTTTGCGCAAGCATCCGATAGTTTGGCCAGACTCTCGCAGACGCTCACGAGAATGCCAGATGTGATGGATATGAGAGAGCGCATCACAAAGTAGACTATATTTAAATTTCTACTATAAGTTCACTCTCTGATATATATCTTGTTCAAATTTTCAATCGTTGATAAAATACTTTCTATTCATTCATTCAAGTTCAAATACATTTTTTAAATTTGTAGTGGGTGACACTTCATGTTAATACAGTTCTTTCAAATTTTAATTCATTAATTAAATTTAAAAAAATGAATAAATAGTAACAAACAAAAATTATAGTCCAAAAGCATTTATAGAAAGGAAAACTTTTCGTGCTGTCCCCTGTAACGCAATGGATAGCGCGCTGGGCTTCTAATCTGAAGGACGGTAGTTCGAATTCCATCCGAGATGGCCTAATTTCTGAGAATGTGTGTGATTTCTTCTTTACTTTACTATTTTCTTACACTAATTAAATTTAATTAATGAATAAATAGTAACGAAAAAAGAATAGTCCAATATCCCATACATAGAAAGGAAAAGGAAAAATTGCAAGGAAAATCGCTTTCTCTTTTGTCGCTTAACATTGTGATTCTGTCATATGTATTACATATTTGTATTAATTGTAACTATTTAATAGAAAGTAACTAAAATAAGTTTTTCTTTGTTGGCCTAAGTAGGAATTGACTTAAAATTTATTTTTTATATTACTTGTTCTAATGACATTTGTACTTTTAGAAATGCATGATGGACTAAATAAATCTTTAATTAAATGTCATTTTGCAATCTGTCCCAATTTAAAAAATGAGAAAGGAAAAATAACATAACATTATAATTATTACTTAAAAGTAATTTGCTTAAAATATATATTATTTAAAAGTAGCGTATACAAAATTTAATACTCAAAGTGCATTATTATTGCATTCAATACATTATTATTGGGGGGGGGCGATGAAAATTATGATTGAAAATTGGGTCGCCGGTAGTGAAAGTTTGAGAAGCACTGTCTTACTTAATTAATTTATTTACTTTTGCTTAAAAGTAGTATACAAAATGTAATACTTATGTTATTAATTTGTATGGTTTATAATTAATATCGCGTATAGTAGCTTTAGCGTCAAAGTGCATTATTATTACATTCAGTACATTATTAATGTATAAGGGGGCGCGATAAAAATTGTGATTGAAAAGGGGGCGCTAGTATTGAAAGTTTGAGAAGCACTGCTGTACGCTATATGAGCTATGGCCAACCAGGAGTACTCCTTCATAGCGGCAGTGTTATCGGAAGATAATGACGTTAACTAACAGGAAAATAAATAGTGCCATAAAGGCCAAATCGTCAGTGAGTGGTTCGAGGAACATTCCAGAGAATTTCAAGTCATGTTTGGCCTTTAAATTCATCTGCCATGGATTCAGTCGAACATTTGTAGTTCTCCTTGAAAAAAAATCGTGTTTCCACTTACCACCTTGCTATATGGGGGATTTGCAAGGTTAATTGTTTAGTATCTGGTGCCACTTAACTATCACAGAACCTGTGACTAACTATCAGAAACTTGTTGATTGAATGACTCACCGAGTTTAGCGATTTTAAAGGCACAAGATGAGCCTATCTTTCTGTTAAACAGGTGGTTATAGTGAAAGTGCTCTCAGTAAGTTATTTTTAAGTTAATACAGTGTTTCTCAAACTGTGGGGCGTGCCCCCCGGGGGCGCTACAAACGTACAAGGGGGGCACGAGCATATCGAAAATAAATGATTAAAAAATTATTTACTGGAATGAAGTAAAATAAAATACTTTCTGACATAATAAAAAATACACATTTACACTGATATAATTTATCTATATCATCTGCGATATTACGTCATAAAAAATTTGAGCTTCTACTTCAAAGCCTCATTTTAGCTATCTTTGATACTGTAACCAAATAAAAAAACCTTTTATTTGATTTGCTGTAATCCCATGATGAGAGATTTTTTATTACGGTTTCTTTTCAAACCAAAATGAGGAAAAACAAAACCCGGATCCATAATAAAAAAAAAATATTTTAGGAAGATAAAAAATTCATCACTGTTATATTATTGTCATCAGCTGTAGGCAGCAGAATGTATTTGCTGCGGTTTGACCTTCGAACTTACTTATACGGTTAGTTACGTCCCTGCTCTTATGTATTTGTTTTTTCATTTAGGGAAGTTGTATATAAACTATTTCTGATGCGATTTTTTCTTGTAAAATATTTTTTGATTTCTGGAAAAGCACAATGAGCACTTTGAAGGATTACTTGGCCAAGATTTATTTCTATGAGTTATTCCCAAACATATAAAGCATAATGAAAAACGTTTTACATAATTTTTTAGAACATCCATATTGTAATAAATACACCTTTAATCCGGAGCGGTCATGCCGAGCACAGAGTGCACGAAATCGGTAATTCTGGCAAAACTGTTTATTTGTTACCAATGACTCTAACACACTATCCTCCTGTTTGACAATCTTAACGTGAACTAAAATATATTTGTCACATATCTCCCTCTTTTTGGGAGTGACAAACATTTTTTTACAACCTTAAGGTACTTGTTTTGACTGAGTTCCCAGTGTGATAACCTTTTTTCCGAAATATTTTCTGTGTCCTTGAAAGTAGGTGAGTATATTTTCTCTTAATTAAATTATTCACTGGAATTACGATTTTTATTGTGTACTATAAAAATAATTATAAAAAAAGGATTGAGTGACTCAATAACCCCACTCGACCATTAGTATCGAGTGCGTGCCTGCTCCAGGGTTAAAACATGTTGAAGTCTTTTCACTTTAAATATTAAAAATTATTCAATTATTTTTGATCGGAATTTTATATTATTGTTCATTATTCAACATCAATTCTAAATGCTAATTCTGTGAGGCGTAAAATTTCAGTTCGCTTAAAACTAATTATAATTTGAGTAATGATTTAAAAAAATCATTTTACATTTTTGTAAACATTGTCGCGTACTTGGCTTTACTCTCCTTAAAAGTCACCGATTATATCAATAATGTTTTATTTTCTTATAAATGAACTCGTGCGAATAGCGGGTTCTTCAGCCGGTATACTTTTAATGTATCAGGGCTACACAGAGTATTTTATAACTAATTAATTAATGCTAAATTATGAACAAGTTTTATAAGTATTAGCGACTTCCATGGGTTGTCTTACAGAGCAAATTTTTCAAAGGAATGCTTATATATATGATTAGAAATTGACCCTCTGAGTTCTTTCTAAAAAAAAGCTGATATTTATATTTTGTCTTCTATGCGGCCACCGCATTTTGCAATATGTTCCAATTTAAAAATTAGAGAAAGGAAAAATAACATAAAATAATTATCCTAATACTTATTTTTTTTTTTTTTTTTGTTAAAAGCAACATATACAAAATTTAATACTTATGTCATGAATTTGTACGGTTTATAATAAAGATTATTGCTTTAGCGTAAAAAAAAGGGCATTATTATTGCATCCATTACATTATTAATGTATGAGGGGGCGCGATAAAAATTGTGATTGAAAAGTGGGGCACCAGTATTGTGAAAGTTTGAGAAGCACTGAGTTAATATGATGTCGAAGACCATTTTTTTCTGTCGAATAATTTTTTCAGTTTGGATTCTAGCGATTATTTCCTTCTTCAGAAGTATTTTGTTTACCACGATCAATGGAATTTTTCTTTAATAAAAATAAGCATTTATATCATTTAATGTTTTAAAACGTTGATGATTAAATATAGTAGTTTTTAAATTTCTTAGCTTAAGTAACTCTTTTTAGAATCTTTAAGGAAAAGTTAAAATCAATTAAAATTATTTTTAGGACTTTTCAGTTAGTAGGACGCATATCTTACAATTCAAATACTTATGGCGACAACATACAAACTATGCACCAATAAAAAGCTTGTTACAAAAGCAGTTGTTACAAATTTTTCTGAATTAATACTAAAATGGCGCGTTGAACGACGGATACTGTTTGCACTAATTTTTTCTGGAGCCGCTAACAATAATTGGAGATGCGTCTCTGTGCCGATTTACTAAACAAAATACAACATTATTTACTACATTATTATACATTTTCTTTATTTTTTTATTACAGTACAAAACTGCAGAAAAAAAAGAGTTGTTTTTTTATACTGGGTTGGAAAAAGCTACGATTTCTTCAACTCTTTCTCTGTTCTGGTTCAACTGAAGCCCTACCATGTAGAGAGGTTTATACACATTGAATCTGTTCAGTCTCAGAGTCTTAAATTTGGTCTAATGCTTAAGTTAGGATAATGGAGTACTAGTACTCACCACTTGACAGTGGCTTAAAACTATTATTGCCTTCTTGTCGTTTCAATCTGCCACTTTAATATCCAATCACTAAATCATCTCTTTCTCTCTCCCAGCTCTCGAAACCACTTAGCAAATCTTTTTTGAAATGCTAAGAGATAAATCTCACTTTGGCTTTTATGATGCCTTAAGAGGTTTCACTAATAAATTTTTTAATACTTAAGGGTCCCCGACGTGAGTCATCAAAGAAGATATCCTAATCCCGATTTAAAAAAATGTAATTCGTGAAAATAACAAATTTTGTAATAAAGTATTACATTAGTGGTAAGCCATTAATCCGAATATTTTAACTAATTTCTATTATTTTATTCTAGTGAACAATTTAAGTGGGATAAAGCTCTTAATATCGAATTTGAAGTCAATATAAGGAAAATGATATTTCATGCAAGGTTTAATACATTGATTGTCTAATTTCTTTTGAATTTCTTCTGCCCAACGTGAAAAATGTTGTATTGACTAACACTTGATATTTCTACCGAGTGGATAATCAGCACTGAAGACAAAGCAAAACACAACAAATTATCCCTCTATCGAAGAAAGCATTCTTATAGATCCTTCTCTCCAATACCTCAACAAAACGACGCTTCGTTTATGTTTCCAATTACCCGCTTCCTTCCCAAATGAGAAAAGAGGGAGCTCCTATCCCCATCTTCTTGGAGAAGGTTTTAATTGAACAACCCCTTCAATGACACGTCGGAGCTGAATAGAGAGAGTTGCTTAGAAATAGCCCAGGGGCATCCATCACCTCGTTACATCCCTTCTGTTAATGAGAAGCGAGTCTTGGTCTTGTTCCTAGCCGCCCTTCTCAAGAGGTGGCTAGGGAACAAATATTCTTTTCCTTTGAGCCTCCGATTGGGCGATAAACGCTCATTACTTAACGTCTTCACTTAAGATTTTCTATGATGAAAAGAAAACTGTAGTTTCTTCAAAACTTTTCTATTTATTGCATGTAATCAAAATATTGAATATGTGTGTATGTAACATATACATACTCGTGTATAAATAATTATATTATAGTTTTCAGATAATAATAATATAATTGCTCTCTCTTTAAATTTCTGTACATATGCAAGCAAGTGAGTATATTGGCGCATTTATTTGTACGCATAGAATTAAGTCTTAAGCAGGCATACGATAATCGAAAAAAATTTCAATGCTTGTATTACATTGGCATAAAATGCCGAGTTGATTTATTTTACGATGTACATTGATGTTAAAGTTTTTTTTTGTCCAACCTAATAATACTATGCAATTAGTATTTTCAGTTTAGTTTGAATTAATTGGATTCGGCTATATTATTGATGCGCTAAAATAGACCTACTTTCGTAGGGTCTGGGTTCAAATCCCGGAGAAGACATGGATGTTTGTAAATGTATAGTTTGTAAACATTTGCTGCATGGGGGTACGATAAATAGCTGTTGAGCCGCAAGTCCTCTCGTGAGGTTGGTAGAAGGGGAAGAGCGGTGGGAGGCCTCTGACCACCCCTAGGGTGTTCTCCCTCAAAATTGGGGTGGAATAGAGAAATCCAAACTGTGTGTGTCTCAGACTCTGGCAACTTTCATTTCTTCCCTTCGGGAAGGACACGGCAACAACAACAATTATTTACTGTAAAGTACAAACACTTCTGATTCTATAAAATATAACAGTAAAAAAGAAATATTGAAGCTAAATTTATTACTGATATTGTAAATTTAGTACATCAGCAATAAATGCAGTACATCAAAAATAAATTTAGTTCATCAGAAATAAATTTAGTACAAAAGGAAAATTATTACAAGTTCAGCCTTTTGCGAGGTGAGAATGAAGAAGATATCTGCATCGAGAAGAGTTGCCACCACGACTGATTAAATCACTGCTACAAGGCTAAGCATTGGATTGAATGTCTTGTTGTCTGGAATGGTAGCCCATGCTTGTCCCCACCCACTGTTACACTTAGATCAACTTTAGCAATGAATGAAGGCAAGCTGGTAGTCCATACCTGCTTTCCTTCATTGCTAAAGTTGATCTAAGTGTAGCAGCGGGTGGTATTCGGTGGACCAACATCATATTCATTGTTCGTGTTGTCCTGTAGAAATGTGGCCATAGGCAAGCTCTGAAGGAAAGGGGAAGGGGACAAAAGCTTCAAACATTATGGATGTAGAGTTGACTGGTCATTGTATCGACAGTATGTTCTAAGGGGGGAATGGAAGTGGAATACAAAATTACCCCTAAATTACAGTACCTAGTGCTGAACCAATATAACAGTTAACTAGACAATGGTTGAGTATCCTATTTCTATTGCAGTCCATGCTTGCCTTAGTAAGAGTCCAATGCTTGCTTCTCTCCAGTAAGTACGTGCTGGCGATTTCTGTGAACCATCGTAAAGATATTGCTCAAGCCATTTGGCTATTCAAGTGCATGATTCCGTGCACCATTGAGGACACAAATACATGTGGTTTAAAGCAAATAAATTGACGGTAAGGAATGCATTGGGAATATTCCACTGTACCTCAAAAGACATTGATTGGTGGATGTAGATACTGTGTATTCTGCAGCAGACCATTTTGTTGTGATATGGTTCCTAAAGTGACTGTTCGATCCATTAATATCATGGCTCAGAATATGCCTTTTGTCACATGTAGTTGTATGATGAGGCTGGGGCATTTGGTCCTAAATCCATTGATTGTAGAATGGCACCACTATTGCAAGGTTTCGTTCGACACAATAACTGATTTCTCAGAAAGAAATTTCTATTTTTTGATTGGTAACACTTCTCCCTCTTTCGAACTCTAAGATGTGCTCGAATGAAGCTCTTACTTTTTCCCCAGACATATTGAAACTTCTTATGCAATAGAAACACATGAAAAAGCAATCCCAGTACTTCAAAACAGCATTCTACTCTCCTCTTTTATGCTGCTTTTTACTGTGGTTCAGGGGTCAGTGATATGTATCATCGTTACAATTCAAGTAATTTACATATCTTATCGCGGTATGTGGAAAGTGAAAAGTCCATGAGGTTTGGATGCTTTCTTCATGGAGTTGCATTTTGTGTGATCTATAGTATATAATTTTTATTAAAGTGCCTTATGTGAGATCATAATCAATTTCTTTTTAAAAAAAAATTGGAAAAAAAAAGAAAATGTGATCTTGTTATACCCTTGATTAAAAAGTTAATATCTGTATTGTTTTAACACATTATAACATAAACTTTTATCTTTGTTTTGAAATTTAGAAAATGCGCTATTTTCCCAATATTCATTAATATCAGTAAAAAGAATAAAGAAATGAATTCTGTTTGTACTTAAGTAAAGTATAAATCAAAATTCAAGCAGAGTGATAATTTTTATTTTGCGGACAATTTTGTTATTTTATAAATGATTTTTTATCTTTCATGTCTGGTTAATTGATATCATTTTGTAACCATATTTGAAATATGTTTTGGATATCTTAGAAGAGACATTTTGAAAAGTAACCCTTAAGATAGTTAAGCTAGGGAGAATTTCCTTTACAGTTTTTTAGAAAATTTTTATCAAACTGAAAGAAAAAGAGACTCGCGCGCGCACGTATAATCGGTGGTCCATTTTAGTCAAGTTGCGCTAAATATTCCTTAACTTATGAAAAACGTGCCTGTGATCTAAGTTAAATTCTTATAGAAAAAAAAAATGACCATGATTTGCAAAAAGTTTAGGATAAAATAAAAAGAAAAAAGAAAAGAAAAGAAAAAAAATATTTCTAAACCGTACTGGTTGTTCGTGTTTTCCAGTTTTTCGTATTCCCGCCTGTCACTAATCATCTAGGGCAGTGACTTTTAAACTGTAGTCCGAGAACCCCTGGGGTTCCCCAGCGATTTTCTAGGGGATCCGCAGAGTCCTTCATGTAACGTTAAGATTTTCCCCTTTTACAGACTCTGAAAAAGTCCTTGAAGAAAAAATTAAAAGTTGTACCATCCTAGAATGGACTAGGGACTAAATTGCCTTCAATGAAACCATTCTAACCGAACATGTATTTCAATCAAGAATATTAATTTAATTTTTTTTTTGTTTTTCGCAACTGCTTATAGCTACAATGTAATTTTTTTTAATCAACTGCTTTCTTAAAGGAAAAAAGAAGTCTCTTAAAAATGCATGAACAGCAGAGGAAGACTTAGATTATCGAGGAACCCTTAAACCACTCAGCCATGTGTTGAGAGACAGGGAGGGGTGTTCAAAATCTTGAGGGGGGGCGATGTTAAGTTGATACATAAATGGGGACCGCGGTGATCGAAAATTTAAGAACCGTTGACCTAGGGAAATTATTCCTAAGTGTTGTATGATTAAGTCCAGAGACTGAATGGTTAGTGCATCGCGCTTCCACACTACAGGTCCGAGGTTCAAACCCCGGGTTGGACAGGGTTAACTCAGCCTTTCATCCCTTCAGTAGATCGATAAATGAGTACTAAGCTTACTTTTAAACTTAACACTATGTTTTTCGCGTAAGGTTGACCACTTGACCGGAACATCTGCTCATGCACCTTAGGACCCTAAGTTGCGTATACTGCGCTGGGCACAATAGACCTTGGCGCTCATGAGCCGTTGCAACACAGAGTTAAGTTGTATGATTACAAAATCGCCTTCAATGGAGGAACCGTGATTTATGCAAATGGGAGTTTCTTTTCAAGTCAAGTGAAGACAGAGAGGTAGTCGATCGTCGCCAGACTGATACTTAAGTTAAAATCTTAGAGTTATAGTAATAGAAAAGCTATCAGAGTCAATAAAAATAAATCCCAACGGAGAAATATCATCAGGGCTGCGGAATTAATCTTCAAAGATATAAGTATTTCAATTAACTGTTATAGGTTAGTAATAGAGTTTACCGGTCCATTTGCTAATACAAAGTTTGATAGTAAATTGATACGTAAAATAAAGGTGTTGCTTTTCTTAATATGTCTTCTGATTCTGTGCAGTGACAGCAGGATTGAAACAAGGGGATCCCTAAAACGAAACCTATACATGTAAAGACAGTTTGTTGAATTCTAATAAAAATTTTATGAATATTAAATTAGAATTTCTGATGTTCAACATGATGACATTATCATGTAATGTGTTGGGCTTACTCTGTTAGTATTGACATATTTTAAAATATCTAAGGCAGTGCTTCTCAAACTTTCAATATTTGCGACCAAATATTCAAGGAAAGTTTTCATCGCCCCCCCCCTCCATACAATTGCAATGCTTAAATTCAAAAGCTATAATATGACTTTAACCTCTTAAGTGTAACCGACGTATATAAACGTCTTGCTCAGCCAAAGCGTTTATTGCCCTGGACGTATATATACGTCTTTCCGAAGTAGGATATTTTTTGTGCACTGCTATCTATACAATTATTCAGAAGAACCTCGACAGTGTTTGTGAAGGATTTACTTATTTTAGAGAATTTATATTTGTTTATTTCTTTACCCTCCCTTCCCAACACATCACATGTGCGCGCCTAGGTGGCAAACGGTGGCATTAGGGAGTGAATCACGTAACTTTTAATCAGCAGTTAATAGATTAATTATAAACCCAAAAAGTTATCAAGATAAGTGATAATTTTTGCATATAATATTACATACGACAAGCACGTAGAGTCACTGGTAATTATTAAACTTGTTCTTAATTTAGTAATGTTAAATTAATTATAAAATACATTGTTCAGTATTGATACATTTATAAGTATATTATGTATGAGTGTCAGTGGCGCACACAAGGGGGGTCCTGGGGGTCCGGACCCCTCCAAAGCCCTTGATTTTTTTCCCGATTGATTATAATTTTCTAAGTACATAGTACGTAAAATTTAATTAAGTATTTGTTATTAATGATTAATTTTATTAATTAATGCTAATTATTTATTCAAAAATTAGTTTTTTACTGTGTTTTGTTCCCGAAAATCGACAAAATCAAAAGGAGCATGATAGAAGAATGGTAAACTTTCGACCCCGGACCCACCCTCTCCTTGAAAAATTCCTGTGCGCCACTGATCAGTGTAAATGTATATTTTACTTTTTATTATGTCAAAATTTCTTTTGCTTGTGTGCGTGTTTACTTTTAATAAATTAAAATAATTTTAAAATAATCTTTTGTTTTCAATTTTTCAAAATGCTCGTGCCCCCTCGTAGAGTTATCACGCCCTCCTCTTGTTGTGCGAGGCCCCACAGTTTGAAAAATGCTGATCTAAGGACATTTGAACGTCAATCAGACAAACATTATTTTAAAAATAAAGTTTGAAGTTATATTTGACGATATATAATTTTAGAAATTGATATAGTCAGTGATTATTCATTGCATTCGAGATAATTAGATTTAACTCAATTTCCTCAGAAAATTTCTATTCGGGCAAAGTTTGGGAGTTTAAAACTGTGTTAAGTTGATGAGAGAATCTTAAACTACTTGCTGGAAGAGTGGTAATATGATTTCATTTTGAGGCAGTTTTATTTAAGTATGAGATTTGTGATGTATACCAAAATTTACAAGTTTTATCTATTATGTGGTGAAATTAAGCGTGTAAAAGAGTGACGTTATACTATTCATTTCCACTGGGGTTTTAAAATACACTGCTGGCCACCGTAAATGCAATACCAAGAAAGACAACGGATAGCACAACAAAATTTATTTTGTAGATAACATGTTGACCAAGAATCAAATGATTAAATTTATAGACTTCTCTGAAGTGTGTTTCCTGTCAGAATCAGTAGCCAGAGTAGCCTTTATTGTTGGAGATTACCGCTGCCACACACCTGGGCGACTTTGCATGTGTTTTTGGGGTACAGCAGACGAAGTAGTTTCCACACGTAGCCAAAGTTGATCTGGTGTGGCAGCTGGGAGTGTAATCTGGGTCAATCGTGGAGCAACCATGAATCACGTGTTTTCTATCGGCAAAAGATCCGGAGAGAAAGCCAGCCAGGGAACCAATTTAATCTTGTGATTGACGAAGAACCTTTGGAAAATTCGTGAACGTGTGGTCGCGCATTATCCTGTTGAAATATGGCTGTGGCCAAGCCCTGAACGTAAGGAAGAACAACTGGCTCCAACACCTCGAAGATGTAGCGCTGACTGTTTAAAGTCCCGGCAATGCGTACTAGAGGAGTGCGAGAGTGATATCCAATACCGTCCCATACCATAATACTCGGTGCAGGACCAGTGTGGCGGTGCAGCTATTCAGCCTCCTCTTTCCACGGTGTCTCCAGACTCGAATTCGACCATCGTGGTGTTGCAGACAGATGCATGACTCGTCAGTAAAGACAACTTCATTCCATTCTGCCATCCACATCCTTCTTTCATCGCACCATTGGCGGTGGAGACGTCTGTGGTTCGGCGTCAAGGGTAGACCAAGCAATGGACGCCTTGCGGACAGACCACTTTGCTGTAAACGGTGTAGAATGGTACGCGCAGACACTGAATTATACGTTACAGACTCAATGCGCTGTGCTACGGTTCGTGATGTGACTGAGTGATCCGTCACTGCCATGCGCACAATTTGTCTGTCCTCACGTGAAGAGGTGCACTGAGGTGGATGCGATCGACCACGTCGGTCCGTCGTACCCTCCTGCATCCAACGGTCACATATCCACATTACAGTTGTTTGGTTTCGTCCAACACGACTCCCGATTAATCTAAAAGATAATCCACAATCTTGGTAGGCCACTATCCTTCCTCTGTCGGATTCGGTTATTTGATCAAAAGCTGATTGCTATTTTCTACGAGACATAACTGATCGTTTTTTGAAAAAACCACAAGAAAAACTCAATTGCCAAACTTCAAATCGTCGAAATCTCCAAGCCTTAAATAGCGCTTTGAGATGGCGCCCCAGGCGCGCATGGTGTGTATCTGCCCTGAAATTGTAATAATTTGCATATCTCACCTCCGCTAATACATGTTGTAAATCTCAGGTTATTTGCAGGCTTCCTTCAGGCTCTTGCATTTACGGTGGCCAGCAGTGTAGTAATAAGTGAATAACTTGCATTTTTTGAACGATCGCATTGAAGTATTTTGCCCTGATCAAACATATCCGAACCAACTCAATGTATATTTTAACTATTAGACTAGAAGTACTCGTAATATTTTATTACGTAGATCGGGATTCGAGTATTTTATGCTATCGTTCGCAAATAGAAAAACAGTTCTTCAGGATCGATGTAAATTTACTGTAGAAAAGCAATTCTTGAAATAAAGGATGCAGTACTCAATTTCGCTTGGTAAATCTAAATCTTAGAAGGTTTTCACACCTTCTACGGCACTCAGACACAACTATTAGAGCCGAACATACAAGTATGTTTAAAGAATATTCATAAGCACTCGCTCATCCTGTTCAACAACCGAAGTAATGGCTAATGACTGGTCGACTTTTTACGGTTAAAACAATATCATGTAATCGCTAGTCAAAATTAGATTATGATATTTGTAGATTTCTCCATTAATTTCCAGAAGAATCAATATGATTTCGAACTCACCAAAAATGGTCTCCAAAATCGCCAACATGGTTGCCAAAAATGAGGCCAACTTGGCTCTATCGCCATGATTTCGCTAAGTTTCGATTGAATCGCCATTATAATATAAGAAACGATGTTGCTAGAGAATATTACAATTTGTACATAAAATAAATACATCAAAAAGTAATGCAAACGTATTACGGCATCCAGTTATGAATTATTCATACTATTTTAAGTATTCTTTACACAAGATTTGTAACAATATATATGTTATAAATATGGAAATACCTCACTTGACTTAACTCATTTTACTGGTAGAATCTATTTGTTGCTGTCATTGAAGGATTGAGGAGACTCCTTGGTATTTTAAAATCTACATTTTATTGACAATCGGAAACATCAATGGATAACACGAACAACAAGAACCTCTGCAAGCAAAACAAAGGACAAAACCGTTCTCTTTCCGCTCCGGTGATCTTAATTCTTTTACAGTTTTTTCAGCCGAAAGCAAATATAATCATATGATTTTCATTTAGGTCTTCTGTGTTTGGTGAGAATACGCAGATGATTCAATATTGCATCATCTTATCATGGCAGTTATTTAGGAGATAAAGTTGAGGTTATATATATAACAATCTATTTTATTTTTAACACAGTTAAACTAAAATTAACCATCACGTAAAGTCTTAGAGGGCTGAATGTCCCCATATGTTAAGTAAATTCCCTCGACAGAAAATTTAAGTACATTATAACATACATAAAATGCGTAACGTTTTGTCAGGTTGGGAGTAACTGTGTGATAGTTAAAAGATTCTATAGCATTTAATTTTACCATAAAGAGCTGCTAACCCTAAAATAAACATATATGATACACTAAAGAATACGGATTACAGTTCTTGAATGGTTCTTATGTAGTGAAATCTAAGACCACATATAAGGCCACATTTTTTTTACTACAATTTCACGGAAACATTTCTTCCTTGTACGCCTTAGACTAGCAAATTAATTTATGCTAATAGTGGTCGCATTTTAATGTCTTTTGTTTGTCTCACGAACCGTTCTTAATTGTCATTTGATGTTTAGAAATTTTCGCTCGGACAATTTTAATTTCTAAGACTCGTGGATAATTCTTGTTTCCTCCTACACACTGCTTTCCGACGCTCCAATGTGAAAACCGAATACTTTTTTCTAACTAGAAACTTAATTTAGAAGCATCTTTTAATAAAAGCAAATTAAATACAGCGCAATTACGTGAGAATTTCTTTCGGGACAAAATATTCTGTAACAACTTTATTATTTCGTATCCTTTGCCTCATTATCTTTTTCTTTTTAAAATCAAGGATTAAAATTTATAAATGAGTGTTTTTTTACAGTAAAAGGTTTAATTTCTTGATTTAGAGAACATAATTTTTGCCAGAAAGTTTTGAATTAAATGCTATTTTAAATGTTATTTTGGATACTTTAAAAAAATCAGTTGTGTGTTTTATTGGTACTATTAAAATTGAAAGATATTTTTTTTTATATTCTTTTTGAGTAAAACACCTTACAATTCTTTTTCTTGAGAAAAAAAAAACTTCTTACATCACTACAGCTCTGCCGACTTTATTTTACCAATATTTTTATCAGAACTTCCTTGTTTGTACATGCAAGTAATAATTCCCTCCAATTTTCTTTCAAAAGGTTTTAATTCAAAATGGTTTTGAGCACTCCAAGATTTCCCATGATGATTAATTTTTATTTTACCACTTAATGGAAACTAATTATGATTTTATTAACAAAACACTAAAACTTCTCCATTTTAATACAGTATGATGCAGCAGTATGATGCAGCTTTGCATCATCAGAAAGGACCATACAGAACAGATTTTCGCAGAAATCATACGATTTTAACAGCTTCCGGGTGATTATGACTATAAAAAATGAGATCTCAGGAGCAAACAAAGGACGCTTTGGTGACCGTCCAAGATATGAGCATATTTATCTATTTGTGTTTGTGCTGTACTTTTTACGGTTGATTCCCAAATGCATTAATTCAAGTCACGTATTATTTCACCCTCCCCCAACACATACGCATGTACATACACGCGCGCCTAAAAAGATAAGTTAAAGGGCAATATCATGGAAGAAATGCTCAGAGCTAGATGCAAATTTTGGGATTATTAGAGATGAGAAAAAAACGCATGTTAATTATTACATTTGTGTAAGGATCTAGTCACATCTCACCCAGTACTTAGCGATAAAATCCATCTTCGTACTTGCTGTCGCTGACGGACACTGAAAACGGAATTACTGTTCAAAAACACAGAGTATGTCTTGGTGACAAGCCAGATGAATAACAGCTATCACACACACTGCGGAGCAAGATAGTATCTAGGAGCTGCATGAACTCGGTTTCTCGATACGTAGAATTACCATTCGAGTTGAATTGGGTATGAGTATAATTCTACGATGAATGAAAAAATTAAAACAGGATCATCTGTTACATAGCGGAGATTGTATGGATCGCTCAGATGAAGTACAGATCCCACAGGCATGCATGCAGATTCACCAGATCATTCATTGAGTTCCATTTAACATGGGCGTAGAATACATCCTGCTATTATTAGAAAATTTATCCTAAATTCTACGCAACATGTTACACGAAAAATGGCTGAGCTCAAGGCAATCAACCAGTGGAATTTCTTTAAGTATTGAGCACAGGGCTTCATTGCTCACTTAGTGACTACAGTATTACCACTGAACCAATGAATAATATTGTATTCTTTTTTTCGATCAATTCTTGTTTTATTTAAGGAGAAATGACAGTATGTGGGCTTGTGCGGTGGTTTCCAGGACAATGTCTCTTGCTAGTTCGTATCCGTGAGCTTCACGTCAGCCCTATACCAGACTTGATACTTTTCAGTAGTATCATGCTCGGACATTGAATATACTGAGTGAGCCTTAATGGATGTTTAACCTCGAGCCGGTATTCAACGTAAGTTGTTTAACCTGTGGCTCGGCCTTTTGTACAAGCAACATTATTTCAGAAAAAAATGCCTGGTAACATCATACGATGAACACTCAAAAGCTAGCATGGAAATGATATTTTTTAAGCTCGGCAGCTTCATTTAATCTCTAAAATATCGAACATGTGTGGGTTCTTACCGGAGGCATGGTGCACCAAGTACCACAAGCACATACTGTTGTAAGAGTTGAGATTTGCAGTGAGCTTGACTTGACAAGGAATATCTCAGGGTACCATTTATGGCCTTGACAATATGCCTTGCAATCTTGAGGCCTACATAGCTGCTCATTAGGGAGATTTAAACGCTCAATAAATAGTTCTCTAGGGCATATTTTTGTTTGTCCCTTTCATTACTTACATGAGTGTTATCTACCGTTCCTGTATTTTTACACACATTTCTTCACTTCACCTTTGAGGAAAATATTTATGTACTGAAATTTTTTCCCATGCTTTCTATTTAGTATTATTTACTTCTAATTTTTCTAAGCCATACATGTGATAATTAAATATATAATTAATAATTAGTATATAATTAATAATTAGTAAACCAAAAGTCAAAATTTTAAAATTAATTCAGGCCACTTTATGAATTTTAAGTCAATTACTATAAATTAATTTTGAAAAAAAAAATCATCCTTTCTATCTTCAAGATTAGAATTACTGATTAACTGATTTCTTAGTAGAAAAAATATAGCAAAAACGGTTATCCCGATTATAAGCATATATCTTCAAAACATCTAAATTATTTTTTATTGTAAATGTTACTGTATATATTAAATTTTTAGCGTCGTTGAAACCAGCGATCCCAGTTTATAAAGAGACAGCTAATTATGCTTTGTAATTATTTAATCCATTAAATATTATTCAATTTAGAACTACTCTCCATCAACATAATTTGTCCCGGCCTAGCCTTGTTTAATATACAGGGTGCGGCAAAAAAACTCGGACAAATTTCTTGCCTCCTAGAAAACTTAACGAATTTCCTTTTAATTGGTGTTTTCATGCTTCTTTATCTAACATTTTAATAATAAAATATTTTTAAATATATTTCTTATTTTTTACTTTGATTTATATATTTTTAATAATTTCGAGCGAAAGGTCTGCTATTTTAGAGTTGTTTCAGCAAGAAAAACGCGACAGTTCGTTTGCTGAACGTACCTCAGCAAACAGCGTCTGATGCAATCTGCCGTTTTAAAGAGCTTGGCAATGATGGTCGACATCCAGGAAGTGGGAGAAAATGTATTGTAAACACTTCAAAGAATCATAAGGCCATCAAAAAGCGAGTCCAGAGAAATCCGAGGTTTCCATGAGACAGACAGGGGAATAAGTGACAGATCGGTGATCTGCGAGAATAGCAAAACCAGAGCTTGAACTGAAGTCTTACAAGTTGCGAAAAGTTCAGCTTCTCACTGAAAAAAAAAACTCGTACGGCTCCGAAGATGCCGACAACTTTTGAGACGGGCCACAACTCAGCTTTGGGAGAGATTCCTTTTCACTTCTTTGCAGTTCAACAAGTTCATAACTCCCAAAACGATAGAACCTAGTGTGAGGACGCTCCAAGCACATCGGCAATTGTTGAATCATGCCAACATCCAAAGTCGTTCATGGTCTCGGGGCGGAATTTGTGCAAGTGGTAAAACATCTTTGGTTTTTGTGGAAGAGGTCGTTAAAATCAATCAAAAAGTGTGCCGAAGAAACATTATTGAAGCTGTAGTACTTCCGTGGGACCAAAAGCATTTCGAAAATTCAAATGGAACACTTCAACAAGACTCTGCACTAGTTTGCGAAGCCAAAAACGCACAAGAGTGATGCAAGGTGAATTTTCCAGACATGATATCTGAAGAATGACCATCTACTCGCCGGCTCTCAATCCCAAAATTACAGTGTATTGTCTATTTTAGACTCCAGGGTCTGCACTAAACCACACAAAACATTGGACTCTCTAAAGCAATCCCTTCTGTGGGAATGGGGTGGGTACATTAAAGGTGAAAGACTCGAGGCTCATTGTTAAAAATTTCTGCAAGCGTTTGCGCCTTTGCATTGCTGCGAACGACGGTCACTTTGAAACCTATTAAATTTATTTATTAGTACGAGTGTACTCTTATTATATTATTATTTGTTATATTTGTTAATTTCTGAACTTTTTCATAAAGTTATGTAAAAAATTGTTTGTCCAGGTTTATATATTTTGTGCCAGTCGCAAGGAAAACGATGCTCTGTTCTGAACGTTTTTAATCCTGTCTGATGGAATTCAGTGTTTTGGGAGCCTGCTTTTTGTTAGACTCTGAAGTTGGAGAATGTCATGATTAGAAGAGAGACGATGATACCTCGTGTCTATAAAATACTGCAGAGAGACAGCAGCGAATAATAACGTGTAAATATATAATTTGTAAATATTATAATATCGTGAATAATTAAATTTAAAAATTAACTGAACACGTTTTGTCTTGTTTTGGTGGCCTTCCTGTAACACAATATGTATATCAAAAATTATTATGCATGGAAAACCTGAAAAAAATTATTTTCCTTCTAGTGTTTCAAATAGTAATCCGACGATTTCTTGTTTTACATTTTACTGCTTCCTCATTCTATAAAAATAAAATTTCTGTTTATCTAGGAACTTTAAGGCCATTGAGGTTCGTTGACCTTAACTAGCTTACCAAACAGCCTTAATTCAAGACTGTCTCGTGTTCTTCATTGTATTTAAAAACTCATACTAGTTGTATAATTCATACAAAATTTCTAATTTAGTTATTCGGTAAATAGATATACAATTTAAGACTCTCTAAAATATTTTTGAAAATTAAAAACAAAAATTATATTATAGGTGTATTTTTAAATAAGTTCATTTTATTCACATATGTACATTTTCATTATTTACAAATATATATACTTTTTAAAAGAATCTTCAAAATCAAAAGGTTGCAGCAACAAAGCGCATGAACTAATTTTTTGGAAACACGTGTTTGTATTTATCATGTGACTATGACGTCACTTGAATTTAGCCCATTAATATTAACTTCTAGAATTTAGCAAGCTAATTGATTGCCAATCGTGGCCACATGAAAAAAGGATTTGAAAATGCGAACAACATTTTTACCCTTTTACCCATTGATTCATTTTTACCCATTGATTTAAAGACGCATTAGTGGAAAGAAAATGTATTAAAAATTACTCCGTTCAATTCCTTCTTTTTCGAAGAACAGTCCTAATCTTGCATTAATTTCGATTATAAATTTAATTAATTATCCTTTGAGGTGGTATTTTAGTTTAGTTTTCAGAATCCGTTTTATTCCTTTTTTTTATGGTATTCGTGTGATTAATCTGAGTTTTGTTCTTATTTTTCATTAAATTAGTAGAAAAAGGGAACAAAATACTTTCATCAATGTTTCAATTGAACATTGCTATTGACCAGTATTAAGGCTACACTTTCGGTGTAAGTTCAAAAGGTTAGAAGAAAGGTAAGATAGTATTATAGTAAATCATTACGGTACAGTATGCATGAGAGTTCGAACATTACAGGGCGTAGAATTGCATCCTCCGGCATGTATAGTTTGAAGGAAATGTGGATATAAAGGGATATTCAGAGAGAATGAATGGACTAACTAGTGCTCTAGACTAACATTTATGTGCTTCCGATTCAATTACGACAATGTATCGAAACCGCTGATATTAGTAAATGCCGATAATGTTTAGGTAAGAGCATTTAGTTTAAGATATCATGCAGTTTCAGCAAAGCATTTTCATGCTAAAATTTATATTTTTCAATTCCTCTCTACCATTATATATGTAGTTTACACTCTCTATATACTTATTTATTTATCTTGGCGGAATTTTCAATCGTTAATAAAATACATTTTAAAGCGCTCAATTGAGCTGAAATTTTATGTACGTGATTATTTTGGATGACAATACAACAATTTAACTATAGTTAATAAAAATTAATTGATTAAAACTAATTATTTAAAGAATTACAAATACAGCCACGTTGGCATCATTTTTGGCGACTTGTGTCAAAACTTGAAAAGTTTTTTTTATCACTTTTTAAAGCATTCAGTTGAACTGGAATTTTATATAATCGATTGTTTTGGATGACAATACGATACTTTAATGATAATTAATAAAAAATAATTACCACTTAATGCTCTGATTCTGTCATATGTAAATACATATTTATATTAATTGTAACTATTTAATAAAAAGTAGATAAAATAAAATTTTTCTTGGTTGATCTAATTAGGAATTGACTTAAATATTTTTTTATATCACTCGCGTTAATGCTTATGTCACGAATGACGTAACGTAGTGGAATATGGCGTGAACAGTGGCTTTAAGTGCAGAAATATTTTCGTTTGTTGGTTGAAGATCTCTAACTAGTCTTTGCTAAAGTCTGCTATAAACAAAGTAAAAACATCACGTAATGTCAAACCACGGGTAGATAATTAATACATATGAACTGGTTCTCTAATCTCTACATCTACTCCATTCTTGTATGACTACTCGTATTTTGAGCCTTGATATGTTTAATGAGTATTAATTCCAATACACGAGGGGTTTGGGAATACGACAGGCAAAACACATAAAGCCAATATTGGGAGACGTATTATATAATTTATTGTTACACTAATTATAAATAATATTACATTAATTTTTTGAAACTGGCCTAAGCTAATAAACACAATATATTTTTGTGCTTAAGAGTTTTGGTACTTACGTATTATCGCAACGATCACCAACGTTCAAGATAACTCGCCAAGTTGTCAACCCCAATTTCGTATGTGTCGTATGCACTCAATTGGCAATCACGTCCTTCGTTTCACATAATGTCGCCAGTAGGTTGCCATAATACGTAAGTACCAATTTACTTAATGAAGAAATCATTATTATTTAGCACTTCATCACATAATTTGCTCATATTTCTGTCAAAGTTTATTTTTACTTTTAAACAAGTTTTAAATTAAATGCCGGAAATTATTTAAATGAGTGGATATTCACCTTATATATGAAAAATATGTTTACCACATTTATCCCCCGTAAATGCCCCTTTTTAAGGAATTATATAGCTTCAAAAACAGAACTGTATGACACTATAAATATCGAGCCTTCGCATATAATTTTTAAATCGAAATATTGAGTGTAATTATACAAATATTTGGATATGTTTCTATTTGTTAAAAGATGTTGTGACGGGTTCCAACCATGGGTTTTCAACTAGTCATCTATGGGAAACTATTCTTTAACTGTGATTTGACATTTAAACCACTTTCCGTAGATGACTTAATTTTATAATAATGTAACTACTATTTAAACCCTGTGAATGAGCGTGTTAGGTTAATCATGGAAAGTTAATCGTGAACAGCTAATTGTGCCTCGTGAATCATGAATTGTTCTTTCTGAAATTAGTATTCAAGCTATAACGCCCCTCAGAGCAGTGGAAGTACTAAAGAAATTGGTTGAAGAAGACGGTAGCAGTTTAGGAAAGAGTTCACTACTGAACTAAAAGCGGATTAAGAGATAAGTTACTTTGGAATATCTTATTAGTTAGATTAAGAAATTAGGATTGTTCCCAAGGTTATTGAATTACAGTCGAGCCTCTATATAACGAACCTCTACATTGCAAATTTTTCTATATAGTGAACTTTTTCCTGGAACCATGAACATTTCACGATTTTCTTTGTCAAATAACCTCTCTATAGCGAAGTGCATTTTCTATACAACGAATTTTACTTTTGTGATTCAATTTTTGTTCTTCCTATTTTTAAAGTATTTCTGAGCATTTCA
Source organism: Trichonephila clavipes (assembly GCA_019973935.1). NCBI lineage: Eukaryota > Metazoa > Arthropoda > Arachnida > Araneae > Nephilidae > Trichonephila > Trichonephila clavipes. The sequence continues at coordinate 837,066 of BMAU01020332.1, read as the reverse complement.
AGTTATTATCTCTTTAACACATTTTATGGTGGTCCTAAATCTTCAACTGGTTTTATTAGATCCTAAATCGCCGAGAACAATAGAGTTCTGGTCGTTTCATCAAAGACCCCATTGTCCAGTTCACTAGAAACCTCTTCGATATCCCCCTTCACTCTCAAGGGAGTTGTCCCGTGTCCAGGTGTTCTAGTTATAAAATAATGTATGTTTAATGTTACTTGTCTGCTTTAAATTATAAAATGTCCTTAAAAATTCATTAATTTTAATAAAAAAAATATTTTTTTAATATTGAAAATGCAGTGACAAAAATTCGACATTGTTTTTTCTTGTTTTCCTTGCAGTTTTTCTTTCTTTTTTCTTTTTTGATGGGTAAGATATATAAAATAAACATATATTAATTTTAATAAATGCGTGAATAATTACTTTATTTAATATACAGCATTTATGAATTTAAAATGTGTTTTATGTGTTTTATAAAGTATATTAAAAGATGAACCTCTATAAAACGAACTTTCCATATTAGGAGCTTTTTTGCGGGATTAAGCGACTTCGTTATATAAAGGTCCAACTGTGATTATAAATTGATCATAAAAGGATAAATCCTAAATAAAGGTAATTATTTTTAAAACAATGTCTGCTTCTCTCTCTTCCCTGACCCCTAATACACGTACAAATTCCGGGTTGTGACAATGTCAATTTGTGCTAGAAATATTTAATTATCGGGCAAAAAAAAAAAAAAAGCAAGCGATATTCTTAGAGTCTTCGAAAATGGAATATTCACCTTGAAAAACTAATAATTTCAAACTTGAGCTCAAGATATAACAGTTACAGACTTCCAGTTAAAGATAATGTCATGTTTAAAAATCTCCATTTTAGTTGAAGTAGCTTAGTTCAAGAGTTAAAAAGAGAAAAGGGATAAAATGTGACTTGAAGCTTCATGACGGTGGAAGTCATGTCCATTTTTTATGATTATTGAAATGTGGAGAAAAACAAGGTACTGTTGCAGTGGGGTAACGTACTCCCCTGAAACCTCCGCATCGTGGGAGCGGGATACAATTCTATGGGTCTCAAAACCTCACTGATGCCAAGTACATATTTAACCAATTTGTAAAATATTAAAGGCAAAATCTGATTTTGCAGAGGGGGCCCAATTCTCCGTCACGTCACTGTACTATTGGAATTTTGAATATATTTAAGTAAATATTCTGATGCTTTCAAAGCCTTTAGTAAACGCAGTAAATGTATTTTCGTGTCTGTTAACTTTTCATCAAAAATTAAAGCATTTTTATTAGGGATGGTGCCTTCTGGTAAATTTGAATCAATATTAAATGACGAGAACCTTGACTGCAGTAGTATATATATATATATATATATCTTTCTCTTTATAAAGGTGGTGGCTAAAATGCAATTCCTTAGAATGTCGAAAATAGGAAGGGGCTTATGTAAATAACTTGAAATTAAATGGCGTAATTCCAATAGGATCTAATACATATTATGGTTTTGTATAAAGTCTGAGAGTTTTCATTTAAATACCATATGTTGACGAAAAAGAACATTTTTTTTATATTATAAATGCTTTCTGAAATTTTCCTCGTAAATAGAACATAATCTTTTATCTAAAATAATCTACATTATTGCCACCGTAACTGTAACATATTATCTTCATTTGGTGGAAAAAACTCATTCTCGATGGAAATGCTGAACTTTTAGCGTTAAATTTGTACGAATACATTATCCAATTTTTGCATTTGTATAAGAGTAAAGGAGTCAAAAATATTGTTATATATATTCACTGGTTTGATTTTTTAGATATAGCTTTTCAGTGATACGCGTATAGTAAACTTATAAAAACTGTTTAGAACCATGTATTCATTTGGAAAGTGTCAAGCATTCGAGTTGGCAAACGCTCAAGAGACAATTTACGAATTGCTTTGTTATTTTTATTAAAGCAAACAATTTTATAAATTCTGAGATAAGAGGTATAACAAAATAAAGCAAAAAAGGAAAAAGTAATGCTTCCAACTTAAAGGAACACCATGTTGTTGCTAATTCCACCTGTCTGGCATAGTCAGATCGAGGCCCGAGAAATTCATCATGGCGAAAGGCTAGATTGTACGTTTGTCGTTAGTAGTAGCTTTCAGCACCGTGTAGGTGACAGTACGATTTGGCTCTTTCCACTCCAATTTTGAGGAAAAACACCATGGGGGTGATTAGGGGCTTCCCACATCTCTTCCTCTTCCACCAACCTCAAGAGGGGATTTGTGGTTCGACGGCTATTTAGAGTAGACCCATGCCGCGAAGGCACTATACATTTACAAACATCCATGCCTTCTCCGGGATTCGAACCCAGACCCTACGGCACAACAGTCAGTGACGCTAATCACTGTACCGGATGGGCTACCAATGTAGTAGAAACAAGAAAAGGAAAAATGAAAAAAGTGGCAACTAACTAAATATATATATATGTCAGGTTTGAAAAGTTTAGGTTCAAAATTAAGGAAGTAATAAATGAAAATAGAGCGAACTCTTTACCATCGCGTAAGGATTTATGAGTAAACAAGCCTGTTAAAAGGAGCAACGAGCGCTGACGAAGGCGAACGCATACTAAGAAAGGACTTGGCTGGTGTCTCCTCGCTGCGATGTTGTATTTGGTAACACCCGGTTGCGCGGCAAAAGGTCCGCCATGTTAGATTATATATGATGAAAGCGTAATAAAGGAATATTGTGAAGATGATGCCCTCCTCATTTAACCAGCAGGCCTGGGGCCTGTCATATATATAAATATATATATATATATATATATATATATATATATATATATATATATATATATATATATATATATATATATATATATATATATATATATACGACCTAATGACTAAATGAAAATCTGCATTCAACACAAAACCTAGGTTAAATAAATTCTAAAGAAGAAGCAGACTTACGTATATTTCCACGTATAAGCCGAGAATGTTTCATACTTTTTTGCACTTAATATAAAGGGGTCAGCTTATATACATAGATCTTAAAAAAAAACTGGTTGTTTAAGAGACATGGTTATTTGTAAATATTTTTTGCTATCCATGCGCAAGTGATTTCAATCTTCTAATTTACTGGTTGCCTTGAATGGAACTTTTATTCTAAAAGAAAAACAGATGTCTCATAAAGCCTTCAAAAGGGCCAGATTTCGAATTTTCGAACAGTTCTTAAATTCACTCCTCGGGATGCCTGAATGCACGTAATCATGCGGCGAGTCTTCCTCCGGGGCATGAAATATAGCATGAAAAGTCAGCATGTGGTATTAGCATTAATATCATATGCTAACTTTTTTACTGTGTCCCCCAAAATCAAAATGTTTTTTATCTACTATCGAACTTGCTTCTCTCTTACAGAGAGATTCAGTGGCCAGAATGTTACTAAAATTATTTTCAAGTGTGGTCACCGGTTGTTAATGCAGTGCTTCTCAAACTTTCAGTATTGGTGATCCAATTTTCTATCATAATTTTCATCGCGCCCTCCCCATACAATAACATTGTATGGAATGCAATAAAACAATGTATTTTGATGGTAAAGCTACAATACGACTTTAATTATAAACCGCTCAAATTATCAAGATAAAAAATATTACATTTTGAAAATAATTTTTGTATATGACATTTCCATGGGAGTCAGTATTAATTATTAAACGTGTTCTTCGTTTACTATTGATAAATTTATTTTCAAATACATTGTACATTAACGATACATTTATAAGTATATTATATCGGTATAAATGTGTATTTTATTACGTCAGAATGTATTTTGTTTTGCTCTCTTTCAGTAAACTCATAGTTTTTTTTTAAGTAATCTCTTACATTTTCCAAATGAAAACACTGTCGCACAAAGTAAGATTGGCACAAATAGTATTCAAGATAACAAATGAATGGAGAATGGAAACTTCAAATGGGCTAGACCACACATAAAACCATCATCGCTAGCATCTGGTGCTTGAATTTATGTTAGTTTAATTGGAAATTATTCCTCTTGTTTAATCCATTTGACAACATTTTTACTTCATGGCGACATGTTTTTGAATTTTTTTTTCAATTAAGGTTATATACGGATTTTGGGTAAATTTTCGAAGAAAGATTTGACTCTGGGCTTATACACATGTAGGCATATATTCGGTAATGTATGGTATGTCTCTTGTTCAAGACATAAATTCACCTAATACCCGGGTCTAATTTTTCCATACCATCCTCTTCTAATACCTTATTCCTTATATCTTATCTAAAGTTGCCGCGATGCAGTATATTAGTTTACGTTAGTTTAATTGGAAATTATTCCTCTTGTTTAATCCGTTTGACAACATTTTTACTTCATGACGATGTGGTGACCCCCTGGGTCTCACTTTGAACACCAATTAATTTGAGGCAAAGAACCACTAAGAGCCATTTTGAATAATAATAATATTTATTTATTATTATAATTTTCTCAAAAAAAATATCTGATAACATATAATAGTATTATGTTGCGTCACTTAAAGGGATTTGCCTTTATATTAAATTAAATTACTAATAATGCAATTAGTTAATAATTAAGCTCAAGATCAAGTAGGGTCTACCGAAATAGGAGATCCGAGAAATACACGTACTCGAATTCTTAACTTTCATTAACTTTAACTAAGTCGCTTAAACTGACCCATATTTTAAGCGTACGCAAATTATATTTACCGCTGGCTTATATCAGCTTTCTGGTGCGTCTAGCAGCACGACGTCTTGACGAATCTAATCTCCTTGAATTTTCTGAAAATGCGTTTAAAGTTGCTGGCTCAATAGCCATCCATCATCTCTTTGCTATCTCGCAACGCTCGACTTAAATACCTTATCTAATTTAAATATCCCGTTCATCTTTTTGGAGTTGATTGGAAATAAACGCGAATTTATATTCCCCAAAAAGACGCCTAAGAAGATTAGTGGAAAGGTTCCGTACAGATTCGTCACAACGAGATGTTTAGAAAATATTTTTTTTTCAATTAATGTTATATATGGGTTTTGGGTAAATTTTCGAAGAAAATTGGACTCTGGGCTTATACACAGCTATGCATATATTCGTTAATGCATGATATGTCTCTTGTTAAAGCAGTGTTTCTCAAACTGTGGGGCGCACCCCTAGGGGTGCAATAACCTTACAAGGGGGGCGCGAGTATATCGAAAACAAACTTTTTTAAAATAATTATTAATTTATTGAAAGGAAGCAAAATAATAATAATAATAATACATTCTGACAATATAAAAAAATTAATACACTTATAAATGTATCAGAACTGCACCATGCATTTCACAATTAATTTAACAGTACTAAGTCAAGAACATGTTTAATAATTACAAGTAACCCTATGGGTACGTCAGGAAATTATATACAAATTTAATACGTATCTTGATAATTTGGACAGTTTATAATTAAAGTTGTATTGTAGATTTACATCAAAGTGTATTATTATTGAATTCAATACATTATTGTTGTATGTAAGGGCGGCGCGATGAAAATGATCATTGAAAATTGGGTCGCGAGTATAGAAAGTTTGATAAGCACTGTGTTAGACATAAATTCACCTAATCCCTGGGTCTCTCATCTTTCCATATCATCCTCTTCTAATATCTTACTTCATAGTTCGTAAAAGTTGCCGTGACGCAGTATATAATAGAGTAGATATATGTATTTTTCATTTTTCAATCTGAGTGCGAGGTTATAATGAGCTTCTGGAATATACTATTTGATGTCATTTTTGCTACTCTATATATGAGTATGATCCTCATGATATCCCAAAGGAACGCACAAAATAACTTTTTCAAAATACATTTATCTTCACCCCCGAGCAATATTTTTCCATTATTCCATCATCACAAAACAAATATATCAATGTAAGATATATCAAGGACACATCAATACATCTGTTGAATATATCTATCTTTCCATCATGCTTCAACTTCCGGATTTTATTACCTCTTTTGAATAAACTCACTCATTTTCTGGAAGAGAAGGCTTTCATTTCAAACGCATTAACAGCGGAAGGAGATACGGTAGAATAACATTTTCTTTCCTAATGGAGACGAACGATGAACAATGCAGTCATTTCCTTCCCCATCCAATTTTCTAAAGTTTTAAATTTTCAAATTTTTAGCACCATAATTTCTGGTGCTAAAATTGGTCTTATTACGGTTTTGTTTTCAGTATTTATATCGAAATTTTTGTTGTAGCTTTTGTTGTTTTGTTAAATGTTACTTGATTATTCATAACTGTTTCTGAATGAAACATTACAGGGTGAAATTATTAAATAGCTATTAAATAACTAACATGCATCACCCGTTTTTTTGGGGGGAAAATTATTTTTAGGAAGATTTAGCAAAACTTTTTAAGTTAAGAAAAACGTAATAAATAAAAATAAATTGCACACTATGTAATTTTAACGACATTGATATACTTCGTGATCCCTCTGAAGTGTCACAAACCGCAGGATAAGAAATAGTTTAAGAAATAGATATTTTATTACCATTTAAGTTTGATGGTCATGATTTTTCGTTAAATTTACTGCATGTTCTAAGCTAAAAATGGCTGTAAAATATGATTCAATGTAGCTGTCTTAAAACATGCGGTTTGTTACACTCTGAAGGGCCCATAGCATATATATTATACGTTTCAATGTATTTGATTGGATTATTTAGAAGGTATTTCGTTTTTCGTGCACAAATTATCATAATAAAATCATTATTTAAAATACGAATTAAAAATATTTTTATTAGTTAGATAAAGTAAATGCAATAAAAATAACTTATAAAACTCTATAGTTTTAAGTCTTAGTCCTTCTTCCTCAATAATTAGTTTCTTTTTTCCCTAATGACCCACATAACATCAAACACCTAAAAAGCACTTTTTCAACCTAGTCGGATACTTTAATGTTTGAGTACTTTTATATCTGAAAAAATATTATGAATTCGGCACCTATTCTTTAACATTAGCGGAAGATAGCCTTAAGGACGACATTTACTATAAGAAAAGTTTGACAAGCATTGATTCTCAATCAAAATAATTGAATGGAAATAATACGTTTAATTTTTTCTACAATTACTAAGAAGTCCTACATCATTAAGAATATCTTTGGGTTTCAATGTAATAAATAAAATTCCCTTTTATAATTGGGTTTATTCTGTGTGTGTGATCATCTTTTCTTAAAGATATAAGAGTTTAAATATATGATTCCTTTTATTATTCTTTATGATCTTAAAATCATTTAATTTGTTTTATAACCACCTATTGCCACACAACAAACTGCATTCCAAGCACGTGTATTGCTCTTTTTATCCATTGACCAATCCTGAAAAACGCTGTTAAATTTATCTTTTTCTTATTTGGGGCTATTTAATTTTTTACTACAATTGTCCAATATTCACTTTTGTCTGTTTCCTTTGATCCTAATCAAAAGGTAACCCCATTCTTCTATTTTTTTTCTAAAGAAGGCATTCTGGATTCAAAGGGTAACTAGAAAATAGAAAAACCATGATTGGATGGAATCCAGGTTCTTCATTCATTTTATACGATCAAAGAACATATCTTCTTTTTGCTCTGCAGAAAGAATCCCAATTTTCAACAAAGGTTTAAGCGGACGTGTGCTGGGCTCCTGTTGATTCTCCCCGGATAATCCCATGTTCCCGGTGATTCAATTGAGATGGCTGCTTTCTCTAAAAGACCCGTTTTCTTCAATTCTCCAAATGAGCCGGGGATTTACCTAAGGTTTTTTTTCCAAAAAAAGGATGGTCCATTTTGAGAATAAAGAGGAAATGGGGTATTCGGAATGTATGGTCATTTCTAAGATCTTCTGCCTTCGATAGCTTAAATTGCTTGTATTCGTCTCTTTTATTCAAAAAGCTGTGTAAATTTTTGTGTTCCACTTATTATGAATTTTTATCTACTGAATACAGCTATTAGATAAAGAAGAAGATATTAAAGCAACAAAATACACACAGGATGTATTCTATTCAAACAGTTTACGTAACCTTGATAAAACGCTAAAACTAAGAATTCAAGAAATATGATCTCATAATGAAACAATTAGGAAAACTTTATTCAGAAGCATCAACACAGTACATCATGTTTGAACGTGGATTGTAAAATAGGCGATTTCATCCGATCGTTGATATGAATCAAATTGCGTTGTCCATATAAATAAAGATAATTCTTGAAACGGTCAACGCGCATTTGAGATGTATCTATACCAAGCAACATCAAAATCTTTTTTGTGCTAAAAGGAATGCTACGATAAGAACAAATATTGGATTATTTTAGATAGAATCTTGAAAATTTAAAGCATTACACTAAAGTGACGAAAGTCATGGACAGAAATATGCATAAAAACCCATCAGAGGCGTACCTACCGTCGTATCAGCCGTATCAATGATACGGGGCCCCCAAGCTACAGGAGCCCCAACAGATGAAATTCGACACTTCCAAATAAGTCTTATTTCCGAGATCATTATTACAGAATTTCCAAAAAAGGGCACCAAAAGAATGTTGATACTGGGCCAATTCAATACTAGTTACTCCAATGAAACAAATGATAGTAGAATCAAATATTAGAATTACAAATGAGTAGTGCATTGGCAGAGCATTCATTTGAACTTTACTGATTCTTGTAAAAAGGTTTCTCACGTGGTTACACCGCATGGCAGGAATTAGCAGATTAGACGGGAGCAAGCATATGGCATTCTTTCTAGGAAATCATTAACAAATTCAGTGTCCCCATATTAGCAGTTGCTAGAGTGAGGCAAGAATACCTGATTTCAGATATAACCTTCCACCATTGACAACGCAGTGACCGAACACGTGCACTAAATGACCGAGAACAGCGACGTGTGCGTAGAATTGTCATTGTTATCATACAAGTAACCCAGGCATGAAAATATCTTAACAAGAAAAATGAAAACGAGATTTCAAGCGAAACATACCACAAACGTGTCCGTTAGGACAGTGTGGCTAAATTTTGCTTTAATGGGATACAGCAGCAGAAGACCGACTCGATTTCCATTACTAACAGCGACGACAGCGACTTTCCCGAAGTCAGGGATGTAACGGTTGAACCCTAAACCACTGGAAAACCATAACTTGGCCGGATGGGTCTCTATTTCGCGTTGTAAAAACTTATGGAAGGGTTCAAGTGTGGCGCAGACTCCTCGAAGTCGGGGACCCAAAGGCACTGTGCAAGCTGGGAGTAACTCTATAATGCGTAGGCTGATTTTAAATAGAATGACCTCTATTTCACGGTACATCTAAACTGATTATTAAATGAAAATGATTATGTTAAGCTACTTGAAGACTACTTGCAGCCACATCTATGGATTTCATGTATCTAACAATGGGTGAATTTTTTACGGATGGCAATGACCCACGTCACCAGGCCACAACTGCTCGCTATTGGTTTGAAACACATTCTGGACAGTTTGTGCAAAGAAGTCAGTTCATGCAGAAAATCCTGTACTCTCAACACCTCCGCAATTATGGATGGCTTTGGAGGAAGAAAGGCTCAATATTTTTGCAGCGGACTTCCAATGACTTGTTGATTCTATATTACAGTGAGCTGCTGCTCAAAATGAGAACTGGCTCGATGTTTGGAGGAATCTCTTGACTTTTGACTCCTCAATGAATAATAATTATGTCATGAGATTTTCCTCTCAGAACTTTTGATATTTTTGTTCAAGATTTTACTGAAAATTAAGTGACACATTTTAACAGAGGAAAAATAATATGTAAATGAGAAGTACACTGCTGGCCGCCGTAAATGCCACACCCTGAAGAGAAGCATGCAAATAACATGAAATTTACAACATGCATTAGTGGAGGTGAGATATGCAAATTAAAAGAATTTCAGCGCAGATACACATCATGCGCGCTTGTAGCGCCATCTCAAAGCGCTATTTAAGGCTTGGAGATTTCGACGATTTCAAGTTCGGCAATTGTGTTTTTCTTGTGTTGTTTTCAAAAACAGATAAGTTATGTCTCGTAGAAAACAGCGATCAACTTTTGGTCCAGAATCCAAGTTCGAAAGAAGAAGGATAGTGGCCTATCGAGATTGTGGATTATCTTTCAGGGAAATCGGTAGTCGTGTTGGACGAAACCAAACAACTGTAATGCGGATATGTGACCGTTGGATGCAGGAGGGTACGACGTACCATGTGGTCTATCTCATCCGCCTCAGTGCACATCTTCACGTGAGGACAGGCAAATTGTGCGCATGTGACGTATCGCTCAGTCACATCACGAACCGTAGCACAGCACATTGAGTCTGTAACGAATAATTCAGTGTCTGCGCATACCATTCCACACCGTTTACAGCAGAGTGATCTGTCCGCAAGACGTCCATTGCTTGGTCTGCCCTTGACGCAAACCACAGACGTCTCCGCCACCAATGGTGCGATGAAAGAAAGATATGGGTGGCAAAATGGAATAAATTTGTCTTTAATGACGAGTCACGCATCTGTCTGCAACACCACGATGGTTGGATTCGAGTCTGGAGACCGTGGAGAGGATGCTGAACACTGGTATTGCACCGCCACACTGGTATTGCACCGGGTATTGTGGTATGGGGCGGTATTGGATATCACTCTCGCACTCCTCTAGTATACATTGCCGGTACTTTAAAACAGCCAGCGCTACATCTCCGAGATGTTGGAGCCAGTTGTCCTTTCTTACCTTCAGGGCTTGACCACAGCCATATTTCAACAGGATAATGCGTGACTACATGTGAACCGCATTGTCCAAAGGTTCTTCGGCAATCACCAGATTAAATTGGTTTCCTGGCCGGCTCGCTCTCCGGATTTTTTGCCGATAGAAAACATGTGGTCCATGGTTGCTCAACGATTGACCCAGATTACACTCCCAGCTGCCACACCAGATGAACTTTGGCAACGTGTGGAAGTCTCTTGGTCTGCTGTACCCCAAGAACACATTCAAAGTCTCTTTGAATCAATGGCGAGGCGTGTGACAGCGGTGATCTTCAACAATGGTGGCTACTCTGGCTACTGATTTTGGCAGGAACCGCACTTCACAGATTTCTATAAATTTAATCATTTGATACTTGGTCAACATATTATCTATAAAATAAATTTTGTTGTGATATCTCTGGTTTTTCTTGGTGTTGCAGTTATGGTGGTCAGCAATGTAGTATATAAAGTGATATAAAATGTAGTTAGATGCATATTGTAATATTGTCAAATAGAGATAGCATTCATACAACGAGATAAATAGTATTTCTTTGCCTAGACGATATTGCTAAGTCTTTATTTACTATGTGGGTAGTTCATATAGTGAGTCTTTTAGATAAGTTTCTGTTAGAAGGTGACCAAATATGATTGCATCCTGAGATTCATCATTTAAAATTATTGTCAGAGAATTCATCCTATTCGCTGTATTCAGATAGAAACAATTTTAACTGTGTAGGATTAAGTATTCGTAGTGATCTTTTTCTTATACTTAAACTAAAGAATAAATAAATATGGCTGTTTATTCCTGTTTATGGCTACTTCCTGGTGTCTGTTCATTATGACGTCTCTATCATCGGCTTTGAATCCAAATTTTACGAGCATAGAATAGTCAGTGTTTATGAATTTTTTGGAGTATTGTTACAAAGTTCGATTAAAAGGCCATAGGCCCATATATGTTTTTACGAGATATATCCAGGTATAAAGTACCGTTTCTTTCTATTGTAACTGCAGCAATAGTATCGGAGTTCGACTCTTGCGCACATGTGTCTCTGGTTGATTGCCTGTCCAGGGACGCTATTACAACCAAATTGTGTTATTTTTACACGCGTAAATGATCGTTCAAAATATTTAAGACGGTTACCGATCCCGTTGACTGTGAAGTACGTTCTGTAACCTGTTTTTAGCACGCCTGGAATGTTTAGCCATTTGAACTTTATTGTCAACTTCTTGAAAATGTTTTTCAGTGATGTAATGGGGAGAAATTGGATTCTCGACAGTTCATTAAAATGTGCTCTAGTGTTCACGACGAAGCGTAGACTGGGTGTGGCTTTTTGTTGTTATTGATGGTTTGGTTGAAAAAGTGGATGAGAAAATTCTTCAGAACAGACAGTTCACAATAAGATTTCTTTGTGAGGAGTTTGCACAAAGAGTGGTTCAGCAGTGTCTTCCTTCACTGGCGGCATCTTTCTTTGAGGAGGTTTAATACAAGTTGGTTTCTTAATATCAAAAATGTCTGAATAATGGTGGTAGCTACGTAGAAAAATAAATTCTGATATACTATTTTGTTTTGAAAAAGTTATTTGTGGAAGTTTGTCCAAAAAGTTACTTAAATTCCGGACACCTTTCTTTTAAGTGGTTTCAAAGAAAAAATATTTGTTCCATATTTTAATATACTTTAAAGATATATTAAAAAGTATCTATATAAAATATTTTAAAAACAAATTCATTTTTCATAGTAAAATTATGAAAATTTTTGCATGATATACTTGATTGCAATACATTAATAAGTATATAAACGCATAATAATGGAAATCAGTAGCGCTCACCGGAATTTTCTAAAGGGGGGTCAAAGCCTACCATTCTTGCACCATGCTCCTTTTGATTTTGTCGATTTTCGGGAACAAAAACAGTAAAAAACTAATTATTGAATAAATTATTACCATTAATTAATAAAATTAATCATTAAAAACAAATACTTAATTGAATTTTACGTACTATGCACTTAGAATTATAATCAATCGGAAAAAAATCAAGGGCTTTGGGGGAGAGGGTCCGGACCCCTATGACCCCCCCTCCCCCTTGCATGCGCCACTGAGGGAAATATATAATGATAGAAATTTTAAAGATAAAATTTTATTTTTTAAAATTTTTATTTTTACCAGTGTGCATTATTTAAAAGTGAAACATGCTTTATAAAATTTAAAAAAATAACAACAACACAATCAAAATAATAAAATAAAGCTCAATTTTAAATTTTCAAGTGACATTCCGTACACTTTTTTCGGAATAAATCTATACAATTCTTAGAAAATCACCAGTACTCCTAAAATATTCTCTTTAGGAAAACAAAACAAGAGCAAAATTAATTTCGATAAACAACGTATATTATTACACATCCATTATTATTATACGACCATTTGCTTATGGTTTCATCTTGCCAACTCGGTCTCAAATGAGAAAAGAGAGACTTCCAATCTGTTCCTCCTCCTTTTGGGAAAAGATTTTAATTGAACAGGCCTCTCAATGGTACACCCAAGCTCAATGGAGTGGGTTGCTTAAGATTAGCTCTAGGGTTTCCTTCTCTCGTTACATCTCTTCTATTAATGAGAAGCAAGCATTAGTCTTCTTCCCTTCTCTTGGGGACTTCTTCACCCTCTCATTAGTTTTCTTAGTGCTCTATAATGTTTGACATTCATTTACTAACACCATTGACGACTGCTTAAAGTGCTAGGAGAATTGTAGTGTTTAACGTTTCAATACGATTTAGAAATATTTGAAAGTGCAATTATTTCCTTTTTTTATGTATTTATATATTACCGTTAAGGTGAATAATTCAATTATTTCATAGAATAACAAGGTATTTCATGAAATAACTAGACGAATCAGTTAAAGTGAATAATAGATGAAAAATTTCATACTTTTCCTAGTTAATCTGTGAAATAACTAGGTATAGGAAATAACTAAGTAAAGACCGTTAAAGTAAAAAATAAACAATTTCAAAGATATTTTATAAATTAATTGATCATAAATAGCTACAATCTCTCGAAAAATACATTTATCTCTTTTATGGATGAATAATTGATAAATAATAAGGAAACGCAGATGATATAATTTAGTATTACTCATATTGCTAACGTTAGTTAAACAGAAAGGGGAGAAAGGAATATGTTAAAAATTAATTATATTTAAATAGAATCACATAAAAACAAGCTGTGAAGGAAAACCGTTGCTTCATAAGAAACATAAGAGTAAACTTTTTAAAACAAAAATATAAGAGAACATTAATTTAAATTTTATGGGATACCTTTGTTTTATTTTTCATTATTTATTAGATCAAAGATTACTGCGATGACACTTTGGATTGGACTGCTTATTATTTTTGAAACAAGCCCACTTTTTACCATTACATAATTTTTTGCAAGAGCACTTTTTAAATCCTTGTCCAGCACCGCAACTGAGCGGTTGCAACAGATCGAAGCGTTGTGTCACTATTTGGAACTTCTTCAATGGAAATTAATTCTCTCTGAGATATACTGAACTGATATCTGAAGTACAATTGTTTTAGGCCTTCTCTCGTTCCTAATAGGAAAAATCCTTTATAAAGGAGCTTGCACTGGTTCAAAGAAATTTCGCAAATGCCTTATTTCGTACTTTAACGACAAAGTAATCTTTATTCTATAGAATACCTAGTTAAATCGAAGAACTCAATAACTTTATATACTTTAACTGACTTGTCTAGTTATTTCATGAAATACCTAGTTTTTCAATGATACTAACGATTTTATACTTTAACAAGGTAACATATATATATATATATATATACAAAGGTTATATATATATATATATATATATATATATAAAGGTTATATATATATATAAATTATATATATATATATAACGCCCCTTAAACCCCCGTAACGCCCCTTGGGGTTCAAACTTTGCAAAATCCGTTCTTAGCTGACGTCTACTCCATGAAGGGAACCTACCTACAAAATTTCAAGTCTGTAGGTTTAATAGTTCCGGAGATATCGTGATTAGTCAGTGAGTCACTGAGTCAATGAGTCAGTGAGTCAGCCAATGAGTGAGTGAGTCGCTTTTCTCCTTTATATATATTATATATATTTATATAATTATTTCTATTTTTAAGCTTTTAGACGTACAGTCTTGAAATTTGGTAAGCGGATTCCTTTCATAGAGTACAGATCCGCTGCAAAATGGGTTTCGGGAAAATCGACTCCCAAGTGGCGTTGTAGAGTATTAGGTGGCGTTATAGGCAATTAACTCCTTTTTTAAACTATTAGACGTAAAATCTTGAAATTGAGTAAGCAGATTCCATTCACTGAGTAGAGATCTGTTATAAGATGGGCTTTGTGAAAATCGTTTCCTAAGTGGCGTTGCGGGGGCTTAAGGGGGTTATACATAATTATTTCCATTTTTAAACTATTAGACGTACAGTCTAGAAATTTGGTAAGCGGATTCCTTTCATACAGTACAGATCCGCTGCAAAATGGGTTTTGTGAAAATCGACTCCCAAGTGGCGTTGTAGAGAATTAAGTGGCATTATAGGCAGTTAACACCTTTTTTAAAGTATTAGACGTAAAATCTCGAAATTTAGTAAGCTAATTCCATTCATTATCTGTCATAAGATGGGTTTTGTGAAAATAGTTTCCTAAGTGGCGTTGCGGAGGCTTAAGGGGCGTTACAGATAATTATTTCCAGTTTTAAACTATTAGACGTACAGTCTTCAAATTTGGTAAGCGAATTCCTTTCATGGTGTAGAGATCCACTACAAAATAATTTTGGGGAAAACTGATCCCCAAATGTCACTGAGGGGGATTAAGGGGCGTAATAGATAAATATTTCCGCTTTTCAACTAATAGAACCACCTGCTTGAAAATTAGAAGCGTAGTTCCGTTCATGGAATAAAGTTTCTTTTACAAAGATTTTTGCGAAAACCGACCCCCAAAGGAGTGGGGTTGCGAGGGATTAAGGCGTGTTATAGAAGAATTCCTGTTTTTGACTTTAACTCATTTACTTAAAATTTGTTGAGCAATTTTCTTTAGTTGAATAGAGTTCCACTAAGAATGGATTTTACGAAATCAACTCCAGGTGGAAGCGGGGAGAGTTATTGGGGCGTATTGATAGATAAAATTCCCGTTTTTGAACTGCTAAGAGTATAAGAATAAAATTTGGTTTGCATGCTTCTTTTGTTGAATTGGAGTCCGCTAAGAATGCCGTCAACGAGGTATTGATGATAAAAATTCCGTTTTTGCTCTGTTAGATTTAGACTTGCAATTTAGCACGCATGTTTATTTTATGGAGTAGAGATCCACTGAAAGTTGCTTTGGTGGAAATCCACTTGATTATTAGGTTAAGTGAACGAAAAAAATCTTTCTACTTCTATTTTAGATATAAATAGAAATTAGATATTATAATTTATGTTCTTTTTATATCAAGGGGCGAGAGTGTAACAGCTATAAATATATTTTTCACTACAATAGAATTCTTAATGCTAGATATCAATAATTAATATATATTTAAACAGTATACATATATACAACAACGTGAAATACCCAGTGAAGCGGGTGGGTAAGGGCTAGTATATACACTGGTGTGCAAAAATTAAGGACGAGACGGTTTTTTCAATACAACTTTGTACAAAATCTTTCCAAATCAACACATTTAATACCGTAAGATCCCCAATACGTAAGGACATGTGTAATGTAAGCAACACTTACTAAAAGAGAAATCAGAGGGATAAAAAGATTCTTTATTGAAAAAGTAGCATGGAGCGCAATGCGACTGAAGGCCGAAACATCTCTGTGATGGGTGTCCAGCAAGAAACATCCGGTCTTTAGTAGGGGATATGATCTCCCCTGACTGCTAGGCAGGTTTCACAGCGTCTGCCTATGCTGAGAATGAGGGTGTCAATGAGTTGTTGAGGCATTGCTGCCCATTCGTCTTGCAGCGCCAATCGAAGCTCCCGAATCGTTACTGGTGGTAAGGTACGAGCTGCCAAGCGTCTGCCTAGAAAATCCCATACATGCTAGATGGTATTGAGATCCGGAGATCGTGCCCGCCAATCCATACGTTCAATATCCTCACTCTCTAAGAGCTGTTCGGCAGCTACTGTGCGATGACATGGTGCATTGTCGTCCATGAAAAGGAACTGCAGACTCATAGTGCCTCTAAAAAGACGCACATATGGAAGAAGAATCTCGTTACAATAACGGGTCACGTTGACTGAACCTGCGTCGAAGATGTGAAGGTCTGTACGACTACCAAGCATGATGCCTCCCCAAACGAGAACACCGCGACCTCCATACCTGTCCCTTTCAATGATGTTCGAGGGATGATTGCGGCTTCCCCGCTCTCTCCAGATAAGTATGCGATGAGAATCGCTACTCAAACTGAATCTACTCTCATCTGTAAAGAGTACTCGTCCCCATTCATTGTCTCTCCAATTCCGGTGTTCCCGGCACCACAGAGAACGCCTTCTCCGATGGGCAGGCGTTAAAGTTACACACCGTACAGGGTGTCTTGCAAACAGACCACCACCGTGCAGTCTTCTGGCCACGGTAAAACGCGATATCGGTCGTCTAATCGCCTGTGCCGTGTGTCTAGCGATTTCTCCCGCCTGTTTCTTCTGGCCTGTAAGACAAAGTACCGGTCATCTGCGGGTGTGGTTCCTCGTGGACGACCACTACTGAACACCCGGATAGCTGTTCCTGTAGTTTGAAATTGTCTCCAAAGTCGTGAAACGATGCTGTGAGCAATTCCGAACTCTGCAGCCACACTTGTCACACTGCGGCCTTCCTCCAACTTCCCAATGATTCGACCTCGGGTAAAAGCATCCAGATGTCGTCTAACAGATTGATTATTTGCCATTTCTCGCTGAGGCAGCAACTCGGTGTGATTTTAACTGCTATACGGCGTGCAATCTCTTTGCCAGAAATACTGATCTTACACCGACAACATGCTTTATACTACTCAGACACTCCCCCATTACGTCTACCTGCATATCTGCGCATGTGCTACTGTACATCACCTTACTTAATCTCCTGATTGGTCTTTCTGTCCGCTCTGTCTCTTCGTTCAGCTGATATGCTAATTTTTCGACTTCGTCCTTGAGGGGGTCACTTCACGCAGCATTTTCACTATCTCCGTAATGTTAAAAATGACCAAGTTTAAGGAACATTTTTTAAAAATTGGCTGGTTGTACAAACATGAATTTTTTTTTATGTGTATTCATTGTATTTTTTTATTATTTTAATGGGAGCATTTTTCAAAATTTTGATTAGTTTTTTTAAAAAAATTCATATGTGGAGTAACACGTCAAAAATTTTAAAACGATGAAAATTCTTGTACATTTTAATCCATAAATATTTTTTGAATAATTTTTTTGACAAAATCTCTCATTAAAATATTTATTTGTATAGTGTTAACATATGTGCAAAGTTTCAAGGCTGTAAAATATAAGTAGTTTTTTCAAAAATGTTCCTTTTGTGTTGAAATTTACACTTTTGAGAAATAGTGATTTAAAGTACAAACTTACTATTAACTAATGCATACCAGAACTATAACTTGGATTGCTAGTGTCATCCGCAAGATCATCTTCTTGCCTACATTTTAATTGTTTGTTTTTAATTCTGGCTTCTTTGGTTCATTATAAAACTGACTATTCTGTTTTCCTAATACACGGATGATCTACTTTTTGCAATGCTCGATATTAGTAAAATTCAGGTGTTGAATGTTTAATACATCTAAAACTTTCAATTTGGTAATGAAGCTTTGATTATTTAAGTATATAGCTTCATGTACTATAGTTTTTGAAGTTCCCAATTGCACAAACTATAGTTTTTGAATTATACACCAAAAACTATTTCCACTTTCACTAATATTTTGAGTTTTATCAAGCAAGCATCCAGATAAATGTTCAAGATTAGTGACCTCTAAATACTTTGTTTATGTAATTCCTAATTACAATAGGTAAGTCGTGTTTATGCTTGTATGTGTAACCTTTCAGTATGTGGACATATTAAATCTACACCACAAGTCACATCCCATGGGGCATAAACCGTGTCGTAGATTCAAACCTGTGAACATTTTATCAAAAATTATAGCCCATATAGCTTGCCTTATGGCTGACAAATTTTCCCGAGTTGTTTTGAACAGCAAAAACATAGCAACTTTGCAATTTGTTTATTTCAGCATCTGTCAAGCCATTACGGCATCCTAGAGATTTTTTGTCTTTAAGCTTTCTGTCTTTTAATTTTAATTTTAAGGCCCTAAGTCATGTCCCCATCATTTTCTCAACATGATTAACACATTCTAATTGTTCAATATTGACATATCTTTAGATTCTAAAACTGATTTGTATGCTTTAGAGTTCCCATATAGTCCAAATATTGTGTATATCGTAAATTGTGTAATGTCTGCGAGTGATGAGAGATACAAAAAAAAAGTGCACCTCTTCAACTTCCATTCCCCTACTATTTTCAATGTAACTTGCCGAACACTCATTGCTATGTACATCGCTGTTAAAATTACACAAACATTTCTGCGGTAATATTTTAGCATCAACAACTTTCCCAGTGTCCAAACTAACTGCCGTAACAACACCATTTAGAAATATATAGCTTATTTTTAGCCAGGTACCATTGATAGCCACTGGTACATTTGGTTATCCATTATTAAATATTGTTTCGGCAGCAGCTAAAGCCATAGACACTTTGGTTACTTTCTCTGTCACATTATTTAATGTATGCATGGAATCACAAAACCACTATGGTGTATGTGACAAATGCATAACTCAGCAAAATATTTTTGCAACTGCTACTTTTTAAATAGACCTCATAGCATATGAAATTCTATTGTGTCCACTTCATATAATTTTGTACCTTTTTTGATTAACTACTGTTTTAGAAAACCTGGTAATAAGAAATGTTTGAATAAGTCCACAAAAGTTACAACATATTAACAATTTTGTAGCCAAACCCTAGATTTGGTGACCAAAATTTATGTGAATACCTTGGTTTTTACATTAATTTTAGGTAATTAATGTTGTTTCAAAGCACAAAAGAACAGTATAATGTCAGGAAAATTTCCCAGAAACATTCAAATGAATTTAAAAAAGAAACATACTCTTTATTAAACTTACCTAACTTAGATTTTAAAGCTGATTTATTTATGTTGAAATTGTCTGACTTATCAACATTTAAATCCATAAAAGTTTGGAATGTTGTACATTTCTTTCCAAACTCTTTCGTTTTTAAACATTTTTTTACTTAACAGAGTTTAAAAACGTTTTGTAAATGTTTTATTAATGTTTTTGATGGAAAACACTATTGAAAACGATCGCAGAAAATTCCGTTGCATTTAAGGAGGTAAAAAATAGGCTGTAAGTAAACAAACATCTATAACTATTCACTTCACTTCTTTCCTGGATAAGCTGCTGATCAAAATAAATTCTTTTAATCAATTTAAACCATTTGATAAGGCTGAAAAGTAGCATGTGTCTTTTGTTTTGATTTGAGAGGGCGTGGCAATCAGCGGTTTTGGGGTTTGACAGATGTAAACAACTTTTAAAAAAAAATAATATTAAAAATACTTCTAATTAATTTATTCTAACGCTAGAGCAAAAATTTAAACTGCATTAGAAAGAAAAAGAATGGTATTTTATGTTTCAATCAAAATTGAAAAATCGATTATTCATGGATTTTCGTGAAGTGACCTCCTTATTTTTGCACACCAGTGTATATATATATATATATATATATATATATATGTATAATATTATTATTATTAATTTACTATGATTTAGAACATGGATGTCTAAATTATTATTGTTTGAGGGCCACTTTACAACAACAAAAATTTGCTGGACAACACATACAATATTTTCTCACAACAAATTTAAACAAAAACTAACTATTATGTGGTAACTTCTTTTCATGGATAGGTACATATTTATTTTATATTTGTAAAAGTTTCGTTTAGTTTAGTTTGGATTTCATGAAGACGGAAAATATTCAATTTAATGAGACGGTTGTATTGGCTTTTGTTGAACAAGCAAATTGATATCAGGTTCTATAGACGAGGTTTTCATTCTTAATGCATTTTCAAAATGTTTGTTAGTGTTCTTTGTCCTATTTTTGTTTTTGTATGCTTCATTCTGGAAAATAATCGTTCGCAAATATATGTACTGTTAAAAGTTGAAGACTTTAAAAAAGCATGAATGTGAAAATTATGAAATTTATCGCAGGGTATTCATGTTTTTTAAAACTCGAGTAAAGAAACATTCCCCCATTTTTTTTTCTATTGAATGTAACTTTGAAGTTCAATGCATTCCATTTGAAGATTTGGAGGCATTGAAGGTAAAAATTCACCGTTGAGGGGATATATACATAATTTGAAATGTAAAATCTCATGACAAACTATATATAAAATGTTTTTATTCAAATTTTATTTCAAAATAAGTGTCAATGAATCTATTATATATGAAAAATGCTGCACATATTTATTTCTTTAGTAAAAATATGTAAAAATTTTGCTTTTGGGTCCCATTTTAATAGCTTTTGGGCCACATTTTAGACAGGCATGGTTTATGTCATGACTATGTTTTCATGTATAATTTTCTTTATAATTATATTTCTAGTAAGTTCAACACTATTAGTTTAAAAATTTTACTTGTAATAGGTTTCTTCTTTTTTTCACTATGCATATTTCTTCTTACGTTCAGTCTTATTGGGTAATTTTTACTTTTTAATGGTTTTTTTTATTTCTCATTCCTGCAAACGTTTTAAAAAAACGTCACAGATAACAATTTTTAATTTTCTTTTAGCTATTTTTTAAATTTTTCCTGAGTCTCTTTCCATTTGAATGATTATTTTACTTTAATTTAATTGTTCGATATAGTTGCCCAGTTGATAAAACCTGTGTCGTTGATTTCTCTCGTCATGATAAATTAGTTTCATTAGTCGGGCAAGATGATTTGCATTAATAATTAACGTAAAAAACTTTCGTACAATTTTTGGATAAGATATCTCTAAAATCCTCCAGCTCCTCCTCATCTTTTGAATCATACATTTTAAGTGTAACCCTGTTAAGTGGAGAACAACGTGTACGGAGGGATTTTTTTTTTACTTTTTACTCGACATTTGACTTTATAAAATGACTGCATAAGATTCATGTAATGAGCTTATTTTCTGTTTTGAAATAAAATTGTATTAAAAACTTTGCTTAACAAAATGAATTTTTATATTTATGTATTCGATAGAGTATGTAAATTTTTTAACAAAATAATCCGAATATATATGTTGACAACATGCTATCTTCTAATATATTTTTAGGCAATGATCTTCCTTTGGGTAATGCTATAACTTAAAATAGCAATAATTCATCAGTCACCTGTATTTCATGTCTTATTTTGACACAGTATGCCTATGCTATTATGCCCTGTACTGCCATTAAAAAACAATGAAAATCAGCATTCATTTATTTGTTAGAAAAAGGTATGCACGTTGATGGTTGATATACACTGAAGTGCCACTAAATTAAGGATTAGGACTACGCAAATACTGTAGCGCTGCGCATCATTTATGCGCAAGTGAAGGCACCGTGGTAACTGCTTATTTAGCGCGTACTGTGGTTGTTCTGAATTAGTTGTGGGAATTGCCAGTATGGGTAAACTGCCTGATTTAGACGCTTTTGATTGCAAAAAAATCGTAGGAGCGTAACGCATGGTCATTCAATTTACGAAATCATCAGACAGCTAAGGTTTTCAAGGTCAACAGTGTCAAGAGTATACCAAGAATACATGGATGATGGACAAAAAACTAGTAATCAGGCAAACTGCAAAGGACAATTATCATTGTCAGTGAGTGGTGAGAGACGGCTCAGACGTATTGTACGTAGCCAGTGAAGCCAAATATTAGCTTAAATTACTACCCAGTTGAATGATGGTACCAATCATACAATCAGTAACCTGACTGGGCAACGCTCGCCTCACCATATGGGTTTCGGGATCCGTCGACGTACGAGAGTACTATTGCCCAATGCTCACCGTCAGGCTGCACGTCTTGCCTGGGCAAGAGAGCACAAAGATTGGAGTGTAGAGGACTGGAAACGAATTGCATGAAGTGATGAGTCTTAATTCCAACTACTTAAGAAAAGTTGGAAACCTCTATACCGACAATGTTAAATTGGTGGTTTTCGATGTACCTTTTCTTAAAATCTATTATATGTAAATGCTTAAAAATTTTTATACAATTAAAGTACAACAATCTCATTATACTGAAATAAGCTTTTAGCTATATAATTTTGAGTTTTTTAATAATTTATAAAATATTTTATCAAACAATGAAATTTGACACGTTTTTCGCATAAAAAATTTGTAAAAATTAAAATTTTCAGTTTTTTACAAAATACCCCTTTTAGTATATGTTAGTCATCATTATAAATATGTCATAAAAAACTTACATACCTGTGAGAGCATTATTTTCCTAGAAAAGGTGCATCGAACATCAAAAATTTACATTTTGAGAGAAATGAACTTAAGTGTTTGATTTCTTTTTTATTAAAATATTCCTCCCCATTCTCCAAATGATCTACATTTTTTTAAACTCATCATTTCCCTCTTTCTATTAAAGTATCCGACTAGGTTAGGAACATGATTTTGTAAAAGCGTATAAATGGATAATATTTAAAGATATTTAGTGTCACTTAGATGATAAAATGTATATTATATTGTTTTAAGATTAGTATTACAATAAAACATGATTTAAGGACAATATTTTGACAAAAAATGAACATAGAAAGACCAATTTCCAAAATATTCTCCTTTTACAAAAAAATGCTTCTATTATAATAATATTTTGCCTGTACATGGCCCGGACTTCTGAACAGAGACTCAATTACAATTTTTGAATTATATAATGTTGAAGTGGTTTTATCCATGTTTTGCGACAACACAGGGGAGAAATTCTAAGAAAAGTAAAAAAAAAGCCGATAATTATATCAATGGGTTGTAACTCTGAAAATAATGTAAATTTTTTAAAAATCACATAGTTGAGCAACATTTTGAAAAAAGGTTATTCTAAGTAAGTTTTTTGCCGAAATATTGTATTCAAATAATTTTTTTTGTCAAAATGTCCTTAAATCAATTTTATACGTGTGTTCTAATCTAAGTGACACTAAATATCACGAAAATTATCCATTTATGCGCATTTTAAAATCACGGTTCCGAACGTATTCGGACACCTTGTCTTTTTTCTTTTCTAACTTAATTTGTTTTTTGTAAACATGAATATTTAGCCTTTAACATCATCTGTTTGTCGCGGCGATCCATTGACAGTACCGTATAATCGCCAAGCTCTATATTAAGTTTTCTCAAAATTTCTGGTTTTGATATATTTCCTATATTAAATGATAAAATTGCATCCTGTGTACCCATGATGATTCTTCTACTTGTGCAAGTATTTTCTTCGGTACACAAGACCATATTACTTTGTTTACACTTTCATTGGGATTCTGTGTACCTCCATGTAAACACTTTTTTAGAAATTCTAGATTAAATGTTTTGATTCAACTCATTCGTTCAACTTTTAAACAAAAATAAAATACTTTGTTTACATTTTTCGCCATTTAAGTGGGCGTATCCCAGTTTCAATGATTATTTAAAAATTGGTTTTAAGGGATTCTAATTACCCTAGAGGTTAAAAAGTAAGGTATTTTTAGAAAGGTTAAAATCTATACAGTTTGAAAATGTAAAAATCTCAAAAATGTCATATTAAGAAGATTTTAGGTTTCCAATATACTCCTTAAAGTCGACGTTAGGCCGGGAATATAGCGTCAGGCTCATGCAGCAATGGATCCTGAAAGCCGGGTTGCAACTGTATAAAAGCATGGTGGCTCAGTAATGGTCTGGGGTGTTTTTTCGTGGTACTTTTTGGGATCTTTGTTGCGTGTACCAACGTTACTCAATGCAATTCGATACGTAGTGTTTCTGGGGGATCACCACCATCCGCTTATGCTGTTCTGTTATCCACACGGTAATGAAATTGTCATAAATTGACCACTAGTAGGCCTTACATAAATACTTTTGAGCATCTTTGGAATGTTTTGAAACAAGACGTGAAAGGCCATCACACAGCACCGACGAAACACTGAATTATGGACAGTTTTAGCCAATATTTGGCCAGACATTCTCGTGGAACATTTCCAGAATTGTGTTGAATCTATGCCTTGTCGTGTGACAACCGTTATCAAGACTAGATGAGACCCAACTCGTTACTAGGTAGGTATCCCTCATCCAGTTCTACTTCAGAGTTAATTTTAATATATTATTACTTTTAAATCCTAATTGATTGACTGCGTTTTTTATCAACATCATATTCAGAAGCAATCAGTGGACAATTGGTGACGAACTTCCTAATTTGTTTTCGATATTTCTAAATTAGAGAGTACATGATCAGCTGTGATATTTCAACTTCTTCTCATTTCAAATGTAATATTATGGTAAATTACGCTAAATTAGAGCATTTTGTGTTGTTTTTTTTATTTCAAGTTTTAGCTTTAAGAGAATATTTTTATACTATTTCATTAAAATAATGCAACGTCCATGCAATATTTCTAACTTCTGTAGTGCAATGTCATAAAATCATTCGATAATATTTGTAATGATTTTATCGACTATTAATAATTTACGGGTTTCTTTTTGCATCATAGGCCATAGCAGCTCAAATTTCAAAGTTCGGAATTTCCTGTCAGCGATTTTAAAGAGAATAAGGCAATTTCATAACAAAATTTCATGAACTTTTCCCAGTGCAGAATTACAGGAGATGATCCAGTTAAAGAAAGCTAGGCCTAATATTATTTACGTGGAATGGGGCGGAAAAAAGTGTGGATCAAAACTACTAACTCCTTTATTCTCAACACTTATTGATTCAAAAACGTTCAATTCATTATTCAAATTATCACTCCCTCGATCATTTTTTCCTTATTACACAGTTTAACATGTAAATGAAAACTTAACATCGTTTAAAACTGCTTAAGATTGTATTATGTTTTTCAAATTGTCTGCGCAGTAGTTCAAGGAATTCAATATTACATACCATGAATGTTCTTTTAATAACCCATGTTTATTAAAGATGCTTTATTCCTTCAGAAATGAATTATGCTTACGTAAAATATACTTAATATAAATTAATGTTGTTGTTGTTGTTGTTGTGGCTAATGCCACCTGTCTGACGTAGTCAGGACGAGGCCCACGAAATTCATCGTGGCATGGGCAAGAGGTACGCCTGTCGTTGGCCTTGAGCACCATACAGGTGACAGTGCGATTTAAGCTCAGTGAAACTTCCGCGAAGGGACCATAGATGGCGACACCTCTATCTCCACCTCCACAATTTCTGCAAGTGAACTGAAGGGGAGGGAAATATTCTCCAGTTCCTGCGCTAGTGAATAAGCCCACAAGACTACAGACCCACTGATTTAACGAGCACGTACTCCGTGTGCACTCGGAGGGTATTTGGTGACATCGAGCATCGAACCCAGGCCTTCCGGTCTGGAGTCCGATGCTCTAACCACTAGGCTATCCACGGCCCATAAATTAATGTTGAAGTAGTGAATACAAAATTAATTATATTATCGAATACTCGATAAGTATTTTTAGATAAATATATTAAGGTATTATTAGATACTTAAACATTTAATTTTTCAACATATTTGACTTACCCAGTTTTACAGTTGTGTAACTTTTGTTACGGTATAAGCATTTACATCTGACAATTCCAATTCTTTCATATCTTAAAAAATTATAAATGGTGTAAAATATTTTAATATAATATTTTTAGAACACACTTTAATCATATTTTTTAAAATTTTTACCTTATATATTACTACAATGAGATTGAAATTTTTGAGAAATTAATTTATGAAAGAGATATCCTCATTATTAAAAATAAATAGTTAATCCTCAGATTTAAACAGTTTTAAAGTTCAAGTAAATAAATTAGACAGATAAAATCACATATATGAAATAGGGATTAATTTTAACCTTAAATCTCACTTATTTTCAGAAAGTAATTTAAAGCTAAACCTGTTCGAAAAATAATTTGTCAATGAGCTCTTTCATTTTTATTTAAACTTGTTTGATGTTATCTTGTTTGAGTATAAGATGATTTGAGTTACAATTACACTATTATAACTGCTCAGTAGTTAAAGGAAAAAGTTAATTTACAAAAAAGTTCCAAAAATTTATGGAAAAATATTTTCTTATATTTTTTAAAGAGATTTTCCTACTCGTAGGATTTAATCGCGCATAATGTACAGCATTGAGTATAAAATTATTACTTAATTAATGAACCCTTCTCACTTAATAATGTAGTTTTAAGCTTTAGTGCAGAAAAAGAAAGTAAAGAATGGCAACAAATATGGAGGAAACATATTCCAATTGTGATTTGCAAGTTATTTACGTGTGTTACCAATAATGTGTTCGATAAATGTTTTACCGTTAGTCTTATTTTTCTTTTCTTCTTCTTATTTTTTTTTAATTTCAGAGAAAGGAAGAGATAAACTTCAGATATTTGGTATATTATTCGGAAGATTTTTTAAAAACTTAAAATATTATTCGAAATAAACTCTTTTTTTACTGCTCCCTGATGAATTTCTTTTTTGAGAAATGTTTTTTCTCCCCTGTTGGATAATTTCCCATATAAATGTAAAAAAATCTCAAATTGGTCAATAATCCTGCAAAACTTTTCTAGTACTATAAATAATCCAATTATTCATTGACATAATAGTTTACAAAAATGTCAAAGATGACGGAAAGGTGGTATAAGTGGTTAGGCATTGGCGTTGTATGCTCAAGATTGCGGATTCGACTCTTGCCCAAGTCGGTGGACTTTCATAATGCAAAAAGTCAACAGCGTTCATGTTATATGATTATGCTGCATATAAAAATCACCTAAACTATCCGTTTGGCTTAGGTGTTTTCAGCAAAATTAGATTCCTAGTACAGTCTCGTATCGTCAGAATTCAGGTGCCTCATTCTGTATGAGTGTGTGTGGGGGGAGACTGGGCAGCAACATTATATTTCGACAATTGCTACATACCTATATGGAACCAAACTAAAAAGTAATAAAAGCTCCGAGGGAATGCACTATGTCTACAATGATAATTTCCACACAATCCGCAATCCCATTAAAATTCTTTAAAAATTAAGCATATTTAAGATTAATTACGAGCGCAATGGCACGTGAAATAAATAACAGGTAAAATCGTACTAATCCCAATATTTATGATTAGTGCAGTTTATTATAGAAAACACAACATCTTATTTTTGTACCAGCATTTATGAGAATAGAATACTCCACACTAACATTTCTTCCTCTAAAAAAGGCTTTCCTAAGTACAATCTTTTTTAATTAACTCTAAGAGTAAATCAAGTCTTCTCTGCGTGATCTGCAATAATTCTGTTTAGTTTGTAAATAGGCAAGATTATATAGGCATCATAATTTCACGTAGGAAGATTATCAAATCCTTTATCCTGAAAATACTTGCAAATGAAGATAGCCTCAGCTATGCAAGTAATGTCATGGTATAGTAAAACGATTCCGCTCAACCTGATGCAAATTGCTGCAGAGTACCTAGTAGCGATGTTTGGAAGATAGACATTACAAAACGAAAACTAAAAGAAATAGAACAAAATGTTCTATCAGAGTGTCAATTATTCAGTACGAAATAATATCCGGGGTTCACCAGCATAACATAAATTTTTTTGCTATATCCCTTAAAATAACCTGATTTTTGTCCAACTAAGATTTTTTTCCCCATCTAATATTGCTTGGTTGGACAAGTCAATGTTTCAATGTGTTAGATTAACAAATTTACATAATGCTTGCTCACTATTGAGCGATGGAAAATCTCTCGTGGGGACTATTCACCCGACATAAAGCACGCTGGTTCATGAACGTGTGGTGTGGCACCTGAAAAGATAGCTTTCTGGGACCTGAGTTCTATAAAAGCTCATTAAACGGACAGAGATATCTGTAACTATTACAGAATACAATGCCTGACTTTGTAGATGACATCCCCTGCCCAGATTATGGTCCTTGTGGCTCCATAATAAATGTGCTCCTTCGCATTTGGAGTGTGAAGCGTTTTTTTGAACAACAAATTGTTGGGTATGGTGGTAGTGTTGAATGGCTTCCACGATCACTGAACCTCACTCCACTGGATGTCTTTCTGATGCATTACAAAAAGATCAGATTCATGCAACTTAACATGCAAGTCTTCTGGATGTATATCTCCGAAAAACAGATAATTGAAGGTGATACTTGTGAGGTCTTCCATGCTGAGCAATGGGCTTATAGAATTACTCTTACGAATACGAATGTGTATTGTGAGCAACGGCGAATTCTTCGATAGAAACTTGATATCACTGTACGACAGTTTGCTTTGGCGTTTGTTTTTTAATTCCTACTATTAACTCACACTCTCTATTATATATTTATCTATTTATTTATTTTGGTGGAATTTTCAATCATTAATAAAATACATTTTAAAGGGCTCAATTGAGCTTAAATTATATATACATGATTATTTTGGATGTTAATACAATAATGTAATTATAATTAATGAAAATTAATTGATTAAAA
Source organism: Trichonephila clavipes (assembly GCA_019973935.1). Taxonomy (NCBI): domain Eukaryota; kingdom Metazoa; phylum Arthropoda; class Arachnida; order Araneae; family Nephilidae; genus Trichonephila; species Trichonephila clavipes. The sequence continues at coordinate 807,674 of BMAU01020332.1, read as the reverse complement.
CTAATTATTTAAAGAATTACAAATACAGCCACGTTGGCATCCCTTTTGGACACTTAGCGACCATATTGGCGACTTGTGTCAAAACTCGAAAAGGTTTTTTCTCACGTTTTAAAGCATTCAGTTGAACTGAAACTTTATATACTCGATTGTTTTGGATAAAAATACGATAATTTAATCATGATTAGTAAAAATTAATTACTATTTAATGTTATGATTATGTCATACGTATATCCATATTTATATTAATTGTAACTATTTAATAAAAAGTAGCAAAATTAAAATTTTTCCTTGTTGATCTAAGTAGGAATTGACTTAATTTTTTTTATGTTACTTGTTTTGAGAGATGCCATCAAATTCTATTGACATAAGTACGTATTTTTTGTAAGATATCATGCGTATTTCATCAAACCTGTAGCTGTTCCTTTCGAACGTTTACGGATTTTTTTGGGTATAAAAACAACCACTTATCCTATATGTGAGAACCAAATGTCGATTCGTACAAATTAATTTATATCATAAAACTTTTTCTAATTGGAAATTTTGTTCTGTCTCCTTTCGTTTTCGAATTACAATGATTATTTTTAAAATTTTGCCACTAGAGGTGCCGCTGTAGTTTGCATTAGGTCAAGCGTAGTCGGGGTTTTCTATAACGTTACCTCACTTGCATAGCTGTAGCTGGATTTGTTCTTCAGTATTTCGGATTATAAGGACTTTCCTATGCACTCTATATTTCAAATCAATTAAATCGGTTGTTGAAATTTCTCCCTGTGTATACATTTCAAATTTTTTTTATATATACTACCTCTTTAAATCCTATACATTTAGCTTTTCAAAAAACTACTTATAGATTTTTCATCGTTCTTGAATAGTTATTCGGTAAAAAAAATTGTTGTTGTATTAATAACGTTTCTTATACCTTTCGTACGATTTAAAAGGCTTCAGTAGCATCTAAATATTTCCATTAATTTAATCTGTATTAATAATTATTTTGTTATGGGTTCTTTATTAGCACTTGCATGCCCCAAACAATTAGAAAATACTTTTCTGTATGAAAAACTCAAAAAATATTTCTACCGCAACAAATAATCGTAGTAAAACAACAAATAGAACGCTGCTCATAGTCATAATTATCGTATCATAATGTCTTTATTTGCATAGCTAACACACATTCCTAATTACTACTTGGTGTTGACACAATTTCCACTCTGTAAATTTTGACTCTGGGGATGCAGTGACACGTGCAGACACTTGTTTCCTCTTCCTCTCAGCCTGAACCAGGTGCATATGCTACATCTACTGAAAGTCAAGCAAATCCTTTTAATGAGATTTATCATTAAATTTAAACGGAATGAGCTTTCATCCTGAAAATAACGCAGTGGGGTTTCGAGACAGAGCAAAAGGTTACATTTTAATGTTTGTATTCAAAAGTAGGATCAACTTCTACATACCAATTTTAAAGACTGAAGACTTTAAATAATTGAATTTAAACTGAAAAATTCAAATAATTAGGAAGTTATCTAACATAATTATTACTTTAGTTAAATTTTATTTTTATTTACTCCTCCTATATATATACTTGTTATATATATTTCGCAGAGAAATGGCGCAATTAGGAATTTAATAACAAATTCATAAGGGATATGATCAATGGGCTCAATTCATGTGACGCCATAGTCACATGATAGTGAAAGTCACGTGATTCTAGCCAATCAATTCAAAAACTCATGCGACATCATAGTCACACGATAAAAACTATCTCGTTTTTCCATCTAATTAGTTCACACACTCCGGTGTTGCCAAGTTTTGCCTTTTGCAGAAACTTTCTCTTAAAAAGTACATTGTACACAAAATGCATTTTATTTAAAAATATAAACATAAAACATGATTTTTTTTAATTAAAAAAATCTTTTTTTTGAAGAAATTTTTTTTTCTTTACATTTAAACATCTTTACCCAAGTATGAAATTCGAAATTTTATCTCAGCTTTACGAATAGAACATCAAGTTCAATTAGTTTAATGTTTGTTTTCAATTCAATGGAAAACACGTGTTTGTTTTTATCATGTTACTTCATGAATTAAGCCCATTGACGGGAGAAGGTGAAATAACGTCTCTTAAATGTCATTTCCCTGGTGAAAGTAAGCGATTTTATCAAATCCCTGAACTGTTTCAGTGAAATGATGAAATGAACTAGTCAGGATTTGCATTGGCAAAATGCTATACAGGGGGGGAGACACCTGGGGGCCGTGTCCTTGTACTTCCAAACCATACAGATAGTACTATAGATCAGTGTTTCTCAAACTGTGGGGCGCGCCCCCCTTTGGGGGCGTGACAACTGTACAAGAGGGGAGCGAGCCTATTGAAAAGTCGAGAACAAGAGATTATTTAAAAAAAAACTATTAATTTACTGAAAGTAAACAAACAAAATACATTCTGACATAATGAAAAATAAAATACACATTTACCCTGATATATTACACTTATAAATATATCAGTGCTACACAATGTATTTTATAATTACTTTAACAATTCTAAGTTAAAGACAAGTTTATTAATTACCAGTGTACCCATGGGTTTGTCATATAAATAATTTATAACAAAAATTAACACATATCTTTATAATTTTTGTACGGTTTATAATTAAACCTTGACTGCCGATCATAAGTTTCGCGATTCGCTTCCCAGTGCCACCCGTTTTCCACGTATGGGATGTTTTGGGGGAGGGGGAAGGAATAAAGGAGCAAAAATAATCTGGAATAAGTAAATCCTTCGCAAACATTGTCAAGGTCCTTTTATTGCATGCCAAAGTCTTGGAATAATTTTACGGATAGCAGTGCACAGAAAAATCCTACTTCGGAAAGACGTATATATACGTCTGGATAAATAAAGGCTTTGGCTTAGCGAGACGTTTATATACACTGGGGGTGCTTAAGAGGTTAAAGTGGTATCGTAGTTTTAGCGTCAAAGTATAGTATTATTGAATTCAGTACATTGTTATTGTATGGGGGGGCGCGATGAAAATAATGATTGAATATTGGGTCGCGAGTATTGCAACTTTGTGTGAGAAGCACTGCTATAGATCCCTAAACATCAAACACATATCTTTAAAAAGTGGCACCATATGGTTAACATAGGGATTGGTATTTTAGTGCGCAAGCAACCGAGAGGAAAGATGTTGTACGTCAAAAATACCAGCCTAATTTTCAAATTATTTGTTAATTAGTTTCAAATAAATAATTTGTATTTCATTGACTATTGTTGTACTACTTACTTCTATGTTTTAAAATGTACCATATTTGTTAAATAAACACTTTTAAACTCTTGAAAATATTATTTCATCATTTCACTGAAACAGCTCAGGGATTCGTTCAAATCCCTTATTTTTATCAGGAAAATGAACTTGAAGAGACGTTATTTTAACATCTCCCGTCAAGTGATCATCTTCCTTAGGGATTTGATGAGATTCCTAATTTAATCGTTTTCCTGGGACATACATATAAGTTTTTTACTTACTTTTATTTATTAAAGTTTCCTTTTAATAATTATCATTAGCGTTTGACCTGTTTAAACTCTTCGTGTATTATTAAACTTCCAAACTTCACCACCAACAGAACTTTGATTATTGACAGATTTAACGTACTTTAACTCGTGTAGTCAGCGAGCCTTCATTGCTACCAGGGCTCGAATCGCTATTCATTAGAGCTGGTCACGAGTTCATGAACGTGACTTCTTGGCTGCCGATGCCACTTTCCTTTGGTGTAACTCAGGATTTCTCAAACTGTGTTGCTCACTCCCCTAGGGGGTCGTGATAACTCTACGAGAGGAACGCGAGCATATTAAAAAGTCAAAAATAAACGATTATTTAAAAAAAACTATTAATTTACTGAAAGTAAACAAAACACATTCTGACATAATAAAAATAAAATTAACATTTACACTGATATAGTACACTTATAAATGTATCAGTACTGCACAATGTATTTTATTATTAATTGAACAATACGAAGTTAAGAACAAGTGTAATAATTATCAGTGACATCATCGGCTTGTCACATATAAAATTGCATACAAAAACTAACACTTATCTTGATAATTTGTACGATTTATAAATAATCATTTCACTGCCGATTGAAATTTACGCGTTTTGTTTCCCAGTGCTACTGTTTTGCAATTACGTTAGCATATGTGATGTATTGGGGGGGTGATTAATTGATTGAATATCACCGTCGCACTGTTCAGCTTTTGGCGACGGACCACGTACTTTTGAACGATGGTCAAGTGACGTGGACGACACCTGAGCTGGCACCCTCCTCTCCTAACTACCACACAACAGCAACGGGAAGACGTTTCAACTCTCGACAGATTTAACGTGCATCGCTGCCCTACACGGCGGGTGTTTAGTGGTACTGGGCTCGAACTCGTGACAAGGCAAGCCACGATCCGATATCTATGCCACTCGGCTACCGCGGCCACATGTATTGGGGGGATGAATAAATAAGAGGGGAAATCCTCTGATATAAGTAAATCCTTCGCAAACACTGTCAATGTTTTACGGCGTACCAAAGCCTTCGGAATAATTTGATGGATAGCAGTGTACAGAAAAGATCACCCTTCGGAAAGAAGTATATATACGTCTGGGACATTTAGGACATCGGTTGAGTGAGACATATATATACGCCGGTGGCACTTGAGAGGTTAAAGTCGTATTGTAATTTGATTTCGTCAATGATTGATTGATTGATTGATTGAATATTAACGTCAAAATGTTCAGCTACACGACGGCTTTTGGCGACGGACCACGTAATATTGATTTCGTCAAAGTACAGTCTTATTGAATTCAATGCATGGTTATTGTAAGGGGGGGGGTTGAAATTGTGATTGAATATATATATTGGGTCGCAAATATATTGAAAGTTTTAGAAGCACTGTCTTACTCCATGTCTCAAAATGCTCCATAACATTCAACATCATTCAACATTTATCTCTATAAATGGCCAACAGGAATGTAAACGCGATCTACTGAAAATATCTCCATGAGCTACTATTGGGCACTATTTAATGGTAGCGGGAGATTTAGGAATTTAAATATTATGTTAATTATATATATGCAATATATACATTTACATTTAAGTTATTCGAACCATTGGTTATTCCATTGGAGTCTAGAATATGCTATTTGTGAGGAACGAGATCACAACCGTTCTCTGCGATGTTTTCCAACAGTCTTCCTCTGCCCTCTCCAGGCTGTACGGATGAAGGGGTGGTCGCCCTTATCCTCGAATTACATCCGGCTCGTCGGCAGAGGGGAGTTTTCTCATAGTGTCAAAGGTTGCTGGGGAGATGACAACAGACAGAACATTAAAATATTTAGGGATATACGTAGGCATAGTAACACGGTTATCCTTTCCACAAAAGAGAAGCCGACTTTTCAGCTGTGTGATGCGAAAACGTCACAGAGTTCACTAGTCTAATGGATCTTGTCTCAGTTCATGAGTTTTTGGTTGGTTAGAAGCAACAACAATTTTTTACGATGATATGAGATACAAAAAAACATTTAATCTATATAACAAGACCATAATGTATGACTCAATCATATTTTACTGTTGAATATTTCGACTTTGAAAACATGTATTGTTTAAGGTATCCGACTAAGTTCGGAAACATGATTTTAAAAAAGCGCATAAATGGATAATTTTTATGATATTTAGTGTCACTTATATTAGAATACATGTATAAAATTGTTTTAAAGACATTACGACAAAACAATTATTTAAATACAATATTTTGCCAAAAAATGAACTTAGAAAAAAATTTTTTCAAAACATTCTCCTTTTTTACAAAATGCTTCTATAATAATAATATTTTGCTTACATAAAGTAAAGACTTCTTCAGAGAGTCTGAATTAGGATTTTTGAAAAATTCATAATATTTTCAGTGTTACTACCGATTGAAAAAATTAACGGCGTTTGTTTTCTTAAAATTTATCCTCTTTGTTGTAGTAAAATATGGATAAATCTACTTCTAAGTTGTATATTTCAAAAATTCTAGTTGAGTCTCTGTACAGAGGTATGAGCTCTTTACAGGAAAAATATTATTATAATAGAAGCATTTTTCACAAACGGAGAATATTTTGAAAATCGGTCATTGAATGTTATTTTTTTGTCAAAATATTATACTTAAATAATTTTTTATTGTAGTAATAATCTTAAAACAATTTTATATACGTTTTCTAATATTAGTGACACTAAATATCTTAAATACTATTCATTTATACGCTTTTTCAAAATCATGGTTCTGAACGTAGTCGGATACCTTAATCATGAAAGAAATATTATGCCGTCACATTTATGAGTAAAGCCAAATGTTAACATCTGATCAATAATAAGCATCCTAGCAATAAGAGATAATTTCTTGATAAAATTCTTCTACGTAGAAAATGCTATTTCCACAGAATCTTTCAACTGGCCTTCAGGATGCACTTGAAATCCGGATTGCAAACACCGCAAATAACCCAATATCCTTCAGTCAGTTTATATTTAATCTATCTAGAAGAAAATTGAAATATTTTGTTTCCGTTTACCATTACCAGACAGTCCGGACAGGAGTAAATATGAATCCTCTCTGCACCCTCCGGTAGATTAATTTGGAGGGAAGGACCAAAGGGGAGATTTAGGGGAAATTGTCCAGCCGGTGCTCTGGAATTATATTCGGTCACTTCCGATTTGAGTAAATATGCGATAATGCATCGAAGGGACTGCTCCCCCGTAGCGCATACAGAGAGACATTTAATTTTAATAACATTAATTGGGGAAAACTTCCGCTCTTGTAGGAAAACGTTGGTCGGAGAAGTGCGTGGGTATAATTGGTAAATTTCAATTAATCAAAGAGTCTACATGTTCGATGTGTTTAGTCAATTGCTTCCTGATCCGGCTCATAAACTGAATGTACCGCTTAAATTAAATGAAAGATTGGTTACGTTATCTTAACTACGCTAGTAGTCCTTGTGACATTTCAAGGAATAATGTTTTTCTTCCGTTAGGTAATGTTAGATGAAAAACACTTCTTGACAGATGAAATTTCCGGGAACTTATTAATATACTAAAGTTGGATAAAACTTGCCTACATTAACTAAAATTAATGGGAAATATTATTAGTATTTTAAAGATGAAAATATTTGTTGAAATAACGTACCATATATACAACGGCTATGGTCAATTTGCTTAGAATAATGCAATTCCTACTTTGAATGGGTGAACAGAAAGTATTTTATTACCGATCGAAAATATGAACAAGATATATATATATATATATATATATATATATATATATATGACATTTTATAATATTTCTGGAGAGTGGTAAAACTAATTGTAAGACGTGGCGAGTGTATGTTATTACTGTAGCGAACTAAAGGATAGGGCTTGGCCGGTGATGTGATTTCCTATATGTTGATGCATTTTCTATGGAAAGATCGACGAGGCAGTCAGGTAAATTCAATTTGTTGAATATCTTGAAACACCTAGGCATATTAATTACGATGAACATGGACGACACAACACAGACAAAGACACACACAGAACGCGCTGCAGCCGGCTACATGACTATAGAGAAACGAGCGAAGAGAGATAGAGATTTCCAGAGACATCGGTTTTTATACCTGACATTGAAGACCACGTGGCCTTTTTGTAATAAGATCTCTGATTGGTTACAATGGGCGAGAAAGGGATTTATGATGTAATAATATTAGTCGATTACGATTAAGATCAGGTTGTTAGTTTCAAACCAAATAATTAAAATATTATTCAATATTTATAAAAGAGTTAATTAAAAGGATGCTAGGGGCAATTATTACATATATATATATAGGGAGAGAGTACACTAATTGCAGGAATTTAAAAAAAGCATAGTTTGTCTGCATTGTTGTAACAATGCACACCCGGTTTGTTTGACAAACCGGTTTTCGGTACCAACTTTTGCCATTGTTTTAACAGTAACATTGTTACAACAATAGAGACAAATCTAAGATGACGTCGAAAACCGAAAATTAATTTAATAAATTTAATTCAATTAATGAATTAAATTTATTAAAATAATTTTCGTTTTCATCCGGTACAAGCTTAAAAAATTATTTGAACTTGATTGAATGAATAGAAAGTATTTTATTAACTATTTAAAATTTGAACACAATAAATATATATATAAATAACTAATTATATACATAGAGAGAGAGAGAAAGTGATCTAATAGTAGGAATTCAAAAATTGCGTTCAAAGAGTAGAGAAAAACGTAATTAAAAGTTAAAGCTATTGAAAACACTTCTGTTGTGCTATCTTGGCTAATAGCTTTTGCCAGGAAAAGAAGGAGAAATGTCGGGAGAAATGCATGTATCATTTTTGAATTTCTGTGTCTGCGTTTTGGAAATAATTTTGAATCCGATAATTTATGAATTAAAATATGACGTGCAAAGAAAAGTTCTGAAAAGCTCTTAATACATTTACATAAAAGTTAAATTTGAAAACAAGTCCCATCATTTAAAAAAATATTTTGTTTATTATTTTCTTTAAATATATTTAAATTCAAAAAAAATTGTGTGGGTTTTTAGCCGACTCAGGTCTTGAATTCGTAGCTCATCGTCAAATATGTCGAACATCAAGCGGGATATCACCCTGATTACTCGGATATTGTAACCTCTAGTTAGAAACAGATTTTGGGACATTATCTTGTATCGTATGTTATTATTTTGTGAAACAAAAACACTTTTTTTAGTTGAAAGTCTGAAATAATTATTTAAGACAATTTCATTCAATTTGGAGTAAAAAAGAATAAATAATTATTTAGTGCATAGAATAAATGAATAAATACCCCCCCCCATACACAATTCCCAGTAAAAATGTTCAAAGATATATTAAGTTTAATTCAAGAATTTATAATTTAAATACAACCGAGTAACTAAAACGATATTTACAGAAATGACTTGAATAATAGGAATGATAATATAATTTACAAGACAATTGTACTCGATGTACACATTTTAAAACCTTTGCCTAATATGTTATAGATTTGGGACAAGGTGAAAGAGTAAAAACGCACACTCAACAACCAACAAGAAAGCAGCAACGTTAATTTATTAATTACTTTCGCGCAATAAGATTATAAAAATTTTACAAATATTTTCTATTTTTATTTCTTATTTTTTCTAGTTTCACTGTAATGAAGCACATTTAAATCATAGTAATCTTCAATTAACCATTTAAAAAGTCGCGTTTGAAATTTTTTTTTTTTTAAATGCGTTCCTGTTTGCTGCAAACCTGGAATATGGATGTTTTCCTGTATTCACTGCAATATAGATGTTTTTCCTGTATTCACTGGAATATAGATGTTTTTTCCTGTATTCACTGGAATATAGGTGTTTTTTCATGTATTCACTGGAATATAGATGTTTTTTCCTGTATTCACTGGAATATAGGTGTTTTTTCATGTATTCACTGAAATATAGATGTTTTTTCCTTTATTAACTGGAATATAGATGTTTTTTTACTGTTTTGTGAGTTTTATAAGCCTAATCTATATGTTTTAGGATCAAATGTGTCCAAGTATATATTTTAACTCATAATCGAATGAACAGTATTTCTGATTTGGAAGAGAGGCCCACACACACACATTTAACCTACTCTACCAATACTACTCATTTTGCGCAATATATGAGTAGAGATGCTCAGAGTGTGCATACCTCTTATCTATTATATTTTTAGAGGATAAAAATGTGTAAAGGAATTTATTTTGTTCAACCTTCCCCAAATGACATTCTGTAAAGAGAAAATATATTGTTATTCCTCCACGTTTTCATCGAAAGACAAATAAATCTTCCATTTGGCAGTTATTTATGTTTTTAGTAGAATGGTCTTCGATTCACTTCATTCAGAAAACTTGATCTGCGCACACAAGGCAGAGATTCATTCATTTAATTTTTTAAATGTTATCAGGATTCAAAGGAACAAGTACCGTGATTGGATGGGCACCGAATTCATCATGGTCAAAGAATGCTTCCTTCTTTCTCTGTTTCTCTCTTTTGATAAAAATTACGATTTTCAACAAAGTTTTAAGCGAGAACGTGTGCCAGCTTCTGTTGAATCCCTCCGGATAATCTGACACTTGTAACGACCGAATAGGGATTATTTCTTCTATTCAAAGACTCCATTTCTTCGATTCCGCAAATGGACCAGAACTTTACTTGGGGGAGCCGTTTAGAGGAAACAATGGCCTGTTTTTAGTCTGTACATTAAATGAGCTTCCGTAGGGGTATGATTATTTAAAAGAGTTATTACCTTCAATTTTTTTTGCATTTAGAATCTAAACTGATTCTTTCTTCTTATTTTACATGTGGAATTTATTTAGTTTTTTTTTTCAAACTCTTCTCTTTCCTCAAACTTTTTTCTTTCATTTTTCTCACATTTTGAAAATTTATAGTAACAAAGTAATTATTAAAACAATTGTTTAAATCAGTGAATTAGTGATTTTATTGAAAATATAGAGTTACGGTTAGGAAATTTAACTTAGTACCCGAGGATATTGTTTCAGGAAAATATATAGTAGTTTCTACTTAAAATGTAGGAAATTTACAAGGAGATTTTTTTTCATGAAATATAAATAGAGAATTATTCACATAATTGCCACCAAGGTTTCAGAGTGCTGTAGTAAAAAAAGCCTAGACCAATAGAGCAAAAATAAACATATGAAGTGACACTAAATATCATGAAAATTATTCGTTTATGCGCTTTTGCAAAATCACGGTTCCGAACGTAGTCAGATACTTTAAAGTTAGATACCTAAAGCAGATAAAATAACATTGATATCGATTAAGTATCAATTAAAATGTTAGGAACTGAAAAAGATACTACAATAATATAATTTAAACTTACTACTAAAAAAGATAAATCCAACCGATTTATGTTTAGATTACGGAAAAAACTAATAGTAAGCTTAGCTTTATAATCAAATATCATAAGCAGTGCAAAGATAAAAATGAAAACACAAACCGTATTGCAAAAACTTAACTTTACATTTTAAAGATATTTTGCAGTAACTCATTTGAAAAGAATTTTAATTTTACTACTAAAAAATGAGTATAGTATAAACATGAATATATGTATTAATCTGTATGTGTGTGATCTCTAAATCCTTCATTAGAATAATATGTTCGCTTTCATCGTATGTTCAGAGAAAAACATGATGTGATGCGATGTCATATTGCGAGAACAATGAAAATTATGTTCAAAATTTAATTTTAAGATCCCAAGGTATATTTCACAAGAATGTCCCCACTTTGCATCTATCCTCACTCACCTCATGTATCTGTAACTTTTCACCTTTTTTTGCCACACGCAAACGGACAAACTCTTTCTTTTATTAAGTACAAATAATGCAAGCTATAAATGTTAAATATCTAAATATTTAGCACTTAAAATCAAAATTGTATGTATACATCATTTAACAAAACAAGAACGTATAGCCAATAATGTATCAAGTGTCTGAAATTAATAATGGTTTATCTTTTTAATACATCATTTTTATTCGCTACTCCGCTAACCTACAAGGTATGCAAGGAATCGTAACACTTCACACAGAAACTCCTTTGTTAAAAGTTCAAGAGTTAAGAAAAATCTACAGTTCCTTTTAAATATTTCAAACTATTAGTTAAATAGTTAATAGTACTAAAACGGTAGTGTGAACATTACATTATGTATACATGTAATGTAAATGTTTCATATGTTTATAGTTATTTTTAACAGAGACATGGAACATATATCTAGATCAACAGCTTTTTTTACTTGAAGAATATAGAAAAACTGGATGTGTGCCATTGAATGATTTGGCCCATTGCCACACAATAAAATGATAATGTTTTTATATATTGCATTATTTTTATTATATTTGTTGCATTTTATCAACATTTAGTGAGATTTTATCATTACAAATATAGCTCCTAAATAATAACACATTTTCTGCTTCTTATTTTATAAAGATAAAAAAAATAGCAACGAAGCCTTAAAAAATTCTCTTCGTCTGAAATGCCCTTTACCATGATAATTAAATTAAAATTTATAAAATATACAACGCTTTTATTTCTTTAAGAAAATTTAGAAGCAAAAACAATTCTGAGTGTACCTAGATTTACCTAAAACAATGATATTAAATTTTATAGGAATTACTCATCATTTTATATAACACTTATTAATTAATAATCTACATATGTACTTTGTAGCCGCCATTGTGTTATGGAACAAAAAGGAGGAAAAGATAGGGACACGGTAATATTAAGCGACGTTTTAGATTAAGGGAACAAGGACATCATGCACACACATTAAAAAAATCGACTTTTCAGTTTTAGTATTAAAAAAATAGTGCATATTTTTCTGGGTCTAAAAATGTATAGCACTTATATGTTCGTTGATAAAATAACCTCAAATATGAAAAAAGTAATTAACAAAAATGTAAGCAAACGTTTACAAATGTTTAGTCTTTTTCACTTTTTCTCCAAAGAATAATTTTTGCTTTTAGGTACACTTTAAAAAAAATCTATCGCACTGTATAGTTCCAAACTTTTTATACTTCTATACAAAATACATGTGCATATAGTAAAAATATTTTTAATCTAAGTAGTACATAGTTATTTTTAAAAAAAAATAGTTTTATGTATAAAAAAGGGAGGGAAAATAGAAATTTTCAAAATTACAAAGTGTTGTAATTTTTTTTAAAAGAAACCATCTTAATATTTTACTGAAAAAAGGTTCACTATATTTTGCGTATTGTTTTATATATGTGCAAAAAATATTTTACATATTTAAGAGATATTTTTTTTAAAAAATGGTACCTAAACATAAACATGTTTTATGAGATCTTAAAACTTATGCCCACCTTAAATTACACTGAACAAAAAAATAGCTAAAAATAAGTTTGGTATTTCTGCAGAATGATTAAAATACCTTTTTTTTTTTTTTTTTAAGAACATAAAAAAAAATTTAAACTCGTGATTGGAAATTTTGAAAGATGTCCCACAAACAAAGAGTCTTAATTTTGGCATTTTATTCTTTCGAGTATGAATTCCGTATCTTTTCCTTAAGAAAAAGATACGGAATATCAATTTTCTGCTTTTGCAGACCGTCACATCATTCGTTCTGGATTATAACATTGTTACCAAAAATTCATTGATGTCGGTTTCCTTGAATTTACTTTATCCCTATGATCCACGTGTCACCAGACACCACAAGATATTTCAGAGTGGCAATTTAGTGTGAATGACGATAAAAGAAATGAATCACGCAAAGTTTGATGATATGAAGTCACGCCTTTATTATGTTTATAAAATATGTTTTCTGTCTGGAAAATGCCTTTTTTTAAACGGATATTGAAACTAAGCATTTTTAAAATAAGAAATTAAAAAAATTAACAAAACTTTTTCATACTTTTTAATGTTAAATTCCCATTAAGTTCATATTAATGGCAACATTTGTTTTACATTTCTTTAAAATGCAATTTGGCAACTGGAGACACAGGAAAACGCTATGCTGTAGTAAATGCTCTTTATCGCGATATAGTCTTAAGCTAATATAAAATGTTATTTGTTTGTTAATCAATTTACCATCTTTCTAACATTCCAACTTAACATCTATTTCTCCATTATACTATGCACTCAAGTGACTTAGAAGTAAATTTTTAACTGTGATAAATTGGTTAAACTACATGATATAGTTGAAAATTTTGTGTCCCCCACCCCTTTACAACTAAATATATGTTACTATAAAACTATAGTAATATGTTTAGAAAAAAATAATTATATATATTGCTACGAAAAATATGTAATATATATAGAAATACAATAACACACACACATATATAATACTATAAATATAATGTAATAAAATATAACTTAAAAATAAATTCGCAATGAAAAAAATACTAATATCACAGTATTGTTAAATCAAAATCGAAACTTTTAATCAACTTTTTAATTGTTCTCTTTTTTATCGCGTTTATTTTATGACAATTATAAAGTAAAAATTCTTATTAAAATAACACATCAAAAGATAATAATCGCTTTTCTTTGTAAATGCTGAAATAATTCACCTCTGCACACCATAATTTAAACTAAATAAATTGTCAGAACTAATAGATTAATGCCCTGCTTTTTAAATCTTTTTCAGGCTGCATGGAATTCAGAAAAAGAGAATTGGGACCATATTTTTATTAATTAAAGCTCCAAACACACTCAGAAAATAAATTATAGAACTTCCCTGTATAAATATATAATGGCATGTTTTCAAGTACAGATTACAAAACATCATCCTTTTCGCAAACATTTGCACGTTTAATCCCTTATTCCTGTAATCTTATAAAGCTACAATCTAATAAAATATACCATTACTTAAACTAAAGTTTATTTTGTTAATTTTGACATGTATATAATTTTAAAACTACTTCACAAAAAACTTATATATAAACAAGAGTTAAATTAAAATTTCTATTCTTCTTCTGCTCAACTCTTTCATGCTTGGTGGTGCATATGCTGTACCACTAATTGTTATTCTTTATTGTGTGGTGGCACATAAAACGTACTACTTGTTTGAATGCCTCAGGAATTTATGCTAGATGGTACATTCTCTGAACCACCACAGAGGTCAACTCCTCGCAGGAACTCAAGTTTCCAACAAATATCAGAAGGTAATTGTGTGGAATGGGTTTATGCCAGTGTTTCTCAACTTTCAACTTTTTCGACCCAAAATTCAATCATAATTTTTATGGCGCCCCTGCCCCCATACAATAAAAATGTTCTAATTCAATACTACTATACTTTTACGCTAAAAAGCTACAATAATAATTTAACCTCTTTAAGTGCTACCAGCGTATATAAACGTCTCGCTCAGCCAAAGCATTAATTGCCCTCAGACGTATATATACCTCTTTCCGAAGTATGATCTTTTCTCTGAACTGCTATCCATAAAATTATTCCGAAGGCTTTAGAATCCATTAAAAGGACCTTGACAGTGTTTTCGAAAGGATTTACTTATTTCGGAGCATTTACTTATATATATATTCCTTAACCCCCCCCATAATCACACACGCGCGGCTACTAGGAAAACGCTGGCATTGGGGAGCAAATCGCCAATTTTACAAAGGATAGATACTTGGTGGCAATCAGGCTTTTTACCCCCTAGAACCCTGGGTGCCCCGCGATGCGTGGGTGTATGTTATGCCACTGCCCGTGAGGTAAATGGTAATTATTAAACTTGTTCTTAACTTACTATTGTTAAATTATATGTAAAATACGTTGCGCAGTGTGATGATATATTTATAAGTGTATTGCATCAGTGTAAATGTGTATTTCATTTTTATTATGTCAGAATGTATTTTGTTTGCTTACTCTCAGTAAATTAACATTTTTAAAAAAAATGTTCTTTTGTTTCCGACTTTTCAATATGCTCGTGCCCCCCTCGTAGAGTTATCACGCCCCCTAGGGGGTGTGCTCCACAGTTTGACAAACGCTGATTTATGCAGTAGTTTATTTTTTGATTAGCTGTGAGTCGTCGAAAGGTATTCGTTGGAAGTGAATGCGTTGTCTATTTTTAAGTGTAAATGAAAGTTATTCTTGATACATATTATATGTAACATATATACATAGTACATATTATATGTAACTAATTATATATATATATATATATATATATATATATATAAGTCAATATTACAATAACAAATTAGTACCACACTATTGAGGGTTATCTTCTTTACACAAATACAAAATGCATTCCACTTATTTTTTCCCAATAATGGACATGTTTATTGTTCCATATAGATTTGTTGCAAGTAACATTTTTTTTAAAATAATAATAATAATATTTATTAAATAACAGTACTCCAAAATTACACAAATGTCCGCAATGAGCTATATCTTGCGTTTACGATAAAAATAAGTACAATTAATACATTTTATTATATATGTTGATTAAATAAAAATCAGGAAAAAAATAAAATAATGTATAGAATAGAATGTTTAAAATTATATAAAACTAACGCTAGGTAAATTAGGACTAAGCTAAAATTAAGCTTACTTCATTAGATTAGGAAAAACTAAATTGTTTTAATATGTAGGATGAATAACAGTATAGATATTTACTTATTTATAACTAGTTAATGCTACCATTGTGCCTAGGGAGGAAAAAAAATCATGCTTTCAGTATTATCATGCTAATTGAAGCGTGGAGATATAAAATATGTACCTCCTATTTTTTAAAACTTTAGGCACACTATTTGAAAAAGTGTTTAATATTATTAATATCTACTAGCCTTTGTCCAATCATTACAGTTTTGTGAAGTCTATCTAAAATATTTTTTAATTATTTCCCTCTAGTGCATTATTTTTGTCAAAAATTCAACTCATATAAGAGTATAATAGGTATTCTTTAAAATAAAAACTTGTTTTTCAAATGAGCAGTTCAATACCGATTCAAAATCTCGCAATTAGTTAAATGAAACGGTAATAAAGAGAGAATGATCTCGGAAAAGTGACATGAAACGCTCAGCAAATGGTCGATGCTTATCTCGGTTGCATTTCTAATATTGTAATGTATTTGTTAAACTGGGGAAATTCATAATTGTCGTTCCTTTGTTTAGGCAGTTTCCTCTTTGTCAACTATAAGTAGAGGGATAAAGTGACGTACGGGGACATTTGTTTCCTTCTTTCAAGAATTGCGAGTTAAGGGTGGACATGATACGCGATTGAACGTTGAACATTTGCTTTTAATGAGAGAGCTCATTAGAATTAATCAGGATAACAACCACTCCATAAAAGCAAACTCCAGGTTGCACTTGACATTTGGTGTAGGAAAACAAGATTTTCGAGACATTATTTCAGTATGTGAATTTATTCTCTTTTATGTAACAAAAATTGAGTTATTGCGAGATAGAGAGTTTTGAATTTGTGCTGAAAATGTTTCATACTTTTCATTATTTTATCTTTTAATATTTTTTGGACTAATTGTAAGCCTTGATTTTTAGTTTTGTTACATTAATTATTGAAATATAGCATTTTTTAACCGCTTCCCTTACCAATGTTTTTGAAAAAAATTGCAAAAAAATCATCACCTTTTTTTATTTTATTATCAAATACAATGAAATGAAACAAAACAAAATATGTAGGTTTTAAGTGGAATTTTTAATATTTTACAGATGTAAGATCATTTAGTTATAATATTAGTTTACTATCCCATGATATCTTGGGCAAATGGAAAAAAATAAAATGTACATTTACTCTAATATATTACACTTATAAATGTATCAGTGCTACACAATGGATTTGATGATTAATTTAACAATACTAAATTAAGAACAAGTCTAATAATCACCAGTGACCCCATGGGATTTTAATACATAAAATTATATAAAAAATTAGCACTTATCTTGATAATTTGTATGGTTTATAATTAATCCCTTAACCACGGATTAAAATTTACGCGGTTAGCTTCTCAAAGCCAATAATTTTCCTCATAGTCGTGCGTATGTGATGTATTAGGGAGATGGGATAAGAAACAAATAATCTGAAATAAGTATATCTTTCGCAAACATTGTGAAGGTCCTTTTAATGCATTCCAAAGCCTTTGGAATAATTTTATGGTTAGCAGTGCACAAAAAAGATCTTACTTCGGAAAGACGCATATATACATCCGCAGAAATTAACGCTTTGACTGAGCGAAAAGTTTATATACGCTGGAGGCACTTATAAGGTTAAAATCGTATCGTAGTTTTAGCATCAAAGTACAATATTATTGAATTCCATACATTGTTATATTGTATGAGGGGGCGCGATGAAAATTATGATTAAATATTGGGTCGCGAATAGTGAAACTTTGAGAAGCACTGGGTTAATACGCTAAGATAATCGGATGTGTGTGTGTGTGTGTCTTACTAAACGATATATTCCATTAAATTCTCTGCTAATAGCACATTTAAAGCCTATTAATCGATTGTCTTTTTACGCTCTAATAATGATAAAACACACGCAGAAATCCTATTTACAAATTTTCTTTTCGTCAGATTTCCGGAAACATTTCAAATTTAGATTGAAAGCACCTGGTGCCGGACTTCACCTTCCTCGATTAGTGTTAATTCAATCGATCCGGAGGAAAGGTGAGGCAATGTTCCGGAAGTCCATTAACGGACAGTCCGGATGGGAAAATTCGAACATTACACATGATCCCGAACTGGAGGGGAAAGGGGGATTGAAAGGGATTCAGGGAGAATTGTCTAGGCGGTGTTCTGGAATAATATTTGTGCGTTCCGATTCGAATAAATACGTGATAATGCATCTAAGCGACTTAATTTATTACGCTCCTAATAACTTAAATGAAATGGCGTTTAATTTTAATATCAACATTAGGGGAAAGTTTCCGCCTTAAGAGGAAAGTGGTGCTGAATATCTGCTGCAATGCGCATGTGATTTCTGATTTCACTTTTAAATAAACTTTATAGAATGAATTTATTGTATGCTTTTGCCTATTTAATTTCTAACGCGAGAGTTGTATACATGAAATTTTAATGGGATGAAAACTCAGATAATCTTAAAGAGAGACAACTTTTTTAAATCTCTCTCTCTCTCTCTGTCTCAGTAGAGTTTTTTTTTACTTATTTAATTAGAGATCTTTAATTAGAAGTTTGAATTAAGTTAGTTACTTCTAGGGTCTTCAAAAAGGGTTTTTCACTTTTTTTTAAAATAAATAAATAAATAAATAGAGATGTGAAATATATACGAATAAAATCAATCCAGGGGGAAATTTTAATTTATTTTAATTGTAAAAATAAATTTAATTTACGGCAAGTGTAACTGCCAATCAAATTAGTTCTGAGCTAATTGAATATATAATAAAAAATAACAATGTAAAAGTTTTTAAAGTGTTTATTACAAAAACTGATTCTAACAGAATATAGAACAGAACAAAAATACATTTTGTGTTATATAATGTAAAACTGACGTATATACGAGTATAATCGTTTATAAAAAATAAACTTGAACTTTTTGCTTAATGTAAAATTTCTGTTAAAATTATATACAATCAACATGCAATTGTTTGAGCTGCTATCTAATTAAATAAGGTAGATTTTTTAAAAATTCCTAATTCTATAAATCATTAATTACTCGTTTTGATTAAATTTAAGTATATCAAACACACATTCACATACATAGGAAGTAGAGAAACATTAAAAAGTATGTTTATGTAATATTAACTTTATAGAATTATTGATCACCCATTTGTAAGCATTTTCAGGGATGCAATTTGAATAAGTACCAATTCATTGCGTAATTCTGAACCACAAGTAAATGATGAGATTGACAGTAAAAATAAATAAAAAATAAATAAATAACAAGTGGAGGGCATGACTAAGGAAATTCATTTGGAGACGAGAACTTGTGTAATAGTAGTACTCCTTTAGGGTGATCAACCCTCAATATAATTCCGCCGAATGGCTAGTCAATTTGGAGAAAACAGCCTACGAAATTCATGCTTAGCTTATATACAATTAAGCTTTAATTAGCGTCAGAGATACAGTGGCACAGTGGTTAGAGTGCTTGTTTGCCTCGCGACAAGCCAAGGTTAGAGTCGCACAATTGGCTTTTCTGTTTTAGTTTTTAAACTCATTTAATTAGTTTTACAATTAAATAAATTTATTTAAAAAAGACTTATTAAATATTTAATATAACTATGAAATAATTAAATTAATAAGGTATAATATATATATATATATATATATATGTATATATATTATTTTTTATATTAATTATAAAATATTTTTAAAAAAAAATTTTAATAATATATTTTATATATTATATGTAATTATTTATTTATATAATATATTGTATTTCGCATTATAAAACTGTTTGTAACGAATTTTTATATAAAATATCATTTAATATTTATTTTAATAAATTTTTATAATAAATATTATTTATTAATAATTATATTTATAAAATATAAATAAATATTTTTATAGATAATGTAAATAAATATTTATTTAATTACAGTAATTATTTTACTTTTTAAAATACAAAATAATTATTTAAAATATCATGTAATGTTTAATAAGCCTTTTTTAAATAAATTTATTTAATTGTAAAAATAATGAATTGAGTTTAAGAGGACATGGTACGATTTACACAATTTTTTTTTAATTTAATGATTTTCATAGTTTTTTGGTTGCCTTCCATGTGTATGTATGATGTTAAACAGATTTTGTTCTCAAAACTTCATGAAAAGCTAATCATTTAATTTTTTTAGGGAAAAACTTAAAACTTATGGAGGGATTTTAAAACGCTAATCCTCCTATAAAAATCGAAGTTCATATTTGAAATTTGATTTACAAGTACGTTAAATTATCTGTAACAAAGGTTGGTATGCGTTTTGCGATAACATGATTAGTATTCGTACAATACATTTTTTCACGAATGCTTATTGAAAATTCCTTAAAAAATGAGTAAATTCTAAATTCAATTATTTTTTAAAAAATAAGTATTGCGTTGATCGAAAAATGCATACGAACTTTTGTGCCATGTACTATTAGCAACAAGTGTAAAAAATTTCCAAGTATTGGGTACAATAGATAAAATGTCTTAGCATTTTAAATGAAGTCAAATTGTTATTTTATCTTTCAATTTAAAGTTTTGATTTGCCATTGGAATGTGAATGAACACAAACGTAAAAGCTATCATAACTCTGCGTTTTTTAAACGTAGAGCTTTCAAATTTTGTGAGTTTGTAGAAAACTATATAAAAAATAGTTTTTGTTAAAAAAATTAAATTTAATTTTTTATCGATTTTTGTCAATCGAATCGTACTGTGTCCTCTAAAAAATTAAAACAAAAGAGCCGATCACGCGACTCGAACTGACTTGTCGGCCGCGTTGAAAACAGTTACTCTGCCAACTATCCCACTGCATCGCTGACGATGATTAAAACTTAATTGTATAAAAGCTAAGCAGAAATTTTGAAGGCTATTTTCTCTTAATTGACTGGCGATTCGGCGGAATTACATTGAGGGCTGAATACTTTATAAGAGTACTACAAGTAAAAAATGTCTCGTCCCCAAATGAATTTCCTTAGTCGTGCTCTCCCCTTGAAATTAATATTTTTTCCCCATTGGTTTATTTAAAATGTGTAGTAACCTTTTACTAAGTGTTGATTCGATAGAACCAGTAAAAAATATAATATTTTATTACTGAAGCTATCTCAGTAAAATATATCAATATCAGAAATAAAAACTGAAGATTTTTGAATAATCCGATTCCCTTCATCCAATCTCACATCCAACACTTCTTAAAAGGAATATCTCATTTATGATTCGAATTCATTTATTTGATCAATATCTTGGAAAGAGGCACTTGCTACTATCTGTTCCTTTTATGTCGAGAGACGGTTTTAATGGCTGAAAAGCCCCTCAAAGGTCCCATAAAGCTTAATGGTGCGTATTATTAAGATTGACCCGGGAACCTCCCTCACCCAGTTATGTCTCTCCTATTAATAAGTCGTCATCGCAGCCTTTCTTCGGAAGCTTCCGTCATTCTTTAGCCACATATTTAGCTCTCAGACAAAGGATATCTGTCTCTTAATGAATAAGGTACGAACAATTAAAATCAAATTTACAAATTAAATGTTTAATGCGATTTTTCTGTTGCTGTTGTGAAAAAGTAAAATTAATCTTAATGAAGTGTGCGTAAATATGTGTTGATACATATTTTTAATTCCCACTATTAACTCACACTCTCTCTATATTTATTTATTTATCTTGGTGGAATTTTTAATCAAATGCAATGAAATTTATAACATATATGCCATGGGACCTACAGAGTGTAACAAACCGCAGATTTTAATACAACTACATTTAATCACATTTTACACAGCCATTTTTAGCTTAGAACATGCAGTAATTTTGACGATAAATCATGACCATCAAACTCAAATGCTAATAAAATATTTATTTCTTAATTTTTTTATCTTGCTGTTTGTGGCACTTCAGAGGCATCAAGAAGTATTTCAATGACGTTAAAATTGCATAATGTGCAACTTATTTTTATTTATCACGTTTTTCTTAACTTAAAAAATTTTGCTAAATTTTCCTAAATATATTTTTTTTAAAAAAAAGGAGCGAAACATGTTAGTTATTTAATAGTTATGACTTTTTAAGCCTATTTATGTTCTTTAAAATAATAAAATTATTCAGAAAATCAAATTTTGAAAAATTTATCTCCGAACCTAGTCGGGATACCTTAAGCGCTCAATTGAGCTGAAATTTAACATACATAATTATTTTGGATGACGATTCAATAATTTAATTATAATTAGAGAAAAATAATTGATTAAAACTAATTATTTAAAGAATTACAAATACAACCACGTTGGCGACTTAGTGACCCTTTTGGCGACTTGTGTCAAAATTTGAAAAGTTTTTTTTCTCACGTCTTAAAGCGTTCAGTTGAACTGAAATTTTGTATACACGAGATTGTTTTGAATGAAAGTACGATACCTTAATGATAACTAATAAAAATTAATTACCATTTAATGTTGTGATTCTGTCATATGTATGTTCTTATTTATATTAATTGTAACTATTTAATAAAAAGTAGCTTAAATAAAATATTTCTTTGTTGATCTAAGTAGGAATTGACTTAATATTTTTTTTATGTTACTTGTGTGTGTGTGTGTGTGTGTTTTAATCTCAGCTTATATTAAAAGATAATTTACAAGCGTGAAAAAAAATTCAATGTTTGTACTAGATTAATTCAATACAAATGAGTTAAATAGTTTTGTATTACAATCCACCATATGATCTTATTTGTTTTGTGAAATGTTTTCTACTGATATATGTGTTTAATTCCATTGATGTTGTCTTGAAACTTCTGAATACTTAATTTTGATTTTAAATATTAACTTCTGAAATTCAGTAATAGTTCTTTATGCTGTTTAAGTCGGATGCAAATTGGAAATGAAACTAAATCTAATCATAATTATTAAAAAACTATTTACTAATTAATTTGTTTGCTAATTTTTAAAGCTTTTATTCGCAATGCATTATACTTCTGAATTTTTGCATAATTGAAATAGATGATGATTTATATTAGAAGAGAATTAAAAATGAGGAAATTATGTACTTGACTTTTGTTTTTTTTTATTTGCGTCATACTCTGACGTCACACGAAGGGCTGCGGTAGCCCAGTGGTCAAGGTATCGGATCATGGCAGGCATGTCATGATTTCGAGCCCAGCACCATTAAAGACCCGCCGTGTAGGTTAGCGATGCACGTTAGATCTATCGAGAGCTGAAACATCCTCAAATTGGTGTGGTGTGGTAGTTAAGAGAGGGGGTGCCAGCTCAGGTGTCGTCCACATTACTTGCCCATGGTTCAAAATTACGTTGTCCGTCGCCAAAAGCCCTCGTGTAGCTGAACAGTGCGACATTAATATTCACTCACTGACGTCACACGAAGGCTGTTGGTGACATACTTCAAAATTTTGAACCATGGACAAGTGACGAGGACAACACTTGAGCTAGCACTCGCTCTCTAGAAATTCAAAGATAAAGTGGCGTTGAAAAATTAACGAATCTGATAAGAATTTTTTAAAACAGCTAGTCAGAAATTTATTGATGCACCTAGCTATTTTAGATTGAAATACATATTTTAAATAGGCAAAACAATGAAATGAATAGTTAATGAAAATACATTAAATATTTGTTTTATTTATAACTTTGCGAATACAAACAGTTTGTTCTTTTTTCCACAATCGTAGAAAAATGAAAATAAAGCCCAAATTTAAAGTATCCGACTACGTTGGGAACCGTGATTTTAAAAAAGCACATAAATGGATAATTTTTCATGATATTTAGTGTCACTTAGATTAGAGAAAATGTATAAAATTGTTTTAAGAACATTACGACAAAAATATTTAAATGCAATATTTTGGCCAGAAATTAACTTAAAATATCTTTTTTTCAAAATGTTCTCCTTTTATAAAAAATGCTTCTATAGTAATAATATTCTGCTTAGATAAAGTAAAGACTTTTCCAGAGAGTTTGAACTAGGATTTTGAAAATTTCTAATTATTTTTAGAGTTACCACCAATTGAAATAATTATCGGTATTTTTTTCTTAAAATTTCTCTTCTCTGTTGTAGTAAAATATGCATAAATCCATTTCTAAGTTATATATTACGAAAATTCTAGTTGAGCCTCTGTACAGAGGTTTGAGATATATTATATTAGAAGCTTTTTTCATAAAACGAGAATGTTTTGAAAAGGGGTCATTCTATGTTCATTTTTTGTCCAAATATTGTACTTTAATAATTTTTTATTGTAATAATATTCTTAAAACAATTTTTTATACGTTTTCTATTCTAAGTGAAACTAAATATCATAAAAATTACCCATTTATAAGCCTTTGCAAAATCACGGTTCCGAACGTAGTCGGATACCTTAAACAATATATTAAAATTTTAAGTCTCGAAAGCTTATAAAGATACCACCCTACATTCATTTCAACTCTGATTTATTCTCGTACCTACTTACCATTTTATTTTATGCATACAATCTGTAATATATAATGTGAAGTCACTTTTAAAAATAAAATTCTTTAACCCCAAAAGTGTTACAAAATATTAATACGCTCTTTGAAGTTATCACTGAAACAGCATTGATAACATTATATTACTTAGGGTTTCGAATTCTTCTTTTTTGTGAAGTTTATTAGTTTGTAGATACAATTTTAGACACTTTTTATTTTAAAAAAAGTTTTCACTACGTGAAAAGGAAGAGGAAAAGTTGGAATATTGCCACACGGATTGGCCAATTGCCATATTACTAAATGATGCAGTAAAAGGAATGGTTACAAATTACGAACTTACAAATGTTTCCTTATTTGTCATTACATTCATAAGTTTTTCATCGTGCAATTTTAACTAGTTTTGTAATGTAAATAAATAATTTACTTTTTGAACATTAAAAACTTTTATGTATGAAGTTAATGTACGAAATATTTTAAATGTTCTGAATATATATATATATATATATATATATATATATATATATATATATATATATATATACATATATATACAAGAAACATACGCATATATATGTAATGAATTGAAGGAAATATAGAGAAAAATGTTTTTATTCGTTCATTAAGACTGTCCTGATTTTAAAATCAATTGCTGCATTTTTCGGAATATAGGGGTGAATTTTCTCAAACTCTAAACATTATTTGTATAAAAAAAGGATAATTTTATAAACTGCATAAATTAATAGATCCAAAAACAGTGAAAAATATTCGAAATAAAAAATATTTATAGAATTATAAGCTATTACCAGTATAAGTTTTCAATGTATAAAGTATTGTTTATTAAAGGTGAAAAGGGAATTTAAATAAAATTACGAAACATTTTTTGTTAATTTTTAAATAGTAATCATAATAAAATCCCCTTTTTCTCATTCCAAATTTAACATTTAGAACAATGGCACTTCTACATTAATAAATTTAAAAATATATATAAAATCATCGACAAAAAATAGCAAAATGTCTGAATTTTTCTAAACTTTAATACAGGGTTTCTCAAACTGTGGGCGCGCCCCTAAAGGGGCGTGATAACTTTACCTAGGGGGCAAGCATATTGAAAAATCGAAAATAAATTATTATTTAAAAAAATGTATTATTAATTTACTGAAAGAAAACAAACAAATTACATTCTGACTTAACTAAAAATAAAGTGCACATTTACATTAATATAATACACTTATAAATGTATGGGTACTGAGCAATGTTTTTAACATTAATTTAACAATACTAAGTTAAGAAAACTTATCCATAACCAGTGACCCCATGGGCCTGTCATATATACAATTATATGCAAAAATTAACACTTACCCTGATAGTTTGTACGGTTTATAATTAATTTGTTAACAGCTGATTAAACATTATGTGATTCGCTCTTTAATGCCACCATTTTCCACGTAGGCGAACGTATGGGATTTATTGGGGGAAGGGAAGAAACGAAATAAATAAGCAAATCCTCTGAAATAGAGTGAAATCTTTGCAAATATTGTCAAGGTCCTTTCATTGCATTTCAAAGCCCTTCAAATAATTTCTTGGAAAGCAGTAAAAAGAAAAGATCGTACTTTTTGGAAATACGTATACATATATGTCCTGAGCAATTAATGCTTTGACAGAACTAGACGTTTATATACGCAGGTGGCACTTAAAGTCGTTGTGTACTATTGTAGCTTTAGTGTCAAAGTTGTTGAATTCAATACATTGTTATTTGTATGGAGCGGCACGCGATGAGAATTATGATTGAATATTAGGTCGCCAATATTGAAAGTTTGAGAAGCGCTGCGCTTTAACGTATTTTACTACGTTCGGAACCGTGATTTTTAAAATGAGCATAAATGGATAATTTTCATGATATTTAGTGTCACTTAGAATAGAATACATGCATAAAATTTTTTTAAGGATATTTTGACGAAAAAAATATTTAAGTACAATATTTCGGCTAAAAATTAACTTAGAATAACCTTTTTTTCAAAATGTTCTCCTTTTGTGAAAAATGCTTCTATTATAGTAATATTTTGCCTGTATATAGCTTAGACATTTGTACAGAGGCTCAATTATGATTTTTGAAAAATTCATATTATTTTCAGAGTTACGACCATTTGAAATATATATCGGTGTTTTTTTCTTAAAATTTCTTCTCTCTGTTGTCGTAAAACATGAATAAAACCATTTCAAAGTTATATATATTTCAAAAATTCTAGTTAAACCTCTATACAGAGGACTGAGCTATATATAGGCAAAATATTAGTATAATAGAACTATTTTTCACAAAAGGAGAATATTTTGAAAATGGTTCATTCTATGTTCAGTTTTTGTCAAAAGATTGTACTTAAATAATTTTTTATTGTAATACTATTCTTAAAATTGTTTTATATACATTTTTTAATCTAAGTGACACTAAATATCATAACTTTTATCCATTTACACGCTTTTGCAAAATCACGGTTCCGAAAGTAGTCGGATACCTTAAGAGCAATATGCAAGCGGAAGATATTTCTTTATTTAACTTTATTGTGCCTTTTTACTTAGATAGGTATCTTTTCCACGATATAACAATCAAAACAGAAAGAACAGGTTTTGACTCCTTTCCCCCTCCCACACACATGCAATGTTTACATCTGGAAATAAAACTGAATACACGGACAATTTTATTCCTAGACATACTAAGAATCAGGGCTGAAAACCTCCAGACGTCATCATTTTTGATGGGTTTAGATATAATCGATTCGAAGGATAGGTGAAGCAACGTTGTGGAAGATAGCTCCTGGACAGTCCGGAGGGAGAGTTCGAAAATTATACACATCGCTGAATAGTATCCTTTGAGCGATATATTTGGAGGGGAGTACAGATTAGAAGGGATTCAGCGACATTTGTCTACACATTGTGTGTGTGTGTCTAGTATAATATTCATAAGGTTTCTAATCAAGTAAATACAGTAGAATCATGGGGGTGTGGGTGCGTCTATTATGCTTCCCGAAAAGGAAAAAAAAAAGATGTAATAAATTTTATAAGAGTATAAAAGTTTAGCTCATTAATTTTCGCAGCATTATTGGTGACAGCAATATGTACATTGACAAATTTATCTGCGAGGATTTTAAAATAAATTCTTCAAAATGCCAAAGCTGCTATAGTTTTAGCATGCTGTTAAATTTTAAAAACAAACACATACTCAGTTTATAAGAGAAGATATATATTTAGGACAAGACGCTTCTTTTTGTACACCATTTTAATTAAAAGAACTTTTTATCTCTATAGAAATTGATAATATGAATGAAGGATATTATGTAATGATATTATTGATATGTTTATATATAAAGAATATCATGTAAGCAAAACACACACACACACACAAAATTTAAAAAGAAAACTAAAGTGCTTTAATTCTTTGTTAACTTGTACTGTATAAAAGCTTCATTGATTACAACTAAGACCTTTGTTTGCAAATTAATTGCTTTTTCAAGATGGTACAGTCAGCGATTGCTTGGCAAACCTTTGCTTTATTTTTTTTTTTCAAATAGGCAAAATTCATAATGAATCCTCATTTATTTATCATTACACATATTATTTGATTATTTTTGGTAAAAATAGTGAATTTAAACCACTAAGCATTAAATTCTCTCTCTCAACCCTGATTACCTTAATTTTTTTAAATCTAACGGGTTTGAAATTTCAGATACAGAATTAAAACATTTGACAAAAATTATTTGGTGATATTTTATATAAAAAAAAGGCATTTTTTTCCATTTTAGAAAATTAAAATACCTTATTGGGACAGTAAATTACACATTTTTATTTCTATAAATATTTCATTAAATTGCTTATATCCAAGTAATAATTTCACTTCTCATAAAAGGAAAAAAATTGAAAGTATTAGGAAACTTGTAAGAAAGATGTTCGTACATATGCCAGTTCAATAGAAAATCAAAATTCATTTTATCTAGCTAGTATTGATGCAAAAATCGAGGAACAACATTCCTTATGTTAACTATGCTGACTGTGAGACATGAAGTATTATTAGAAGAGGTCATTGATAGCAATATATTTTAAGAGTCAAGTCAATAACTGAAATAATTTTTAATAAAATAGCTTATTTCGAATGACATGTAAATATTACGATACTTTTAGCCAGTGTCTAAAAAGACTGTTATCTGTTAGAATGGGGATTCTAGATAGATAAATTTTGAAATTCTTGTCCAACATATAAATAAAAATGAAGTGCCTGCTTGTAATTCGAAATTAACAGGTTTTTACTAAATGCATTTAAAAGTATATACGGTACTTATATGAAAACATCAATTTTTAAAATTTTTGTGTCTGTCTGTCTTACTGTCCGTCCGTTTGTTTGGGCTAATCTTTGAAACGGCTGGACCAATTTTGACGAAACTTTCACTGGCAAATAGCTAATGTTATAAGGAATAACTTAGGCTAATTTTATTTTAGAAAAAAAAAATTAGGATTCCGGGAAAATAAAATTAAAACCAATGAAATAGTGAGCAATATCCGATTCAAATAGGGATTATTTATTTCAATAGGGACTATTTTTATTCAATAGGGATTATTTTTATTTAATAGGAATTATTTTATTTCGCGAGCCTTCTGTCTCAACGATTGCTAGCAGTTATATCAAACTTTTTTCTTTGATTAGGTTGCTGCCATTCGCCACATTTCCCATTCATGTCTTGATCCTAATGATTTTACAGTCGTTAACTGCATTGTCAAAGGTCATGCGTCCCTTTCACCCCTTCCTTGCGGCTTCGTTTGTGTTCGCGTTTCACCCTACTTGCTACGTATACCTATTTTGATCTTAAAGATTTTAGTCCTCACCCATCGACAGTGTCAAAGTCATGCGTCCCTTTCACCCCTTGCTCAACAAAAAGCAAAGAAAAAAATAAAACAAAAAAGAAACATAGATTCACAAAGTAGAAGAAAAGTTTTCGTAAACTCTGCGAAGTGAATAAACACTTTGTTGTGTTAAATTCCACGTGGACGAAGTCGCGGGTAACAGCTATTTAACATAAAATAAATGCATCAGAAAGTAGTATTATCGTATTACACATCCAGATAAAAATTATTTACACTATTTTTAGCGTTTATTCCACAAACTTTGTAACAATGTGTTACTTTTGCTGAGCTAGTAGGTGTTTTCAAAAATCGACCCACAAGAAAGTTACGGGGCGTCATAAATAATAATAACAATAATAAAAAAATCAGCAATTATATCTAAAGACTTAAAATGTAGCAAACATGGTTTTTTTGTTCAGCTGAGTTATGTAAAAAGCTTTTTTTTTTGTTTAATTTATACAATTCACGTAAAATTAACTCATTAAAAACTTCTTTTTTTTATCCTTCAGTCAGTATTTTTTAATTTTTAAATTCACCCGTGCGAAGAACAGGTATACCAGCTAGTTTAAAATAAAAAAAAACATCTGTAAAATTCAAACAGGAATCAAGGTACTTCCATTCGAAAAAATTAAGAAAGGGCTATAGAAGTTTTATGATTCCTACTACCCGCTTGATGTATTGCTATTTTAAAAATAATTGAATGAACTAAGTAGCATGTATCTGTAGTGGAATAAATAAAGTACCAACTAAGATCATTATTATCTGATGTTATTTCCACATAACTGGTTAAACTAAATCATTCTAATTGTGGAAATTTGGTGAGATATTAATAAAACAGTAACAAATAAAAATAAAATAAATGTTAATTCATAAATGCTAATATTTTATTACATGCTGCAAAAACCAGGACATTTCTTCAGAGAAAATATTTTTTACCCCATTTAGTTAAATTTTTATGCATAAATTATGTTTAATATCCCTAAGAATCTCCGTGTCGGAAATGAGAAGTATCATTAATAAAGAGGAATTGACAGCAAATCATACGGGACGAATGTAGAAATTTCGACAGTATTTTGGAAGAAAATTTAAACATCAATTGGCTCAATCACAACACCCAAATAATAATAATAATAAGAGAAAAAAATTTTAAATTTGCGTTAATATACGAGTATTTTTGTGGAAATGAAATTTTTAAAATAATGATACCCCTTTTTTTGCGTTTGTGTGTAATCCTCTTAAAAACACACTGATTTGATAATAGTCGAAATTAAATTAATATTTTCAGTGTGCTATATTAAAATATTAAAAATACATGAGCCTAAGTCAGTCTTTCTGAAACTGTGGGGCATGCCTCCCTAGGGGGCGGGATAACCCTGAGTTGGGGGGAGCGCAAGCATATCGAGAAAAGTCAAAAATAAAAGATTACTTAAAAATTATTAATTTACCGAACAGAAGCAAAACAAAATACATTTTGACACATGTACTTAGTGTTATGTGTGTGTGTGTGGTACATCGTTATTGCATTCAGTACATTCTTATTGCACGGAGAGAAGGGGGAATGCTATGAAAATTATGATTGAAAGTTGGGTCGCAAACATTGAAAGTTTGAGAAGCACTGGCTTAAATGCTTTTTAAAGCACATCCTCAAGTGATATAAATGCACAGAAAAGTTTTCTATCTAATTGATTGAAATTTGTTTCAATAGCATTTGCTACAAAATTACGCAATAAGGAATTATGTAAGGATTATGCAATTTTAAAAAAAGTGCCTAAAATCAGGAATCTTGGCGATAACCTGATAATAAATCCTTAAAACCTGATAATGTAAATATTTAATGTTGTTGAGTAATGGAAGCTTATGAACATTATAAACAATGCTGAGTTACAATCATTTCACATGGTTTGCGGAGCTATAAAATCGGTAGGTAGAGATTTTAATGCCTTATTTCCGTTTCATCGTCGCTCGAAATTATGAGGTGTATCCCCTAAATATTTCTTTTTTTTTTTACCTATCGATACTGATATCATCCAGTCAATAACATTGATTATAGAGCAGTGTTTCTCAAACTGTGGGGCGTGTCCACTTGGGGGCGTAACAACTCTACGAGGGGGACAAGAGCATATTGAAAAGTCGAAAACAAAAGACTATTTAAAAAATTATTAATTTACTGAAAGTAAACAAACAAAATACATTCTGACACAATAAAAAAATAAAATACACATTTACAGTTATAAATGTATTAGTGTTACAGAATTTATTTTATGATTAATTTAACAATATTAAGTTAAAAGCAAGTTTAATAATTACCAGTGACGCCATTGGGTTTAAATATATAAAATTATACACAAAAATTAACACTTATTTTGATAATTTGTACAGTTAATAATTAATTCATTAACTGTCGATTGAAAGCTACGCAATTCGTCTCACAATGCCAACAGCTTTCCACGTAGTCGCGCGTGTGTGATGCATTGAGGGGTGGGGGAAGAAATAAAGAAGCAAATAATTTGAAACAATAAATCCTTCGCACAAATATTTTCAAGGTTCTTTTATTGCATTCCAAAGCCTTAGGAAAAATTTTATGGTTAGCAGAGTGCGCAGAAAAGATCATTCTTTGGAAATACGTTTATAAACGTCCGGACAAATAAGCACGTTGGCTTAGCCAGACGTTTATATACGCTTTGGCACTTAAGAGATAAAAGTCGTATAGTAGTTTTAGCGTCAAAGTATGTTAGTATTGAATTCAATACATTGTTACTATATGAGGGGGGCGCGATGAAAATTATGATTGAATATTGGGTCGCGAATATGGAAACTTTGAGAATCACTGCTATAGAGTCAATGTACAGGAAGGATCAACAAACTAACATATACCAACTCAATTTGTAGTTTTTTTTAAGGCCAGTTAATAAAGAGTTTCAAATTTTCATAAATATTAAGGTAATTTCATAAAATGTTTTTTCAAAGAACGGTTTGTCACATACACACATTTATAACGGATTCATTTCATAACAATCGTACCGTACTTGAATAATATCAATACTGTACAAAATCATTTATACAAAATATATTTTATATTGTACATTTATAATAAAAAAAACCCATCATGATATATATCAAAAGAAATCAATAACTTAAGGACAACGGATTCTGATCTTGGGACATAAAAACAAGGGGATAATGTAAGAGTAAAGGATTATTATGTCGTACTAGTAGTTTCTTAGAGCTATTTGTACGTAAGAAAGTAACCTTGAGCAAGCTAACCCATTAACTGGTTTGCCCGTATACCGTATCGGCTATCGAAAGCTGGCCACAACCAGTTTGCCCGTATGCTGTACGAGCACTGATATTTCATTTTTCTACCTTTGATTTGCACATATTTTCACTTTTTACAGTGAGATTATTAGTTCTATGTGTATAAGTTTTTAAGGGATGCAGTTTGTCCTTGGTACTGAAATACTTTTCATGCGGGATTTCCTTTGTGATTAAGATGGAAATTTTTCACTGAAAGCAAGAATTTGGATTCTTGAAAAATATTCCATAAAGAACAGGAGCTGGCAAGGCATTGTGCAATTTGTTGCTTGAAAAGAATTGAAAATGGAGAGATAATTCAAAACCGCAGATATTATCTGTGTTTCCATTGCAATGTACGAGTTAGTATTACACCATGATTTAAATAGTGTGTGCATATATATGTATGCACACACACACAAAATCCTCAACCATTTAAAACAAAAAAAGGTACCAACATGAAATTTTTTTGTACGTAAGAGCGAAATTCTTTTAAGATATATGAAACTTTCTTCACAGCACGCAGAGCATATTTATGAAAAGCAAACATTTAGAGCGCTTTGTGTTCCAGAATTATAAATTAAGAAATTGAGAGTGAAAGCTGTAAAATTGAAAATTAAAATAAAATTCTTCCATTTTTACATTTCTAAAATAAAAAATGTTCCTTTTTTGTAACATTTTTGGGCAAAAAAATTGACCGCTTAAGGGGTTAAATAGTTTACTAATAAAAGTTTAAGCCAAGCAGATTCGGAAGTTAAAGAAAGTTTACTTAAAATGATATTTTCTGCATAAAAACATTAAAACACGTCAAGATCCGTATCTCCAGAAGAGATTTTCGAACACAACTTGGAGATAATCTTTAAATGAGGGCAAAATGATTCAAAGAGGACAATGATTAGTTAAAAATAAAGAAAAATGAATTTATAACTGTAATTTGTTTTAATGTTAGGAGAAGTCTGTGTTTTTGTGCCAGGTAAGCCCGAATTAAAGTTGGTATTTACTGTAATTTCTAGTGCGATGGAATTTAACCCTCTAGGTGGTTAGCTTCCTCCTTAAAAGTTATTCCGAAAGCGTTTACTCTTATTTTGCCGTTCGCTTTAAAAATGCAACATACTTCTTTCCTTTCCCCCTTTTAAAACTTGGGAGGTCGAAACGGGACAATTTTATGACTCAGTTACGTCCCTTTGTCAAGTAAGAACCAAGAGATCAATCGTTTACAACTAGCTGTTAAGTTGCCTAGGGCAATCTTGTATGAAAGCTAGAGTGCAACTGGGTCGTTTCCCCTATATGTTCAGTCACAGTAAAATTAAAACAAATAGAAGGGTGGGAAAAAAAGGAAATAAATAGTGTGGTAGAAGTTGAAAAATAATTATATTTTCTTCAAATAAAATTTATTTTTCTGTCATTTTTTAAAAATTAATATATATATATATATATATATATTAATTTTTATATTATATATATATATATATATATATATATTAATTTTTATATTATATATATATATATATATATATATATATATATATATATTGGTATTGCGATTTGAACCAGAAAAAAGCATCCTGTTTTCATTTTTGAATAGGACAGTAAGAAAACGCGCTCACTTTCCTGTTTTTTAAAAAAGTAATGAGGTAAAAGAGTAAAGGCCCTATCTCTTTTTAAAACAATAAGACAATAAATGGTGCATACGGTCATATACATACGATGATTATATTTATGAAAAAAATCGACCTTTCTCCATTCAATAATATTTTTAATTTAGAATAACATAAAAAAGGATTTCAATACTTTTAATTTATTTTAGTTAAAATCATATTAATAATATTTTTATGTTAACTGAATATTTTTCGGAAAAAATCTAAATTTTCATTCCTAGTGTTCTCCTTTTCCAACTTCTTGTATTAAATAAAAATTTCTTTTCTACATCGGCATTTGTGATGGACATAACACACATTCAGTCAATAATTTTTAATTTTAATGGGGGATATACTTCTTCAAATGCGCGTGACAGTACTTCTAACCATTTTCTACTCAAGTTTAATTTTTTATCTTTCTGTTTCTTTTATTACAAGGAAAAATGTCACACATCGATAACTACATTTTCACACAATTCAGTCATTACAAATTCTATTGTGAAAAAAGTTCTTCCTAATTAATTTTGTCTTTCAAAACAGTACACTTAAAACAATTTTGTTCAGTGAAGTTAACCGAGAGTTCCACAATGTATCCATACCAAATTCTAAAAACAATTTTAACATTTGGAAATGTATCCTGTATTAAATATTTTGAGTATACTGAAATATTTCCTGCTGTAGGGTAGACATAGTATGAGATGTGGTGTGTGGTTTTGAAAGAATTTTTTCGTACGTGTAGACTATTTTTGAAAATTTAAATATTACTGAAGCTGATCATATAACTGCAAATGAGCCTTATTTTAATGTGTGCTGGTATCAAAATAAAACACTTTACTATTAAACAGCCTATGAGTTTATATTCAATATCAAACTATTCGCAAAATGGCTTACAACTTATATTCAAATTGTAAAGAAACTGAAATATAAATATATCTTACTGCTGTCAAAAATATTCATAATATGTAAATATCTTATTCCTCCACTTATTTCAGTACATTTTAAAAACTGTAGCTGAAAGCAATTTTTTATATTTATAAACGAGGCATAAAAGCTCACACAGTTATAAAAATGTCTTTGTCATTTTTAAATATACTACTACAAAACGTATATGGATTGTAACATCAGTTCTAAAATCCTAAAAGCTTTTAGAGGAGCAAAAAACATGTAATTTTGGATGGATCAAGATTTTAATATAATACACAATCATACATGTTATTAAGCAAATACATTTGAAAAATCAAAGTTCCTTCTGAATTAAACATAATTGTTAGAAAAATGTTTAATTGCAAATGAGTGGAAATACATGTTTATCTAAGAGTTATCCTCAAAGTCAGGCAATTCTCAATCTTAAAACTCAAACTCAGTGGCACAACAATCCATGAGTGCCAGGAACTACTATGCCCATCCCAATGTACGTGACCATTGGGCGCTGATGTGCATGAACAGATGTCCCGATATGGTGGTCTGTCTAAAGAGAGACCTTCAGTGTTTAAGACCCCAAGTAAGCTTGGTACTCATTTATCGACCCAATGTAGCGGGGATGAAAGGCAGAGCCGACCTTGCCCAGCCCTTTAACAGAACCCAAGACCTATGGTGTGGAAGCACGATACACTACCACTCGACCCTATTTGGTGAAAAATAAAACTTAATGTTGGAATCTTATATAATTCCCTAATGAATGAGGGAGTCCATTTTTTTTCATATAAACTGTTTAGACGGAAATGGTTAATTATGAACATTTCACAAGTTGCATAAATTAAAATTAACCGTTATACACTGCTGGACAATTGCTAAGAACGGATCACAAATTGCTATGTAGCATAACATTAAGCGAGACATGAGATCTAGTAGGATAAAATATAGTTGCCACGCTGTTCAGACATTAGAATAAAGAATATTTATTGTTCTGGAAAGTACAAAAGCTGTGAAACATCTGAAAGAAAAAAAATGTTCATTTGATCTGCGTACGGAGAAATGGAACAATGCATCTAAAAGTCAGCAGGCACCTTAAAGAAAGGTATCAGTACGGGATATGTCCACCGTGGAGTGTGATGCAACATTCCACACGTCGTACCATACTTTGCACAACATTATCCAGCAGCTGTTGAGGCAATTTATCCCATTCCTCTGTGAGTGCACGGATGAGGGTGTTCTTGTTTGTCGGAGGATAGTTTCTACCAGCAACTTGTCTCCCAAAAGCATCCCACACATTTTCAATGGGGTTTAGATCTGGAGAACGCGCTGGCCATACGAGAGGTTGAATACCCTCGCTGTCTAGACAATCCTGAACAGCGAGTGTTCGATGACATGTTGCGTTGTCGTCCATAAAAACAAATTTATCACCAACAGCACCACGGAAAAGACGAACATGAGGAAGTAGAACTTCATCAATGTATCGTTGGCCCGTCATAGTCCCATTAGCAACCACATGTACGCGCGTGCGGCCATTGTTCATGATGCCGGCCCACACCATGATACTGCATGTCGGATATCGGTCCTTTTCCTGGATATTTTCTGGACGATAAGCAGTACCACTCTCGCGCCAGATCAGTTGGCGTCTACAATCCGATGACAGACTAAACCTACTCTCATCTGAGAAAAGTACGCATGACCAGTCCTGTTCAGTCCAATTGTGATGCTCACGACACCATTACAAACGGGCAGTACGGTGCTGTCTGGTCAATAGGACACACACAACAGGTCTGCGTGCGTGTAGTCCTCCTCCCCTCAAACGTCTGGCAACAGTTTTTCGGGAGGTCTGCTTTCCTGAGGCAGCAAGAAACTGATTTGCCACCTGCTGAGCTGTGGTGCGCCTGTTCCTTTTTGCTGATAGGACGATATATCTGTCTTCTGCAGGCGTCGTACTTCTAACACGACCTCCCCGTGCCGTCTACTACACATTCCAGTAGTTTTAAATGACTTCCACAACCATGAAACAACGCTGTGAGCGATGTCGAACTCCTTGGCAACATCTGTTGTTTTTTGCCCTTCTTTGATCTTTCCAATAATTCGGCCACGCATAAAATCATCTATGTGATGTCGGGAAGACATGCCAAAAAGTTTAAGTTCGTCTATTAAATCTTTCCTGTAAAACTTTGACTTGAAGCAACAACTGTCCACACACGTCAAAACCTTTAAATGAACGCTATCACGTGATGAACAGACGTGGGAAAAATTTGCATACTCATACTTATTCTTACTAATATCCCGCACTTATTCTAATTTTCCACATTTTGCTTCCTTTCATTTTGTGGTTGCTATGGATGATAGTGTTATCCGTCCTTAGCAATTGTCCAGCAGTGTAGTTTACATAAATTTTTAAGAGTGTAAAAAGTGTATTTTGGCTGCACGAATTAATTTTAAAAGGAATACGGTTATGAAAATCCGTACAAATCTATCTAAAGTAGGGTTGGTTACCTTAGATATTACCAAACACAACAATGTATTGGAAGTCAATTCCACAATTCTTTGTTAT
The DNA here is from genome assembly GCA_019973935.1 of Trichonephila clavipes. Lineage (NCBI taxonomy): Eukaryota > Metazoa > Arthropoda > Arachnida > Araneae > Nephilidae > Trichonephila > Trichonephila clavipes. The sequence goes on along the minus strand of BMAU01020332.1, from coordinate 769,792 downwards.
AAAAATGTATGGAAAATTACAAGACTTACTTTTGCATTTGTAATTTATATATATATTTTTCCTGAGAACTTTAAAAGCTAGAGCGGCATCCATCAAAACCGCGGTTCCCTCTCTGTTTTTCCAGATCGCCCCTGACTAAGCCGGGCTCTGCCATAGTAAGTGAAAATGCCGTATTTTGTTTTTGTCAAGGTCATTTTATAGCAGACTCCGTTTTTCATGTATTTTAGATGGTCGTTTTATATTTTCTACATCAATATCTTAATGTCTGAATTTAAAATTACATAAAATTCTTGACATTCACATTAATGACTAGTATAATTTTTATTAGTATATGAATGTGTCATCAAACGATTACATGACTATTATTAACATATTATTTTAACCATTTAATTAATATTAAGTATAACATACCGCACACAAATTTTCTGAACTTTAAAATAAATATTTCGAAAACTACTTCAGATATACTAAAATCTTTTCATTCCTACGCTTTAGCTTCTCAGTTTTGCTTCTATGTAAGAATTTATTGTAATTGTATATTCATCAATTTTTTTAGTATATTTTTTGCTCTTAGCATGCAGTTTTCAACTGAATTGTATGAAATCTTCGAAATATATTAAAAAATACCAAAGAAGCTATATAATAAAATTTGAAATTTATATTATACTCAAAGAATTGCTAGAACTTATGGAAAATAATTTTTAACTGCGCGATACATTTTTTTTCGAAATTTCAAATGGAATTTCTAACATAAAATTTCTAGCTTTATACGGTCGAGATTTCAAAAAATATTCAGATTTTAATTACTTATTTAGTTAGCCTTTAAAAAAAGATAAATGTTGAGGTATTTTGCATAAATAGATATTTTTGAAGAATAATTCGAATGTTTTTAAATAGCTCGAATTTAAAATTGATTTTTATGTTTATTTATATGCATAAATGTCTACTGTAAATGTTTCCGTATATTTTTGATTACCATTTATTCAAACATTCAAGTTATAAAAAAAATGCGGGGAAATCTTCATTCATGTTGTCTTTGATGTAAACTGAAGTTCAAGCACTTAAAATTCAAATATAATTCGGTGTATTTTAACAATATATAACTAGGCACTGTACGTAAACTTCCCTGAACACTTGGGCTTTGAAATCTAAAAAAAACTAATAGTTAATTAGTCTTTTTTTTTTTTCGTTATTATTTTTATCAAAGTGTAAGAAAAGGTTTCAAATTATTTGATAAAGTTTAAATTTATTCATTTTTAGTGGTGCGAAAGTTGAAAAGGTTTCAAATTTTGAAGTATTTGTTGTTTTATTAATTTTTTTGGCATCTTATAATGAAATAATCATGTTTCAAAAACTGAAAGCATTGATTAAGATAAGAAAAATGAAGCGAAAGAATATACTTAAAAAAGATATAATTTGTCTAACTATATAAAATAGCAGATTGCCCTGACACGTCCCAACTTGTTACAGTTTCAAATTAATATGAAACCAAAAGGGAATTGTAACATATTTTACTTATGCGTTGGGACTTTTCAAAACTTTTTAATTCAAGCTAACAAACAAACACTTCCTGGGGTCTAAAGAAATTTCCCCCCCATTTTCTACGATTGCTCCAGGGTCAAAACACGGGGTTCCCTGCGAGCCATAAAATTTCCTATCAGTGTCCTGCTGTGTTGCTTCCACCGTCCCTAATTATCTTTCAAGATGGTAAACCTTTAAATGGGGGAAATGATTTCAGAAAAGTGCGGCTCAACCGCTTTTGAAAATGTTACTTGAAGGCAAAAAAAACCCGTGCAGTGCATTTTCGAAGCATTTTTACAATGACGGAATTTTCCGTGCTAACCACTTGGAGCGTTAAGGAGAAAAACTCTGATTCAATTTCGCCTTTAAAGACGTTATTTATCTGACATCATGTCAAATTCTACTTCAGATCACTTTGAAAATGGAAATCTTAGGAAACCTTACTAGGAATAAAATTTCCTATTTTATTAGTAGTGTTGGAAAGTTCAAGTTTTAATAAAGATTACAAACATAATGACTCAAGATTGTTGTAGTGTGGAGCAATTTTCAATATTCTGCAGGAAAATAAATTTTTCCTTTATTTCTGGATTTGACATCAGAACATAAAATAACCAAATATATCTTTTGAATATGTCTCAATACAGATAATATAAAGTTGTCGAGAGAGAAATATCAAATTTCTTTTAGTTTACATCTATGTATTATATATCTTATTTATTCCAATTCATCCTCCGAAACAAATATCAGCAGGAATACTACATCAATACATATCCGGAAAATGTCTCCCTTCAGTTTCCGGATATACCGTTACTATTGAACAGTCCCACTTACTTTGTGGCAGAGAAAACATTCCTTTAGCAAACGTTAACAACATAAATGGATCCGCAGAAAGTCACTTCCGTTCCTAATGGAGTTGACGATAAGCAACACCATCTCTTTTCAAATCGACATTTAATAAAGCTTTTCATAATCCTATTTCTATTAGAAGTATCTATATGTCTGCTTGTAAGTAGGTAATGGTAAACTATTTCCCTATTGTGAACAGATCATAACTCATGGTCTTGTTTTGATTTTCAATACCGTTGTTTACTTTAAGAGATTGTTATTAATTATATAACCTTTATCAACAATATTTTTTTATCATTATTTAATTCGATTATTTAATAAACATTTTATTTATTGATATTTTTTATTAAAAGATGGCTATTATGCAGTGCAAGTGGAATAAACAAAGATTTTTGTTTCAAGAAATTATATTTTACTAATAGTACCCGACACTACATATTTTAATTTGAATACATTTGTTTTGAACAAGTAAAAAGCAGTTTAAAAATATTTGAACGTATTAATAGCTATTGTAAAAAAATCATTATGTAGAAAAATGAAATATCTGTTTAAAAAATAATTATAAAGTTATTTTATGGTGAATGTATACCCCTCTTAAATATAATATAGCTTAAAAATGGCATATGTTCATTTATAATTTAACGTCTGTAATAACTCAGTGAAAACAAAGTGTATATAGCTATTTTCAAAATTAGTTATTTTAGGCGAATAGTTTAGAAATATTTTATTTAATACAAAAATGTTTATACAGAGTGTATAGGTCATACTTTTTTATAGCGTAATTAAAAAAGGATCTTTTACATCAGATTGTTTACAGGCTTTAATTAAGCTTTGATAAGTATATGTTCATCGTTAAATCATTTCAAATTGTACAGAAGAAGTTAAAAATGGGCATTCATTAGATATTAATATGAGGTTGAAGTTGTCAGGTGGTATGTTAAAACTTTTTAGTTATCTCAGACACTCCCAATTTACATAACGCAGCGATTAAATAATTATGGTTTTTTCTTATATTTTTTATCTTGGTGAACATAATGGCCTTATAAAATCTACAGGGAATATATAAGTTTTAAGGCCTAGCTGGTTTATTTTTGAACATTTAGTAAAATTTTTTTTTGCTATTATAATATATGAGAATATTATAGTATTAAAAGACAAAAAAATGTTTATGTAAATGACAATGGAATATATTTGAAAAATTAAGAAATAAGTAACTGATATTAAGATAATACAATATTTTTTCTTTAAAACAAGAACACATTTCGTGCACGAATTTTTTAATATAACATTTCTCCAACATTTTCAATTTTAAAATTTCGTATATTTCTCTAGAAAGCTATTATTAATCATTTCTTTTATTTAATAACTATATAGGTTCTTTTTTGAATCTCTGAAATAATCATGGTGAAGTCTTTTGAATGTTCACACACACACATTTATTTATTAAAAATGATAAAAACGTGTGTGAAGTATTATTATGATAATCATTGTTATATAATTTAAGGAAAAATATTTTAATAAAAATTTCACTGTAAAATTTATTCTTCACTCTTCATTTTCAAAAGCAATTAGAAAAACTATATATATATATATATATATATATATATATATATATATATATATATATATATATATATATATATATATATATATATATATATATATATATATATATTAATATCCTTATTAGTTCATCATGATTTTAATAAAACTATTTATAATCATTATTTGGCTACTATAGGTCTTTCTTTTTTAAGCCTTGAACTTACATTTAGATAATTAATCCTGGAAATAAAATACTCATTTTCATATGATTTAAGCTTGATATAAGACTTTTACCATTTACTTTAATTATTAATAATGAGTTTAAAATATCTCATTGTTAATAATTCATTTATCTATGCATTTTATTCCATACCATGTACTCAATAATATAAACAGAAACAGAGTAGGTTAGTAGCTATAAAACTAGTTAAAAAAAATTCCAGTTTTAAAAAATCATCCTCTATCAGTATTGGTTGTAACTGCAGAATCAATCTATTTTTTTAATTCTAAAAATTAAATAATCTTTTTTAAACTTTGGTATTTAAAAAATAATTTCTGCCTTTGAACTACAGTATATTGCAAATTTCATTTACATATATATTAGCAATTACGTTGAAAAAACATAATAAAATGCAAACTTCAATAAACTAATGAAACATAAAAATAGCAAGATTAGTTAAACGCTTCATCTTCAATCTAATTTATGTTAATAATCAGCAAATATCTCTAAAGCAATGTACTAGTTATTACATGCACAAATAATTGTTTTACATAATTACAAAATTACAACGCACTATCAGTCGTGACAAAATGTTATAAAATGTAACATATTTCAAACGATTGCTCTAAGAGGCTTTGTATCAATAGCTATTATATTAGAATAATGAAAATTTGTGTGTGAAAAACATATAATAAAAATAATAAACTAAATAAAAAATAAGCAACTGTAAATGAAGGTTTTTAAATTAAAAAAATGCTATAAGCTGTCGAATTTTCCAAGTTAACACACAATACATATACATATAATTACCTTTTCATATTATAAATAACCAAAACATAGTGTTGTAATATTAAATTCCACGGAATGTAATTTAATACTGAAAGCACTTTTCGATTAAGTCTAATGAGTGCTCTCTTTAAAAGCAAATACTCGACTTCATAGGAGCTTGTCGGTACCGCCCCTGGTTTGGTGTATTAGCGAGGAGGAAACAAGTGTTTGCACGTGTCACTGCCTCCCCAGAGCCAGATTTGATAGAGTGGAAACTGGAAGAGCTCTAAGTAATAATTATGAAAGGTCATCATTGATAATAAAGGCCTAATGTATACGAGAAATATGACAACACACAGGCGTATTTTCACGATAAAATATCTCAATTGAGATAATTTGCGAAATTATGGTTAGTTTAAGGTTGTCTTCACTTAATACTATGATGCAGTCGAAAAATTCGAAACATATTTTCATATTAAAAGGATTCAATATTTAAGAAAATGGCTGTGGATGTAAAGTACTTATCTACCTTCAGTTTTAGAATGTAGACATGTTATCAGTACAAATTCGAAACTTGATAACAAAATTAAATATCATCACAACACAGTGAATGAAAGTAGGTAAAGTATGAAATTTATTTTATTCTTCAAAAAAGAGATTTATCCAATTAGAAATAAATAGTGTAATAAAAACTGTTGCTTTCTGTAATAATTACAAAATTTAATATTAATGTTGGAACATATATTCCACATTTTTGCAACCATTTTTATTAAGCGAGTACAGCCTTAAATACTCTCAAAGATGTGCGTATAATGTATTTTTCAAAATGTCCATATAGTATTTGTGCGAAAAAGGCTATTCCTGTTGCTTTTAATAATATTAATCTGTTTCCAATTTCGAGCTTTTTTTGGCAGATAATCTACAACCTGATATATAGTTGTTTGTTTAAATATCAGAATTGTGCTAAACAAAGTTGATAATTTGTAAACTTAGCGATAGAAATTTTCATAATGCAGAAATTTGTTTGAGATCTAGCCCATTTAACCCATCATTTATTTAAACCAAACTCTGCCATTAAGTTATTAGTCCTAAAATTCAAAGCATTTCTGAGCAACAGTGACTTTGTAAAATTACCTTAATCGCCAGCAACAGTGGCTTTGTAAAAAGCCACCTTAATCCTTCAAGATACTAATCTGAATGCTTTGGTAGCATTAATAATGGTATATATATATTGGAAATTGTAAACATTCATTACACATATAAGTTTTTTATTCATTCATTTTTTTATGTAAAATATAAGAACAATTCTGTAGTTCATAAAAAAAGTTTCTCTAATTGTCTTTAAAAAAGAATGCTGTGTATTTTGATCATATGAGAAACATAAAAATTTAGTTTTAACTATTTTCTCTCTAATGGTTCGTTGGTATAACTCTAAACAAGCTAGCTTGTAAGAGATCTGGTCCCAAACATGTGATTATTTAACCGTTTCGTTTAAAATATGCTCTATAGAGTTCGAATTAATTGGAACAAACAACTTTTCTTGTTTAAATTGGTATGTGATTATCAGTGATGAATCTAACCACTTTAAATCACTTATATTTGTCTCAAAGTAATTTGAAGGATTGACATATTTACTAAAATTTATTTGTCTAATTGGTTTTAGTGTATGGGTAGCTCAGTTGGGAGCCTATCAGTGTGGCAGCAGGTTATAATTTTGCGTTCAGTGTAATACATGTTGCCTTTGCTTATTCAAAGATAGATACTACTCCGAGGAAGCGTTCTTAAACACATTTCTTAATGAACAGGTTCTATGACTGGGAGATGTATAGCTAATGTTGTTGGTGTGAACAAATCAAGTGTTTCAAGAATTTTAAGAACATTTCAGGATTTCAGATCATAGTCTTCTGAAAGAAAAGTGAAAATAGGGTCACATACGGAAAACTACTCCAAGAACTTATAAAATTCTAATAAGAAACAGAAAAATAAATCGAAGAAAGACAGTCGCAGACCATCTAAGGGATTTATTGGGTTATGGTGTTGAAAGGAGTACCTCAACTGTACGGAAAATACTTATAGAAGTTGACCTAAGACATCAAAAACGAGGAAAAAAACAATTTCTAACTCAAAAAATGATAAGAAAATATTTAGCATGGGTAAAAAAATACCGATCGTGGACTATTAATAGCTAGAAGGTGATTTTCAGTCATAAAGCATATTAATTTGTCCAAGGATAGAAATCAAGTATAGTTAGAAGAAATGATGGTGAAACCCTGCTACCAGATCATATCCAATGGACTGTAAGACACCCTTCTAAAAATATATTTTGGAATTTTCTCACAACAAATTGTACTGGAAACTTAGTTCCTCCTAAAGGCATAGTGAATTTTGTCAAATTCCAGACTTTTAGGTGGGAAAATAAAATAAAAGTTCTGAATGGACTTGGTAATTCACCAGAATTAAACCTATTGAGAACTTGTGGCATATTCTCATCTCAAGAATCATTTAGCTAACATGAACTGCACGATAACAGAACAAGTTATTTAAAAAAAAGTGTTATACAAGTGTGGTTCCACAATGATGAAATCAAGAACATGTGCCCTACACAAGAGAAAACAATACTAAGATGTGTTGAAAAGGTCATTTCTGCTAAAGGTAAAAGATGGGCATAATTCTCATACTAATATAGAGATTTTTCAGTCTACTTTATGTATTATGATTGACAGCTGTCTACAAAAAAAATCGTTTTTTTCTCATTTGTCCCAATTAATTCGAACAGTATATTATATTATATATGATTTTTGAGAGTTTTTGTAATGGAAGTTAACCATTTTAGGATAAACTCTGAGCTGATGCGTACTTTAAATACATTTCTAAATGTCATCTAAGCTTTGTTATAAGAAAGTTAGCTTCAATGGATACATTTAACTTTTTCATAATTTGATGAATAAAACTAGAAATAATTATATAGTGATGCAATTGATTCAAGAGAAATGAATAGTGTAAAGTACTATATTATTACTAGCTGCATAGCCCGGTGTTGCTCGGGCTTTCTCTACTTTTATAAAATGTTCCCTATCCTTCATAAAATCAGCACTTCTAATACTCAACGGCCACAACGTTACAGTCAATGGTGATCGGTATAGAGCCATGATTACTAACTTTTTCATTCTTGAATTGAACAATCATGATGTCCAGGAGCTGTGGTTCCAACAAGACGGCGCAACATGTCACACAGCTCGTGCCACAATCGATTTATTGAAAGACACGTTTGGTGACCGCCTAATTTCACGTTTTGGACCTGTGAATTGGCCTCCAAGATCTTGTGATTTAACACCGCTAGACTATTTTTTGTGGGGCTATGTAAAGTCATTGGTCTATGCGGATAAGCCACAAACGCTTGACCATTTGGAAGACAACATTCGCCGTGTTATTGCCGATATACGGCCACAAATGTTGGAAAAAGTCATCGAAAATTGGAAGTCCAGATTGGACTACATCCGAGCCAGCCGTGGCAGTCATATGCCAGAAATCATATTTAAAATGTAATGCCACAAGATTATCTTTCGAATAAAAAAAATTCATGTCAATCGAATAATACATCGTTATTTTATTGCAATTTAAAGTTCTATACCTCTAAAAAAACACCCTTTAGTTATTAAATATTTAAAATTTTAGTATATTTTAATTGATGCAACATATTTAAAAAATAAAATACTATAAAGAATTAAAATTTATTTATAAGTAATTCTCAGTTGAATAAAAATGTTACTTTGTCTTCTATTTTTTTAAATATTAAAACTACCTTTTTTACTAATTACTATAATACTTATTATTACACTTTCTTGAAAGGTTTAGAATTATGCATTGCCAGACTTGTAAAATTTTCGATATACATCCAGTATCAATTTTACTGTAGTTTTGTTATAGGTTTATAATATTCCTAACTATCCACCGTTCTTCAAGTGTAGTGAAATGGGTGTTCTACACTTGGCCTTTTTCAACTAAGTTTGTTTTGTATTTCGATATTATCTTTTGAACTGTAAATTTGTTTTAATATTTTTTTACCCACTATAAATAGTATTTAAATTTTAAATTATCGCCTTGCTTAATGGAAACTATTATTACAACTTTGCGTTCAAATGGAAGAATCGATCTTACGTTGAATTTAAAAGACATTTATTGAGTCTGAGGACCTCTTTGTTTCTGTTAATATTTAACTTACAAATAATTTCAATAACGTCATTCAAACTATCAAATATCGTTTTTTCTCACGTTGTGTAAATCGAAAAGTACAACGAATCTTCGAATTCTGTGTAAGCGATCTTAAATTACCATAACTAAAAACTATATAGCACGATTTAAAAAACAGTGAATAGCTTTTTCTGAAAAACGGCGTATATCAATCTTGGTTCAAAATGCATTCTTTTTCAGGTTGACTGATTCGAGATGTATTCGTTTTTACAAGGAGTTTTATAGAATAATTGTCTGTGTTTTGTCTTTAGAATTTCAGCGAATTTTTAACTTTAATTAATATTGAGCAGTCCGTAAATATTAATATTTAAAAACTGGCGAACGTAACACATTCGAACTTTTCTAAAATCATAAGCAAATAAACAATGTTATTTTTTCGATTAAAATAATATAAATAATTTATATCTGGAAGTGTAATACGTCAATATTACTTTTTGTTGTATTTTTTTTTGGATAAAATTGTAATCAGCCTCACACTCTGCCTGTCCAAACTTTCGCAGTTCCTGGCGCCTGGAATTGACAAAACAAAATGCAAAGGTTAGCTTCACACATAAAAGATAGATATTTGCTGTCGCGGGCCTTTTTGCAGATGGCAGAATTTTTTCCTACTTACTTAACAATTATTGTTATATTTTGGACACTTCACACAATATCTATAAATTATAGCCTATGTGCTATTCTGATGTATAAGCTATACTATTGTAAAGTTTCATTAAAATCCATTCAGTGTTTTTGCGTGAAAGACTCCCAAACATCCTCACAAACTTTCCCATTTATAATATATATTAGGATTAATAATAACAATAATAATAAAGATATCTTTAAAATCAAAGAAAATTTTTTGAGAAAAACATATTAAACTCCTTTTTATTTATTTTGAAGAAAATAATGATTTATAATTTTTTTCTTGTAAAAAAGTGTTAAATTACTCACTTGTAGTTACTTTCACATCCATACTAATATTTACTTCCTTCCTCAATGGCTATACAGCTCAGGGTGGTCCTTGGCCTTCTCAAGAAGTATTTTCCAGGCCAACTTTCTTCCTGCTATTGTTCTCCAATTCCTAGTTTTCAAAACTAGGAGATCTTTTTCTAAGCCAACAGTACATGTATGATTTGGCCTGCCCTTTTTTCGTGTGCCATTTTTTTAGGCATTAAAGACTTTTTTAGCGGTTCGGTCTCCATTCATGCTGATAACGTAACCTGCCCATTTAATTCGTTGTACTTTATTGAAGTTAACAATGTCAGATTCTTTATATGATTGATAGAGCACTAAATTTGATTTTCTTCGCCATGTTCTATTTTCCTGAACTCCTCCAAAAATAAATCTTAAAATCTTCCTTTCGTAGATACTTATCATGTTCTCATCTGTTCGAGACATGAACCAAGTTTCACATGCGTAAGTTAATACTGATCTTAAAAGACTTTTATACAATAGAACCTTTATTTTTCTTTTGATTAAATTTGACTTTATATATTTTCGTATTCCATTAAAACATCAATTAGACATAGTAATTCTCTTTTGGATTTCAGTAGTAGTACCTTTTCTATTGTTAATTTTCGAACTTAAATGAGTGAAACTGTCAGCAAATTTGAAAATACTAATATTTAGTCGATGAAAATACAACATATACTTTCCTTCTAATATTTTCCTGAAAACTTTGTTGTATAACAGTATTAAAGAAATGTTCTTAAAATTAGAATTTTAAACTCACACACACATACACATTTTTAAAGTTTTTACAACATTCTCAACCTTTTTCTAAGCCTACTGTCATTTCCTAAAATCTTTTCAACACAGTAATTTATTTTCTTTCAAAGTATTTGACTAATACAATATATTATTTCGCTTGATTGATGGCGGATAGATTGATTTTAATTTTACGTTTCAAAGCAACACGAGATCTGTTGGTGACTTACCTCGTATTTTAAACTAAAATCATCAAGTGACGCGTGGCCGATACCTCAACCAGTAATTCACTTTCTTACCATATAAACATGAAAACTTAGAGCCTCTACATATTTAGTGTACATCAGAGCTTAGACACGAGGGTTCTCTGTTGGCATTGGGTTTCCACACACAGTCCACATGGACCGAAACAATGCTGACCACGAGTGCACAATCATGATCATGCACAACCATGATAACCAATCTCCGATCACTAGCTCAAAACTGATAAAATTGAAATTTTTCGTAATAAATATTAATTATTTTCTCTTAATGATAGTATAAGATAAACAATATTTTAAGAACTGTTTTATCCAAAGATGAAAATGATAAATGTTAATAGTCTGTGAGGCATCCATAGATGTAATTTGACTGGAGAAAACAAATGAACTAACTCCTCAATCATATATTATATTCATTTAACATTATTACATTTAAAATTATATGTGAAAAGGATGAAAGGATCTCACGAAAACGCAATCAAAATATATTTAAAACTTTAAAATATTCTTAACAAGTGTAAACAATTTTTATTTCTGGAAATTTTAATTTATTCATTAATTTTGTACTAATTATGGGCTCTAATAATTTTTATTTTCAAGTTCAACTTTGTACGATCTTTAATATTTTAAGGACATAAACGTAATTTTAACTATATTTTCCAACCACTTTGAAAACTTTTATTGTAATATTATTTATCATATAAAAAAGACCGTGTTAAAATCAATCATAAGAAATATTTATTATTTCTTTTTGAACATCTCTGCATTGAGCAATTTTTGACGCATCAATTTATTTCTTGCTCAACAGTTTTTTTTACTATTTTTTACTTAAAAAAAGAAAGGGCAATGTTCACAAATTGAGAATGCTTAGGTAATAAACATTCCAAATATAGTAACCTAATTGTTATGTATTGCTTTATTCTATGGCTCTAGGCCAATTCATTTTTGTGGCACTTCTCCAAATTTCTCACTATTATATTTCTATATAGATAAAAAGCCGTTAGCATAAGTCTAAATGTTTGCCAACGTAAATAGTAAGCAAAGAGGAAAATAAAATAAATAGGAAACACAATATAAGAATATTAATGTTTATTTCGTGTTGAACACTTGAAATGCTCAGTAAATATTTTTAGTACTTGGGTGCCTTTTAGAAAAAAATTTGGATGTATTACTTCCATTCAGAATATCACGGTATACAATGGAAAAAAAGATTGCTGATGTAAGAAGAAATTTAAATTCTAATAGATATTAAATAAGAGTTAAAAATGGAGATACCAAATGATATGCATCTGTCACACACACACATGTCAGATATTTATGGAAAAAACTCCTTACTTGTTTCACTAAGATTAAAATCAAAAATGGAACATTTGACAGATTGGGATGTCACGTTTTGTAATTTGTACTTAAATTCCAACTCTAGTTTAAAATTGATGAAACAATGCAATGTAAATTGCTGAAAACAAAATCTATGTCCTTGGTATTTTTAAAAACGTCTATGGGTTCTGGGAAGGAAATAATACTTTTATTACTTTTTTTATCCCTATACCGGAGTTGAAAAAAACCCTTTTGAATCTTTTGAACATAACAATATTTGACTGTGGCTGGTAACGATTTAGAATTTAAAAATGCTTGAAACTCTTAATTCAAAGCTAGATGATCATTCTACAGTAATTTGTCAATGTCTCTATACTCTAAAAATATACTAAATATGTATCAAATGGATCAGTTTCAACTATTTACTGTAATCTATTAATATCTATTTTTGAGATTTTCTTTAATGCACATTTTGACCTTTTAATATACATTATTGAGGTCCATTTAAATGAATGTTGTGAACCTAACAATGAACCATGCAGATTAGTTAGTAATTTAATATGTTTTACACAATTCTGCTTAGGGAATCAGATTACGTTCGGAACCGTGCTTTTAAATAAGCGAATAAATGGATAATTTCATAATATTTAGTGTCACTTAGATTAGAATACATGTATAAAGTTGTTTTAAGGACATTTCGACAAAAAATATATTTAAATACAATACTTTGGCAAAAAATTAACTTAGAATAACCTCTTTTTCAAAATGTTCTCCTTTTGTGAAAAATACTTCTATTACAATAATATTTCGTCTGTATATAGCTCAGACCTCTCTATAGAGGCTCAACTAGAAGGTTTGAAAAGTTCACATTATTTTCAGAGTTACCACCAATTAAAATAATTATCGGCGTTTTTTTCTTACAATTTCTCCCCTCTGTTGTCGTAAAACATGGATAAACCCACTTCTAAGTTATATGTTTCAAAAATTCTAGTTGTGCCTCTGTACAGAGGTCTGAGCTATATACAGGCGAAATATTATTATAATAGAACTATTTTTCACAAAAGGATAATATTTTGAAAATGGTTCATTCTATGTTCAGTTTTTGTCAAAAGATTGTACTTAAATAATTTTTTATTGTAATACTATTCTTAAAATAGTTTTATATACATTTTTTAATCTAAGTGACACTAAATATCATAACTTTTATCCATTTACACGCTTTTGCAAAATCGCGGTTCCGAACGTAGTCGGATACCTTTAACTCTGGTTACGAATACAGTTATTTCACTTTAATTAACTAGAAACTTAAATAAAAAGAATGGTTTTATTTCTCTTTCGAAGGAATAGTAAAATTAAAAAAATCAAGGGTGGCTACTTTTTAAAACTTTTCTTTGTGAATTAATAGACTAATTGCCTATTTAAGCCTCTCTTAGAAGCAGTACGAAGATTCCGAAATTGCTACTGACAGTGAATCTCACAATTTAGAACCCTTCTCAAGTAGCTCTGACTCAACTCTGTCTACAAATTTCTGCAGCGTGCTAATGTGAGGCCTTTAATTTTAAGATTAATTTCTGAAGATTTAATGTTAAAATTAAAGTCCTTTAATTTCTGCAGGTTTAATGTTAAAATTAAAGTCCTTTAATTTCTGCAGGTTTAATGTTAAAATTAAAGTCCTTTAATTTCTGCAGATTTAATGAGCATCAACTTCACTACTCGTCAGCTTTTAATGGCAACAGGGCTCGAACACATGACTTGGAAGAAACCACACTGACCTCGAGATCCTATACGAGGGATGGACCTACGAATAACCGGAATCAAGCAATTGCTTTTTGTGTTTATGAGTTGTGTTGTTATGTGGTGCTAGTTGGCTGTTTCTCGCGACTGTTAGTGAGGTCGTCAGTCAGAATTAAGGGGATTGCTTGTGGTGCTGTGTTGTGCACTTTCGTGTTTCAACTTTTTGGCGATTAGTGAGATGGATGTCCACACAGAACAAAAGTAGGGCATAAAACTCTCCTTTCTGTTGCGAAAAACGCAGCCGAAACCGTTGTTATGCTTCGAGAAACCTTTAGTAGCGAAGCTTTGAAAAATCGCAGATCTACGAATGGTTTCCAAATTCAAATTTGGAATCACGTCAACTGAAGACATGTCAAATCTAGGGCGTCCTTCGACAGGAGGTAATGCCAAAAAAATGGGCCAAAATCAAACGTACAATTGATTAAGATATTCGAAAGACCAAATTTCTGAGGGATCGAATGTATCATGGAGCATAGCAATAATCCAGACCTCACAGCTTTCATGACTCACCAGTTTTGACAAATGACAACATTGTGCTTATGTCTCATCCACTCTACTCACTCGGTCTGGCTCCGACGAACTTTGTTTTTTTTTCCACGGATGAAGAAAAGTCTGAAAGGAAAGCGATTCAGTGATGTGGGTGAAGTTAAATAAAACATCCAAATGGCTGTGAGCAGCATCTTTCCTCAAGAGTTTCAGAACTGTTTTGAGTTTCGGCAAAAGCATTAGAACAAGGACATCAATACACATGAACCATACTTTTAAGATGACTAATATATAGTTCAACAAAAATACAGAAGAAAAAAATAATAAAATAAATTCCAGTTATTTTGGGGTACCCTCGTACAGGATGTTATTTGTGTGGAGAAGAATGCTTTTCAAACATCATTATATGATACTTCCAGGTGCTTGTTTACAATTGATTGAAAATCATCACGTATGCAAATAATGTATTTTGTGGGGTCTTCAGGTAACTTTGCTGTCATCTGATTCTCAACGTCTAACAAATGTGATGTCTTTGGGTAAAGATACAATTAGGGTTAGAAGATAGGTTACATTAAAAAAGCGCTTGCGCAGTGGGGAAATTTTTCGTATGTTTGCAAACAGCTTTGAGTTGGGATATGTTTCAGTTTTATCATGATAAATAAAATTACTATTTTATCTACACTCTTTTAGATTAAGAAAAATTGGAATCTAGATGAGAGAGGAAAGTAAAAAAAAAAAAAAAGAAACGATATATTTTTAATATAACTGAATTAAAAAAACAAACAAGTCAGTCCAGGTCACGAGGACTGTTTTGACCACTGAGATTTTATCAGTCAATGAAACTAACTCTCTGTTGAATAAAAATATACTAGTGAAATGAAGTTTTAATCCGGTGGTTTGCTTTTTGTTAGCCTCGTTTTCCAAACAAACTCCAAGTTTAGTAGTCCGGTCCAGTAAAAGGTTAAAACAGCTGTATCAAATTTGTAAAACATGACTCAATACATCATCGGCTTATGCGTTATTTTATCAATCAAGCTATAAAAGTGCCAAAAATTATTTTAAAATGATCACTAAATTTCCAGCAAATTATCTTGGGTATATTTCATCTCTTTTATATATCCATGGCATATCTCAAAAAGGCTCTTATTAAGAAACATAATTTAGTACACAATTTACAAGTTCAAGCTTATCTAGAAATATATTATTAATTTTACATAAATTTAGAAAATTATTCATTACGCATAGAAAATATAATATTTATACTTGAAAATAATTTTATTTTTGCCTATTTTATCAAAAAAATATTAATTTTAATGAATTCAGAAGATTATTCATTACGCATGTAAAACAATACAGTTGCACTAGAGGCAATTTTTAATAAAGCAAACTATAGAAACAAGCAGTTTCTAAGTTCGTATCTGTACCTTTTAATGCTACCTAGAGTAAGGATAACAAACTTTGTGATTGTATTATTGGAATGTAAGTCATGAGACGAAGGGGTCTCAGGACTCTTAAATTGCAAATCGTTCAATTTTTCAAAGAATATATGTTAAAGTCTCAACATTTTTGAGTATTTTGATACCAAAAATTTGTTGATACTGTAAAAACTTCCAAAGTTATTGAAAAATATAACTAGTGAAACTTATATATATATATATATATATACCTATATAAGCAAAACCCCTATCTCTTCCTATTATTCCCTATTTTTCTCAAAACAAAAAACTTTATCTTGAGTGCAAGATTTCTCAGAAACTATTTATGATATCAATTTGAAATTTTATACGC
This sequence comes from Trichonephila clavipes, assembly GCA_019973935.1. Classification (NCBI taxonomy): domain Eukaryota; kingdom Metazoa; phylum Arthropoda; class Arachnida; order Araneae; family Nephilidae; genus Trichonephila; species Trichonephila clavipes. The sequence continues at coordinate 753,307 of BMAU01020332.1, read as the reverse complement.
GTGTTTAAAATAAGACTTCATAAATCATACAGAAATTTTCTTAAAAAAATTTTTAATGAATATTTTTATTTAAATTTTAATTATTTTTTCTGAAAATTTTTAAATTTGTGTTGTAATTGTATTTAAAAAAATATTTATTTTTTCTCTAAATTCCTTAAAAGTTAGTATAACTTCAAAAGTAAACATTTTTATACCAAGTAAAATTAATTTTGTAAATTTTGATCTATTTTGTACTTTAGAATCCTGCGCGGTGTAAAGTACTAATTTTCATTTTTTTTATAAGTAAATCAATTTATATTTCTTCATAACTTTTTAAATTTTTTCCAAATTTTCGAAAGTTTGTGAAATAATGTAAATATATGTGATTATCAAGCTGTAAAATTTTTAAATTACTATTTTATTTTATTGCTAAGTTACATTGATTTGAAAAGGGGTGCTTTTTTCGAGTGCACGCAAATCTGTAAAGGGTTCTGAGACCTCTTATTAGAGGTCTCAGGACTCTTAAATTGCATATATATATATATATATATATATATATATATATATATATATATATATATATATATATATTATTAAAACCTCAAAATTTCTGAGCATTTTGATTCCAAAATTTTGTTGATACTGTGAAAACTTTCGAAGTTATTGAGAAATAACTAACGAAACTTAAACAAAAAACTCTATTCCTTTCTTATCTTTAACTTGATTTTTCTCAAAACAAAAAATTTTAGCTTGCACGCAGGATTTCTCAGAAACTATTTATGAGATCAATTTGAAATTTCTTACACGTGTCCAAAATAAGAATCTTCATAACTTACACAATAATTTTACAAGTATTTTTTACTCTTTCTTTTATGGAGATAAAAGTTTAAAAAAATGAAAGCATTTTTTTAAAGAAATCATTTTACTATAATTTCAAATACCATTAGCTTATATCAATTTGAAGTATTTTTTCAAAAGTTAATTGAATGTAAATTAAAAAAAATAGATAGCATATAATAAACAAATTATATGAGGTGGTATTAAGAACAATAAATTAATAGCAGATTATTCTATCAGTTAAAAAAAGCCTATTCTATTAAATGCAGATTTAGAAGCAAAATGTTTACATTCCTCTAACTCATCCTAGAATTTAAATCTACAGAGAATAGCATAAATTTACTTGCTACTACGAGTTCTTACAAAGTTTGAAAAATAAATATTATACACTTTCACATCAAGGGATTCAAAGCTGATAAATTTTTCAACTTAAAAAGCTCCAAAACGTGCCTGAAAAGCTTAAGAAACAAGTATTTAGCGAGTGGTTGCGCATAGTTAAGGAAAAAAAGAAAAAGCCTTCTCGAAGAAAAGCAACAACGCTGGAGCTTGCTTTCTATTAGCGAAAAGCGTGTAAAAGGGGGTGATAGATGCTCCAGGGCTAACCATAAGCTACTCTCTCCTTTCATTGCCAGCGTGCTATTGAGAGAAGTGTTCAATTAAATCCTTTTCCCGGAAGGAGAAAGAGGTAGTAACAGCAGCGCCCTCTTTTCTCATTTGAGATAGAACAGGCTAATTGAAATAACACAAACCGCAACATCATTTAGCTGAGGTACAAGGAATTAGGTATTAATAAAGAAATTCTATTCATGCCCGATATAATTTGCTAGTAATTTTGTCTGCGTTTCTTCATTTCTCTTGGCGAATATATTTATTGATGCTAATATTTTATTAAATGAATAGAATCGTGGGTAACTCTAAAAATTATCAGTAAGCGAAAATGTATGTTATGTTTATTAAGTCTGCACTTCTTTATTAAAGGAATATGTATTATTTATGTACGTGAATATTATATATATAATGTTTCTTATTTATTTATTCTTATCTGACTTTTGATTCAATTACCACTTACAAGTAATACACTAATGCTGAATCAGGATGATTATATTTCCATTACAATGTATGATCCTTTTAAGTGCTCATGTAGTGTGATGTAGTTGTTAGGAGATGATCTAGCTCAGATGTCGTGTCACCTGACCATACTGGACAAAATAAGCTCCCTCATAGCCATAGAACAACTTTGATACAATCATTGAGGTAGCTTCAAAAGTCCTTTGGGGCCTCATTTCATGTATGAGAGCCCTATTAGTGGGAATGTAGTTACATGTATTGGGCCCCTTAGCTTGGGGCCCCGTATTACTGATAGGGCTGAGACGGTGGTAGCTATGCTCCCGGATACAATTCAAGCAATCGATTAAAACAGTCTGTAAGAGTAAATACAGACGGTTCTGATGGAAAGAATAATTTACAGAAGTTAACAATTAGTAACCACACACAATCGCATTTATTTATTTTTATTTAAATTTTCTTCGCATGACATTATGTATTAAGAGTTAAGTAATATTATTGATTTGTTTGTAATTTATGTACCTTTCTTGTGTATATTTGTACTACAGAAAAGTAAATGTGATACAATATCAAATTTTTGCGATTTTATACGAGGCAGATATCTTCTTATAACATCTGTTCGAACAATTTTTTTCGTAATATATTCTAATCATTTAAATAAATAAAAATTTAATTTTACTTTCATTTATATATATATATATATATTACTTTTTTAAAAAGTAATTGCCTTGAATAAGTGGATATAGTATTTTTTCCGGAAAATTAGAAAAAACCTCAAAAAATTGTTAAGGTAAGTATGCACTTAAAGATTCCAGAGTTGAACTATAACGATCTCTTCTTTCTTTCATGGCATTTAATCTCAATGAAAAATATAGACAGCTAATCTCTGGAAGCCCTGGTAAAGCCCTCGTGTAGCTGAACAGTGCGAAATTAATATTAAATCAATCAATCAATCAATCAACCGGAAGCCCTGGCAAACTTTCTTTGTTTTTGTTCTTTATATTTGTCTCTCCATCTCTCTTTTATTTACCTTCTTGGTTTTACAGAATTCTATTCAGATTTGATATACATTTTCTTTTGTTAACCGATAAATTTTTGGCACAGCTTGATAAACACGATCTTGGCACTCATAAACCAAATAAACAATCATCAATCTATATATAACTAGGAACATCTTTTTCCAAAGTAAAAAAAAATGAGGTATAAATTAATATATTTACAATGTGGAAATTAATATCCCAATTGAGAAGTCGTGTCCAAATAATGACGCACACCACAAAAAGAGTGTTTGAGCAGCTGAGTGATCATGATCATGGAATTATTTTTGATTCTTGAGTTCGAATCCTCGTGGTGTTAAAGACTTTCCATGTAGGAAGCTGATACAGTTCAAATCTGTATAAGCTTAAAGCCCTACAAATGACGTGATGTAGAAGTTAAGAGAATAAGGTGCTAGCTCAAATGTTGTCCTCGTCACTGAAACATGGTAAAAAATTACGAGGCCTGCTTGATAGTAGCACTCCTGTAGCTTTTGAGTACGACGGTGATAAACAATCTATCAAACAATGACAAAAATAATTCATGAGTGATTGAATATTAACGTCGCGCAACTGTTCAGCTGTACGAGGGCTTTTGGCTGATTGATTGATTGAATATTAACGTCGCACTGTTCAGCTACACGAGGGCTTTTGGTGACGGACCATGTAATTTTGAACCATGGTCAAGTGACGTGGACGACACCTGAGCTGGCACCCCCTCTCTTAACTACCAGACAACATCAACGGGGAGAACGTTTGAGCTTTCGACAGATTTAAAGAGCATCGCTCCCCTACACGGCGGGTTTTCAGTAGTACTGGGCTCAAACTCATGACACGCCAGCCACTAGTCCATTACCTTGGCCCCTAGGCCACTGCGGCCTCAAAAAGAGATAATAGAAAACACATTCGGTAATCATCTTTATGTTTAGTATATAAACGCACAAAAGCACTTACATATATTTAAAAAATCATACAGTGGTAAATCAAAAGTTTTAAACTTATACATGCAGATTTTTGAAAAATATCTACCAATTTAAACAATTTTATTAAAACAAATTAATTCGCTTTGCAGTTTTAGAGTAACACCTCATAGTGTTTGCATTTCTGTGCATTAAAGACTATGCGAGAATTTCCATACAACGGTTTTCCCTTGGCATTGAAAATATGGATTCACGCTGTGTCTCAAACACTTCTCAAAAATCCTTTACATCCCGGCTAATTGCAGCTTTCTCTACCGTGCGAAAAAATTGATCAAAGTACCATTTCATCTTTTTGTGCCTTTTGTTCAGGAAGAAAGGTGTTTGTCCTTTTTTTTTTCTTTTCCACTTTTAATTGCTTATGAGCAAAAGTTAAAATAGGACAACTTCTATTCCGACTAATCCGTGCTCGTGGTAGCCTAGTGTTCAAATCTGGTGATGTTCAAACGTCCTCCTATTGGTATGGAAGTTAGGAGAGGTGGGTGCCAACTAAGGTGTCGTTCTTGTCACTTAACCATGGTTCAAAATTTCGAGGTTCATCGTCAAAAGCCCTCGAGTAGCTGAATATAGTGTTACTTTAACATTCACTCATTCATTTTCCTGCTGACTCCCTAGTGCTACAAACATAAATAAGATACAATCTCAGTTTTAATAAATTGGCGATTGAGACTCTTATAGAAACAATGTCAAATATCTCTTATATAATAGCCAGGTATATTACTTAGTACTATATCTAATGTATGATACACGTTATACGATGATGCAATTTCAATAATGTGTGTCTTGTAGTAAATACTACTGGATGCTGTTCATTGGACTGATCTGACTTAATCTGATAAAACAACATTAAATCTACATATTCGGATTCGAACGTTCCCAGACTGAGTCTATAACTCAGAAAATATAACGAGTTAAGTTTCTAAAACACATCCTTCTTCGAAATAAGACGCTTGAACAACAGCACACCATCGCTTGTAAAGTTCATCGAAGCATTTCTGGAATCCATTTTTACCCATGTCCTTTAATTCAGCCTGCGATACACTTCTAATTTCATCTGCAGATTGGAATTGACGACCCTGCCAGTTCAAGAAGTATTCTAAAGTTTCAAGGAGCAAAATCAGGGCAGTAAGAAGAATGTTGTGCAAATCAATTTTTTCATTTTTGTTCCGCTATTCTTAAAGTGTGTTTTTTGTTATCACCGCAGAAAACTTTTCAATGTTTTCAGAGTTCGGAAAGAGCGTTTTTTGTCTTTGACATTTCCTATGCCACTTCTCTGAAAAGTCGATGCCAATTAAAATATTGCGTTCGTGAAAATGAATCACTGATTTAACCATGCTTCAACATTTCGTAAGTCTCCGTAGCGCTCTTTTCCAAGCCAGCACAAAATTTGATATTATTCTCTACTCAACAAACACAGTATCTTTCAATCGCCGACTACTAAATGCATCCACCTACAAAATACGACGCCGTGGCAAGCCACCTACCACGTGATTTGGTGAGTGAGTGAGTGAATATTGACGTCGCACTGTTCAGCTACACGAGAGCTTTTATCGACGGACCACGTAATTTTGAACCATGGTGAAGTGACGTGGACGACACCTGAGCTGGCAACACTTCTCCTAACTACCGACGTCCACCAACGGGAGGACGTTTGTGCTCTTGACAGATTTAACGTGCATCGCTGCTCTACACGGCGGGTCTTTAGTGGTACTGAGCTCGAACTCGTGACAAGGACATCCATGATCCGATACCTTGACATTTTAGCTACCGCGGCTATCACGTGATTTGGGACAAACATTTTTAGAAAAGGGAAATAATGCAGTGTCACAGAAATGTTATTGTAGTAGCTCTACTGCAAAACTTTTTCACGTCACAGGTTCAGTTCACAAACTTTCGAATCCTACCTCTATTTCCCTTCTCCCCCTTCTTCTTAAAGGGCTCGACAGCCCTGGGTGGGCTCTGGCCTTCTCTAGAAGTTCTCTCCAGGCATCTACACTTTTGGCAACTTTTTTCCAATTTTTGACCTTTAGAATAGTTAGGTCTTTTTCGACACAGTTAATCCATCTTAACGGGGGTCTTCCCTCGAGGTCTGTTTCCCATAGTCTTTGCCAGAAAGAAATTCTTGCGGCAACGATCTTCGTTCATTCTATCCAGATGACCAGCCGATTTAAGTCTCTAGAGTTTGATAAATTTTATAATATCAGGTTGATTACCTCTAATGCGTCGAAATCTAATTTTCTTTTTATTGTCATGTGATTTTGAGTATATTATATACAAATCTGAAATCGGGAGGAATCAGAAGTTTTATTCTAAGTATATCAAAATAGCCTTTTGTAATATGACATTCACAAAACTGTATCATACACAAATAGTAACAAAAAAAATTATTGAAAGGCAAATAAATAACTTGCTTTACATATACAAACTTAAATCTATTATGTATGATTTTTTTTGTTTAGTAAACACCGACATAGAAGGACAAGTAAAGTACATTGTACATGGGGATTTCAATCTGTAGACAACTTGTAATGCATTTATTTCGATGTTTCAGATTAATGGCGCTGCCAACTGTCATCACTATTACAATTAGTTATTTCAGAGATATATATAAGTAAACCATACTTGCACGTCATATTGTGCAGAAACTAAAATTATTTGGTCAAATGCTGGTACATTAGTCTGTATGGACCGTTCATCGAATATAGTGGTTGGTGAGGATGTCTGCTGTTTCGTTGGGCAGGGATTCGAATCTCGAAGAATTAAATTATGGGTGTTTGTAAATGCATAGTGCGATATGGATACTCTAAATAGCCGTCTAACCACAAATCCTCTAGTCAAGTTGGTGGAAGTGGTAGAGAGGTGTGGGGTCCCTGACTACCTCCTCTCAAAATTGCGAAGGATCTGAGCCAAATCGAACTGTCATCTTCATGGTGCTCATAACAATGGCTATCGACAGGCTTACATCTAGCTCTTTGTCGCAATGAATTTCGTGGCCTTCGATTTGACACTGTCAGACAGATAGCCTTAACAACAACAACAACAACAACATTAGCATATGACTTGAATGTCTTACGGGCCCATAGAGGGTAAATTTAATGAAAACGCCCAATCTGATTTCAAGCTCTGACCGACTCTCCGTTACTTCTCTGCATTTTCATTATATAGACTTTGGAGGGATTACCGAACCTTCTAAAGAAATAATCATCCCTGAACTTTCTTAATTTTTTCTATAAATATCAGTTTTTCACAAATCCTCTACTATTAGTTATTACTCTCCCAATATATATAATTATTTATATAAATGTTTTTTTTTTGTTAAAATTTTCAGTCGTTAAATAAAATCCCTTTTATTCATCTATTCAAATTCAAATGCATTTTTTAACTTGCAGTGGGTGACACTCGATGTTAATACAGTTTTTTTTTCAAATATTAATTTATTCATTAAATTTTATTAACTAAAATAAAAACATTTATTACCTACCTAATCAGGAATTGACTTAAAAAAATATTACATTATTTGTTGTCTCCAAATTTGTCAGGTTCGCATTTAAATTTATCGCCAAGTCGTTGCCAAGGTAACATGTTTATACCATGCAATAGTATAGTACTCAAAGCGACGGGCATGCATCTAGCCCTTTCCCGAGATGAACTTCTTGGGCCTTGATCTGACATCGTCAGACATGTTGCATTAGCAACAAGTGCAACAAATACTATTTTTGAATGAGTAATCTCTCTGTTCCTTTGCTCGCAATGTTTTCAGCCACAATATAGTATCGGTGGAGCAGTAGAGTACGAAACTTAATGTATACACTCTAGAAATCATTATTTCACTTTCTTACTTTGATTGAAAATGATCTTTAAAAACAAAAATAGAAAACATATTAATGAAATTTTTGTAAATGTAGTTCTTAAATCTTAATATCAGATGGTTGCGCATTTTTTAAAAAAATATAAAATCGGTTTTTTTAAAAAAAAAAATTTTGAAATTTTGACTGACAATAAAGAAAATTTTTAAAGGTAGCATCTCTTTGTTGAGTCCAAACTCTCTTTTTATTTTTTGTGAAATCGAACCACTCATATTCCAATAGATCCCCCAGGAAAAATTTCTATCCATTTGAAGTATTGAAGGAAAGGGATCTTTTATTTGAAGAAGACATTTTAACCGGATCATCAAAAACGTTGCATAATCCGAGGTAAATCGACAAGATCAAGCCTACATTCAGTTATATCATGCTGGCAGTCGGGATATTTCTAAGAGAAAAAGAAAGAGTCTTTGATTGCGAGAGGGAAAAAAGAACATAAATCCCATCGATATCAAAGATTTTTTCCCCTTTTTTTTCTTGGTCTGATTTGAATCTGGATATCTCGTTTTTAAAGGAAAGAAGGGGGAAGTAAATTCCGTACAGAATCAAAAAGTCTAGAAGAAAGTAATTCGTGCATCCTTGCAAAAAAGCTTAAATAGCTACAAATAAAACAGATCAAAGTTTAATAATCAAGCCAAACAAAGTTGGATGGAATAAACAAGTAAGTTACGTGATCCGAATATTCTTTATTACAGATTAAGTCGTTTTAGAAGGGCAGACAGCAGATTTTTAAGAAAACAGAATGTTTTGAATTTTCCTAGTAAACACAGAAAGAAGAATTGAATGTTCAAATCCTGGATAATTTTTTATAAAGAAGCAAACAAGCAAAATAGACTGATGTAAGATAATATGGTAACTTGCTTCCAGAATCGAAAACACTTGACTCTTTAATATTACTCGCACTAACTGCGAATTAAGTGCAAAGAGTGAAAATAAAAATGTTGTATACGCTCCTTTTTCTGAAAGTTCAAGGATAAAATAAAGTCAAAGTACATTTTATTTGATATTCAGTCATAAACATAATTATAAACTGGATTGCAGCTTCTCGAAAAAAGGAACTTAATTGCGCTGTAAACATCTGTCTTTTATACACTGCATGTTCCTTCTACCTATGGCTTCTTTAGACCAAGGTAATCAGTTTTTTATTAATAATTTTAACTTGCATTATATATACTGTTTGAAACACAAAATGCAACACCCTGAATGAAGCATGCAAAATTTACATCATGTGTTGGTGGGGATGAAATATGTAAATAAGCAGTATAGTTCATCGCACATCACGAGTGACCGTATATATATGTATATATATACACTGCTGGACAATTGCTAAGGACGGATAACACTATCAACCATAGAAACCACAAAATGAAAGGAAGTAAAATGTGGAAAATTAGAAGAAGTGCGGGATATTAGTAAGAAGAAGTATGAGTATGCAAATCTTTTTTCCACGTCTGTTCATCACGTGATAGCGTTCATAAGAGCTTTAAAGGTTTTGACGCGTGTGGGCAGTTGTTGTTTCAAGTCAAAGTTTTACAGGAAAGATTTAATAGACGAACTTAAATTTTTTGGCATGTCTTCCCGACATCACATAGATGATTTTATGCGTGGCCGAATTATTGGAAAGATCGAAGAAGGGCGAAAAATAACAGATGTTGCCAGGTAGTTCGACATCGCTCACAGCGTTGTTTCACGGCTGTGGAAGTCATTTAAAACTACTGGAATGTGTAGTAGACGGCACGGGGGAGGTCGTGTTAGAAGTACGACGCCGGCAGAAGACAGATATATCGCCTATCAGCAAAAAAGAACTGGCGCACCACAGCTCAGCAGGTGGCAAATCAGTTTCTTACTGCCTCACGAAAGCAGATCTCCCGAAAAACTGTTGCCAGACGTTTGAGGGGAGGAAGACTATACGCACGCAGACCTGTTGTGTGTGTCCCATTGACCAGACAGCACCGTAGTGCCCGTTTGCAATGGTGTCGTGAGCATCACATTTGGACTGAACAGGACTGGGCAAGCGTACTATTCTCAGATGAGAGTAGGTTCAGTCTGTCATCGGATTGTAGACACCAACTGATCTGGCGCGAGAGTGGTACTGCTTATCGTCCAGAAAATATCCAGGAAAGGGACCGATATCCGACATGCAGTATCATGGTGTGGGCCGGCATCATGATCAATGGCCGCACGCGCCTACATGTGGTTGCGAATGGGACTATGACGGGCCAACGATACATTGATGAATTTCTACTTCCTCTTGTTCGTCTTTTCCGTGGTGCTGTCGGTGATAAATTTGTTTTTATGGACGACAACGCAACATGTCATTGAACACTCGCTGTTCAGGATTGTCTAGACAGCGAGGGTATTCAACGTCTCGTATGGCCAGCGCGTTGACCAGTTCTAAACCCCATTGAAAATGTGTGGGATGCTTTGGGGAGGCAAGTTGCTGGTCGAAACTATCCTCCGACAAACAAGAACACCCTCATCCGTGCACTCACAGAGGAATGGGATAAATTGCTTCAACAGCTGCTGGATAATGTTATGCAAAGTATGGTACGACGTGTGGAATGTTGCATCACACTCCACGGTGGACATATCCCGTACTGATACCTTCCTTTAAGGTGCCTGCTGACATTTAGATGCATTGTTCCATTTCTCCGTACGCAGATCAAATGAACATTTTTTTTTCTTTCTGATGTTTCACAGCTTTTGTACTTTCCAGAACAATAAATAATCTTTATTCTAATGTCTGAACAGTGTGTCAACTATATTTTATCCTACTAGGCCTTATGTCTCGCTTAATGTTATGCTACATAGCAATTTGTGATCCGTCCATAGCAATTGTCCAGCAGTGTATATACTAGCCGTTACACACCCGCTTCACTGGGTATTTATTCCACGATGTTGTATATATGTATACTGTTTACATATATATTAATTATTGATATCTAGCATTAAGAATTCTATTGTATTGAAAAATATATTTATAGCGGTTATACTCTCGCCCCTTGATATAAAAAGAATATAAATTATAATATCTAATACTTCTATTTATATCTAAAATAGAAGTAGAAAGATTTTTTTCGTTCACTTAACCTAATAATCAAGTGGATTTCCACCAAAGCAACTTTCAGTGGATCTCTACTCCATAAAATAAACATGCGTGCTAAATTCCAAGTCTAAATCTAACAGAGCAAAAACGGAATTTTTATCATCAATACCTCGTTGACGGCATTCTTAGTGGATTCCAATTCAACAAAAGAAGCATGCAAACCAAATTTTATTATTATATTCTTAGGAGTTCAAAAACGGGAATTTTGTCTATCAATACGTCCCAATAACTCTCCCCGCTTCCCCCTGGAGTTGATTTTGCAAAATCCATTCTTAGTGGAACTCTATTCAACTAAAGAAAAGTGCTCAACAAATTTTAAGTAAATGAGTTAAAGTCAAAAACAGGAATTCTTCTATAACACGCCTTAATCCCTCGCAACCCCACTCCTTTGGGGGTCGGTTTTCGCAAAAATCTTTGTAAAAGGAACTTTATTCCATGAACGGAACTACTGCTTCTAATTTTCAAGCAGGTGGTTCTATTAGTTGAAAAGCGGAAATATTTATCTATTACGCCCCTTAATCCCCCTCAGTGACATTTGGGGATCAATTTTCCCCAAAATTATTTTGTAGTGGATCTCTACACCATGAAAGGAATCCGCTTATATATATATATATATATATATATATATATATATATATATATATATATATACCAAATTTTAAGACTGTACGTCTAATAGTTTAAAAATGGAAATAATTATGTGTAACACCCCTTAAGCGCCCTGAACGCCCCTTGGTGGTCAATTTTTGTAAAAATCATTATGTAGGAAATCTCTACTTTATGAAAGAAATCTGTGAACCAAGTTTCACGACTGTACATCTAATAGTTTTGTAATGGAAATAATTATCTATAACGCCCCTTGGGATTTGAACTTTGCAAAATCCGTTCTTAGCTGGCGTCTACTCCATGAAGGGAACCTACCTAACAAATTTCAATTCTGTAGGTTTAATAGTTTCGGAGATATCGTTGGAGATATGATTAGTCAGTGAGTCAGTCCGTCAGTCAGTGAGTGAGTCGCTTTTCTCCTTTATATATATAGATATAGTGCCACCCAAAATCCTAAATATTAATCTTGTCTAAAGACCGACTTGCAACTTAGTCACATAGAAATTAGCAACTATAAATTCGAAAAACTTGACAGATGGTATTTATTTGGGAATTGAGTAAAATAATAAAAATGCGCTGACCCCAGAATTTTATATAAGAATCTCATTGCTGGAAATATATGTTTTTATGCCTTGAAGAGTTAATTAAAATCCACAGTTTTCCCCCAAATTAAGAACTAAATTGCTTCTTTACAAAAATCTTATAAGATCTGCTTTAACTTACGCATCAGGGACTTGGCCATTGACTTTACGTGATGTGGAAGGTTTAGTAATTTTCGAGAAAAAAAGATCTTACGCTGCATTCTTGGTGGGATCCAAGTGAATGGCTCATGGAGAAGATCTAAGTTAGAAAATTTACAAACAACCTGATATTGAAAAATTTGTCAAATTGCATAACACTTAAATGGGCTAGTCCTCTGGCTAGAATGAAGGAAGATCGTTGCTTCAAGGAAATCTTTCTGGCAAAGCTGATGGGACATAGACCTCGGGCAAACCCCCGTTAAGTTGGATTGACTATGTCGAAAAAGACCTAAATATTTTAAAGATGAAAAGCTGAAAAACAGTTACCAAAAGAGAGAACTTCCTGGAGAAAACTTCTGGAGAGGGCTATGGCCTACCCAGGGCTGTCGAGCTATTGAAAAAGGAGAAGATACAAAAAATTATTTTATATTATGAAGATGATATCATTAAAATTTTCTAAAATAAACACTACTAACAAAATATGTGGAGCAGTACATCGGTTTTACCACGGAACTTAAATTTTTGAAATTATAAATATTTGTGATAAAAATCTAAGATGCATGTTATCACTCAACATTTGATTCATTCATCATGATGTTACTTATTTAAAGAATTATTTTTTACTATCACTTATCCCACACTTAAACTAGTTAATGGATTCTTTATTATTGTCGTAATCTTTAATTATACAAGGTCTGTTGATTACAACCAGAGTGATTTCGAATATTCGATAAGTGACAAATACAACACTTGAGATGGAATTCCACTCTCCAAGCTTCAGCAGGTTTAATGTACATCACTGCGTTTCTACATATCAACCCCTTTCATTAGATTCCTTCTCGATAGCTGAATACCGTTTCAGCACATAGAAACTTTGGAAAAGTAAGTAAAAATGTAGTAGACTAACTCTTTTTTTGTGCGTAGCAAAAGTTTCTTTGTATAACCCAGTCATTAAAAGAAAATAAATGGTTGAATGTCTCTGCACGAAAAACCCGATTCACAAGCAATTTTCCATTCTTACTCCCGAAAGTGTTCCAAACACGGATTGCAAACATTACCATCTCACTTTCGGTAATTTTCGGTAAAACCGAACCTTCTCTTCGATAATTTTAAACTCAATCGATCCTGAGGAAAGAAGAGGCAATGTCCCGGAAACTATTACCGGACAGTTCGGATTGGAGAGTTCAGATCTTACACGCCTTCCCAAGATCTTCCTAATGCAGATTTAGTTTGAAGGTCGTAGATGATTAAAAGGATTAAAATAAATTCAGCCGGTCGGTGCTCCGGAATAAAATTAACGCGTTTCTGATTTGAATAAATATCTGATAATGCTTCTAAGAGATGACTTCTAATATGCGGTAGAAAACTCTTTGAAAAGGCGATTTATAATACACTGGTGTGCAAAAATTAAGGACGAGACGGTTTTTTCAATATAACTTTCTACAAAAGCTTTCCAAATCAACACATTTAATACCGTAAGATCCCCAATACGTAAGGATATGTGTAATGTAAACAACACTTACTAAAAGAGAAATCAGAGGGATAAAAAGAAGCTTGATTGAAAAGGTAGCATGGAGCGCAATGCGACTGAAGGCCGAAACATCCCTGTGATCGGTGTCCAGCAAGAAACATCCGGTCTTTAGTAGGGGATATGATCTCCCCTGACTGCTAGGCAGGTTTCACAGCGTCTGCCCATGCTGAGAATGAGGGTGTCAATGAGTTGTTGAGGCATTGCTGCCCATTCGTAATCGAAGCTCCCGAATCGTTACTGGTGGTAAGGTACGAGCTGCCAAGCGTCTGCCTAGAAAATCCCATTCATGCTCGATGGGATTGAGATCCGGAGATCGTGCCGGCCAATCCATGCGTTCAATATTCTCACTCTCTAAAAGCTGTTCGGCAGCTACTGTGCGATGATATGGTGCATTGTCGTCCATGAAAAGGAACTGCAGACCCATAGCACCTCTAAAAAGACGCACATATGGAAGAAGAATCTCGTTACAATAACGGGTTCCGTTGACTGAACCTGCGTCGAAGATGTGAAGGTCTGTACGACTACCAAGCATGATGCCTCCCCAAACGAGAACACCGCGACCTCCATACCTGTCCCTTTCAATGATGTTCGAGGGATGATTGCGGCTTCCCCGTTCTCTCTAGATGAGTATGCATTGAGAATCGCTACTCAAACTGAATCTGCTCTCATCTGTAAAGAGTACTCGTCCCCATTCATTGTCTCTCCAATTCCGGTGTTCCCGGCACCACAGAGAACGCCTTCTCCGATGGGCAGGCGTTAAAGGTACACACCGTACAGGGCGTCGTGCAAACAGACCACCACCTTGCAGTGTTCTGGCCACGGTAAAACGCGATATCTTTCGTCCAGTCGCCTGTGTCGTGTGTCTAGCGATTTCTCCCGCTGTCTGCCGCCTGTTTCTTCTGGCCTGTAAGTCAATGTACCGGTCATCTGCGGGTGTGGTTCCTCGTGGACGACCACTACTGAACCCCCGGATAGCTGTTCCTGTAGTTTGAAATTGTCTCCAAAGTCGTGAAACGATGCTGTGAACAATTCCGAACTCTGCAGCCACACTTGTCACACTGCGGCCTTCCTCCAACTTCTCCCAATGATTCGACCTCGGGTAAAAGCATCCTGATGTCGTCTAACAGATTGATTATTTGCCATTTCTCGCTGAGGCAGCAACTCGGTGTGATTTTAACTGCTATACGACGTGCAATCTCTTTACCAGAAATACTGATCTTAGACCGACAACGTGCTTTATACTACTCAGACACTCCCCCATTACGTCTACCTGCATATCTGCGCATGTGCTACCGTACATCACCTTACTTAATCTCCTGATTGGTCTTTCTGTCCGCTTTGCTTCTTCGTTCAGCTGATATGCTAATTTTTCGACTTTGTCCTTAATTTTTGCACACCAGTGTAATACAAGGTGAGCGAAAACTCACTTTTTATACAACCAGAAATTAATACAATTTAAATGGTATTGAATTGGGTAATGATAATAACACTCGTAGATGAACATCATAATCGAGTTGACGGATTTTTCTGTTTACACTAACAACCTTGAAATACTTCTGTCTAAACCTAAAAATAGTTGATGAGTTTTTTAATCCTTTATCTACCGCCTTATGATTTACTGCAGTTTTTTTCATGCAATATTTTTTTGGATCACTACATTAAAAACTAAGGGATATACATAGACAAAATACTCAAATTTGGCAAATTTAATTCGTTAGAGTTAATTAATTAATTAAAGATATCCAACTGTAAAATTAATTATATACACTGTTCACTTAAAATAAATAGTCAAATCGATTTCTAAGGTCTTCATTAACATACAAAAAATAAGACATTTAAACTTTGACTTTTACTTTTTTTCGGGAAAAAAATAATATTCTTCGCAATCCGCTGAAAATGCCCTCAGCTGAAAATACAATTTCTGCTATAAAACTATTATTACTTTCCCACTAAAATACTCATCAGAGAATCCATGCTGCCATATATCATGGTAGGGTAGATTTTAAAGAATATTCCTGATAAGCATCGTAAGTATATTCGTAAAAATGGTTATTCTATGTAATTTTAAAGTGAGTGGTACTTATGAGTACTGTCGGTAGATAAAGGGTTAAAGCAATTGTCTCTGGTTCTTAGTTTTGGATGAATGCTGTAAAATTTATTGAATGATTTTCGCAACATTTCATTCCGTTCGTGTACGGGGGAAAGGAGCGGGAAGAACGGCTGCTTTGTTCTACTCTGCGTGGTTTTGGTTTACAGCACTATTTAAATATCTCAAAATAATTTCACTCATTTTTCAATCCTTTTAATCTTTATTGCTTTATCCAATCTTCTAAAAATTATTCCCGAATTAATGAAGACAATGAAATAAAAAAAATGTGCTTGTGAATTTCGAAGAACATCTTTACAATGCAATGGTGTCTAGGCTTTAATTTTAAATTATTTGTCTTTTTTTCGTCTTTATTTCAATACTAAATTATAATGCTTTAATTTTATTAAAATTATGCTAATTTTTAAATATAATTATTAATTTAATATTGGTTTATATGTATTTTCATTTTTTTCAAATTTTATTCATAACTTTAAAAAAAACAAAAAAATATAAGTCAAGTACACAAATATAAATTATTCTTATCATCAAATCTAAATAACAAAACACCCATCTTTTAAAAGTATAATAACACAAAGAAATGTTTTATTTGGCAAAATTTCTTAATTCTTAAAATTGTGCTTTGGCAGCCGGTTGCTCCACACGTCACAAAACAACAATAGATCATCTACGATGAGTTCAGCTACCGGAAGAGTCCAAGCCCTGTCAAGAAAGAAAATCACCCTTAGATAACTGAGACAGGATAAGCCAATAAAAGTGGACCATTGGTCAAAGGAAATGGCCTAGTGGATGAACTGGACGGGAATAGGAAGTGCATATATCCCGGAAATTATCCGGTTCTATTTACCAGAAGGGCCATATCGATATTCACTTGTAATCGATTGGGCCTTTTCGTTTTGAACAGGAGTTTTATAGTTGTTCGGAGGAAGCTGGGTCCTATCTGTTGTTCGGGAGAGGCAATTTCTCTTTTCCCCGATGCGTGTGCTAAAGGGAAAGGGGAGATTTGAAACGGAAAGTTTCGATGTCGTCGTAAGTTAAATCGTTGTAGCAAATCAAGTGGAATAAAGTACCTTTGTTTCCTGTCTCTTCCATGTACTTTGATTTCGGAAACTCTGTGGCTAGAATTTAATGCAACTCAAGAGATGAACTTTGGAAAGAATTTAAATGTTTCTTACTATGATGTATTATGTCTATTTGATCGAAAAGCTTTTTAAGTTAAAAAAATAACGCAAATTTTGCTTCAAATATTAGTTAATCATGGATACTGTCAAGTGTTGCAGTAGTAAAAATGTTGGGAACTGGATCATTAAATTATTATTGGAAGTATTTCTGTCTATATCATAAATTGGTTTCTGTAAGGTATGATTTATAATAAAATGCTGTTACTATAGTGCAAAATAAACTAAAGCCCATTACTTCAAGTATTCAAACATAGCATAACATAATTGAAAATTAATCTTAGTGGGTAACACTCAATCATAATATTTTACTGTGCTGGGATTTTAAATAATAACTAAAAAAAGAGGCAGCTTTGTTCGGTCATTTTTATTTCTTCATGCAAAAATGACTGCATTAAAAAGATTTCCAAGAATCAACAGTAAAAAAAAAAACGATTGTATTTTATTCAAGTTTAATAATATAGAAATAAATTTTAATAGGACTGGGTAGCTATTAAAACTATGAACACATATTTTTTTCATGCATTATATTTTTACATCTGTTCGATAAAGAGAAGCAAAATGTAGCATTTGATTCTACACAGTGCAATGTTAATTTTTTAAAGTTTTGAATTTATAAAACATTATGAAACACACTACCCGAATTGCATATTACACGTTCAATGTGTGTGTGTCAATCTAATAAAAATAGTTTGATGAATTTATTTTTGTATGTTTTCATAATTCCCTCAGGTGAATTTTTCACCTAGAGTTGCAACTAGATTGTATTTGTATTCTTATTTGGTTATTCGTTTTTTGAACGTACTTTTTAAAATCTCGAGTTGGTATTATTTATTAATTGGTAGCTTTTAATTTATTTCCTTGTTTTGTTTTCTAAATAAAGTACAAAAGCATTGCCATTATGATAAAAACAAGATAAATAACAAGTAGAGCCTATAGATATAAACTAAAGTGTAATGAGCAAAAAATCTTAGCTCGTGTGTATAGACGACTGATTTGATATTAACTAGACCATTTGATTTATAAACTATGTATGATATTTGACGTAATTTATTTTCTAAGCTATGATTTTTCAATTTTTAATCACAACTTTTTATCAGAATACTTTTGTGTTCAAGAAAAGCCACGTTCAAAGTACGCTTCTGATATAGCCATTTATTACATTCCGTGCGTATTTCTGATAAGTTTGACCATTACACAAATCGTGCTAACGCACACCCACAAACCATTTTGTAATAAAGGGTGTTTTTTTAGAGGTATAGAACTTTAAATTGCAATAAAACAACGATATATTATTCGATTGAGATTATTTTTTTATTCGAAAGTTAATCTTGTGGCATTACATTTTAAATATGATCAAACAAGGCGTAGATTCGTCGAATGGGCCCAAAACGAGATTGCCGTTGTTCCCGATTTTCATAAGCGAATTTTGTTTAGCGATGAAGCGCACTTCTGGTTGAATGGCTACGTCAACAAACAAAACTGCCGCATTTGGAGTGAAGCTAATCCACAAGTGTATGTCGAAACACCGTTACATCCAGAAAAACTGACTGTTTGGTGCGCTTTATGGGCTGGTGGAATCCTTCTTCAAAAGCGATGAAGGCCACAACGTTACAGTCAATGGTGATCGGTATAGAGCCATGATTACTAACTTTTTCATTCCTGAATTGAACAATCATGATGTCCAGGAGCTGTGGTTCCAACAAGACGGCGCAACATGCCACACAGCTCGTGCAACAATCGATTTATTGAAAGACACGTTTGGTGACCGCCTAATTTCACGTTTTGGACTTGTGAATTGGCTTCCAAGATCTTGTGATTTAACACCGCTAGACTATTTTCTGTGGGGCTATGTAAAGTCATTGGTCTATGCGGATAAGCCACAAACACTTGACCATTTGGAAGACAATATTCGCCGTGTTATTGCCGATATACGGCCACAAATGTTGGAAAAACTCATTGAAAATTGGACGTCCAGATTGGACTACATCCGAGCCAGCCGTGGCAGTCCTATGCCAGAAATCATATTTAAAATGTAATGCCACAAGATTATCTTTCGAATAAAAAAAATTCTTGTCAATCGACATGAATTTTGACATCGTTGTTTTATTGCAATTTAAAGTTCTATACCTCTAAAAAAACACCCTTTATAATACACAGAATAGTTATATACTCTAGCAGAATATAACGAGCCTTTGGTATTCCTTAAATTCAACTGCAGTTTTTAATGAATGAATATGGATATGTTAGATCAGTGATTCTCTGCAACAGTGCCGTGGCATTTTTGTGTGCCACAAAATTCTTGAAGTATGACGCCAAATTTTTTCAAATTATTAATTTTGTTATGAGAAAAAAAGCAAAATACGGAACCGAATTATTCGACGGCTTTTTAGAAATAAACTAAGGGTATATTTAACTTATTCGTTCGTAGATAGATGATAGTATATTACAGATAAGTAATTTTTTTTACTCATTTTACCGTTAGTGTGCAGTCAATTTTCGAAATTATTGAAAGTGTACCGCAACAAAAAAAATGTGATATTCCCTGGGTTGGATAATTAAAACAAGCTAAAATTGCAGGAAATTAAGGTAAAAAAAGTATATTGATCTGCCTTACCAAGAATTTGCCAGAAATTGAATTTTCAACTCTCGATATTTTTTTTAATGTTTTATGCTTCCCGAGAGGAAAAACAAATGGATTTTTTATAGAACACCGTTTGCAACTCTTAGTGCTAAGAAATAATACTCAAAGTTTACAAGATTTTAATATATTATAGAAATAATATATTACAGAACATTAGCAAAAGCTTTTCAGCTTTGATATAAGAACAATTGTTTCTAGATCCTAAATTCACCAAAATAATGATAATAAACATTTTTTATTTTAATTTTTAAATAAATTGTAAATAATCTTTTTATGTATTGCTTTAGAATTGCTTCAACTGATAACGAAAGATCAAAGCCAGGTTAGATTTAAGAAATGACATGTTTAAATTGTTTGATTTTTGTGATAAATATGAAATCAATTTATCAATGTACACAATTTCCACCGACAAGTATTGCTTGATATATTGAAACTATTGTAGTCTACCTTTCACATTAAATCTCGTACTAGATCTAAATTTTATAATACTGTCAATGTATCCTAAAATAACATATTTCAATTTATAATGTAATTAAATATTTATCATGTATAAATATATTTAGATTTGTCGATACTAAAAACAATTAGTGTTGATATGCCTGTAATTAGTTATTTTTTTATAAGTAAATGAAATATTTGATAGAAAATTACTGAGAATTTAATTTGTGAAATGTTATCTGCTATCAAATATTGAGCGAACACACATTTCTTTAAAATTTATAAAATGAAATATCTCATCATGAGAAGAAAGCTGTCTCACATCTCATTTAATTATTCTAGATTATTTAAGTTTCTAATTGCTCTTAAAATATTTATACCTATATGAAATATTATGTACCTTTCAGTGTAAATAGAAACTTGGTAAATTTCTAGTTCAAATATCCGGACCCTTCTTCCCCCTCTCTTTTTTCAAGAATTTATATGAAAAATCAAGGAATATTAAATCCCTTAAAAGTTTAATTTATATTCCAGAGAATTTCCATACAGGATATTTACACATTTAAGAAATTTGAATTTGACCACGATAAGTATTTCCTCTGTTTTGTACTTCAGGAATTAATCTTAGTGGACTTAATCTCTAAAATATTCTGCTTGACGTATTACCAAAAAAGGAGGGATTTATTCTTTTAAACAATTAAGTGTAAGTTAGTAATAAATAATAAATTGTTGTTGTACATAATGATTATAATTCATTTTTATTTCGGCTTATTCTCCTTTTAAAAATGGGCATAGACAAAAATGATCCTGAGAAAATGAAGCCGTTCGAAACAACACAGATTCTAAGCCACGAGCAATTTATATATAATTTCCTCATGGGTTTCGAAATTTCATAGTAATAAAAAATTAAAAACATAACAAACTTAAGACAAATACAGCAGAAAAGAGCATTTGAAGGAATACAAAAACAATTAAAGTAATATTTACATACTTCACAAATATTTTCTGTGTGACTTGATTACAAGGCATATGTAGTGACGTAACGCACACCGCCGCATTGAGGGGGGCAGCGTTCTAGGGGGTCCAGATCGCAACTGGTTTGCAGCCTGAGTTTGCAGGGAGGCCCTCATCATCTATCTCCGTTACTCCATAGAACATACTCCGTTACACCACGCCAATTCTATAGTCCAATTCCTGTCGCAAAACTCAAAAAAATATTATGAACATTATTGACAACATGCGTTATCCTTTTTGTGTTGCCCTAAAACACATAAGACCAAGTTTTTGAGCCCTTTTGCCTCGTGATAACAGGTGATGTCAATAACGTTGATTGTACCATTGTGCCATGTTGACAAGAGTGAGGCAGGAGCTACACACTATCGCGTTAATGTATGCCGTGTGACCGAGGGTTCACATATAGAACAAGTGTAAAGTATCTAAATAAAGCTTGAATTCTTTTCTGTGTTTCTTCACATGCTCTTTATTATTGTATTCGTCTTAGTTGATTTACTATTGCTCTTCGAAATACCTCACATAATTATGAATAACCCAGTATTATTTAAGAAATATATCTGGTATAAAAGTGCCTTGAAGTTTTTATCATTTAAGGAACAATGCACAATACGGATTTCCACCGGAATATAAACGTATAATTTCTTGGATTTTCTTCTGGATCTGTTTAAATATTTACTAACGGAATTTAAAGAGCAACAAGACACAAATATTGATCTCCCAGGACAGCCATAAAGGAATTTTTATCCTTTAATAGGTATTTGTAGTGAGTTAAAAACAATATAAAAGATAAGAAGAAATACAAGCAGCAAATAGCTCTATGAGGGATTAGCCCTATCTCTCTTGCCCACCTAGATGTGTGGGAGAAAAGAAATGAATACCATACATATTCAAAATAAACTTATTTATTAATAAACCAAATTATCAACACTGATTCATTAAATTTCAAGAAGAGAATGTCTCAATATGAACAATACAATTGGAAAAATAATGAGATGCACGAATTATACGAAAACTATGAATATCGACCACTTTAATTTAGGATCAATTCAATTATCTCTATTACCTTAACGTTACTTTAAGATTAGCGACCAATCGTCACTTTAAATCTACGTTTATTTAATATTTGAAACATTCAATAATTTGTAGTGCTACCTGATTGGTAACAATCTCTTCTGACTTCAGGCTTTCCTTCTCTCCTTCTCCTAGAGTTAGCTAGAAAACCCTGACTATATATAGTAGATTTAATTTAAATGTCACCGTTTCTTCTTCAGAAGGATTAGTTGTGAATAAACGCGAATGATAGCCCAAAGATTTCCCAAGAGGATTAGTGGAAGTTACGTAAATCGATCCGTCACAGCTCTAGATGCCTATTATATTCGTATATGTTATCATACTTATATTCTGGTGGTAAAATAAATTTTTATCAAACTTTCACTCAAATTCAATACCAAACATCCTCAAAGATTAATTGAACCAGAAAAAAAATAATATTTTCGACTTCTATATCGGTTTCAAATTTATTTATAAACTTAAGCTTGTGGGAAAAAGTCGTTTTCAGATCTTTAAAAGTAATAGATGGAAGAAAATATGGAAATTTATGTTTAAAGATACTGAAATATTTTAAATAATGTTTGCTCTTAGAAATGGAAGAAAATTAATTAAATCTTATTCCAAGCTATTTCAAAAGCAAAGTTTTGCAGAAGTTCTCCTTTTCAACACCAAATCTGAATATAATAATAAAATATATTTTGTAAAAAAGATTTGGAATTAAAAATTCCTAAAATTAATAAATATTTGTGACATAATTAAATCTTCGATGACTACTCCACAGTAAATATAGTAATTAACAAAATCGTTGAATTATTTCCTTCCTTCTTTCCCTTCCTCATTCTCCATTGATGTCGCAAATTCCTTTGAGGACAAAACCATTAGAAATATTCTCGAAACTTGACATAATCCAATTAACAATTAATGGGTGTTAATTAAGGACCCTTTCCCACCCTAGTCGAGTGGATGAAATCCACCACATTTATTCTGTTCGGAAAACCCCAATTTACATAAAGTCTTCCGACGGACTCCCGGACACACTCCAAATCCGGACTGCAAACACCGGTGATGCACCCCTCCTCCTTCGGCTGGATTGAATTCAATCGATCCGGAGAAAAGGTGAGGCAATGTTCCGGAAACCATTACCGGACAGTCCGGATGGGAGAGTTCGAACGTTACGCATTATCCCGTACTGCCTCCTGCGGCGGATGTATTTGGAGGGTGTGAACGGATTAAAAGAGATTGTAGGAAAATTGTCCGTCCAGTGCTTTGGAATAATAATTATTCTCTTTAGATTCGAGTAAATACATGATAATGAATAGAAAGATTTTCAGGTAATGAGTAAGAAGGAAAAGATAATGCTTATAAATAGGTGTATTAAGTTTGATAACACATTAAAGAGGTGAAATCGTCGCCAACGGATAACCTTTTGAAAAAATTATGAAATGTATATATTTCTTTACCATTGAAAATAAATGAGACGTGATAATAACATAAATAAAATCGGGTTTCGTCAAATAAGGACTTAAATTCTGCACACAAGTGTTAAACAAATAATGTTTCGATATTGATACAAACCTATGTGAAACATTAGGTCGCAATTATCTAAAATATCACAAAATAAATGTTGAGTTCTCAGATCATGTACGAGTCACCACTACTGCGACCACTGTTAGACGCGGAGGGGAGAATGATCTATTGCAAACTTGGAGGAAGTGTGATTTGAACTAAACACTTTCGTGTCCGAAATGCTCGCGTTACATGAATGAGGAGAAGAGGTATCCTTATTCGGGCCAGTCGTTAAGCGCTTTTATTCTTGTACTTTGTTGTTTTCGACTTACGGAAATATATGTCACTGCTAGTAGACAATTGAAAATAACGGTATTTAAGACAATTCTAATAATTGCAAGCTATTTGCGATTTGTAACGTATATTATTCCAATTTATTACTTTAAATATAAATTATATTGGAATAATTAATCACTTAATCATTACATTCCAATTCTAAATCGTATGTAATATAATTTAATAGAGAAAATTTTACCCATTTAAGTCTAATGAGCTTTCTCTTTAAAAATGAATTGTCGACTTCCAATGGCTTGTCCGGACTTCTCCTGGTTAGTTTTATTAGGGAGGAGGCATTACATATCTGCACGTGTTACTGCATCGTGAGAGTCAGGCTTCTTAAAATGAGATCAAAGTAGCAAATAGGTAAGGTCATCATGAAAATCCAACCACATATACGAGAAATATGACTAAATATAGGATCATTAGCGATGAAATATTTCCACAGTTGTACATTGTAAATTATGGCTGTTTTCGTTTAATGTCATTAAACAGAAACCTAATAAAAATTTCCATGTATAAAAAAATGTTTTAAAATCAAAATAAGACCATGCGTGTGTGTGTAGTTCTAACACCTACATCCATTCAACGCACTGCGTCTTTAAAAGTCTTGAAATATTTTCGTAAGTTATATCACTTTGCACTTTATTAGGTAAAATTTAAACATCAGTTTATCATAACAATACTGGAACCGAATTATGGAAATTATTTTACGCAATATAAATGCCTTTATTATAACAAAAGTGAGTGGCACCTAAGCATCTCTTTATAGGTTATTTTAGCGCAAAACTTGCAATTTTTTAATAATATGATTCAAAGTACTGGGTAATCTACAGTTAGCATAATATTAACCGAACATGGCTCGAACAAGGTACTCGTACGTATGATAGTTGCATTACAAATGGAATCGAACTCACATTAAAATTTTAGTTAAGGAACTTTTGACAATAAGGTATCTTTTCCGATACCACTTTCAAAAACCAATCGTGACTCAAAACTGCGAGCCCTAATAACAATGGTCCGTAGTATAGATCTAGTACAATGCTGATGGAAAAGGAAAGATAAAATTGTATTGCATTTTCTCCTCAGCTTCCAATTATCATTACTAGCGAATTCTATCAACAACTAAAAGGTATTTATTTCTGAAATGGAGATTCTTACCTATAAAATACGTATTTTGAAATTAATCTTTTTCATAAAGTTAAAAGAGTAAACACTTATTCCGAATTGGGGTTCCAAAACTTAAAGTAGAATAGGTGTCAGGGGGATTCAATAAATTAAATGTTCCTTTACCTGTTTTTGTTATTGAGTCTTAAGCAACCTCTGGAAAAGTAAATAAATAACTAAAATATATTTATGGAAAAAACACATTTCAAAATTGGTTTAATTAATTGATATGTTGGGTTAGCAAGAAAGTAATTTCGTTTTTTTTTGTATGAAATTTTTTTCCACAAAAAATTGACTTTTATCTGCCAAATATTTTTTTTCTGTTGAATTACCTATTGCGATTTTTATGCTAACTTCATAAATACTTTCTCATTGAGTTTCTGGTCCTTATCAGCAGAACAAATGACGAAGTGTTTTTCGTAGTCATTGTTGCGATTCAAATTTTTACCATTTAAAAAGTTTTGAAAATTCAAAATAAATAATAATTAGATGGTGCAAGGTCGGGGCTACATGGATGATGTGACATCATTTCCTAAAAATGTTCCAATATTTTCATATTGCTTGCTAAATGTTATGTTAAGTATGCATCAAGTTTGGACCATTACCTTTTTCGATTAATGTTATTGTAGACGATCCATTTATCATTCCTGACTTTGCACGATCGAATTATCATTTACGAAACTTTTTTAAATGTTAAACATTTCAAAAATAATAATGATTTCAAATCATACTTAGCTGAGTTTTTTGCTGATAATGACCATAAAATTCTATGACCTAGAAACTATGAAATTGTCAGAAAAAATGGCAAAAGGTGATCAAATAAAATAAAAGATATGTAACTGATTAAAGCTTATTTAGAGTAAAGAAAAACTTTATACTAAATAACCGAAATTACTATCTTGCCAACACAATATATATGAAACTACACTTTAAAAATATGGCTGTGACAGTTGCTATTGAATCAGAAATTCCCAGATAAAATGGAGATCACATATTTTCCCTCTGTTCGGTTAACAAAGATAATTCTCATATACAGTAGCTACTCTCCAAAAATTCCACATTATGTATAGATGTGTGTGAAACTCACTTATCTAAATTTTTCTTTCTATTTCTGTTCCATAAAATTGCTTATTCTGTAACAACCTTTTTTTATCTACGACTTTAATATATTCTAGCAGTAAAACTAAAACTAAATTCCAAATAAACGTATTTATAAATTTGTTATTTAGAATATATTTACGTAAACAAATATTTTAATCATTTTACTCATTTATAAAACTCAATAAAAATATTTCAGAAAATCATTTTACTCATTTTATAATATTTCTCATTTATCTCTTAACTTTTTAAAAGCAACCCGTTAAAAATTAAATACATTCAATGATTGGAGAATATATTAATTAGTGTTTGTTATATATATACATTTTAAAGCATTCAAAAGAGTCTGAACTTTGAATATATTAATTCAGGGAATGTTCTTTTTGCTTCCAAAACATTATTATAAATTTACGAATAAATTATTTAAGTATGTAAGTTTGTTTACAATTTTGAAATAATATTTCACAAGTTCAATGCGTGTTATTAAGAATATATTATAATTATTCAAATGCTTTTAGCAATAAAATTTTATTTAATATGTAAGTAAGTAAATTTACATATACATACTAACATCACATATAATATAATAAATGTAATACACATTATAATAAATTTATACATTTTTAATAATTTGAATATTTGAGAATTATCACAAAATTCTAATTTAAAACTGCAGAAAGTTTCAGTTATACGGTGCTGAAATATCAAGAAGCTAATTAAATCCCGACAATTAAAATAAATAGAAATGAAAATTTAACTTAAACGCCTTACATCATACATATATAGTGTTCAAATATCAAAGTAACAGCTGCACAATTTCTTTCAATCGGCGGAATCTGATTGCAGTTGGAAGGGTAACAGAACAGGCAGTGAATTCAATAATGAGCCTCTCAAGACTTATCACTACATGTAAGAACGGAAGAAATTTTTGCATGATACAGGTTGTCCCAAAAATAGTACCAAAATTCTGCACAGCCATATTCCTCGTTGAAAATACATAAAAAAAATGCCTAAAGAACTGCACCTGTGCGATCCATAATTTACGAAAGAAATACGAGAAACAAAGTATGTCACAGCCGTATTGGACTTATCAACATTAGTAGTTGCAAATATTTATAAAGTAGATACATAAAAAGTCATTCATGCATATCGAGGCAGGCTTGAGAGCGTTATGGAATGGATGAGGGCACATATCTCAGCAGCGTGGTGTCCACTGAAGTACATGCAGCATGCATTAGCGCAACTAAATCCCTTTGTGAAGTCATTATGTCTTGATACGCTTTTCTCTTGAAAATAAACCTATAGGCAGAAAATCCAATAATATAAGATTTGGCGAACATGACGGCCATATAACTGGACTTCCGCGTTAAGACCAGCGATCGGGTTATGCCTTATCTAGCAAATCACAGGTTAGAAATGCAACTGATCCCCATCACGAACAATCATGCATCATCTCATTTACTGTATTTTACTTGTAAACTGTGGATCATACATGCACAGTTGTTTTGGAATTTTTATGAACTCAAGGAATTCATAGCTGCTCAGAGTTGTGGGACACCCTGTATAAACAACAGAATAATGTAGTCAACATGAACTACTCAGTATTATAATAAATTAAAATTAAAAAGAGAAATATTTGGTGATTTTTTTACAGAGGAAAAGTAAATAACCGATTTTGCTCATTTCAGTCTTCGAAAAGAGATAGGAACGGAAAGACAAATTTACACGAGAGAGCAGAGTATTGAAAAAACGTATTTAAAAGAACAAACAGCTCTTTTGTAATCGTTCCCATGCGTCTGTTACCTAAGAATTTTGATACATAAAGAAGACTTAATACATTGTTTCAAGTGATGATCTTCAAAAGAATATAAAACTCAGTATAAAAATACACACTTCAGCCACTGGGTAGTTATAAACTTAATACTCTACCATAGACTCTAACATTAGCATTATTAAATAATCCTTGGCAGATCATAATTCTTGTCTAGAGTTTAGGAATAATATATATATAGGAATTCTCTAACATCTCTCTCTTTTGATTTATGTAATTAATCACCGTTATGTTTTGGAGTGTTCGTAGAAATTCCAGGAATTTGCCTTCTTCGAGAGTTTAAGCATTAACATTTGCTTTAACTTTTATTTGAAATGTTTTTTTATTTCCCAAAACTCGTTTACATTTTTCACGTGGGATAACTTAATCCACACAGTCAATGCATTTAGAAAAGTCTTACGTTGTATAATAAGTGCAATTTCTTTTAAAACATATCGGTTTTTAGAATTTGCCTTTTATACTTAGATGCCTATTAAGCTGACATAACAAGTTTAAATCACTCTTCCAACTACTATAATGAAGCATATTGCAAACATTTCCCAACAAAAAATTTTAAAAATAAATTGTGCTGACCTTATTTTATATTATATATAGGTCTCACATTTATAAATTTAATAAATTTTTCATTTCCTGAAAGTAAAGTATTACAGGAATTTTAATACACAATTTTAAAGTTAAAAGGTCTTACGACATATAAACATTCTCTTTCTCATCTCTTTATTATTGCGATCCATTCACAAAATATTCCAACTATAGGATGATATCTTTCCCTAATAATGATAATGATATAAGGTATATTAGGTTAACAGTATCCTTGGAAAATATTATTGTTTTTCAATTCCCAGAAAAAATTATAAAGAAAGGCCTATTCGTTAAAATAGAAGATAAGGATGATAAGGTTATCATTGTTCAGGGAATCTAGAATCCTTTTACATACTGCTTGTTAGTTTACTTCTTGAAAGCTATGTCAAAAAATAGCCTAATATTAATATTACATAAGTAGAGAGTTTTTTTCTGCTCCTTTGAATAAGATAGCAATGACTTTCTAGAATGTTAGGAATAACAAGAAGCAAAAAGAGTAGAAAGAAACAGTATAAATTGTATTGATCACATCTAAAACATCAGGAAAACAGCTACGCGGAAAGAAAACTTAACTTTACATTTTTCCCCAGGTAATCTTAGTTCAAAATAAGGATAAAGGATTGAAGATAGCAACGAAATAGAAATAAATATTTTGAAATATTTTCTGAACATTTTCCACGTGTAATATAGAATGAAACACAAGGAATAAGCTCCGTGTTCTCTGGGATCTTATCTGCAGAAAATACATTTAAGTTTTTGAAAATTTTATTCAAGTTAATGGGTGAGTGTGCTTCTTGTAAAATTGTCGTTTTATTAATTCTTTCGACTGCTAGAGATATTTGAGGCACATTAAACATAAAGCAAAATATTAACAAAAAATGTACGTGGTCAGGCCCAAAAGTTCACGGAATGATTTTTTGTAGTTGACAACCCTGGCTGGAGGCGCAGAGCTTTGTGCTAAGAAGTAGTTCGGGATCTTGGATTCGAAACTAGGCTAGTGTCAATCGCCTGCGGGTAGTTGTTGAAGCAGGATCACGCTCCACGGAGAAGTTCCTACTGTACCCTCATCGAGCAAAAAATGGACAACCTGTACCATTTCCAGAGTGACATGCTGAGTTCCTTTCACGATTCGTCTGGTCTTTGGGACCAAAAAAGAAATTCACTGATTCCAGATTGGGGCTGTACGGAGTATGAGTCAGCATTACTACACACATTTTGGCCAGTTACACGGAGACGATGAGTGTGTTGGGGCTTGAAGCGTTGTCATGAAAAAAGATCCAATTGTAACGCAAACTTTTCTCATTTGAAGATCCTCCGTTAAAACACAATGAATGATTATTTTGTGGATTCACACTGTTCTGCACTCATCTAAACACTTAATTGTTGGTCTTATCTAAATATTGACACCCTTTTTGCAGAGTCTTCCATTTGTGATGCTGGCAAGTGTCTTCGTCGTTAACCGACTCTCGTCCTTTCCGGAACCTTAAGCGTCTCATGAAGGTTTGTTTTTATTTTATCACCCCGTCACCGTAGACTTTCTAAAGCATTTCTAGCGTCATCATCCCATTTTACCCACTTTCCCACAACACCTGATTGCATAACTCTGCTCCACAAAACAGTCCATTTTTTGCTCGACGAAGATGCAGTAGATTCCTCTGTGCGGAGCGTGACCTTGCCTTAACAACTTTCCGCAGTCTATCCTCCTTAGATTCTCCTCCAACTTTTCCGTCCGAAGTTTCGTCTCTCCAGCCAGCATTCCTGACTACAAAAATTCATACCGGGAACATTTAGGACAGCCCATGTATGTGGAACAAATATTGCTAACTTTCTTGAAAAACATATATTAAATAAGAAACTAATATGCATGTAAAATATAATTCATATAACTTTAGAATTGCTGTGATAATACGTGCATATAATACAAGCAAGTAATATAAAAAAAATTTTAAAGTCAATTTCTAATTAGCTCAACAAAGAAAATTTTTATTTCAGCTACTTCTTATTAAATAGTTACAATCAATATAAATATGTATATACATATGACAGAATCACAACATTAAGTGGTAATCAGTTTTTATTAATTATCATTAAAGAATCGTATTGTCATCCAAAACAATCGTGTGTATAAAACTTCAGTTCAACTGAATGCTTTGAAACATGAGGAAAAAAAAACATTTTCAAGTTTTGACACAAGTCGCTAAAAATGATATCAATGTGGCTGTATTTGTAATTATTTAAACAATTAGCTTTTATCAATTCTTTTTCATTAATTACAATTAAATTATTGTATTGTCATTTAAAATAAAATCATGTATATAAAGTTTCAGCTCAATAGAGCGCTTTAAAATGTATTTTAGTAACGATTGAATGTTCCACCAAGATAAATAAATAAATAGAGAGTGTGAGCTAACAGTAGGAATAGAAAAATATGTATATAATTAACCTCCCACTTTTTTGTTGGCGGTCAAGGACACGAAATTCAAGTACCGATGTCACTGAAGACTCGGCGAGTAGAATGGCGGATTCACTTTTAATCTGTTGTTGCTCTAAGTCAGTATGTTGGAGTGGAGTGGACGCTAGGGAGTGAGATAGCCAATTCAAGTGTCGTTCGCGTCACTTCACTGCGGTTCAAACTTATAGGGTCCATAGCTAATAACCTTTACGTTACTTTAGAGTGTGGCAATAATAAACATTTATTAGCGCTCACTATCGTTTGTCCATTTTTATGCTAAAATATTGTTACGTAAATTATTTTCACGCATCATTAAAAAGATAACCTCGATATCAGTACAATTAAATTCGAAATTGTGCTTGAAAACTTTTTTTTTAAAACGTGAAAAATGTATGATGAGTGCATGTTTTTCGTAAATATTTAAGCCGAAAGTGCGGTTATATTTTTAAGAGTATATTTTATTTTGAACAATCCGATTACAAGAAAATATGGAAGATACAGAATTTTCGGTCATTGTTGTAAAATTTTTTAAAAAAACGAATATAATAAATGGTATAATATTCATTATGCAATATGGTTATTTACAAACAGTACGCTTCTGTAAGAAGCTTTAATCAAAAATTCATCTGAAAAAAATAAATGATAGTACATTAAACGAGGGAGAGTGAGTGAAGTGTTTATTAACATAGCACAAAAAACAACACGAAAGCTATAGGGGATGGATGGCATCGTAATTTTGAGCCATGATCAAGTGACGAGGTCAATACCTGACTTGGAACATCTTTCACCTAACTTCCGTGAGGAATGAGACCAACGTCAGTACTTAGAGCAACGACAGATTTTACTTGCATCAGCCATTCTAAAGGTTGGATTTTCAATAACACTAAGGCTTGAATTCATAATATGCCTTAAATCCAGGGTGGACATTAAGTCGGTCGCGATCGACCGGTGGACAACCAAGGCATTTTGGAATGACTGCCTAAAAATTATCAGTTAGTAATTTATACAGGAATATTCAAGATTGGTTGACAATATGCATACTAAGTCTTCTACTGTCTATAATTACGAGAACTAACTTAAGAAGAAAATGTTTTTAATGTATGTTTTGAATTGTTTTCTAATAAATGCATCATTTTATATTATCTTATTTGTAGCTATTGTTCTCAGCAGCTATATTACACTATTTGTAGCTTGCGTTTTCTTTTTAACATGGTTTTGAAAATGTGAGTTTTTTTATTGTGATTATATAAGTAGGTGAGTATATATTCCCCGTATTTATTATTAAGTTATTATAATTAATGTAGATCTTTTTCTTACCTCACCACACCTACGCCACTGGGTGGACTGCAACACTTTAAAAAATTAGAAGTCCCGTTCCCTGAAAATGTCTGCCCGTCCATGAATCCGCGACCGTAATCACTAACCACTTTAAAAGAGGGCATTTTCATACCCTGAAAAAAGAGACACTTTAATAAAGAAAATACAAATTTGGGAAATTTATTCTTGCTGAATTATGATAATTTGGTGTACTTTACGTCGAAATGTCATTTTTTATATTGTTTAATATTATTTTTCTATTTAATATATATGTTCTTTCTTACTATTTGTGAGAGTAGCATTTTTATTTCAGGTATCTTATCACAAAGAATTTAATGCGTATTTTTTTAAAAAAATAAAAGTGTGTAAAGCATTTTTTATCACTAAAACTTTCAATGTATATTTTATGATTTAACTTTGCATCTTAAAATAATTATTTTCCCATTTGTATAAAGTCCGCCATTCGAATAACACTAAGCCGATATGATGAAAAACTATCTCCCTCCTAGACAGATATGAAGCAGAAAGATGCCGGACCACCGACTGAACTGGACCAAGGTGGCGAGAGGGCAAGAAAAAAGAAGTCCCCCACCACGAGCAGGCGCACTGCCAGACCCAATTAGAAGTCCGGGTTTGGGTTGCCGGATCGATGGGCATCCGGCCGCGGAGTTTTCCGTCAGTCGTCTACCTGCCGAGTCATGACGAGCAGCAAGAGGGTGCCGGACTGGTGGGCGTACGTTCTCGTGGCCCTGTTCGCGTCCGGCTGCTACCTCAATTCCCTTCGCGGGGAGTTTGTACACGACGACCTCGTGGCCGTCGTAGCGAACCCGGACGTCGTGGGGCGCAATCCCGTAGCCGCCCTCCTCGACAATGATTTCTGGGGACGTCCCATGGCCCATCCGGCTAGTCACAAGTCCTATCGGCCGCTCACCGTACTCACATTCAGGTAAGACTTCTATTGATATCAGCGCGGGACATTAAGAAAAATGTTATTCGATATTATGTTTTGAGGCGGATGTATAAATGTAGAGTACTTTCTAAGTTATTAAATACAAATAAGACATACTTTTCACACACACACATTATCATGTCCGTTGGGTTTTAAGTTGCACAAACTATACTTATAACATCATTTTCAAATCATGCGCTATACATTTTACAGCGCAACTATGTACAGCAACCATTGGTATGGATTTTCTGTTAACGTAACTGATATTTGTAAGATACTTTTTTTGTGTGAATGATTATTGAAAATTCATTGAAAAAATGCATAATTTATAAACGCAACTAATTTAAAAAAAAAACAGATATTTCTTCCATTCAAAAATGCATACCAACTTTTGTTACGCGTACTAGTAGCAATAGGTAGAAAAAGCCTTAGCACTTTAAATGAAGAAAACTAGTTGTTTTTTCTTTCAGAGAAAAGTTACTTTAAGGTTTTTATTTGCAATCATATGTGAATAAAATAGAACATAAAAGCTATTATAGCTCTGGAATTTTTTAACTAAGAACTTTTAAATTTTGTGAGATAATATAAAAAGTTGCATAAAAATAATTTTAATTAAAAGAATTTATTCGAATTTTTCACCGACTTTTTGGTCAAACGAGAATTGAACTGTGTCCAGTTAAAAATAAAGGTAAATTTTCATAACATAAGGAGGAATCTAATTGCAATATTATGAGAAGTTCTTTTCTAAGTCATATGTCATATATCAAATGTCGCCTTATGAAAAATGCTGAATGCGTGATGCTTACCTTTAATGTGTATCAAATGTATCAATAAGAGGAATACTAAGTTGAGAGTAAAAGGTTTATAACATGTGTGTAATATTTCTACTCTTCTGACTTTTTTTATTGAACCCATTCAGGACCATGGCAACATATGTGATCATTTCAGGGAACACGCTATCATATGTGAATTGTGCTTTGCGCGTTCTGAGGTCCGTGATCCCACCGGTGTGATCTTAATTTGGAACTTATGGAATTTGGAATGATTATAAACCATAAGTTTCGGTGTATTTTATTACTGTGTGTAATGATTTTATATAAATTCTTAAATTAAGTTAAGCTTTACAGGATAAATCACCTGGAATAAGCAGGTTAAATAATATTAGACATTTATTTTGAGCAAATGACCAACATTTTGGTTAAAAAAATGATTTTCTGTGTGATTTTATAGAATTTTTTCAATCAAATCAACATTTTAAAAGGTATTTTGAATTTATATTATAAATATATTTTTCTGTGTAATGCAAAATGAAATTGAAAAACAAAATGAATGAAATGTAACTCTACTTTTGCATATAAATTTTAAACTAATATTTTAAAAGTATTCTGTTGCATTTGGAATAAAGGGGAAAACAAATGTTTGAAAAGAAAAAGAAAACTGTAAATAATTAACTTTATTCGATACTTTCTTAGACCTCGATTGAATACTATAAAATAGTTGTTTCCTAAAATACGTCACGAATAAAGAAAAATGAAAGCAACTTTTTTCTCATTCATTTTGATAAATTTCATAAAAGTTTTATGATCATTAATTTTATATATGTGTATGGATAATTCTCATCAACATTCCGAACTAGAATTTATAATTGCTTCAAATTAATTAAAAATACATTACACATTTAATATAAAATTTCGTTATAATTCCATGTTCTTTTTTAAGTCTAAAACTAAATAAAACTGTTAGCGCGCGAAATGCAAATTTTAAAAGTTCCATCTCAGGCTTTTCGAAACAGTACAGAAGAAATTTAACACCAAGTGTTTCATAAATTTTTTAACGTAAAATTTTATTTGACGTTTTTTGCAAACATTCTACTCTTAGTAGACATGAATGATGGTAATTTATTTTATACCAAACGAAAGGTGATATTAAAATGTTTGTATTTAGGAAATTTCGATAAATTAGATGAAATCATTGTTTTCACTGTTTGAGTTGATCTTCACCGTTTAGTTCATGTTTGTTTTCTTCGTTTATTTTCTAAATTATTTAAAAACACACACAATCTCTTTCTTTCAATCATGTTCTCCGTCTCCTTTAAAATATATAAACTTTGTGCCCTCCTAATGGCATCATTCCGAAATGATGAGCTTTTTCTCCAAGCAATTAAGAAAAAAAATGTTTGAATGTAATAAAGTTATTATATTATTAAACCTAAAGCTATTTAAAGTTATATTATTAAACTTTTTATATATATATACATTTTACTTATACGTGTGTGATGTTGGGAAAATGAAACTTTTGGTAAACTTTTCTTGCTTCTCCTTGCAATAATTCATGCTTTCGCCAGAACCTCATGCCCTAGTTTGAACAAATGCTTTAAAAAGTATATGCCATTTTAATTCCAGTTGGTTAAAAACTCATAAAAATGGGAACCAAAAAATTTGCAAAACAGTTAGAGGATTAGTTTTTGAAAGAATAACTCTAGACTACATGCAAACTACGCACCCTGTCATAGTTTTATATCATTTATTTGTAACTTGTCTCGTATAGTAAAAATCACGAAAGGGGATACAATTATTTGCAGTCAGGTCTAACAATGTGGCTCAACATTTGAAAATATTATTCCATTTTTTTAAAACTTCTTTTATGTATTAATATTATATCATTTTGTGTACTAATATTATATTATGTATGCATGCATTCTTTATTAAATTTCCTTACAATCTTCTGTTTGATTATGTATAAGCATGTATATACTATACTACTGATACATTTATTGGTGCAAATGAGAAGGAATGGAAAAATTAATATAATATATTTCCTCTTTTTAATGTTTCAGAACGTAATTCAGTATCACCTGATTACAAATCTCATAATTAGAAGGAAAAAAGAAAATGTTCCTGTGTAGAATCGTATATAAGTGTTATAAAACAATACTATACTGCGATATTATGTGGCCGCGGTAGCCGAGTGGTATAGGTATCGGATCGTGGCTTGCCTGGTCACGAGTTCGATCCCAGTACCACTAAAGACCCGCCGTGTAGGGCAGCGATGCACGTTAAATCTGTCGAGAGCTGAAACGTCCTCCCGTTGGTGTGGTGTGGTAGTTAGGAGAGGGGGGTGCCAGCTCAGGTGTCGTCCACGTCACTTGACCATGGTTCAAAATTACGTGGTCCGTCGCCAAAAGCCCTCGTGTAGCTGAACAGTGCGACGTTAATATTAAATCAATCAACTGCGATATTATGAAATAAAATGGTAGCGCATTTTTTTCGTCTACAAAATATATTACTGAGTTGGTCCCTATTTTTTATCTCTATAAGCAAAGAGTGAAAAATAATTTTAGAAAAGATGATTGGGATCCTAAGTTTTAACCATAATAGTGATGGATTATTTTTTGCTCATAACTTAATGTATTTATGCGCGCTCCCTGAACTTCAACACTTATTAAAGTTTAATATTTTTAATGATTTAACCACTCAACAATTTATTTGTTTTTAATTATTTTTGAACTAGTATACTATTGCTTTTGTGCTCAGTATATGTATTTCAAATGTATAACCTATATTCCAAAACGAAAAAAAAAATTAAATGACTAAAAATTAAATTAATATTACTGAACTGTTAATTTTAGTTGTATTTTTTAAAGAGAAAAATTTATATTCTTGTGTTTGTATTTTTCATGCTGTTAAACTTCACAAACGCAAGTTTATATTCTAGTTAGAAAAACCTTTCTTAAAAGTTTACAGTTTTTTAAGTAATCAAAAAATGATGTGGTTATAATTGGAATTTGTTTTTATCTCCGATGAGGTAGAGTAGTAATTTCAGGTCTAATTTAATTTTATTCTTGCTAAAAATTTCGAACTATGTTACCAAAATATTTATTGTATTACTTGTGTGTAATAAATTAGTAAATAAAAAGAAACTTTTTCCAAATTTAAATGCTTGTCTGTAAGTTACTTGAATTTTAAGAGAGAAATATTCTTCATTGTTTGTTAAAATCCTGTACAATAATCGTAAAAAAAATATGATACATAATACCTATACCACCGTAATAAATATTGTTAAACTTGAAATCAATAAAAAATAATTTTTCGATAAGTTTATGTAAGAATACACAATTTTGAAGTATGTAAAAGTAATTTTTAGTACAACATTGACTGAAAGCAAGTATTCGTTAAATATTGATACAGATATTGCATTTAAGGCTGACCGCAGCAGGCTAGTGGTTATGGTCACGAACTCGAAGCCGGTATGCCACTCCTGATGCCACTAAAGATCCATCATGTAGAAGGGGGTGATGCTCGTTAAAGTTTCATGCTAAATCCTCCCAATGACATGATGTGGTAGATTGGAGAAGGGTGCTAGCTCAGGTGTCATCCTCGTCAATTTACTGAGAATAACGAGGTCAGTCGTCAACAACCCTCGTATTGCATTATTGGGTAACGTTAATATTAAATATCATTCACTCACTCATTTAATATAAGGAACGAAGTTAAAGTATTAAAGCATTCAAATAACCAAGTGAGTGAGTGAATATTAACGGCACACTCTCTGTTCAGCTACTCGAGGGTATTTGGCGACGGACCTCGTCATTTTAAACCACATTCAAATGACGAGGATGATACCTGAACTGCCACAGCCCTCTCATAACTACCGCACCACACCAACGGGAGTATGTTTGAGTTCTCGACAGATTGTTTCTCGCATTGTTTCCCTACACGGCGAGTCTTAGCGGCACTAAGTTTGAACTGGTGGCATGCTGGATATGAGTACATTACTTTGACCACTAGGCTACCGCGGCCACTCCAATAACCAAGCAACGAATTATTATGGGATTCTAATAACCTCAAACATTAAAAGATTGAAAAAAAAATGCATCTTCATATCAAAAATGTGTTGCGATTTAATATTCTGAATGATCCACAAGTATTAAAACATTGAGCACTGCCAAAAATATTTGCAAATATTTCCGAAAGAAATTTCTTTCTTCACTTAATACACTTGATTTTAGTTCCTCAGGATGTAAATTTAACATACTAAATAATTTTAAACGTTTCTAACTATACAAATTCACAATTAAAATTATCTCTAATATTTTGAGTAAGGAAATAATTACTGAACTGAACTCGGTATCGCAGCAGCCCATGAGGGTCAGTGCCTACTGGACCTATCTCAGTTTACGTGACCTTAGGCGCTGGGGTGCATGTGCAGATGTTTCGGGGAAGTGGTCAGTACTGACACGATGTCCCCAGTGTTTAGTTTTCAAACAAGCTTGGTATTCCTTTATCATTTCACTGAGGGAAACGTAAAGCTTAGACGAGCTCGCCCAGCCCATGATTTAAACTCCGGATCTGTAGCATGGAAGCACGATGCACTATCACTCAGCCACAGGGATTCTAAAATGTGTTTTCTAATGTTTTCTAGTTTCGGGCACAGAATCAAAAAAATTTTGAATGCAAGTACTTTACTTATTTGAAAATAATTCCACAAAAAGAGTTCAGGTTTATAAAAATGCAAGAAAGTAGTTTTAACAGGATCTTTCACCGAACAATCAATTAACGCAAAATGCGTATTTTAGTTCCTGAAAGGATTGTCGTTCAAGCAAATGAGCTTCTGTACCCATTTTTCTTAAGTCAATAATCCGGGAATCTGTATTTCCTCATTCATTATATGAGGAAGAAACTGTGTGTCTAATCTTATCTTAATAATTCTGAAACATAAGCTAATTAGTTTATAAACAACAGTGAATATTTTTAAAACAAAGAACACATTACAACACAAAATATTTTGATAAAATTGCTAGATTTATTCCAGTCAACTTTGGTATGGAACCAAACTTCAAATCAATCAATCGATCAAATCAGTAATTTAAAATCCCAGTGAAACGA
The DNA here is from genome assembly GCA_019973935.1 of Trichonephila clavipes. Taxonomy (NCBI): domain Eukaryota; kingdom Metazoa; phylum Arthropoda; class Arachnida; order Araneae; family Nephilidae; genus Trichonephila; species Trichonephila clavipes. The sequence goes on along the minus strand of BMAU01020332.1, from coordinate 714,015 downwards.
TTATTCTTGCTATATATATATATATATATATATATATATATATATATATATATATATATATATATATATATATATATATATATATATATATATATATATATATATATATATATACATATATATTAATATATATACATACATATATATATATATATATATATTAATATATATACATACATATATATACATATATACATACATATATATACATATATATATACATATATATATATATATATATATACATATATATACATATATATTAATATATATACATACATATATATACATATATACATACATATATATACATATATATATACATATATATATATGTATATATATACATATATATAAGTATATATATACATATATATCTAATATATATTATAAATGCGAAAGTTTGTGAGTATCTTTGTGGGTCTTTCACGCAAAAACAACTGAATGGATTTTAATGAATCTTTACAGTAATATAGCTTATACATCAGAATAGCACATAGGCTGTAATTTATAGCATAGACTATAATTTATAAAGACATTGTATGAAGTGTCCAAAATATAACGATATTTGTCAAGTAAGTACGAAAAAATTCTGTCATCTGCTCGCAATTCTGGCATGCGCTGCAAAAAAGCCCACGCCAGCATATATCTATCTTTTGTTTGTGAAAAACCTTTTTGTTTTGGCTACGCAAGGTGCTCGCCTCTAATTAATTCCTCTGATACAATGCCTATTTTTTTATTTCAGAATCAAACTAAGTTTTGAAGGGAGAGGTTGTTATAAATCTCTCTTAATTTTAATGTTTTTTTTTAATATTTTATTATGCACATTTGGTAGTAAGAAATTGATCTTTTTTTCCAAATAAATGCTTTTATCCGTTCTGATACTTAAAGTAAATAAACTTTCTCTTTCACACTGCATCATTTGGACAAATTTTCAAAATTTGTTTGTAGTTAGTAGTTAATTATAACGCTATAATTTTATTTGAATAGACAGATATTGCATTTTTAAGTATAAAAATAATTAAAACTACTGTACTGTATTTTTTGGAACGAGTGAATATTAACGTCGCACTGTTCAGCTTCATGAGGGCTTTTGGTAACAGATCACGTAATTTTGAACCATGGTCAAGTGATGTGGACGACACCTGACTGGCACCCTCTTCTCCTAACTACCACACCACACCAACTTAGAAGGAATGTTCTACCAATACTTAGCAGGAATATTCTTTGAAATCCAGTCTTCCAAGATATATGTATAGCAGCACGGATTCCATGATGAGTATTTTAGCGGAAAAAATAGTTTGTCAAAATTTAAGTGTCTTATGTTTTTGTATGTTGATGAAGACCTTAGAAAATTATTTGACTACTTATTTTAAGTGGACGGTATATAATTCATTTTACAGTGGAATATCTTTAATTAATTTATTAGCTCTAACGGATTAAATTTTCCAAAGTGGAATATTTCGTTTATGTATATCTCTTAATTTTCAATGTAGTGATACAAAAATAATATTGCATGAAAAAAACTGCAGTAAATCATAATGTGGTAGATAAAGCATTAACGCGTGTATCGCGCCCCTACACGGCGGGTCTTACCTAGCTCTAATAAAACTCGAATTATAAAAGTAGCTAGGCATTTGCCAACTTGACTCTATCATTAACATTTCGCTATGTTTTTTATAGAATCATCATTATAATTTAAGAAACGGCGTTGCTTGAGAATATTACAATTTTAACATAAAATAAATACTACAGAAATTAATATTAATGTATTATACTTTCAGATAAAAATTATTTACACTATTTTAAGCGTTCATTACCCAAAACTTTTAACAATGTGTTACTTTTGCTGAGCAGAGATCAGCTTAGGAAGGTATTTTCAAAAATCGACCCTCAAGAGTGTTACGGGGAGCTATAAATAAAAAAAAATTCTTTTTATCAGCTATTAGATCTACGTACTTAAAATTTAACAAAGGTGTTTTATTTCTATCTCTCTCTCTTTTTTGTTTAGCTGAGCTACGCAAAAAGCTTTTTTTGTTTAATCTGCAATTCACGTAAAATTAACTCATTAAAAACTTCTTTATCCTTCAATCTGTGTTGTTTAATTTTTCAGTTCACCCGTGCGAAGAACGGTTATACCAGCTAGTATATACATATATATATATATACGCTAGTATATATATATATGTATATACTAGCGTACATATATATATATATATGTATATACTAGTATATATATATGTATATATATACATATACATATATATATATATATATATATATACATATACATATATATATATATGTATATATATATATATGTATATATATATATATACATATATATATATATGTATATATATACATATATATATATATACATACATATATATATATACACATATATATACACACACACACACACACACACACATATATATATATTATATAAGTTGGTGCTTTCCTCTTCTAAATTGTACTCCATACACTGCAGCTGTAGAACTTTGAGGTTAAGCAAAACTTCGCTAGGAACAATCCTCATTATTCCATGTCAAGTTGTAATATATGGGTGGTCTCATCTTTTTGTGTGCGAGGGTTAGAAGGAAGATTAGCCCTAGTCAAGACAAAACTCAATTTATTAACAAGTCTCAAGAACGTAACAAATTTCAAGAACCCAAGTTAAGAAATTCACTAATAGATAAATATGGGGGCAATAGCGAGATAGACGAGGTAATTGGAGATATAAAAAAAATACACCTTCTAAATATTTGAAGATAAGTTCTTACTGCGGTAGCCCAGTAGCACATCCTGACCCGCCGTGCAATACAAATCTGTCGAGAGCTTCCTCCCGTAAATATTGTCGTCCACGTCACTTGACCATGGTTCAAAATTACGTTCCGTCGCCAAAAGCAGCTGAACAGTGCGACGTTAATATTCAATCAATACAATAATCAAGTCTACACTAATCCAATTTAAACAACTAATTGGCCAAATCGTCAATCTTAATAATAATCAAATAATCTACGAAGTGGTCTTGACTATTTTTACGTTAATCAGTAGCTGATATCGGTTTAGCTTCTAACCTCTCTCCCTTCGAACTCAAAAGTTTAATCTTTAAATACAAGCCGTGATTTGAATAATTCTTTTTCTTCGGAAAGTTTTCAATAGAATAATATTTAAAGAACTATTATTCCCCAAGAGCATTAGTAGATAGAAAGCTAATAGACCCAATACAAAGTTCGTTGACGTAGTGTGGAAGTTTGAAGAATACAGAGGAAGCTCAGGTCCCTCCATATATGAGAGCGGTTCAAATTTACGAGGTCCGTTGCCAATAGTGTTCGTGTACCTTTTAAGTACGACATAAATAAAAAAATACATGTATTTATTTATAAAAGAAAACTTTCGGGCTTAATATATGACATTTTGGGATGGAATCAATTCATTGCATTGATGCGATCGTTGAATGAATGGATGAGGAAACGTTGCAATTTTAAATTTGAATTTATTTACAACCACAAATACAAAGAGAAGACACGAACAATAATTATGTACGCGCATAAGCAATACACATGGCAAAAGCATTCATCGTTCGTTCCCAGTATTTCGTTTATTTATAGTCATGGCCAACCAGAAGCTATTAAAGCCTTATGATTTCAGGTAAAAACTCTTCTAATTGGTCCACATACGCATGTGATACAAGATTGCATCACCCTCATTTGAAAACATTGAAGTTTCAGTTTTTGGGAGATAAGGCTGGGATTAGTTACCGTTAGGCGGGTAAACTAGAAATTAATTTTCCCGAAAATTATAAATTAAAATTCCTGAAGAAAAATTTAAGTGAACTATTTATATATATATAGGTCGAGTGGTAGCATTTCGTGCTTCCACGCCACAGGTCCGGGTTCTATTCCCGGGCTGGGCAAGGTCGACTCAACATTTCATTCCTAATGCAGTGGGTCCAAACTTACTTGGGGACTTAAACACTGGGGGTCTCACTTCAGACTGATCACCTGATCGGGAGATCCTCTCATGCACCTCAGCGTCCAATGTTCATGAATACTGGGATGGGCACAGTAGGCCTTGCCCGCATGGGCTGTTGCGACTCTTGAGTTTTAGTAAATTTATGTATAAGAGTGAATGTGTGTGTATATGACCATTTGTCTATATAATTTTCAAATTGTATTCGGAATTGGACTCATTTTATTGATTTTACTATTGAAATATTATTTCACAAACTCCGCCATTCGCTTATATTTTCTGTTAAAGCACCACTACTCACCTTCCTAATCCCTTTAGAATTCATCTTCTTTGGAAAGTCGAATTGAAAAAGACGAAAAACACTCACACATCCCAGAAAAATTCCTATTTCTGCTCTATCCTCTAGTGCTATAGAAAATGCCATGCAAATTAAACGGGAATAAGGTACGCGAATTAGAAAATCCAGTTTGAGAACTACACCAGCATTTCGATCAGAAGAATTCAATTCGCAGGAATTTCCTCTTCGGCAAAATATGATTATGTAAATTATGTATCTAATATTTAAATGAAGTCTCTCAGAAATAAATAAAAAAAGAAGTACCTCAAAGAAAAGTAGAAGGAGGGAAAGGATGCGTGGACGTGAGGTGCGTAATAAAGTGGGAAAAGAGAGACAAACTGTGTAATGATTTCTGCTGCTTTATTTTCGTGTCTGGAAAATATTAAAACTTTCTTATGAATTCTTATTTTTGATTTGTTTCCACTGGAACTACGAATATTAGATCAAAACTTTTATTCAATAATTCTGTTTGGTCATGTACTTATTTTCTTTTTACAAACCATTGTTTTTGTTGTATATGTTTGAGTTGTAGTAAAGTGACTTACACCAGAATTCTATGAAGCTTTATTTTAAAATTTATTGTGAGATAAAAGATTTTTTATTGCTTATAAGAAAATGAAATGAAAGTATTTGTTATTATTGTAATATATTTATGCCATTTATAAGAGTGAATTAAAGTTTGACAATTTTTCGCAACACACAAGTTACAATGTTTTAAAATTATTTCATTGAATTACTTTTATTTTAAGAAAAGTAATATTCATAACGAGATTGTTAAAGTTTTTGTTGTTCTGAAGGTTCGTAATTAAAATTATTATTCTGCTCCAATTTACAAAGAAAAAGAGTCAGTGGTAGAGAGTTTATTCCTCATATTTACAAGTACGTGAAAAATCCAAAACTATTACTGCTTTGTTTTTTTGATGAACACATTGAGTTCCTTCAAAAATACTTCTCAGTATGGTTTTTATTATTTTTGACTTTTTTGTTACAGCCATGGAAATCAAAATAAAAAGTTAAGCTGAAAATTCCATTTAAATATTTGCTTACCAAAATTAAAAGCGAAATTAGAAGTAAGAATTAAAACTAAAAATGTGAAAATAATTAACAATCAGTTAATTTTCTTAAAGTCTGGTGTTATTTCATTCATGAACAATACGAAAGTTACCAACGAGGAATGTCATAGTTTTAATCTCTAATAAATCGCCGAAGAGGTCATAACAAGTACTCGCTTTCATAAATTTCCCATTAAATATAGAACATTTCAAAAGATCTTTTACTATGCACAATAGTCGAGCAATAGTAAGATGTAATAGATCATTCCAAATGAACATAGGCGAATACAGAGTTATTCACTAATGTAATCACAAGGCTTATACAATAAACTAAAAATAAAAAAAACATGTAACATTAGATGTTTTTTAGCAGTATTTAATAAAGCTGGAGTGTTCATTCATCGCACACACAAGATTCTAACTAACAAATATATATATATATATATATATATATATATATATATTTATATTTAATGAGAACTTGTATTCAATCCGTTATAAAAAGTCATACTCAAGAATTAAAAATATTTTTAGTATTTCATCATTTCAATAGCTGTCTAAATATTTATAAATTCAATAAATCTTTCAAAAAAATCTGTCCAGGGAGCCAATAACCTTTGGTTTTCATAGTGTAGTGGGATGGTGATTTTCCCGAGAGATTGACCTGAAAGCTTGACAACCTTGCTGGATGAGCTCGGTTTAATTGTATAATAATAGTGAATATACGGTGAACCTATATATATATATATATATTCGATGACGTTTCGTTCTAGAACTAGGGTGCAATGTATACCAAAAATTACAATTACTTCGGCATTGAATTTTTAAAACTCTATAATGAATTTCGAAGAAATTGTTTTTTGTTTCATATCATAATCATTCAGCATACTAAATTTCATGCTTGTATTTCTGCTCTTATTTGCGCTATACGTCACCTATACATTCTCAAATCTTTTTATCTGTATTAACTATATATGTAAGAAAAAGGTCACTCACTTACTCTCACTCATTACGAGATCTCACGAATTATTAGGACTAAAGACTTGAAATGTGTGGTTGGTATGTTTCTTGCGTAAAGATCCGCTAGAAACGATCTTAGTGAAATCAACCCCAAAGGTTTCTTCCAGGGTAGTTATATCAAAAATTCCCGTTTCTGAACAACTAATCTCGTACTTAAAACCTGAAAAACATGTTTCTAAAGTTGTGTTAAGTTCCGCTGAAAACTGATTTTGCGGAAATAAACTTCCAAGGGAGGATGTGCTTTCTTATTGCCAAGACTAACCTAAAAAAATAATATATAGTCTCACGATTTCATGAAATACATAATGAAGCGGGCGGATAACAGCTAGTTTAAAACAAGAATCTTACTATTAAATCTCCTATACATATAATTTTTACATTAAAATGTATATCATTAATTTCTTCCAAAAAGAAATAACAATTATTGTAAAGCAGCGTTTCTCAAACTGTGGGGCGCGCCCCCCTTTAAGAGCGTGATAACTCTACGATGGGGGAGTGAGCACATTGGAAAGTCGAAAACAAAGGATTATTTTTAAAAAAATTATTAATTTACTGAAAGTAAACAAAAAAATACACTTAGACATTATAAAAAATGAAATTAAAATTTACATTGATTGAAAATTTACATTACATATAAATATATCAGTAGGGCACAATGTATTTTATAATTAATTTAATAATACTAAGTTTTTTAAGAACAAGTTTAATAATTATCAGTGACCTCATGGGCTTGTCATATATAAAATTTTATACGAAAATCTCTCTCAACACTTATCTTGATTATTTGTACGGTTTATAAATAATCCCTAACTGTCAATTAAAAGGTACGCGATTCGCTCCACAGTCCCTCAGTTTTCCACATAGGCACGCGTGATATATTGGGGGAAGAAGGCCTTCCAAGGCCTTCAGAATAATTTTATGAATAATAGTGCACAGAAAAGATCGTACTTCGAAAAGACATATATATACACTGCTGGACAATTGCTAAGGACGGATCACAAATTGCTATGTAGCATAACATTAAGCGAGACATGAGGCCTAGTAGGATAAAATATAGTTGCCACACTGTTCACACATTAGAATAAAGAATATTTATTGTTCTGGAAAGTACAAAAGCTGTGAAACATCTGAAAGGGAAAAAAATGTTCATTTGATCTGCGTACGGAGAAATGGAACAATGCATCTAAAAGTCAGCAGGCACCTTAAAGAAGGGTATCAGTACGGGATATGTCCACCGTGGAGTGTGATACAACATTCCACACGTCGTACCATACTTTGCACAACATTATCCAGCAGCTGTTGAGGCAATTTATCCCATTCCTCTGTGAGTGCACGGATGACGGTGTTCTTGTTTGTCGGAGGATAGTTTCGACCTGCAACTTGCCTCCCCAAAGCATCCCACACATTTTCAATGGGGTTTAGATCTGGAGAACGCGCTGACCATACGAGACGTTGAATACCCTCGCTGTCTAGACAATCCTGAACAGCGAGTGTTCGATGACATGTTGCGTTGTCGTCCATAAAAACAAATTTGTCACCGACAGCACCACGGAAAAGACGAACATGAGGAAGTAGAACTTCATCAATGTATCGTTGGCCCGTCATAGTCCCATTCGCAACCACATGTAGGCACGTGCGGCCATTGATCTTGATGCCGGTCCACACCATGATACTGCATGTCGGATATCGGTCCTTTTCCAGGATATTTTCTGGACGATAAGCAGTACCACTCTCGCGCCAGATCAGTTGGTGTCTACAATCCGATGACAGACTGAACCTACTCTCATCTGAGAATAGTACGCATGCCCAGTCCTGTTCAGTCCAATTGAGATGCTCACGACACCATTGCAAACGGACAGTACGGTGCTGTCTGGTCAATGGGACACACACAACAGGTCTGCGTGCGTATAGTCCTCCTCCCCTCAAACGTCTGGCAACAGTGTTTCGGGAGATCTGCTTTCCTGAGGCAGCAAGAAACTGATTTGCCACCTGCCGAGCTGTGGTGCGCTTCTTCATTTTTGCTGATAGGACATATATCTGTTTTCTGCAGGCGTCGTACTTCTAGCATGACCTCCCCCGTGTCGTCTACTACACATTCCAGTAGTTTTAAATGACTTCCACGGCCGTGAAACAACGCTGTGAGCGATGTCGAACTCCCTGGCAACATCTGTTATTTTTCGCCCTTCTTCGATCTTTCCAATAATTCGGCCACGCATAAAATCATCTATGTGATGTCGGGAAGACATGCCAAAAATTTTAAGTTCGTCTATGAAATCTTTCCTGTAAAACTTTGACTTGAATCAACAACTGTCCACACGCGTCAAAACCTTTAAAGCTCTTATGAACGCTATCACGTGATGAACAGACGTGGAAAAAAATTTGCATACTCATACTTCTTCTTACTAATATCCCGCACTTATTCTAATTTTCCACATTTTGCTTAAGAGGGCAGTTTTAGCACCAAAGTATAGTCTCTTTGAATTCAATGCATTGTTATTTGCATGGAGGGGGGGTGCAATGAAATTTATGTTTGAATATTGTGTCGTAAATATTGAAAGTTTGAGAAACACTGTTGTAAAGATTGGAATGAAATTATGTAAAACGACATGCATTTATTTGCAGTAAAATATGTATACAGATAATGATCCTAATATATCCCCATCACATGCATCTGAGATTTTCCGGAGTTATTATCGCTTACACAAAGCGCAGCAATGACTTGCACCATTTCTCTTTCGAGCCAGCAGATCTCCGTATTTTTATTTCATAAAAAACGAATTCGGTGACGTGCCATTAGTCGTGGAGTGACACTGACGTCTTCATTAGTCCGCGTCACACCCCTGGAGAGAAGTCATGAATTGTTAATCGACATTTTCTGGCACCGCGACTTCCTTTGCCCAAGTGAATAATCGTTTAAAAGTCGCCGACCCTGAGAAATGAGAGGGGGAATTCCCATTTAATTATCACCCACAGGAGACGGAATAACGTAAGAGCTGAAATAAGACTTCATTGTTTTTAACTGAGCTTTTATTGTCACTTAGGAAAAGATTTTTTTTTAAATTCCGCTTGCAAATTTTAAGAAAAAAGGAAAGCTATTTTGATATCTTAAATACAGGCATTTAAATTTAATACTTTAAATTTAATTTGTAGGTTATTTTGAACTATAGTATGTGTCGCTTTATAGTTCAATCTCTTTAATGACTATGTGCTTTAGAAACATAGCCAGATCGGAGCAGTCCAATAGGCAGGACTTTAGTAACCATCCATCATCATCATGGCAGTTTTGTGTGACCGCGGTAGCGCATTAGTCATGATCTTGAACTCGTGATCGGGGTGGTCGAGTTACCAGTTCGTGTCCGAATGCCACCGAAGACCCAACGTGTAGAGGAGCAGATAAACACTGACTCTATCCTAGCATTGTAAGGAAGAAGAAGTTAGAAAGCCGCTCATCCGGTATAGTGGTTAGTGACGTTAATTGCAGCGCCTTGCTTAGGTTTAAATCCCGGAGGCGCCATGGGTGTTTGTAAATGCATAGTGCCTTCGTGGCATAGGGGCACGGCATGTTTCGATTATCTTTACAAACCATGTCAAAAGTGTGTTGTTACTCAAGGGTCATATTTCGAAAAAGAGAATGTATTTTAGCAGTATAATTGGTAATATTTTTAAGTTATAGACTTAGTCCAGGAACTTTTGAATCCTTTTACGTATAACCATCATTTATGTACCAGTAAAAAGTTTTATTCAACTAACACTTGAAACCAAACATTGAGCAAAAATGTAACTCTTAAATTTTTTTATACGATTTTAACGCAAAAATTTGAAAACCTAAGTTGTGAATGTATATTTTTTTCGAAAAAAAATGTAGATATTACACAGGCAAAGTAACATGCACTACATTTTTTCTAATAATATGGAACATCCCCAGTATTAAGATATCTATATTTCGGGGAAGGATGATTTAATAAGTCACAAATCGTAGTTCCATCCCTCAAAAAAATATAAAACTAAATTGAGAGAGATATAAATAAAATACGTTAGATTAAAAAAAAGGGAGGAGAGTGATCACTCGAATTTTACGAGAACACGTCCCCTTAGGTGTCGTTCTCACACCCCATTACATCCCTTCGTCCAGTGAAACAAAGAGTTCCCTATTAATTTCCCCTCTCTCCACCAAAGCAGGACTTCCCCCGGATCTTCCCTTTTTAATCTGCCCAATAGTGGAGAGGAAACCACAAATCCCTTCCACTTAATGAATGTGAGGGGAAAGAAATCTTTTATTTGGAGAGACAGTTAATTGGACGGAGGAGCTCTTTGTTCTCGAGTGGACTCTCGCACAGAATCGCGCTACTGGAAACAAAATCGACTCGGAACTGAGATTCTGGAACAATGCACCAAGAGATTTCTATATTTCGAATTTTTATTTTAAGATTGGGACGCTTTTGTTATTTAGTTTTATTGCAGTTGTTTGTAAGTTCTTACACTGCTATAGTTGTTGAACAATTGTTTTCGGACAAGAGCAAGTCAAATACAACTTATTTATTTTGGACATGCATGACTAAAATCGAAATTAATTTTTAATTTGATGCAAATTACTTTAGGTACCGAGGTTGATTGGTGGTTTAGTGGTGTAGAGTGTGTTCATCCAATGCACTTGAGCCTGAACTAAACACCGAGAACATTTTCAAGAAGAAATTTTAATAAACATTTGCCACATTGTAACACATGCATGTCTTTATAATATAACATTTTTTAAAATTTTCAGAATATTCCAAAAAAATAATCATTTCTTCAATTCCTACTATTAGTCGTATATTCCTACTATTAGTCGTATATATATATATATCTTGTTATATATATATATATATCTTGTTCAAATTTTTAGTCGTTAATATAACACATTGTAAAGTGCTCAATTGAGGTGAAATTTTATATACATGATTATTTTGAATGTCATTACGGTAATTTAAGTATATTTAATAAAAATTAATTGATTAAAACTAATTATTCAAATAATTACAGATACAGCCATGTTAGCATCCTTTTGGGCGACTTACCAAACATTTTGGTGACTTCTGTCAAAACTTTACAAGATTTTTTTCTCACATTTTAAAGCGCTCATTTGAGCTGTAATTTTCTATACACTATTGTTTTGGGTGACAATACGATAATTTAATTATAAGTAATTAAAACTAATCGACTGAAACTAATTATTTACAGAATTACAGATACAGCTCACGTTGGTTTCATTTTTAGCGACTTGGGTCACAACTTTAAAAGATTTTTTTTTCCTCACGTTTTAAGGCATTCAGTTGAACTGAAAATTTATATACATGTTTGTTTTGGATCGCAATACCATACTTAAATGATAATTAATAAAAATTAATTGCCACTTAATATTGCAATTCTGTCATATGTGTATACGTATTTATATTAATTGTAATTATTTAATAAAAAGTAACTAAAATATAAAAAAAAAATTTGTTGACCTAAGTATGAATTGATTTTAATTTTTTTATATTGCTTGTTTATTTTCAAGCATAAGGGGATAGCTTACGGTATAGGAGAAAAAATACGAAACACACTTTGTCCCAGAAAAAATATTGATCGACTCAGACAAAACTTGTGATAAAATATGCTGTTCTATATAAGATAGCTGAGCCATAATTAAATATTAATGTTCGAGTCCTTTTATGTCTGAAGAAATGTTCTCAGTTCGGTTCCAATTCATTTATATAATGCGCGAGTATTACATTTTTATTAACGTCGCCCTTATAATACAACACGAGCTATTTGCGACGGAACTCATAATTTTGAACCGTATTCAAGTGACGATGACGATACCTGAGCTGGCCTTTCTCTCTCTTAGCTTGCACTCCACACCAACGAGGTGAAGTTTGAGCCTCGATATTTAACGTGCAGCGGCCCCTCCACACGGCGGATTTTCAGCGGCTTTCTAGGCTTGAATTCGTGACACGCCATCCTCGAGTTCGTGACCATAAATACTAGGATACGTCATTCTTAAACTTATGCGAAGATAACATTAAGGGTACTGCTTGCACAAGATGCGTTAAAATACCTTTAATTTAAGAAACAATGTTTCTGCATCTAGATACAATTTTAAGTAAAAGAAAAAAAATGGAAAAGTTGACATGCCAAGGTAAATAGGTCAAAAACAGAAAAAGATCGCTAGGACGTTAATAGATTGTATCTTCTATGTTTACTAAAGACCGACAGCCTTCCCTCCGTGGAAATAGGAAAGATTATTTGAGCGGCTTGATTTGCATTCCGTTTATGATGTTCCTTTTCTAAAATAACAATGATAAGACCACATTCATCTGGAAGATTTTTTTAGAGACTTGGAGACTCGCCAATCTTAGAGGTCGTAATCATCACCTCTATGAGATTGCAATCCTTAGTATTATAAACTATGTAAATATGCAAAGAAACCAATTGTTTCTTTGTTTTTCAAATTGCCTTTCAATACTTATCTTTTAAATTACACATATACCGCACTTTCTCGAAACCTAGCCACACCATTTTTCCTGTGTTAATGCTACTAAAAATTGGGTGCGGCTTAGACTCGAAGGCAAAACTTTGGTTGGATGGGGGAAATTGAGTTTCAACCCCTTTCAAAAGGAAAAAAAATGTAACCATCCATTCTAGCCTCTGCATCGATGGCTTGTCCTATTCCGTAGTTTATCTCTGGTAATTAGTCTATATTCTAAACATTGTTGTTTGCTCACATTTAGGAATTTTTTTGTATACGTTTTCTTTGATCACCTACACATCAAAGATATCGGTAATAACATCGAGACAAGTTCACTATGACGCAAGTATAAGAAGGGAGCCAATTTTATATGCAGAAAAAAAAAGGAAACAGAGTAGTGGCAATCAGAAATTTTAATACAGATGAAACAAATATACGTCGATGGCGTAAATAAAATGATATAATTTTTGTTTATAAATGTGTTCAACAGTCTTTATTGTTTTTTTAACATTCTTCTTTTGCACATTTTTTTTAAATTGCTTAACAAATGCATTGCATGTTTGCATGGCATGGCAGAAATGGCGACCCCATCACCAATTCCGAAGTCGGATGTGACAGTGGGAGTGACTAATTATTTTCGAAACATGATACTGTGACGGTTAGGTTAATTACAGGCTCATGTATGAATTTGAAAATTTTCAAAACTGGTCAAGTAAATTTTAGTTATTAACTTATTATTATTTCTCATTAAATTTTTATAAAATTTCTATGTATGGGATATCAATAAACTTTTTACACATTTTTTTTTTATTTTCTCGCAAAAACAAGAAGTTAATTGGGGCGCGACTTAGAATCGATGACAGCATTTTTCCACAAAAACATTTTGAAAATTCGGGGTGCGGCTTAGGTTCGAGTAAATAAGGTGCTTAAAAATGAAAACGCATTGTGGAAAAATTCAGCATCGGCGTTAAAATAGCTATGTATCGTAGTTTTGATTTGATATTTACTAAACAAAATAAACAATTGTTAACAAAAGATAAAAATTCCACAACTAAAATACAAATTACTAAAAAAGTTCCCAAAATTTTCTTTATTTTGAGCAAGGAATGAAATGATGCTTAGAATATTTTCCTTCTTTTCTTTACACTTGTAGAGTCTCTCGTAGTTCGAGGGTGGAACAATCTTATTACTCCACCTCCTCTTGTAAGACGCGGAGACTCATGAGTGCGCAGATCCACTCCAAAGTAAAACTCATGCAGATTTCGCAAGAATGCTTCCCTTGGGGGTCTATCCAACCAATTTTCCTGGGAGCTTCTGGAAAAGGGTGGGATCAATTTCGCGTGGGAAAGGAGAGAGGGCAAAAAAATAAAGAATCCTTCTTGAAAACGATAACGAATACCCTCGAGGGGCATGGGAGGATGGGAAAAAAATCGAGAGTTCTGGAGTGCTATTTTGAAAAACTCCCTTTCTTAGTCTGATTTGGACAGATACGAGAAAAAGAACTCTCAAAATTTTGTCTGCACACAGGCAAATAATAATGGAACAGAGTTCAGAGAGGTAGAGAGATTATTACATAGAAGGGTTCCTTGATCCAAAGAATAAAGAATAAGTTAGAGAAAGAAGCGTAAAAAGAGAATTATTTATCTACGGGAATATTTTTATTTATTTACAATGCAGCAGCACCCTACAATACTTCATGCCCTGTTGATGAAGTATTTCGTATGTTTAATTTTACTTGTAGTACTAAGAAACAAAAAGTATAAAATTTGATATACCGTGAAACAATAATAATTTCAAATTCAAAGTATCCGTAATATGTCATTAAATTATTTATGAAAAAATAATTACCACTGAATGTGGCTACTTTGAAATATTTTCTAAGACCCCTTTCTTTCATTGTTCACCTCACATCAATAGTTTCACGTCTGGATACACACAAGTCTAAATGACGTGAAGACAATCATTTTAAATGTATTTGTCCTTTATAATGCAAATCGGTACTAAAGTGTATTTTCCGACTTATGAAATATAGTTTCAGTTAAAATATAAACTATATAAATTTTACATTTATTTCTATTACATGTACTAAACTGAAATCAGTGGCGCTACAGCCCATGAGGTCCAAGGTCTACTGTGCTTACCTCAGTTAACGTAACCTTAGGCGTTGGCGTGCATGTTCAGATGTACCGGTCAAGTGGTCAGTCTGACCGATGTCAGTGAGTGAGTGACTATTAACGTTGCATTGTTCAGCTGCACGAGGGCTTTTGATGACAGACCACGTAATTTTGAACCATGGTCAAGTGTCGTGGATGACACCTGAGCTGGCACCCCCTCTCCTAACTACCACACCACACCAACGGGAGGACGTTTCAACTCTCGACAGATTTAGCACTGATGGATGTCAGACTGTCCCCCCCCAGTGTTCAGTCTCCAAGCAAGATCGGTTCAGATTTATCAACCCACTGAAAGGATGAGAGGCTGAGTCGACCTTGCCCAGCCCGGGATTCCTATTACATGTATTACATATTATGTTAGATAAAATGCAATGGTAGTAAAAAACGGAATACAGATTTTATTTCTCTACTTAGTTTATTGTTCTTTAAACAACTGCTGTTAGGATTCACGAGAATGGGACTGAGTTTTAGTAAACTCTTGAAGGCAGCATAGATAAATAAGACGTACAAAAATTTAAACTCCCACACACCAAGAAATTTTAACAAAGATATGAAATTATATTTATCTAATCAAATATAACTGTACTTCAGTATATGGATAACTATAAAGTTTTGTAAATAAGTAGAATGTTGATTTTTAAAAGATGAACAGAAAAACATTACTTTCGAGGTTTATTTATACATCTATATTATTTTACTGATATACAACTGTTGTGTAGAAAATCGATTAAAAGATAATCAATTCCAAGTTTAAAGGCTGTTACTACAATAATAAAAAGTCAAAATAGGGCTATTTTAATCTTTAAAAGTGTTGTTTTGCATGAATTTCATAACATTAGAAGACAAGGAATGCAAATGCGTGTGCAAATCTCAAAAGTAATTTTCCAGGCTCCGGTTACACATGACAACACTTTATGATAATGTTTACAAATTTAGATAATCTGATGGATACTTTTAATGCGTGCCTTTCACAAAAGTAGTCACAATGTCAACATATTTGCCACAACTACTACACCAGTGCTTCTCAAACTTTCAATATTCGCGACCCACTATTCAATCATAATTTTCATCGCGCACCCTTCATACAATAACAATGTTTGAATTCAAAAATACTATTATTTCACGCTAAACCTACACTACGACTTAAACATCGTAAGTGACACCTGCGTATATAAACGTCTCGCTCAGCCAAAGCATTAATTTTCTGGACGTATATATACGTCTGTCCGAAATACGATCTTTTTTGTGCAATACTATCCATAAAGTTATTCCGATGGCTTTGTAATGCAATAAAAGGATCTCGACAATGTTTTCAAATGATTTAATTATTTCAGAGGATTTGCTGCCCCCACCCCAAAATATCGATATCACATTCGCGCGTCTAGTGGAAAATGGTGGCATTGGGGATCGAATCGCTTAACTTTTAATCGACAGTTAAGGGATTATTTGGAAACCGTACAAATTATCAAGATAAGGGTTAATACAAGGCCATGGGGTCACTGGTAGCTATGAAACTTGTTCTTGATTTAGTACTGTTAAAGGTGTTGGAAAGCTAAAATCTTATTTTTTTGACAATTTGAGATTTTACATTTTCAATTGTATAGATTTTAACCTTCCTAAAAATATCTTACTTGAACCTCTGGGGTATTTAGAAGCCTTTAAAACGTATTTTTAAATATTCATTGAATTTGGGCCACGCCCGTTTTAATGGCGAAAATTGTAAACAAATTACTTTGTTTTTGTTTAAAAGTGTAACGATTGATATAAACCAAAACATGTATGTTTTATTTTAAATTGAGCCTTTTATTTTTTTATTTCCCAGCCGATTAGAAGTCTCACACTGTATACATTAAAATCAATTTATCTCAAAATGTAAATTTTAATGTGCGATGTACCTTTTCTGAGAAACTACTGTTCACAGGTATGTAAATCTTTTATGAATTATTTATAATGATGTCTAATATATACTAAAATGAGCTTTTGTAAAAAACTTAAAAATTTAATTTTTACAATTTTTTAATTAGAAAATGGGTCAAATTTCGCAATGTTTGAAAAAAAATATTTCATAATTTATTAAAAATTCAAAATTAGCTAAAAGCTCATTTTAGTATAATAAGAGAGGTGTACTTTAATAGTATGAAAAATTTCAAGCATGTACTTAAAACAGATTTTGAGAAAAGGTACATCGAAAACAGCCAATTTAACATTGTCAGTATAGAGAGAGAGAGAGGTTTCCAACTCCCCTTAAACTAATTATAAAATATATTGTACAGTACTAATGCATTTATAAGTGTATTATATTAGTGTAAATGTGCCTTTCCTTTTTTATTATGTCACACTGTATTTTGTTTGTCTACTTTCTGTAAATTAAAACTTGTTTTTAAATAATCTTGTTTTGGACTTTTCAATATGCTCGCACCCCCCACGCAGAGTTATCACGCCCCGTAGGGGGGCGCCCCCTCAGTTTGAGAAATGCTGTGCTACACACATTAATGACAACTTCTGCGCTTTAAATCCAAATGAATTTTACATTGACTTTTCTTCAGGTGATGAGGTAATTTGGAAATTGTAGTATCACACACCATCATCATGATCTGATAGCAATTGCTTCAATTATTTAAAATTTTTAGCTCAGTGTACCACAGACCTATTTTGATTCTATAAAAGATAATAAATGGAGTTATTGCAAGTGTTGTTGTAAAAATATTAATTAACGTCATTTTTTTTTGGCAAGGCCTAGAATGGAAGTAAAGTGAATGAATGCAGTCATTTTTTTATTATGAATTTTATCAAAAGACTGACCTCTAGAAGGACAGTATATAATTATTTAAACTTTAATTTGACATTAATTAACTGTTGTTGTTGTAGTGCCCTTCCCGAAGGGAAAGAATGAATGTTGCCAGAGCCTGAGACTGGCTGGAATTCTTTATAATAGATTGCGACACCACCTATCCCCACCTCCACAATGTAGGAATGGAACTGGAGGGGAGGGAAATATTCTTCAGCCCCCTGCAGTCGTGGTTTCTGCTGCGACCGCCCACAAGACTTTCGGACCCACTGATTTAACGAGCACATACTCCATGTGCACTCTGAGGGTAATTGACGGCCCCAGCATCGAACCCAGGCCTTCAGGTTTGGAATCCGATGCTCTAACCACTAGGCTACCAACGGTCATTAATTAATTTTTTTACCACTATTAACATAAATTTTAAATTCTCTTTAATATACGGAGTAGCTAAAAATTACTGATCTAAAAGAACATATATATATATATATATAAAGTTTCATATTTATAACTCTAACAGTAAATAAAAACTATTAAAACTTAAGATTTTCGTTAATGCTGAAGTTTTATGATTGATATATAAAGCATACATATTAATATTAATAGCAAGATGTTGTCCAAAAATGAAAGAACAAGATTTGCAATTAAAAATACCTTGCAAATGTTTTTCTAAAAAGGGAAAACGGGAAATGTTATCCAGTACTTGATGAAAAAGAGATTTTCTAGAAATATACTTCCTTTTTTTTCTATAATCTGGAATATAAAGCAAGTTCTTGATTAGATGCTTTGAATTCATTCTTTTTTTTCTGAATTTATAAATCATTTTCAAAAATAAAGCCAGAACCGCCTAAATTCAGTAAAAGAACTTCGTAAAATTTACATAAAAATAAAATCCATGCTTTCCCAATTTAGAATTCAAGCACACATATTTCGCATGTTAACACTATTCTTAGGTGTGTGTGTTTTTCAGTAAGTCACAACTATTTTTGCTGTATAAAAATCAATGAATTGACTATTCTTGTAAAACATTTAGCCTGATACAAACGAGTCATCGATCAATCGTCAAGAATCATGACTCGGCTGTCGACAAACAAAATGTTGATTCGATAAACAAGGAAACGTAGGCTCTTAAAAAGACGTGCAAAAGCTTGGAAAATAATGATTTTCTTATGAATATCTAACAAAGGGTCTTGCTTCTTTTCAAGAGCGGATTTAGTTTCCTCTCTAGAAAAGTCTCTTGTCAGGACATTAATCTTTCTGTACATTTCATGTCATTTGCTCAGTGGACCGTAATTCCAACTGTTCGATGTGATTCTTTGTCAACGGTTGACATTTACTTGACCGATGTCTTAATTTAAACCACAATTGTAGTATTGGGGGAGTAACTGAATTAGGAAACATTTTTTTAATAGTTTGAATGTATCACCAGTCTGGAGCCATAACTGATTCATTGAATTCACTATCATAACGGAATATGCCATCATCTTTACATTTGTATCGATTGTGTCACCCAGTGGCGTGGCAGAGGCTATTAGGGCCCTGCCCCTTGCAAAGTCAAAGTTTGGGCCTCAAGCTCAAATATGTACTTGGAGGCCATCAGTTTTGGGCCTCCTAGAATCCTTGAACCTCCTCCTGCAATACGAAGGTGTACGTTACACCATTGGTATCTCAACCCTGCTACATATATCCTTTAAACATTGTGTACATTTGTAGAAATCCATTTAAAAGTAATTTTTTTTTATTTTAATGTTATTTAATGTTTCTGCGTGATGCAGTGAAAATTCTTCGCGTAAATCAAAGGACGTTGCCATTTAATTCGATTTCTTCATGATTCCAAAATTGGAAATGAGAAGTAAGAGACTCAAGAGCAGGGGTGGTCATTAAGTCAATCGCGATCCACCAGTGGACTGCTTAGACATTTTGAGGTAACAGCCTGAATATTAGCGGTTCGAGAGAGAGAGAGAGAGAGAGTAAAAATATTCCGAAATATTCAAGATTGTCTGACAACATGCATACCAAGTCTTCGACTGACTATAATTACGAGAACTAACTTAAGCTGAAGATGTTTTACTTTTTAATGTATTTTGAATTGTTTGATAATAAATGCATCGTTTGAGGCTATTATTATTATGTTTGTATCTAGCATTTTGCTTTAAAAGCGATTTTAAGAGAGTGAGTATTTTCTAAATTTTAGTTATGTAGGTCAGTCCATATTCCGCATTTATAATTAAGTTATATTAAATATTGTAGATCTTTTACTTATAGTTCACTAAACCTGCGTCATTTGGTGGACCGCAACACTTTGAAAAAATTAGAAGTATCCCTTACCCTGGAAAAGACTGCCCACCCCTGCTCAAGAGTAAAAATTTTTGTTTATAATGAACAATTTATTTTATTTCAATTTTATATTTTATAATGAACAATTTTATTTCATTAGATGCAAATAGATATATTTTAAGAATATTAAGAAAAGGTGAGGGGGGATCAGTGAGTGTTTATTAATCTTGCAACTAAAGCAACACGAAGACTATTGGCAAGGTACCTCATAATTTTAAAATAAATCTCTCCTCTCGTAACTTCCACACCACTCAAACTTGATGACTTTGATCTTTATCAGATTTTACTAGCATCAGTCTCTCTACACAGTGCTTTCAAACCTTTTTATCACCACAGACCAGTCAACGTCTCCTAATTTTACCACGGCCCGCTGAGGTCAGCGGGACGTTGATTGTTTACGTTTTAGATTGTTTGGATTTAATAATTTTAATTTAATTGTACTTAAATAAGCCTTCAGAATAAAATAGTTACACCTAAAATAGAATATAAAATGGTTTAATATGAAACGTAAGGAGATTTCCATGGAAAGTCACGCAAACTCGAGAGAAATACGTCAAATATAATGGAAATAATTTAATGTTTCTTCGGCAGCCCGGTACGATTCGATCCACGGACCAGTATCGGTCCATGGCCAGGGAATTGGGGATCACTGCTCTACGCGGTAGGTCTTCATGTCACGCCAGGCTCGAGTTCGTGACCATCACCACGATGCTACCGCAGCCACAAATAAATGTAAATTGGTAAGCAAACAGGTTTTACGTAGTAAATATGGGGACAAATATCACTTTCAATTAACTCCAAATCAGTATTTTATAAACAGCAACTTTAATACGCAAAAAGGATACTTGAGCTACATTAAGTTACAAGCCTTTCCTTCTCTTCCACCAAAAATATCTGAAGCAAGAGTAAATATAACCTACGTGACTATTAACAGGTTTGAATTCACGGTTTGACCAGGTAGGTTTGAATAATGACTAACAGGTTTGATTGTTGAACATTTTGTAAAGGTGTCGTGAACTTACTCGCGGAGGAGGCCTACCTTACCTAAGGATCAGGCATTTTCTTAAAACACTTTTATTGTGACAATTTGATAACTATCTAAATTTGACCTAAGCTAGGAGTCGTCAGGTGAAATACTAATTTAAGTATCTAAAGTGAAGAATTTAGTACTTATCGCAAATAGTAGTTTCTCATCAATAATACGAGTAAAGGTCCTGGAAATATCCCGTCGGATAATTTCCACTTGAATCCTGGCAATTTTAACTATTAGTTTTTCCAATTTCATAATCTCCGTATGAAAACAATCCTCATCATCTCAAACTTCCTTCTCCTCTTGACAATTAAATAGAAACCTTTATTAACATAAATTGCGAGCCCTTTACAAAAACGGAACTTTATAATCATATAATTTTCTCAAAAGAATATTCTCTAGAGAATTAGTAAGAATTACGAATATAACCCGAAATAAAGGGAGATACGAAGAATAATGTTATTTAAAAATAAATTTTTGTACACATCTCTACACTTAAAATTTTTAAATAGTAGGCATTTTTAAAGAATGCTTATATTTTATTTTACTTATGCCTTTAAGTGAGTATTAATTACCTCACGTATACCCCCCCCAAATAAAAACATTCCCTTCAATTTATTCCCTTTTTACTGTCTTCCTTTTCAATTCAAAATCTTTTTAACTTGTTCGACATTATTTAGGGCGTAAAATCCTTTTTTATTAGGGAAAAAAGGTGAATCAGTGGCATTCCGATATCTCTTGTGACAAGTTTCTCTATCACCACAGTTCAAGTGTTTCATCTAGAGTAATTTTTTCTTAATAATCTTTCTAAGAGTACACACAAACAAAGAACTTGAAATCCATTTTTTGACAATATTTTTATATTTTACTCATACTGGGTGTACAGTTTACAACATATTTTCTACCATCATAAAATCCTTAAAGGTTCACGAAGGAAAAGAAATAAAACACGTAACTCCCGTAAATTCAAAATAAGTTTTGTACGAAGTACAAAAATTATATCCGCATGTTTTGTCACAGCTGTGTATCTTGCATTTAATCTTTTTTGAATGAAATCGTAAGCATTTTCGTGTTCATTTGGCTTTAAAAGAAACATTACAACTGTCGTGTCGACTGACATATTATTAGTGAAATAACTATCATGTGAAATGACGATTAGTATACAGAACGTGAGCGATAAATACTTAACTAATGCTCCTGTGAAGGAATCCTATCTTTATTTTATTAATAACATGATACTTATTTCAAATATACCTTTTAAGTATCTCAGAAAATCTTAGTTTGAAAATATTCAAAATTTAAGAGAACGCCCTCTGATGGAAGTTGAAAGAAAATGGAAATTTATCAAATGCTTTCTAGGTATCAATAGATTAAATACACAGAGTGAGATGACCAAGCCAGTCAGCATATCAATTGATTCTACTTTAAAAGATGTTTCCTCTCCCAGGCTATAGGCATCAAACATTTAATTCAAATAGTAAGCAGATCGTGCAGTAAAATTTTCTGAGTTAAATAAAGATACAAGCGTGAATTTCACAGGAAGTGGGCTTTACTTATGTATGCAGCAAATAAAAGATCCAATGAATGTATAAATAAAATAAAATCTTGTAAAAAACACGTATTGGAAAAAATGTTTGCGTTACTTATTTATATAAGAGTTCTGAAACACTGCAAAAATTATAATATCTGATAACAACAATTGCTCAAAATGCCTTAGAAAACCAGAAGTTCGAAAAAAAGCGAATATATAGTTAACATTTTTCCCCTTATTTCTCTATAGGCCGTCAAACCCTTTACTTTTAACAAGTTAAAGCACTGCTTCTCAAAGTTGCAATATTCGCGACCCAATATTCAATCATAATTTTCATCGCGCCACCCTCATACAATAACAATGTATTGAATTCAATAACACTATACTTTGATGCTGAAACTTCTTAAGCACCCCTGTTGTGTATAAACGTCTTGCTAAGCGAAAGCGTTTATTTCCTCTGACGTATATATACTTCTTTCAAAAGTGCACACTGCGATCCATAGAATTATTCCAAAGGCTTTGAAATGCAATAAAAGGACCTTGACAGTGTTTGTGAAGGACTTCCTTTTTTCAGATTATATGTGCATGTGTGCTATTCTTTTTTTCCTGTCCCTCCCCCTAATACAACATATACGCGCACATTCATGGAAAACGGTTGGCATTGAGAAGCGAATCGCGTAACTTTAATCGGCATTTAAAGGATGAATTTTGTTTGTTTACTTTCAGTAAATTAATAATTTTTTAAAGTAATCTTTTGTTTTCGACTTTTCAATATACTCGTGCCCCCCTCGTAGAGTTGTCGCTCCCCCCAGGGAGGCCCGCCCCACAGTTTGAGAAAACTTAGTTAAAGTGGTCGCAATAGCCTATTGGTCAAGGTCACAAGCTTGTGACCTGTGTATCATGAGTTCCATGTGGCATAGAAAATTCGATCAGTACAGCTGCCGCAGCACGTTAAATCTCTCGAAGCTCAGAGTCCTTCCCTTGTCATAGTGGGGAGTTAGGAAAAGGGGGAGCCAACTAAGGTGCCATCCTCGTCACTTGACCGTGGTTCAAAATTACGAAGTTCCGTGATAAAAGCCGTCGTGTAGCTGTATGGTGTGGAAATAATCACTCACTTGAGGGGTTAAAATGAAAAGACCAGATGTGAGGTATGCAGAAAAATTTAAACTTTAACAGAATTAAAAGAAGAATGAAAATTTAAACTAAAAATAAATTCGCAAAGCTACACATTTATGTGAAATGTAAAATTGTTTTATGTAAAGTTGTGAACATAATCCTCTTTAGGAAGCAATACAACTCAAATAAAAAATAAAGTTGGACTTCTATATAACTAACATTTATATTACGAATTTCTCTATTTTGCGAATTTTTTCCTGTAATCAAAACCTTTTTTTAGAACTTTCTTCGTAAAATAACCTCCAAATAGCGAAGTACACATTTTCTATTTAACAATCTTTTTCCTTTGGGAAAAATGAATCCTCCTCCCGATTGTTAAAATATGAGGAAAGGATAAAATCACTTGAATCAATTCGATGCGGATTACAGTATAGAGAATATATAAATGAATTGGTTTTGGGTGTAGTATGAAGATACTTATCTGAACATTTGTGGAAAATGTATGACTTTGATGAGTTTGTGGTTCTCTAATTTCTTTCACATGTACGCTTCATATTTTTGAGAATATACACTTTAAAAACCGACTGAATGACTCATGCTTTGCCCTGTATGTGTTGAAACTGAAAAAGGCATAGCATTTACATTAATTCTTAATGCAAAGTCATTCCGGCGTGAAGAATATAAAAATTACTTATTCAGAAACACATATTAGTCAATGGTAGGTAAAAAAATGCAAACCAATGACTTAAAAAAAAAGAAAACATTTTTTCAATGTTCTTTTAAAATATAAATCCTTATTAATGAATGAAAAACCACAAATTAAAAAAAAAATTACAACAAATTGAAGTCCATTACTTCTTTTCTCTTGGAGCAAAAGCCTGTCCTCTACTACCAAAGCATCTTAACATCAAAAGGCAGCGATTTTAAGTAGTGATTTTAAGACCTCATTTTTAAGAGGAGTTTGTGTAAGCGAACATCTTTGTTTTATTCGCTTAGAAACACACCAGGGTCCACTCTGAAAAGTCTTTCTGACACTAGTTGATAATGAAGCTCACATCTCTCTTTTTGAAAACCTCATTAGAACGCATTAGCTGGGGGAAGGACAAGAAAACAAAAAAGAAACATTTCAAAGTCTGGTTAGTGAAAAAAAAATACTTCCCAACTTTCTTTCCGTTGAAGGCTTCTGTTCTAAAAAAAAGAAAAGGAAAATAAAAAATTAATGATGTGACAGGAATTTTTTTTTCGTACCTTCAAAGCTCACGGGTATTAAGTAAGTGATAATCCAGCAAATTAACGACTACGCGTTCCAAAAAGTAAAAACATCCCGATGGAAAAAAGAAATAAAAAAGAAGGAAAAAAATGTAGAATTAGAAAAAATCCCTTATTTTCTCACGTCGAAAAATTAAGCGAAGCATTAAAACAGTGATTGAAAGAAAAAAAAGAAGGAAACGTTCCAAATCACCAAGCATTAAACATCGCGAACGCAGACGATACTGGTAGCATCAACATCATTAGAAGCACCCCCTCTCTGTCCCCCCTCCCTGCATTAGAGTCCATTAGAAAAACAAAACTAGGGTTAAGAGAAAGAGTAGGAAAAAAAAGGGGGAGATAGGAAAGAAATTACAAAAATAATAAACACTAAGATACAAAAAAGAATAAAAAATGAAGTGCAAGCGAACGATTTGGAAAACTTTACCGCCTGACAGAATTTTCAGCTACAAGTGCATGAAACGCAAATAATGCATATGAAATTCTTTCAGAACGAAGAAGGGGCAAAAAGCAAAGCCATAGAAAAAGCTAAATTCTCAACCTACCGTTAAATAGCGAACAGCGGAAAAGTTGCTCACAAACAACAAAGTTGCAAATAATTAGCTAGAAAGGAAAAATGTATTTAACGTTATTTGTCTTACGCGATTATCGTTAAAATGGATTTTCAGCAAGAATTTTAATGATGTCGTTTTCAGTGAAAACAAACAATGAGAGGATTATGAATGGCGACTGCCACAAACGCAAATATGCTTTTCATTTCTTATTTGGTTTTGGGATATTTGGTTTTCGTGTGTTTATATTTAATTTTAAATTACTCGGAAAAAAGCTGTTTTACTTTTTAAATATGATCGGATTTTCCTCTGAAGATTTGATAAACAAGGTATAAGGGATTATATGCATTCTTAGAAAGTACAGTATTAAAACGGAACTTTTTTTATCTTGCTAGAATGATTTTTCTTTTTATTGATTAAAATGGCAACAAATACAAGCTTAAAATCTTCCAGTAAAGAAAAATTGCAGTAAATTAAAAGTTGATTTTCTAGCGTAATATTTTTTGTCCATTAATCCATTAAAACTAAAATCCTAAATTAACAAATAAGAACCTAAATTAATATGTGATTAAAAAATCTTCGCTTCTATTGTGATTTTTAATATATTTCTTAAAAGGTTTGAAAGTTAAAGAATGTTGGAAACACTCTAAAATCTTCTTCATATGACAATTTTGAGATTTTTACATTTTCAAATTATATAGATTTTAACCTTTCTAAAAATACCTTACTTTAACCCCTCAAGGATAATCAAAAGCCCTTAAAACCTATTTTTAAATAATCATTGAAATTGCGCAACGCTCATTTAAGTAGCGAAAAATATAAAATATTTTCTTTTTGCTTAAAAGTTGAATGAATGATGGAAATCAAAACATCTAATCCTGAATTGCTAAAAAAGTGTTTACATGGAGGTACACAAAATCCCAATGAAAGTGTAAACAGCGTAATATGATCTCGTGTACCGAAGAAAATATTTGTGCTAATAGAAGTATTATCATTGGGTACATAAGATGCAATTTCATCATTTAATATGGGAAATGTATCAAAACCAGATATTTTGAAAAACCTTAATATTGATCCTGGTGATTACACGGTACAGGCAATGGAGCGCCTCTACAAACCGAGGCGTTAAAGGTTAATAATCATGTTTACAAAAAACAAAGGAAGTTAGGAAAGAAAAAAAAAGACTTTAAAAGAAGAGAGAGGATGATGAGATTAAAAAAAATGTAGATCATTAGGAATATGATCAGGAATGTTTTAATAAAAAAAATATATAACTCTACCTTCAAGATCATTTATCTCAAAATATAAGTTTTTGATGTTCGATTTACCTTTTATGGGAAAAAATGTTCACAGGCATGTATATTTTTACGACATATTTATAATGATGGCTAATATATACTGAAACGAGCTTTTTGTAAGAAATTCAAAAATTTATTTTTTACGAATTTTTTCATGTGAAAAATAGGTTAAACTTCTCGCTGTTTGGTAAAATATTTTATAAATTATTAAAAAATTCAAAATTAGTTAAAAGCTCATCTTAGTATAATGAGAAATTGTACGAAATTAATTGTATGAAAAAAATCATGAAAAAAATTTCAAGCATGTACATATAACAGATTTTGAGAAAAGGTACAAAGAAAACAGCCAATTTAACATTGTCGATATAAAGGTTTTCAATCCCCCCTTAATGCTGAAATTCATATTTTTTAATTAAATATTGATTGTAGTTTATTTTATTAGTAAAAATATTTGCTATTTAGCCAATGAATATCAAAGACATTTGATATTCAAAGTCATAAATACTTTTATTGCTTAAAATGAATTTCTATAAACACTTAATATTCTCATTGAAATTACCTCAGAACGAAAATAATATAAGTGTGTTGACAAGACGTAAATGTGTTAGGCGTATGTGTGTACCCATGTGTGTAAAATGTGTGTGTGTACCCATACTTTTTGTTTTAATTTACAAAAATAATTTATCATATTTCTTTTCCATCGGATTCTTTGTTTTCTATATTTTTTATTCAATTCTTCTATGCTTATGAAGCATTTAAAATTTTATGATCTGCATAAATTCTCAAGTGTTTCTGATACCTGTTTTACTCATATACACTGGTATCCAATAATAGTGTTACAAACACAACACGTATAACTGAAGAAATATTCAGCTTATTGCAACGAAATTGAGCACAGAGATATGTTACATTTTGAGAAAGAATATAACAATATAAGGTAGAAAAGAAGTAAATTGTTAGTTAAAATATAGGTTATATTGAAAACGGCCAAGTAAAACATTATTTCTCGGAAAAGCTCCGTCTAATATGTAATATGGCCACAATGCACTGCTATATAAGCCTCACACTGAGTCATCATACTTTTAATAATTGTTCTAGAGATGCTTATGACAATAAATCTCATTCTATAAAAAAAGGTCGTTTTAAACCACCGAAAGAGTTGAGATCCGCAGAATATATGGATTAGTTCATATGGCGAATATCCTCATCGTGAAGAAAATCATCTGTGTAGTTTTGCGTTATCACTCGTAAAAAAGAACAACACAAATATCAACAAAGTCACGTCTGCAACATCACACACACAAAAAAAACTCATATAGACATTTAAGTACCTTATTTCTGCTGCGCTAAAATTGTGCAGTGGTGTACGATTCCTGCTCCTTCTGCTGACAACAAGAATTCCTCTATCATCAAATTAGTCGATTTTCAATACTTTGAAGAGATGACGACTAGCTCTTCATTCTTTCTAAATTAAATTACGAGAATCACCTAGTATGTTGAATTTAAATTCATCAGTACAAAGAAGTGACCTTAAATGGTCTCTTTCTGCTTGACATCTGCTTTCTGTTTGTCTAGAGATTCATTTTCCAGAAGCAGCAGAAAAATAACAAGAAGCTCCATAGTCTTTGACTGCCTACGTCGTTGTGCCCCTAATTAAGATTTTAATTTTTCGGATGTATTTCCTTCTGACAATTTCCAGGAAGTAGTCATTCCCAGAAATACAGCAAAATTCTGAAAGGTCTAAAAATAGTTATTTTTGATTGATACTAATAATTTCCCAAAGCCTTTAATAGCAACTAGATAATTTTATTATTAAACTTATCTTGAATTTGAACATTATTTGTAATTATTAAGTTGAAAGGCGTTCCTTATACATTTTTTATGCATTAACAAAATACACCAATACTTTAAAATAAAGATCTCATGAAAATAAATCAAAGATTTCCTAGTTAATTAAAATATTACTCCGCCTTACTTTAAAACGATCATCCATTTAAAGAATAAATAAAAGGATCGTCTGCCACAGAGCTACAATGGAAGTTTCATTCTCCCCCAATTACCTCGCACGAGGTCGATTACTCCACTTCGGTTCGCCATTGTTCCGGAAATATCCTCCTTGATCCGGACTCTGAAGCCGGACAGATCTGCTGCCGGACATGGGCTGACACCTTCTCTTCACACAAATCTCTCTCTCTAATTGGACGGACCCTTGACGCATTAATGCCTTCAGCCAGTCGTGGGGTAGAGGGAAAGGGCCGTCTGTGCTCCTTTAATCCTCGCAGAATGGAACAGCGCTGGGACTCGCGAGTCATTAAGGTTGGACAAAGGACCGCTGATTGTTGCAATTTTGTTTCAGTGTTCAGTTTGGTATCTAAATGGAACTTCTCACGGATTATAAGAGATATTTTACTTTATCTTGAACAGAACTATCGTTAGGAAGTACAGTATTTGTTTAGCATACTAGTATACCAATATAGGCTTAAATAAATTCTAAAAATACTTTATACCTAACATTTTCTCTCTCTTTGCTTTCTTCCTCTTATTCTATCGTTCTGTTTTCTTTTACTCTCTAGTTCTCTGTTCTCTTATTCTCTCTCTCTCTCGTTTTCTCTTCCCTTATTCTCTTTTCCCTTACTTTATCGTTCTCTCTTCTTTTTTTCTCTCTCGGTCTCTCTTCTCATACTCTCTCTTGTCTTGATTTCCAACTTTTCTCCTCTCAATCTCTCTTTCTCATCTTCTTTTATATACGCTCTCGTTTTCTCTCAATCTCTCGTTCTTTGTGTTCTCTTACTCTCTCGTTCTCTGTTCTATTACACTCTCGGTCTCTCATCTCTTGTTCTCACATGTTTCTCCTCTCAATCTCCCTCATTTCTATTTATTTTTTCTCTTGCTCTCAAACTTCTTTCATCTCAAACACTCTCTTCTCCTCTCTTACTTTCTCTTGTCTTATTTTCAATTATCTACTTATGATTTCTACAGGGGCGTAACAGAAAACATTAGCACCCTCGTGCGAAATCAGGTTTTGTGGAAAGTTGAATAAGAAGATGGAAAGGTGGAAAAATCAAAAAAATTTGATGTTAAATAATTACAATGCTAAATCGAAAATTTTAATATTGAGGGTAAAATTTCGATCGTGGTTGGAAGCTTATAATGTTTTGGAGGAGGGGGTAGGTTATGATTATTTTTTCTGTGTTGGAGTAGTGGTCGCGATAACCTGTTGGGTATGATCACGAACTCGTGACCAGTGTGTCTGAGTTCGAACCCTTGTGCTATTGAAGATCTGATGTGTAGGAGGGGGCTGATGCATTAAATTGCTCGAAGCTCAATGCACTTCCTTTGGTGAGGTATGGTAGTTTGGAGAAAAAGTCTAGCCCAGGTATCTTCTTCTCAAATTCAAAGTTACGCGGTCCGTCGTCTATAGTCTTCTGGTTCATTTATAGTACGACGTTAATAAACATTCACGTACTCACTTGGTTGATTTACAACACCTTCCGTAGTGCATTAGAAGACAATGTTACATAATAGAAAATACGGTTAACCTCAATAATTCGCGAATTCACACGTAAAAAAATAGAAAATGCATATACAACCTCTAACAATACAATTCGGTGAATGAAGTCAGAATCGTCAATCTGGCAACACTGGCGAAACAAAATGCTGCACATGCGTAGCGGCTGGTGTTGACTATTTGTTTCCACCGTTGTTTCGTTGAGACTCATTTGTGTTCCGCGACAGAGTTGTTTTACAAAGTATTTGTTTAGTACGTTGGTTCTTAACTGAGAACAAGTAAATGGACGAACAAAAGATCAATTAGAGTAATTTTAAGCTTAGCAAGATACCAAAAGAAACTAATCCGATACTGGTACGTGTTTATGAAGACTAAGCACTGTCCATAAAGTTCGTGTACAAGTGGTTTGCCCATTTTCAAAAAGCAGGGCAAGTGATTCTGTCAACCACGTAGCGGAAGACTGGCAACCTCCGTCAATGACGAAAATATTAAGAAAGTGAGAAAATGATTCACGAAAGATCGTCAGTTAACTGCGCGCATGATAACCGATGAGCTGCATATTAGTCCTGAATCCGTACGACAAATCGTTACCCAGAATTTAGGTATCAGAAAAAAGTGTTGATATTGACGGTATTCCTGATATCCAACGGAACGTGACGAGGCTTTTGAACTCCATCCCAATAGAAGACTTCTTACAAAGTTTCAAGGGCATGTAAATCAGATCTCAGTAGTGCATAATTATAAGTGATTATTTCGTAGAACAGTAAGGTAATTTTCGTTAATATTTCATCTACGTTAAGGTATCCGACTACGTTCAAAACCGGGATTTTAAAAAGTGCATAAATGCATTATTTTCATGATATTTAGTGTCGCTTGGATTAGAATACATGTATAAAATTGTTTTAAGGACATTAAGACAAAAAAATATTTAAATACATTATTTTGGCAAGAAATAAACTTAGAGTAATCTTTTTTCAAAATGTTCTCCTTTTATAAAAATTGCTTCTATAATAATGCTATTTTGCTTATATAAAGTAATGACTTCTCCAAAGAGTCTGAACTAGGATTTTTGAAAAATTCATATTATTTTCAGAGTTACAACCAATTGAAATAATTATCGGTGTTTTTTTCTTAAAATTTCTCCCCTCTGTTGTAAAACATGGATAAACCCATTTCTAAGTTGTTTTTTTTCAAAACTTCTGAGCTTTATACAGGCAAAGTATTGTTATAATAGATGCACTTTTCACAAAAGGAGAATATTTTGAAAATGGGTCATTCTATGTTCATTTTTTGTCAAAATATTGTACTTAAATAATTTTTATTGTAATATTATTTTTAAAACAACTTTATATACATTTCTAATCGAAGTGACACTAAATATCATAAATATTATTCATTTATATGCTTTTGCAAAATCACGGTTCCGAACGTAGTCGGATATCTTAATGTTACTGGACTATTCACCGAACTTTATTGTCAGAGATTGTATAATTGGTGTGTGATTGAGTAATATCTATAGAACAGAAATTAAAGTAAAAGCATATGTGCAAAATTTAGTAACTTAAAATAAAAAGATAGATTTTGAAACATTTTTCACCATCCGTAAATAATGAGCTAATTTCTATTAAACAACTTGTTAAATTTGTCCATTAAAGATGCACCTTTTTTTTTATAATTGTTTCTCAGTAAAAGTTTAAATTTCACTTCAATAGAGAAAAAAATCACTAAATCACTAAAGGTTTAAATAAAAGTTATATACATATAACAAAAAGTGTCCCATGCCATACACACAATATATCTCTTTATTCAAACTAAACTTACTAGCAAAGTATTTAGATTCTGAACAAAAGCCTCTTCCGTCTGAAAAGCCGTAAAAGCTGTAAAACCCATAAAAACTCAAGTTAAAAAATCTCTGAAAGAGAGAAAAACCTCAAAATAAAAATAAATCAGTTGAGAGATAACAAAAAGAGTAAAAATTAAAGCAGAGCCCGAAAGTAAACCTCATAAATTTTCTTTTTTAAGTACATCCAGTTTTTCCCTAGAATGCTCTCTCTTACGACTTGAAGTAGCAAAGGGAAAAAAAAAATAATTGTTTTTATGCCCATTTTTTAACTTCTTTTCTTTCAAAGTACGGTGAAAAAGGGGGAAAAGAAGAGATCGTTCTTTCTTACTGGGCTCCATTAAAATAATTGATCAAACATTCTTTATCTTTGATTCGGTCATCGACGAACAAAATGCGACATGAGAGAAGAATCGTCTGCAATAAAAAATAGTCACGTGTGTAGGGAGAGGATGGAGTGGAAGGGTTGGAAAAAAAGCCTTAAAATCAGCGAACGGAATATTTTTTTAGTCGACTCCTTTAAAAATTCTCTGGCATTCATTATAGAAAGCGCAATAGTTGCTCTTCTCAGAAGAGAAAAAAATTGCTTAACTGTATCTGTCACGTTGTCTCATTAATATCGATGGTTTTCATCTTAATCGGGAGAAAGTATATTTTGACAGTTTGTTTCCATGCAGAATTTTGATGTCTCGTTAAAAAGCCGAGTTCGAGCATATTGCGTCTTTTTTTTATTTGTCAATCCATTAAACATTCGTACAAAAAGTATTATAAATAAAATGTGATTTTTCTTATGCCATAACGTTTTAGTCATTAACATTATGTTTATGATACGATCGAGGAATTGTCATTTTTCTCCCATTACGCGAAACATTGAAAAGTGGATGCAATACATTCAATTCTATAATGATGTCGTGTACATGACATTTAATAATTGCAAGTAAAATCATTTCTCATTAAACGAACGTAGAATATCAAATGCATTAAAAACTTTCTTAATGCTAATCATCATTTATTTTAAGAAAATAAAGAACAATGTTAAATTAATAACATAAAACTTTAATATTTACGATGTCAAAATTGAATATTTCTGCAGAAATAAAATATTAAGTAGAATTTTAAAATATTAAGCTTAGTTTAAAGTAAATGATTTCATCATTAAAAATACGTCAGTTTTATATTATTTTAATCTTATGAGTAAATAATTTCCCCAACAACAGCAATATTTTTTAAAGCAATCTTTCTGGAAACGTTCTACTTATTTGTCTGTGAGAAAAATAACTACAGTAAAAAGCCAATTAGAGTTTCAACGATTCTTTACGCATTGCTTGTAATATGTGTTCAAGTTAAGTTAAAATAAATGTTGTATAAAATAAATATTTAATTTAAACTTATATTTTGCCATCGAATACAAAAAAGTAAAATGTCGAAGTAGAACATAAATATTTATTGTAACAATATCTATTCTAAAAATTTTGAGTGATCGTGTTTAATTTTATAATTGCGTGTTCTCAATAACATCATTTTAAAATTTAATCATGATTTGGTAAAATGTACTGAAAGTAATAAAGTTGTGTTCTCTTTTGTAAAATAAATATATTTAAATATATCAAGACAGGCTGAATGACACAAAAAGGAAAAATTTAATATTGTTAAACAAAACTTAGTTTAACCTGGGAGATATTATTTACGTTGAAAAGTATTCATCTCTTCTTTAAGATTACAAAAAAGTGAATATAAGACCTAACTAAAGTTTCTGGGGAAATTCTTCTTTTTGAAGAACATTGTCTATCAGACAAAATTCACTAAAATTACTAAGTCTTAGAAAATAATAAATAAAAACAAATCCTATAAGTTTTGAATATATATATATATATATATATATATATATATATATATAGAAAAGTACAATACATATTTTATTTTTCATTTCAATACTGTGATAATCGTATTGTTATATTAGTTCATCTTTGTGTGTGTGAATATATTGATTTTATGTACGGAATATATTTGAACATACAGGTGGTTATACAAATAATGGATACACTTGTGAATAAAAGTGACATTTTTAATCCGCTTCGTAAGCTTAAAAATATAATAATAGGTACTAGTTTTTTTTTATAAATAGAAATATACATGTTCTGGTAGTATCTGGTTGCTTTATTGAAGTTCTGTAAGTCTTAGATTTTTTAAAAAGTGCAAAATATGTTGTACCTTTTGATCTACAAAGAGACCAAATTGTAGGAGCCCGTCTAGCTGGAATTAGTATGATCGAGACATTTTAAGTTCTCTGCGTTACTAGAGGTACGGTTATATAGTCATGACAGCATACACACAGAGTGGCAAGATAAGCTCGGACGAGCAAAACAAAAGAGTGGACGCAAAGAGAAGCTGAGTGAAAGAGACCGACGGGTGTTGAAGCCGCTTGTAAAGTTGTCTAAATAGCAAACAATTGCAGCAAAAATGATCGCATAGCTCAATCAGCTTCTGTCTTCTTCAGTGTCAATAGTTACAGCAAGAAGGACCCTACATAAAAACAAAACATTTACAGCAGAACAACAATCCACTCGTCACAGATGTTAATGCCAAAAGCCATCTACAGTTGTGTCACACTCATACAACCTGGTCGATTAATAAGTGGAATAAAGTAATACGGTCTGATCAATCGTCTTTCACACTTTTCCCTACAACTGGATAGGTGCACGTTAGAAGGACACCTGCACAATCGTATGATCATAATTGTCTCCTTCCACCTGTCAAGTATGGAGAGGGGGGTTGTGATACTGACAATCATATCGTGGTTTTCTGCAGGATCAATCGTAACCCTGCAGGAGATGGAATTTTCGAATCAGATAATGCTCCTATTCATGCACCGGGACTTGTCCAAACATGGTTTGATGAACACGAAAACGAACTTAAATATCTACCTCGGCCCGCACAGTCACCTGGCTTCAATATGATTAAACCATTATGGTCTGTATTTGAGCAATCAATACGGAATCAATACCCTCCACCATCATTCTCCCAGGACTTTCACACTATATCCATTAAGAATGGTACACTATACCTCTAAACACTATTCAGTATTTGTATGAATCGATTCTTAGGCGAATCCAAGCTGTATATGCCGAAGGTGGTACTAAACAGTAAGGTGACGTACACCCCTGCAATTCTAAGGGCCCAAAGCTTGACGGACACTAAGTACATATTTGGATTTGGGGGCCTAAACTTGAGTTTTGCAGGAGGGCCCTAATTTTCTCCGTTACGCTACTGGTTCTAAACCATATTAATAAAGGATTCCCTATACATCTAAGGTGTTTGCATTATTTTGATAACCACCTGTATGTTAAATATTAAAATGCATTAATTTAATTTTTAAACTGAATTTGATGTTTTAATTAAAGCAGATCGAGACATATTTATAAAGATTACAGATTGAGACATACTTTTTAATTCAAGGTAGATTAATAAAACATATTCAATTTAAGGCGTATTCATAAAATATGTTTTACATAAAGTAAGCTCATAAAACATGTTTAGTTTAAGGCATAATCCCAAAACATGTTGAATTTAAAGCATATTCTTATTACATATTTAATTTAAAGCATATTCATAAAATATATTTAAGCAAACGTTAAACATAAAATCTAAAAATATGAATAGCATCCTACAACGACTTCTTGACTAAAATCATCACGGAAAAGTTTCTCAAAAGTAAATTACTGTGGCAAGATTACTTATATATTTTTTCGGATATTCGAAACATATAATTTTGGTCAATACTTTTTAAAATAAATTGGATGGTCGGTATTTTGGTTAGTCGTTAATTAGAACGATAAATAATAAGTGGTTTTCCAAAATCAAAAAATTAATACTTCCTTGAACATAGATTCGCTTAAACCATAAATATAAAATTGTTGATTGTTTTAAAGGAAACTAATTAATTCCTTATTTCTGGAGGGGGTAAATATTAAGTATATTTTATAGTATGAAATCTTAAAAATTAGATTCCTTTATTTCAGGACTAGGCCTACGAAGAGCAGACTCGACATTTTTCATTCCCCATAATTCCACTTGCACACATGTCAAATTAATGCATCGTTAACGATTTTAATGAATGATGGTCGGATTCAAAAAAATTCTTAAAGGTGTGCTTTAAAGTAGAAATTTATGCAAAATTCACATTCTTTGGAATACATAATTGCAAAGGCTTTCCATTCCCCACCAAAAAAAGAGGCATTGCTTAATAGTTTGATATAAACTTGCAAGTGAATTTGTGCCTGGGGTTAATTAATCACGATAATTGCATGGAAAGTTTGGTCCCCTTTCCTATTTTCTTCAGTGATCGAAGATAACAGTTGGAAACTAATTTTTTTCCGGCGGTATTTGCAGCTTGATTAAACTCTTCGTCATTATTTCGAAGAAACAATGAAGTTTATGCATGATTTATTTGAAGAATTTTGAAAAGGTTCTGGTTTAATGGTAGCTAATTTTTTCCGCACGTGACTTCTTTTGCTTTTGTTTTTTTGTAACATGTGTATACATTTTAAGCAGACGCTACGGAGTAGATTAAAATGCGAAATAAACCATTTCTTTTCCCTTTATTTTGTCAGTAACATGCTAAATAATAATAAGAGTGATTGAACGATTAAATTATTTACAAATACGATCGAGAGAAAAAATTATTGAGAAGATGCTAACAGCTGGTTCGTTCATTAATCGTGAATGTTTTGAAATTTGTTGTTTTTCATTTTAAGGAAAAACAACATAAAATGTTTTGATTAATTTCATGGTGATAATTAACGTCAATCTCGGTGTTATCTGCAGTATTTGTATTTATGAAGATAGATTTTCACAATCAGGATTATTTGCAACAAAATATAGATTGAAAACTTTTCTTATTGAGAAAAAAAATTACAAGTTTTGCTTCTATAAGACGAATAACAAATTTAAAAGGAGTCAATATTCTAATCATAATAATAAATTAACTGGGGTAGGGGTGGACAACAGCGCACACTAGTCACTATTTAATAAAGAAAATGACAAATCATACAATGAAAAATGCGGAATACATTTATACATTATACCAATGCTAATAAAAGCCTTTGAAAAGACATTGCGGAAAGCGAGTTAAATTTGAAATCAGCAGACAAATACATGCAATTGATTTAGACGAGAATATACTAGAATGGATCAGAAAAGGCTAGATGATCTATCTATATATCTATATATATATATATCTATCTATATATATATATCTATATATATATCTATATATATATATATATATATATATATATATATATATATATATATATCTATATATATATCTATATCTATATATCTATATCTATATCTATATCTATATATATATATATCTATATATATATATACATATATATATCTATATATCTATATATCTATATATATATATATCTATATCTATATCTATATATATATATATATATATATATATATATGAAAGAAATTATATATATATATATATATATATACAAGAACAAGATTTAAAAGTGTGTTAAAGCGTCCAAAAGGCATGGTAAATACTAACCCTAGATTGCTTAAAATTAACAATTTTATGTTTCAGTGCACACACACACACAAAGTCTTATTTTGCACCAAGGTGAACAGCAGTAGGCGGCGAAGAGAAGTAGCCAATCAGAAGGCTCGAATGCCTCTTGCAAAAGTTACGGATTAGCTATAGCTTCACCGTTCGTTCTTAACTGCCCTGATTTGGATGAAAAAAAGAGCTGGAAAAAATTAACTAAAATATCAATAGTTAAGGAAGGAAATAATTAACATGATCAAATGAGTATTACATTTTTGTTTAAAATAAGAAAAAAAAAAAGATAGAACCATTTCTTTTAAGCCTAAATTGAGGTCACGGTAGCCAAGGGGTTAGGGTCATGAACTCATAGCTGGCATGTTGTGAGTTCACATTTTGGTGCCGCTGAAAGTCCGTAGTGAAGGGGGGCGATGCACGTTAAATCTCGGTCGGAGCTAAAAGTCCTTCCGTTTTTGAGGGATGGTAGTTTGGAGAAGATGTGATAGCTCAAATGTCGTCCTCGCGAATTGAACATAGTCCAAAATAGCGAGGTCCTTTGCCAGTAGCACCTCGTTTTGCGTTATAATTCAATATGTTAATTAACTTTCATCTAATCTTAAAATTTTCAAATTCAGGGAAGCATTGTGTAATTAAGTTCGAAATTTGTGGGGCAAACAACACATGAATTGAGTTAAAGTTTCAATTTCAAATGCAACGAATGCATTCATTAATAACATAATCTTTTTTCATTAAATATAGTTAGATATCTGATGCTTCACATAACGTGGAGTCCAGTGTCTCTAAATGAGAGCGAGTGCGATTATGGTGCTAATAATTCGAATGAGTTACTAAATTAAAAGTATAATTTTGTGAATCTCAAGAGTAACACTGATGGTTAAAAAAATTAAACTAATCCAATAATTTAAAAAATGAACATGGAAAAATTTTATTTATTGTTGGCTTGAAGCTGACGTATAAAACGTCCCCATTGTATAAACTTTCAAAGAAACTGTTGCCCTAAGTAGGCATGTATCGTTTTTCTGAAAAAATATAAAAGCCGATCTCTAAACGAAGTCTATACCCTGATCCAAAGAAATGACCAACGTCATGGAGCAGAAAGCTAAATTAAGTGGACTTGGATTCCTTTACGAATTACCTGTCGATACCTCTAACGGGCAGCATACGTCTCCCGGGGAAACCACACTTCCTCACGCAACATTTAACCAAATCCTCAAAGAAGGGGGGAAAAAATCCCGAATAACTCGCGAAACTATTCTTCGCAGTCGCCAAATGAAGGGGGTAATGAGAAATGAACGGAAACCGATCTCTCCCTAGAAGTTTGGGGTAACCATGGAGATGGTCGATTAACTTATGTCCGGGACTTTATTAGGCTTGTCGTCCTGTGGTCGTGCTCTCTTTTTTTCCCTATTATTTTTTTCCCCTCCTTGTTCGGAAAATGTCGTCGGCTATGCATTCCATTATCGCGCAACGAGACTCGTATTTTCGTATCGACGCCCCCGATCAATGTTCTAGAATTAAACTGGTTATTCTGTATCGGTGACCCTGAGATGGATTTTTACCATGTTCTGTTAATTTAGGGAAATGTTAATGTGTCTTTCGGAATGTCGGGCTACTCCCCTTTTCTTTCGGTTAACAGCAAAGTCTTATAACTCGAGAAACGTTTAACACGGTTCATTAACGTCGCTGAAAAATTCTATTTTCAGCGACATTAATATTGGTATGAGCTAAATAATAGCTTAAAAATTATTCCAATTGGGTACTACAAATGGCTACTAAACTTCCTGTAGATGAAAGTTATGTATGAATTATTAACTGATACTTGTGTGAATGATAATTTAGACTAGGCGTCAACCACCTTTTAGCAGCGGCGTGCCAAACCTATGTGCCAGCATCATTCAGCGGGCCAAACCTATGTGCCAGCATCATTCAGCGGACCAAAACTATGTGCCAGCATCATTCAGCGTGCCACACTGTAGGACACTTTTGAAACAATTCGGTTCCCACGATAATGCCTGCAATGTTAGAGAATAGAGGTCAATACTAGTGATATTTACAATCTTATTATATATTAATTTCGCATCATTTAAATATATTTCTTAACATAAAAATAAACATCATAAAATACAATAATTTCTCTAACAAAAATAAAAAAAATTAAATTGTATATGTATTATTTATTTTAAACATATTCATTACAATTAGAAATAGACAACATAAAATATAAGCATTTCTTTTCACTATAGTTAAATAAAAAATTTAAGGTGATCCCCGATCTTACACCGTTCTACTTTCATATCGCAAAATCAGAGGTATAATTTGTGATTTTCAATTTGACACGATTCTGAGCTTTCAGGTATGAATCAATTTCTTTGTGGACTATTTTCTTGCGGAATATTTTTCGTATGAGCAAAGAATTTTTATTCAGATGCGTGGAACCAAAAGCGGGGAAAGTAGAGTACATACCATGTTCTCTCTTCAAGCAATTCAATCTCTCTAGCAATGACATACAATCATTTACAAAATAGCTGTAAACTTATTTTTTTCGCAATTCCGCAAAATGTACATAATTCTGAAAATGTTTGCCAAATAAAGTACATTTCAAATTTATCAAATTCTATCCTATAAAAATTCGACAAATTTGTAGAGTAGTGCAGAGTGCCACTGTGAATTGTACCGCGTGCCATGGGTTGCCAACCCCTGATTTAGATTGTGTGACACTTGAGGTGATCTGTGTATAGCCAGTTCTTGGTTATTTCAGAGTGAGTGAGAGTTACAGTTATATTAACGTCGCATTATAAAGCAATACGAAAGCTATTGACGATGAACCTCGTATTTGTGAACAATGGTCAAGTGACGAAGACGACGCCTGAGCTGGCATCCCCTTTTCAAATTTTCTCACCACGCTAACGAGAGGACGTTATACCCTGACAGATTTAACGTGCATTAACTCCTGTACTCGGTGGGTTTTCAGTGGCACTAGGGTTCGAGCTCAGGGCACTCTGACCACATGACCATGACCATTCGACTTCCTCGGCTAATTTCTAGTTGGATGCAGGAGGCAGAAAATACTGCAACGTATTAAAATTATGGTATTTTAATAACAGCGATAGCACTAAAAGACTTCCATAAAGAAGATTATATTTATATAAATGAGAGAAAATCTCGAGAAACTCATTCTACTGGAGTATTCTACTGTTTCCATTTATATGCCAACAATTTTAAGCATTACTGATAACAGCAGAAGTTTCTATTATTGACTTTTCTCCTTGTATATTTAATCAAGCTTCAATGCATTGTCTAGTTTCCGGGAATACCTATCTTTGTTGAAGTAATATAAAATTTAAATTTATAAATCTCGATTAATCGTGTATATAAGTTTCAAATGTATAAAAATTTGATAAAAAGCATAAGTATTTCTTAGTACAAAACAAAGTTCCTCTTGTTGGAAAATATATTTACAATATGTTCTATTCTTTTAATGACGTCTCATTTTTTATTCTTGTCATTTAGAATTTCGGTGGAAGAGCAGCAATTACTTACGCTACATGTAATTTTAATTACATGTGTGGTGTTTCACATTATTCGCTTTCTTCCATCAGAACTATGCTTTTATCATACTTAAATATATCTTGAGATTTGCTTAGAAACATTAGAAACTATTATAAAAATATTATTTAAAAGCAAGGGGAATGATAATAATTAAATAAACACTGAAAGTTTGCATTTTATGCTTTGATTTGATTTTAATTTACGACTCACACGAAACCAGCACAATTACTTTGGTAATTGAAACACATGATTTTGAACCATGTTCAAGTGACGAAAATAATACCTGAGCCTGTGCATCTACCTCTTCAAACTTCTACAGTTGATCAAATTAGTTGAAGAGCAGATTTTTGATTTTATTGCAAGATTCGATGCAAGAAACAGTGGAGTGTAGCCTTAATCCCTTACAAAACCTCATACACTGAAATCCAGTGGTGAAATATCTAGTGATCGTAGTAGCTATTCAATAATATCTACAAGACCAATCCAAACTAAAACCTCAACATTGAATTTGATGTAACGTCTTTGTGGCAGTGACAAAGTGCGCCATCCTTTTGAAAAATGTAACCTCCTGGCATTTTTTTCTGATTATTAGCACAAAGAAAAATCTACATTATAACCTGGTAAATTATTCTAGTAGCAGTTTTTTCAGCGAAAAAATATAGACCGAAAACATTTGAGGAACTCATAGCAAAACACAATGATTTTCATGAAACCAAAGACAGCATTTTGCTTTTTCAGTACCGATGTACAACTTCATTATCCTAGTGCCGAACAATGAAAGACTACATCTCTCTAAATAAAAGCAATAGTTATGACACCCAACGCCATGTATGAATAAACATAGGATATATTACTACAAGTGTGATTTTAAATGAGTTAATTTCATTTAATATTCCGAAAGTTATTAACTTAACGAATTTGCCACCTAATTTGTAGACTCTCTGAATATTAATCAAGTAGAAAACATGCTCAGTCACAATTATGTGAAGCAAACTTTATCTTTATTTGACTAAGCTGTATCTGTAGTACAAATGCTGTTTTTAGTGATACAAAATCTGACTTCATTTACATAGTTAATACTTGTTTTCTTAAAATGGGACTTAGGCAAGCACCAATTAAATTAAAAAAAGACCCAAGTAGTACTTTTAACTGAAATAATAAATTCATAATTTAATTCGAAAAAGTAGGGCTGAAGTAAATCTTAAACTGAGAATTGAATTCAGAAAAAAATGTACTAGAAAAAGATAAAGCATGTAAATTGCAACTGCAATATTGCCTTAAATCCGCATTATCTTGGTATTATCTTGCGTTCCATTACCTTATATGCTATGTTTTATTTATGTGTTTGTCGAGTGGTCATGATCACAAACCCGGGGATGGTGGTTTCAAGTCGTGAGTTAAAAACCTGAGGCCACTGAATACCTGCCGTGTAGAAGAGTTAACGTAAGTGCAATCTATTGAAGGTCGAAACCCTCCCATTAGCATGGTGTGGAAGTTAAGAGAGTAGGCCGCCCTCTTAGATGTCTCTCTCGTCACTTGACTGCAGCTCAAAATTACAAGGGTCCGATACCAATAGCCCTCGTAAAGCTTTACAGCGAGAGACGTTAATAATCTCCTACAATCTATATACAAAAATATTTCAAAGATAAATATTCATAATGTGGCAATTGATGCTGGGTTACATGTATTTTATTGTTTATCTCAGAAGATTTTGTAACTTTGTTTAAAGAAAAAAAAAAAAGCTTTTATTAATAATAGGTAAATGTTTATCTTAAGAGAGAGACTATAATTAAGAAATTTTGTGTATTAATACATTAAGTTTTCATCGCTGAATAAACTGTGAATAAACTGAAAATTCTGAAATTTTAAGACAATTAGATTTAATGTACAAAAAGACATGGTTGAGACTCTCAGTTACTATTTTAAGAGCATAATGCAAACATAAAAATTCTTCGTTTATATAAATGATTTTCCATATAGATACTCCAGTTTTTTTTCTTCAGTTAAAATAATTTTTTCCCTAAACGTATTTTAAAATTTACTGCTCATATATAGATATATACCTTAAAATGAATTTCACTCTTTCATAAGATGCTTAAACGACTGCATAGTATTAAATGGACTTAGTCTTCATTTAAAAAGTAGTATTTGAGTCAAATTTAATCAAAATTTTCTATAAAGAATATAAATAAAAATTCTTGATACGAAATGAAAAAATAACTCTTTTTAAAAAAATTCTGAAAAGTAAATCTAAAAAGAGAGTTAGTTGTATGCTCTAGATAAATGAACTTTAAGGAAATATCAGGATAGCTAAGACCTTAATACATTTGATGAAAGAAAAAGGAATAAAATATTTGTATGTACGTAATTTATCCAATATACATTCATACT
The DNA here is from genome assembly GCA_019973935.1 of Trichonephila clavipes. NCBI lineage: Eukaryota > Metazoa > Arthropoda > Arachnida > Araneae > Nephilidae > Trichonephila > Trichonephila clavipes. The sequence goes on along the minus strand of BMAU01020332.1, from coordinate 670,181 downwards.
ACAAAAGGTTTACAATTTGAAAAAAATCCTGCTGATAAAAGGCTCCAGAAAAAATAAACAGATATCAAATGAATATGCTCTTACTAGATAAATCTTAATATATTTCTTATCTATTTACTAGTATCTATGCTCAATTTCAAAAGCTCTATTCAATTAGGCAACGAATAAAACCAAAAACTAATATTTTTCATGAGCAATATCTTCAATATGGGGAACATAAAAACTTGAAAACATTCTCCCAAACCCTTTGCTTTTATCGGCAAACGTCGAAAGTGATTGCTTTTTCTGCTGGAGGGGGTCTTCTACACCCCCTATTTCCGACATTTCCTCATTCATCACAGTGGGCGGAAGGCATGTCGCCCTTTCCCACAAAGAAGGGGCATCGAAATTAATTCATAAACATCCCACAACGGGTGCCAGCAAACCCTTATAGAATTTTTCTTACGTATCCCATTTCTTTAGAGTAGCAAAAAGCAATCATAGTAACAACAGAAGAGAAGGGAACATTCAAGCAACCTCTCTCACAAAAGAGTGGAGAACCAGATTAGCGTGGATTTCTCTAAACACGCTGTTTAAGAAAAACCCGATAGACCCGCATAATTTATCTCTGAGATTTATGTAACACCCCCACCGCCCCCCTGCGACAACAACAGCAGCAGAAAAGGGATCTTAACTTGTTTATGGCATTCGGGAACAATGTGTGTTGGGAAGGGTGGGACGAAGACAGGGGGGCCTTATCAAGATCCCGCAGTTTATTGATTCCTTGTAGGGGTAGGAAAGGGATCCTGCTTCGATCGATTCTGTTTTTCGTCTGCGGCTCTTTTTCTTCTGCTAGAATAAGTCAGATGGATCGTCTGACTATACCTGAGCCCCTCATTGGCTGACACGGGACGGATCCGGTTGACACAGGATGGGATGTCTTGCGTGGGATATAAGGCTTCTTGGATGTTTTCCTCTAACCTTAAAGAATGGTATCAAATGTATTTGATCCTAAAGTTCGTGGCAGCATAAAAATTCGCAATATGTAGTACTGAATTTCAATTTAATTGACTTTTTCGTTTGAATTTTATAATGCAAATGATTCATTAAATGTAACTGTCAATATTCAAGTAACGAATTGCTCTTTCTAAATTACCCCCACACATTTTAGCTGTTAAAAGAAACACAATAAATATTCTGATAAAATGTCAACAACTTTTAATGAAATGTAATAACTTTCATGCAGTATAGAAACCATCGAGGCCACGCACGATAAAATGCTAATAGTTAAATAATTTAAGAGCACCATTAAAGAGTGGAATTTATACTAATTTATACATTTTATTCCGCCGACTTTTTAGTGTGTGTGATATCAAGTCCTTCATCTATCCCCTATTTTAATTTACTATCAATCAATAAATCTGTACAACGACCACAATTATACACATATACTAGCTGCTACCCACCTGTTTTTCTAGTTATTTCACTATGTTCTAAACTATATATGGTTTATAAGTTATTTGTAAATCCTAGCTTAAAACTTTCGATTGTATTCTTAAACATTCATATAGCCCCTCTTGATTTAAAAAGAACTTAACTTTAAATTATAAAACGGAATTATACATATATTTTACAACACCCGTAGCCCTCTTTTTAGAAGTCGATATGCACAAAACCCATTCTTAGTTGATCTCCTATCAACAAAAGAGACAGGCTTACCGAAAAAAAACTCTGTTCACGGTATAACTAGAAATTTATATTAATAAAATATTCGTAGCAAGCGATTAGAGCAGTGATACCCAAAGTGGTCTATATAGACTCCCAGGGGTCCATGACGACCTCCAAGGGGGGGTTCACGTCAGCAAAAAAACTAATTGGGGGTCAATGAGGTGTAAGTGGGGGTATGTGATATTAGCTCTCATTAAACTAGATCATAACTTCAATTTTAAAAGATAATTTAAACAAGTGGAAACCGAATTTTACTTATTTAGCAGATTTATTTACTAAATTTAATGAGATTAGTTTGCCCGTACAAGGTGACAGCACAATTTTTAAAAAAAACAGGAACCATTTCAGCGTTCCTTTCCAGAGTTAAACTAGAGAAGAACAATACTGAAGGTCCAAAATTTTCTCAGATTAACCCAGACAATCTGTCAGCACGTTTTAACCTACGTTCAACATTTAACTGCCTTTTATTCAGATTTTGAAACCAGGTTTGAGAATGCTTTGACTATGGTAATACCACAGTAGACAATGAATTTATATGGTCATATCGAGAGAAAAAATGTCACATGACAACAGGAACTGATCGTGATATGCACCAATGAAGATTTTAAAGTTTAGAAGCGGATGCCAGCAATTTTGGCTTTAAAAAGGCAAATCTGTTATTTGTCCCGAATTATGGAATATTGTGAGAAATTTTTTAATTATTTTTCCTTGTAAGAAGGAGTTTTAGAGCAGTTGCCAATCTCCAAAACATAAAAAGGAACTGGACACTACTAACAGAGAAGATTTAAGGTTAAAACCGACAAGATTGATACTAAATATTGAAAATTTATTATTGTCGTGCCAGATTCATCTCTAACATTAAATTCAATTGGGTGTTGTTTTCTTATTTTATTGAACATTTATTTTATATATTAACTAACTTTTAATTTAATTAATTAACATATGCTTTATAAACTTTAACTCTATACTTCATTAGTTATAAATAGAATTCTTTTAAAGTACTAGTAGTAGTACTAGCAATCAAAAAGACATTTAAGTTGATAAGTTTGCAAAAAATTGAATATTAATTAAGCAGGGGTGTACCCCATACCGAAAAACTTGGCAAGGGGTCTATGAGACAAAAAAGTTTGGAAACCTCTGGATTAGAGGTTCATATTTGTTTTCCGCTTTAATCCGCACAAAGCACTATAACCTAATTCGATGGGACACGCTTTCAAGTAAAGAAAAAAAAAAGATGAAAAGATAAAAACCTGTTAAAGTTAAAATACTTATTCTTCTGAATTATTTAATGGATTTTCATTAAATTCCGTTCAGCATCAATTATATAAAAAGTTTATGTTTTTTTTTAAAGATAAAACACCCTAACAGCATTTTTTTTTTGTTTTTCAACAAAAACAACTCTATTATAGAACTTGCGGTAAGAGAGCCTGACGTGTTCCTAACAGGGAGGAAAATGGTTTAAGTTTGCGTGATGTTTCACTTTAAAAGAATATCGTTCCATTCCCTCTAAATAGCGGCAGGGAGAGTTGAGAGTACAGGGATGAAAAGTAAAAGTCAACAACTGGAATCTTCCATTTTTAGAATCAGAAGGAACAAATCTTTGCTTTCGCTTGCAACACGCATTACTCCCACACATGAATGATTTCCAAAACAATTTCGGAAAGTTATCCAAACCTTTTCTCTCTCTAAACCATTTAGAAAAATGTCTTCCATTGAGTTGGAGGAAATTACTTTGAAACAACCAATGTTTTTGTTATATAGATGTAGGGTTTTTTTATACCTCTGATATAAATTGGGAATTTGTTGTTGTTAGAAATTATAGATAAAGTACGATTCCGTTTTGTTATTACTATTCTAAGGAGATAAAAGGTGGTATAATTAATTGTACGAAAAAATAGGATATTATATCCACTAGATAATAATTATAAAATTTTATTAAAGCAGTGTGACACAAAAAGTTTGTACGCTTAAGAGGAAAAGAAATTTTTGAGAGAAATTCCTATACTCTATTTATATAAGTACTCTTAATTAGATACTAAATCTATAAAAATTTTACAGAGGGAATTATAACGACAATGTGAGTTAAATTAGCTGTTTTTAAATAGTTTGTTAAAAATTAAGGGCAAGACAAATTTAAAAGAATGTTTAATTATTTTTCTAACAAATTTAGAATTACTTAAATTGTATTTTAAAAAGTTATATTTTTTATTCCATTGAATGGGGAAATAAGCAATATGATTTATATTATTTCTGAATATAGTATTGACTAAGCATTGGTAATGAATATAATTGCTAGCATTGAAAAAAAAATCATTAACATGTTTCAGAATTAAATGTTCAGAGGCTGACTGTGGTGTCGTAGGGCATGGGTTCAAATCCGGGAGAAGGCATGGATGTTTGTAAATGTATACTGCCTTCGTGGCATGGGGGTACTCTAAATATTCGTTGAGCCGCAAGTCCTGTCGTGAGGTTGGTGGAAGGGGAAAAGAGGTGGGAGGCCCCTGACCACCCTCAAGGTGTTCTCCCTCCAAAATTGAGGTGGAACTGAACAAAATCATACTGTCACCTGCATGGTGCTCAAAGCCAAGGCTAAAGGCGGGTGTAAAAATCTAGCCCTTCACCGAGATAAATATCGTGGACCTTGATCTGATGTTACTGTCGATCAGGTGACCTAATTAACAACAACAAAAGAATTAAATTTAAGGAAGCTAATTATAAAGGTATTACCAATGGAATTAACTGTAAAATATCCTAAAAAACATAAGAAAATCAAAAATAATTTGAATTTTATAAATCTTTAAAAATGAAAAATATTATAAAACAAATTCTAGAACCAAAAATTCAAACATAAATGGTAATTCTTCAGAAATAAAAAATTACTTATTCCAAATAAGTTTGAATATGATTATAACGATACTATTAAAACAAAATCAAATTAAATTATTTCAAGATAAGTCAAATTGTACGGTCAGAATAACAGTGTTCAAATTATACCACAGGCAAACAAAGTCATAAACTTTCATGGAGCCGCATGATTTTTTTATCTGGGTTCCTCTAAATCAGTGATCTGTAACCTTTTTATCACCACGGACTGGACAGTCCATGCTTGATAATTTTACAAGATTAATTTAAAACAAAATTTTCCAGTTTTTTGAGAAAAAAAAATTAATGAATTTTTCGAAAATGATCTGATGTTTTTCTGTGCATTATCTTTTTTAGCATTAAATTAAACACAAATTGTTTCATGTCATCATTGTTATTCATTTCACCAATGCAATGCGGGTCTAAATAAATACGCATAATTTTTTCATGATGCTCCTCATTTCGGATGTTTGAGTGTGGCGTTTGTCAGGGGTGGGGATTGTGAAAAAAGATTAGATAAACAAAATTATCTGGTGTCACAGGCTTTTCCAAAGGTATTTGAAAACCATCTTTTCTACGAAACATGTGAAACCACCTCTTTCATTTACATTCCTATTAAAACTCGCCCCCGTGCTTGGTCTTTTCGATATTTTTTTAATTATCAGAAGGAAAATCTTTTCACGCTAAGTGATTTTCGTTTCATGTTCAGGGTAAAAATACATATATTATTTCATGTTAACCGATATTTCATCTTATACGTTTTCGCGTTAAACAAATTTCTCTACATATAACGAATAATAACATATATATATATATATATATATATATATATATATATATATATATATATATATATATACTGCTCAAAACAATTAAAGGATATTGCAAGTTTTATATAAAATAAAGATATAACTGAAATTTTTTTTTTTCCAAAAATGGAAGAAGAGAATCACAAATGCAAATTTTTCTGATTTTCAAACTGTGGAGTATGCTAATTTTGAGTTCGACGTCAAAAACGTCGCTTCAGCGACTGCGAATGAAATTTGACTTTCAACTGAAATGAAGACAAGGATGATCGGCATTAAGTGACGGTTTTGTTTCGATGAGTACGATGTCTCAGTGGAGTCATTTAACTGATTCAGAAGCTTGGAGAGTTGTTGGCAGGTTAGAAGGGGGTCAAACTCAAGCCGAAGTAGCGCAAGCCATTGGAGTGTCACAAAGTGTGATTTCCATGATCTGGAACCGTTTTTGGAGACTGGAAGTGCAAGCCGAAGACCAGGACAAGGTCGTTGATGGGCAACAACGCCCAATGAAGAACGTTATTTAGTGTTAACGGCTCGGAGACACCGAAATATGAACGTTACTCTTCTCCAACACCTTCGCTCGGCTGCTGGCACCACGGTTTCAACTCAGACTGTCCGAAACCGGCTTCATGGTGTAGGTATGTATGCTCGCCGACCGATGATATGTGTTAGACTAACATCAAGACATCGTCGCGACCGCAGGGAGTGGGCAACAGAACATATGAACTGGAGGAGAAATGAATGGAGCAATGTTTTTTTTCTGACGAGTCCTGTTTTTCTGTTCATCCGGATAATAGACGTATTTTCATCTGGAGGGACCGTGGCAGTAGGAACAATCCTGCGTTCGTGCAGGAAAGTGTCAGATTTGGCGGTGGGGGAGTGTTGGTGTATGGTGGCATCTCCATTGATGGGTGCACAGACCTCTACATCATTCGAGAAGGACCTCTGACTGCTCGCCGATATAGGGATGAGATTCTCAGACCTATTGTAGTCCCTTACGCTGCAGAAATCGAAGATGACTTCATTTTAATGGACGATAACTGCAGGCCCCCTCGTGCTAACCTGGTGGAGGATTTCCTTTTCGAGGAAGGAATCGTACGAATGGAATGGCCAGCGTGTTTTCCAGACATGGGTCCAATAGAGCACGTTTGGGACGCTCTAGGAAGACGAGTTGCTGGCTGCCAACCACCCCCACAAACTCTCCAAGAACTGGAAAGAGCTCTTCTGGAAGAGTGGGACAGAATCCCCCAACTCGTGATTAATAGCCACATTTACTCCATGCCTCAAAGGTGCTCAACGTTGCTGGCCGTCCATGGAAACCATACCCTCTACTGAAGATGATTTCCTTTGAAGAAAACACCTTTTCTTCTTCTTTTTTTCTCATATGCACAAATTTTGTTTTTTTTTCCTTTTTACACAAATGCGCAATAAAATGCATTTTTTTCTGCCAAACATGTGTAATTTATTCTCATATTACCTACTACGTCTGTCGACCATGTATCAATCAGTCGACCATGTATAAAAAGTTTCCCAGCCACAAGATCCACCTAAAACCGTAATATCCTTTAATTATTTTGGAGCAGTATATATATATACATATGTAGTTTTTGAGGTACGTGATCACAAAAATGTTTGGAAACCGCTGATCTTTATTCTCAGAACATTTTTCAGAAAATGTAATATTTTCTTAAAAATAAGAAGTAATGAATTGTCGGGAACACAATTGTTTAAATGCGTAGATATTTTATATCAATTATTTGACAAAGCTTGTGTTTTCTAGTGGTAAATTCTATTCATTTTATTTGGAATGGTAATGGCTTTAAGTAGCTTATTTGTGATAATCAAAACAATTGTTATAAGAGATTATTGAATTCTCAATTTCTTTGGTATATTTTTATCCGGTTTCGAAAACATTTACGCTTATTGTTACAGACAAGTCTCTTTTAATGAGGCATTGCTTGAACCATTTTCTAAGTTTTACACGCTCAATGACTTCAATAATTGAAATAAATTAAAATTATTCTCAATTAACACGCTTAAATGAGACTACATATACAGCACAAAACAGCTGCATTTCAAGTCATTAGGAATGGGATCGTTTTAATTTAGAGACGGGTATAAATATTTGTTAAAGCTCTTTCCAAGATTTTCTAAAGGATTCATTCTATTGTTTCTTCCACCAGTTCCAATTGGAACTTGTCTTATTCTCTGTGAATGTCACTGCGTATGAATGCTTCAGGCAAGGAAGAAAAGATTCAGTGAAGGTAAAATATAACCATCTATTTATTCTAATATTTCCGGTTTCAGATATGGAACAATGTAATTTCATTTATATAATTAAAATTGTTCCCACATGATTCATGTAGTTTGTGTTTAATTAATGTATTTATTGGATTTTTTCATTTTTTTTACATTTGAATTGATTTCGTTGAAAATTACTTTTTGAATGTCTACATTTATAATTCCGTATTATAATGTGAAATTCTTCAAACTTAATATTTTAAAAGGAAAATGCAGAGCATATTTGTGTATTTGTGTTAGAAGCGTGATATTACAGTCAATATTATAAGTAATATATATATATATATATATATATATATATATATATATATATATATATATATATATATATATATATATAATTTCTAATGGTCCTGTACTTCAGGACTCACTATCTTATCCGCATAACGGGATAATCGTAAACGGTAAATCTTGAATATTAATAGCTTGCTTTTTTATTGTAAGATTACATCACAATCTATCAAACGATACCTTTCTACCAATAGCAAGCTCCATCCACGGAAATCATGAGTTCGGGACTTCCGTTTGCCGCCTTATACAGAACACCGAGACTCTGGATAAATCCCTAAATTTTGACATCGTCATAATGCAACACGTGTAACTTTTTGAGCTGTGTATTTTCAGTGTTAAATGTTGCGTTTAGACGTGTATGTTCGTGTGTGTCTACTTCTACATGTACAATATGAACAGGATTAGCATTTGACAAAACTGCCTCATCAATAACATCCATATTGCATCAACCGTCTAAATAATGATCCAGATAAAGAAATTTCTTCCACTCACCACGACCTTTCATATATATATAATATTTTGAAGTCAGAATTGAGAACTCCTTGTAAAAAAGTTTTATTCGGGGAGCAGTTCTTCTTTTCAATGAGACAAACCAATACCAAGTGAAGTGAAACTTTAATTGAATGGTATACTTATTTCCAGAACTGGTAAATTATTATTTTTTAGTTTATGTTTTCGATTGGAAATTGAAGCAAGGCAGCGTGCATACGAAGATTATAAAAATTAATGGGTTGGTATTGGAATTGTTATGTTTGGAACATGTTTTATGATAAACAATTAGCTGTTTAATTTAAGATTCGAATATGCTATGGGAAATACATGTTAAATGATAAATAAGAGTTTTTGTTTTAGATACAAATTTATTACCCATTCATATAAATATATATGCGAAAAGATTTCAAAAAGTACCCTAAAAACAGCTCTGACGAGTGTCTAATTACCGTATGAACCAAAATTCTCTGAAAATAACGAAGATGATCACAACATTCAATAGTTGCCAGTAGATGGAGCTGACTCCCAGTCATATCATTTTGAAGTCGCTGCGTTGATAAAACATGGTTTCATGATTGAAATAAGGAAGTCTGATACGATTTTGGAGTTCAAAGAAAAAAAAATACAGTTGGAATTCATCCAGATTTATTAGAGGTGCATGAATCAATTGTAATGTATCGAGTAAGGTGTGGTTTTTGGCACGAAATTTGACAGAGGTGGAAAACAAGGGCAAGATGTAGAAATGGCAGTTTCTGTGGGAGGTATTGGCCATTCTCCTTACAGTCCTAACCTCGAACCAATTGATTTCCATCTCTTTGGACCTCTACAATAAAATTTGAGAAGTCAGTGTTTCAGAACCAATGTGGATGCTGAGCAAGCCGTCTTGACGCGGTTTTACAACTTTGACGCTAATTTCTGCGATGCTGATTTCGATGGTTTGGTGTACCACAGATACAAATGCCTCGATTGTACTCCTTACGTTACGTTATATCAAAATAAAGTCCGATTATGGTTGCACAGATATATATAGCAGTAAATAAATTGAAAAGAAGACTAATAAATCCTAAAACATCTTAAGATCAAACCGAAAGAACCAAAATCATAGTACCATGACAAACCAAAAAAGATAAATTTAGTTAGAATGGAAAAAACTATTATGATTTCCCGAGCTGGTTTAGGACAGGGAAACAGGGTTAAACAGTGTTTTGTGAGACCTCAACCTTCCCCTACAGCGGAAAATTTCGACATAATAGCATATGAGATAAATCGAGACAAAGGCCCAAAACCCACGTGGGTGAATATAACAGCAATAGAATAGAATTGGAATATTAAATTACTATAGGAATCCGGGAGAAATAGACAAGTATAACTATGCATAAACAAAAAATATACTCATGTCCATAAATTAAGGATAATTCAGAATCACACAGAAATTGAACTCTAAAATAAAAAAAATCACCTGTAGAATTATCACACACATCATGAAGAAGACAATGCAAATTCCAGGAAACCACTAGATGGCGCGGATAGTGCGTCACAATGACGAGAGTGTAAGAAAGGAGTATATAAGGAATGGTGGCAAAGAAGCAAAATTGTTCACAAGCGCTTTAAAAGCCTTTCAGTGCAATAACCGCATAGTTATGGCACAAAGGAAGCATTTCGATGATTTTTTACGTGGTAGAATTATTGGACGACTGGAATATGGACGTACCCAGCTGGAAGTATCCGAGGAACTTGGAATCGCCCAGAGTGTCTTCTCCAGGCTTTGACAACGATTCCAAGATGATAGTTATGTGAGTAGATGTTACATCACAGGTCGTTCCGAGTTACAACGCCGAATGAGGACCGGTATTTGGCAGTTACTACCAAAACAAACAGACGGAGCACAACATCAGACCTGTCTCGTTAGCTCTCTTCAGCTACCGGTACGACAGTTTCAAGGCAGGCCGTGTACAGACGCTTAGGGCACATTGGTCTATATGCTCGTAGGCCTGTCAGATATGTTCCACTTACCGCAACTTACTGTCGCCTGAGATTAACCTGGATTAGAGAGCATGCATTATGGATACCACAACAGTGGTCTTGTGTGATGTGTTCCGACGAGTCCAGGTTTAGTTTGCAGTCTGTTTCTCGCCGTACTTTAATATGGAGAGTGCCAGGTACCCATTACCACAAAGAGAACACCATTGAACGACACAGTTACGGTGATGCAGGATGGCTCGTTTGGGGAGGAATTATTCTTGGTTCTAGAACTGACTTGCATGTTCAGAGTGTAACGATGACATGCCACATCTATCGGAATGTCATTCTGGAACAACATGTACGTTTGTTTCGCGGCGCCATGGGTGCTGAAATTCTGTTTATGTATGACAACGCCCGTCCTCGCCGTGCAAACATTGTAGACGAATGCCTTCAATCGGAGGCTATAATCTGTATGGATTGTCCAGCATACTTACTGGACTTGATTCCAATAAACATGTGTGGGATATGCTTGGCCGACAAATTGCTGCCCGTCAACCCCCTCCCACCTTTCTACCGGAACTATGGAAGGCATTGCTTGATGAGTAGTGTAATATTCCCCAAATCAGATTGATATTTTGATACTCAGCATGCATAGGCGTTGTAAGGCCTGTATTGCATCGTCCGGGAGACATTTTCCGTATTAAACATCATACTAACCATGTTATACTGTTTTTTGTAAATAGCTTCTTTTTTGAAATTTGCTCCAGGGAGTGTGTGAAAATCGCAATTTTTATTAATTATGTCAAACATATAGTATCTTTTTTGCTCTTAACCTTTTGTTTAATAAATACACTTTACAAGTAATTCAAATTTGTTTTGCTTCTGTCTCTTTCTTTGCCTGAACTTCATTATCCTTAATTTATGGACATGAGTGTATTTGCACAAGAGGTTAAAAATGATTTTAACCATAATTAATAATGAGGAAAATGAGCGAAGAAACTAGAATCTTACGTGATGTAGACAGATTCCATGAGTGTACTGACTCAATGCACAAAAAAAAGCAAAACTAAGAATAATGGTGCCATCTATATATATTTTTGTAACTAAACTTATATCAGAATATATAAGGTAATTATGTACTATAAACTAAATAGAAATGAATATATTAAATAATAATAATTAATTAGCTAATATTTTGAAGACATATATTTATAATATATAAAATTAGCTGGATAGTTATAGTCTAGGCATTTTTGAAAGAATTTTTTATAATTATCAATTCTTAAAACTTCTTCAGATACTAAATCATTATTTCTTTTTATATAATTTAGAATAATATTTCTAAAAATTGAAATGTGGAGGGTACTATTGCAATATGGCATTTTTATAACATTAAAATTAAAAGTCTCTTTTATCAAAAATATTACTTTTTAGCATATTGTTTTCAACTTTTATTTGGAGATCTAGGAAGTTTACTGATTCTATATTGCAAGTGGTTTTTATTAATTTCAAGTAGTGTGGATTATAATTAAAAAAAGGAGTAAAGTCAACTTTTATACTGAAAATAATTAAATAATCGATGTATCTAAAAAAGTAACAAGAGTCTGTATCAATTTTTTCATTCTCATAATAGTGTAAATATATATTAGCCAGACTATTACTTACTGGGCCACCTTGTGGCAGACCCTTAATTTGTTGATAATAATAGTTATTATAAAATATGTGATTTTCTTTCAAAACAAATTGTATAAAAGTATATTTATCATAATTTAGCAATTTATTTAATGAATATTTAATATAAACATTTTTAAGTACTCATTAAGTTAATCATATTCTCTATATCAATAGAGTTGATTAATTCTTCGAAGTTAAAGCAATGCAAAGATTTAATACTCTTACCTACCATGTTTTTAACAATATCTTTAATATTCTTTACAATAATGGAGTTTGAAATATTGTCTAGAGTGTGTTGCATAACTTTTTGCAACACCTTGCCTGGTCGTGTAATATAGGTATTAAAACCATTAGTAATAGTTCTAAATTTAATTAGACACTTATGAAATTTTGGTGTTAGAAAAATATAAGGAAAATTGATATTCTTTGTATATAAATCTAGTTTTTTTATAAAAAGCTGAAATACGGTTAATAATTTCTCTACTGCTGCTATTAGATTTAATAAACGCGTTATAGTTTTGAAACTATCTATAGATATATCCAATCATAATAGAACATTATTTTAATTGGTTCTTTTCCAGGTGAAATATTATGAAGAATATAAATGTTGAGTTTATTTACAAATGCCTTTTATAAGAAAAGTAATTATTTAATTAAAAGTATTAAAATTTTTAATTACCGTAAACGACAACATTTTTAATGAAATTAAATGTATCTTAGATTATTATCATGACAAGCATAAATGAATTGCATTAAAAACCTATCGAATTAGTTGGTTTATTATTATTAAGATTAAATATTTATTTAACATGATCATTTCTAAATGTGAAAATGTAGACAAACAACACTTCGTGAATTATTTCATGGTTTCGTCCCACTTACTTATTTAGTAACACATTAACTTGGCGAATTAATATATTTTGACGGTCCAAACCACCACCAACTCCACCCGTTTGAATGAATGCCAAACGTATAAAACATTTGGTAAGTGCTAATAAAACAATTTAACAGCAAACATGTATCCTTGTTACAAACTTTGTGGAGCGACTAATTTTAAGTTGATTCTAGTGAAGAAAAGTTATGTTTTGGAAATGGCGAGATCAATTTTTCAGAACAGATATATTATATTAAAGGATTAATTTAAAAATTTATAAAAAATATTACTCAGATCGCAATTATCTTTTCAGCTAATTATATTTTTCTACTACGTTTAAAATTAATAAATTGTTTTTTAAAATTAATAAATTGATTGCAGCTTCATCTTTTTTATTTTATTCATATATTCTCATTTTAAACATTATATAGGCTAGTTCATTTTTGTTATTTTATCGATTTCATTTCTCATTCCTACATTTATTCAGAAGACGGTACCCCAAAATATTATTTCTTTATAATTATTATTTTCCTGAACCTTTATTTAACTGAACCTTTTTTTAAATAATTTTCTTTGATTTTAATGTTTTCTTAGCTATAATTATATAGCGTTATGAAGTATTTTATCAATGTTTCCTTATGTGTGAAACACTTTTTTGAAATGAACGGAAAGGGCTAAATTCATGACGGTCACATGATACATGTAATCCCGTATTTTCCATTGAACTCAAAATTAACATAAGGCTTGTATTTGTTCTACTTGTAAAATTAAGGGGAAATTTTAAAATTGATAATTGTATAAAAATACTCAAATATTAATATTCTTCAATTTTTTTTTAAATCTAAAAAAAATATTCTTATGCGTGCACATTTAAATCAAGCGCATTTTTTTAAACCTGTGAATGTTATTGTTGTAAGCACATATGTACATTTAAAAAGAAAGTTTCTGCAAAAACAAAACTTGACATGAACCTATTGGTTGGAAACACGTGTATAATGAGAATATGACGTCACATGAATTTAAGGTTTGATTAGCTAGAAACACGTATTTGCTTTTGTCATGTGAATATGACATGCATGTCTTAAGCCCACTGTTTCTTTGTTCACGTGTAGATGTGCTAATATGGTCTTTGAAAAATTATAATATTTTTTTTTTTCAGATTTTGGGTTTTATGGCTTAAGTACGAAAACTGATGGTATATTTGGTATATGTATAGATTTGTATATATATATATATATATATATATATATATATATATATATATATATATATGTGTGTGTGTGTGTGTGTGTATGTGTGTGTGTGTGTGTGTGTGTGTGTGTGTGTTTATGATCTTACAGTACTTATCTAAACTTGCCCTAACGTTTTTTTCTCTTCTTTTTAGTTCAGAGCGGTAGTTTGGTTGCCCTTAAAACTGCGTTTATCAATACAATTTTATTTGCAAAGGTTAAGAATTCCCTTTAGTGCTTTTTATAAATAAATTGTATAGTTATTGAGCCCGAAAGGGCAAAACTTAATTATTTTTCGACTTGTATTACATAGTTTGAGCAATTTTCCAAATTATCTTGGGCAGAAATGGTTTTTTAATTACCCAAACAGTGTTTTGCACAACAATATTGAAAGTGCAGTATAGCAGTCATCAGAATAAAAAACAAGCAAGAATTTTTTTTTTTTTTTTTGCAATTTCATATTTTTAGCTATAAATATTAGTCCAACTAGAAATCCATTATATCATTCCTGCAAGAAAATTCAACAAAAAGACGTTTAAGTTACAAATTTTCGAAAGCATAACTTTAATTTAAAATATATGTTACAAAATAAAGGGAAATCCTTTTCTGGATTTGTATACCCAGTTTCAAAACATTTTATTGACTGAGAAATAAGCGCTAAAAATCCTGACAAAGAGCTCCACAGAAAAAAAATAAAGACTAAAACAAAGTAATTGCTTCATGTCCAGACACGTGGGTGGGTTTGTGATCAAATTAAAGCTAGAATGTTTTGTTTTCTTCAACTTCGAACCATTTGACCCCATCTTTTTGTTTGTTTATCCCTTGCCTTGGAATATGAGTACTTTTTTTTCTATCTCTTCTTTTTCGTCTATCGATTGCTCCATCCCTCTTCGTTCCCAGGCTTTCGTTTTTATTTGTTACAAAGAAAATAAAGAAAAATACGTCGAATGGAATCCGTTTACCTAGACGTCACGTGTTGTCACAGGGGGGTGGAGAGTATGCTGACGATATTTGTGACCCTTTATTTCGCTCCGGATTATTGTGTAACGATGACTTCTGGTACGAGAGAATGTCCCTCGTGGGGGTTGAATGTGTTGCCTCCCACTCTATGTCTCCCTCTCTTGTTCACCCACACATATACACGTGTGTGTTTTGCAACGACCTGTGCTGGAAGACACTGATTGTTTTTGTTGGGAAAGAAAAAGAACGGTTCTTAGAACAAGTTTTCGAAGCATAGTCAAGAAAAATGTTCTTTTATTGTAGTATTTTTATTCCAGCAGTAGAAATATTTATCTTCTTATTCATTATGATGTATTTTAGTTCTTCGCTGTTCATTTGAGGAAATTAAATGGAAACGCTAATTTGTAAGCTTAGAATTTGATACTTGTTTCATCTTTTCTTAAAAAAATTCCATTATAATGTTTACAGTGTTAGACAAAGGAATTTTTGATAATTTATTTTAGCTATGATATGTGACTGAAAAAAAGGGATTAGAATAATATGATCATATCCTCTTTAAAGAAAATATAGCAGTATATTAAACATACAATTGCACAAACAGATAAAACTATAAACGTATGTCTTTCTTTTTAAAAAAAAGATCCACCTATTTGAAAATGCTTTTAAAATACAGTATTGTGACATCTTCGAAGGTCACAATAGGTTTTTTATGGTTTACCAGCTGGTCATGCCTCACCCATCGATTGTCCCTGAATGTTTTACGATCAATCATGGAATGATGGTGCACGTGGCCATGGGGCCATTGCTTGTGTCTGAACTCAGGGAGGATTAGACGGCCGGCATAACTTATTCGGCGCCCCATTGACAATATCGAAGCCTATCTTTAACCATGTTGTCTTTTTCTAGTGTTGTATGAAAAATATAGAAACAGGTGCGTGATGGGCCAGTGTGTCCAGCTGTGGACAAGGAACTATGGCGCCTTGGACCAATGTGTTTTGGCGTGTTATGCGCCAATAGGACAGAGGTCAAAGAGACTTTGTTGACCTGCGAATAAGAAGGAGCGAGGGGCGTGTTGTCACACCCCTGTTGTTTAAAAAGGGTTGTTTTTGAGGACACGAGGAAAAAAGACCGGAAAAAACCTGGAGAGAGAGAGTTTTAAGAGAAAAGATCCGGAGAAAAAAAATCCCCGAGAGAGAGTGAAAAAGACGATGAACGCCGGTTGAAAATATGCTTGGCTTGGCATTTAATCTGGAATATTACTTCATTTACAAATTGTTAGCAAATAAAGTTTGCTTTTATTTGTATATTAAGCTGTAAAGATTTGTTTATTGATGGATAGCTACTCACGACGTTACAGTATGCATAGGTTAGTTTGTTGATTTGTATCAACTTCTCTCAATAAGATTAATAGTATTGCTATGGAACCTTAAGGTATCCGACTACGTTCGGAACCATGATTTTGCAAAAGCGCATTAAATGGATAATATTTGTGATATTTAGTGTCACTTAGATTAGAAAATGTATCTTAAATTGTTTTAAGAATAGTATTACAATAAAAAATTATTTAAGTACAATATTTGGACAACAAATGAACATAGAATGACCCATTTTCAAAATATTCTCCTTTTGTGAAAAATGCTTCTATTATAATATTTCGCCTGTATATAGGTCAGACCTCTCCACAGAGGTTCAACTAGAATTTTTGAAATATATAACTTAGAATGGAGTTTATGTTTTACGACAACAGAAGGGAGAAATTTTAAGAAAAAAACACCAACAATTATTTCAATTGGTGGTAACTCTGAAAATAAAGTGAATTTTTCACAAATCACAGTTGAGCCTCTGTAAAGAGGTCTGAGTTATGTACAGGCAAAACATTAAAATAACTGAAGCATTTTTCACAAAATGAGAACATTTTAAAAAAAGACTATTCTAAGTTAATTTTTGCCAAAATATTGTATTTAAATAATTTTTTGTCAAAATGTCCTTATAACAGTTTTATACATGTAGTCTTATCTAAGTGACACTAAATATAATGAAAATTATCTATTTATACGCTTTTTTAAAATCACGGTTCCGAAAGTAGTCGGATACCTTACGCCTATATCGCGTTATAATCACAGCTCAAATACATGAACAATTAATTGATCAATCTAATGTGATGCACTTATGTATAAAATAGTTTGACCACCCTTTTCAGTAATTATTTGTCTGAAATTTGCAATCAGAATTTATTAACACTTCCTCTCTTTTCCACCAAAACCTGGTTTCATTAAAAAGTATTCTAACATAAGAAATATAGTATCAAGTACATTGCAATAATTAATTTCGTTTAGATTTTCGAAATTTTTGATAGTATGATATCTCTCATAAAAAGTGATTTAAACCTTTTAATTCATGTGATTTTCAGATATTGTGTTTGTTAGTATTCCAAATACAAGAGAGAGAGACAAAGATTTTGTTGGGAAAATTACCTAAGTAAAATTTTAATAAGAATTACCCATAATTATACCTTAATATAATATACTACAGTAAATACATATTAAAAATTCGTAAACATAATAATAACGAATATTTTTATATCAAAAGTATTAATATAGTTTTCTAAAATGAAAAAAATATCTCTTGGCAAAAGGGAAAAAAAATAAAGATAAATTTATAAGAAATTAAATAAATGTGTGAGTTAATGAATATTTTTGAAAAACATTTTTGTTTGTCCTTAAAAAAAAGGAAATAGGTATTAAAATTTATCTGCCTGCATCTGTGTGCAAATATACTTTTTTACAAAAAAGTATGGGCAACCAGAAGGAAACGAGCTATCATCACAAAGCTTAACATGTATGTAGTGTATGAGGAGATAAAAAAAACAATAACAAATTCAGGAGAACATAATGTTTTATTAAGAAGGTATGGGATGAAAATGGTAACAAATCAGTAGGTAGTACGTCCTTATTTGGTAGCTGTACAAGCTGAAAAAAGACGTGGCATCGAATCAATGAGGTCCTGGGGAAAATTATGCCATAATCTTTGAAACTGGGCAGTTAATTCACCAGTAATCCGGGACAGTTGCAATTGTTTTCCAAGAACATCCCAGACATACTTTATTGGAGAGAGGTTTGATAACCAGGAAAGCCAAGGAAGTACGTCATATCCTTGAAGACATTGATAAGAGAGTCACGCAACATATGGATGAGCGTAGTCTTGCTGATAAATGGCAACTGGGTGACTTGATAGCATGGGCAGCACAACTGGTGTTCAGATCTTGATGCCGTCAAAGTCCGTTGAAGGACGAATAGAGTTAATCGTGTGTCCCAAAAATTGTCTCCCTTCACTATCACATTTATGTGTAATCCCCGCACACTTCTCGACGAAAAAAGACGGATCGGACCGGTGGCCTGCCTGCCATTACACGCGTATGCGCTGGTCATTAGCACTGAGACTGAATCGGGATTCATTGCTGAAGATCACACGCCTCCAGTGACACTTCAGCTTGCCCAATGCCGGTAAAAGTTCAATCGACGCTGCCTTCGATGTCGGGGACAGTGGTAGGCTCTACGGCCCTTTAAACCTGCATCTGGTAGTCATTTCCGAGTGTTTTTCCTTAATACCACTGGATGTCTTCAAGATGGTAATTGTCATTGAACCAATTCTAGCGGCGTTGTTGGTAAGGACGTAGCTGCTCTTATGATTGCTAGATCATCGGACGGATCTGCGTGCCTCGGATGTCCTGACTTTCCGTGTCGGCAGACTTTTACTTTCATGATCCATTGTTGCTGCCACCGAGCAACTACCATATCACTAAGACTTTTTTTGCTTTTGTTAATTGCCAAACCGAATAGAATGGGAAAAGGATTGTATTAAGTAATTCACGGGGAAAGTTCTTTTATCACAAATTAATTAATACAATTTATTTCAATTATGATAATTCTTGAATTTTTTTCGTTAAATGTTCATTTTCCGTGTAAATTATCACTTAATTGCAATATAACTATTGTAATATATATATCTAAAATATTTCTATTTTACACTTTCATATAATAATCGGTTTAATCTTTGCATATGTCTTCTGAATTTAATTTTTAAATTGTGTTTGTGTTTAAACACTGCCCAAACTGGTTATCAGTTCTCATTTCATTGATTAAACTCTCTAACCTCAAAAATCGAATATTGAACTGCACGACAATTGTTGAAAATGTTTTAACCGACTAAATGTAAAATTCAAAATATTTCAATTTAAAATCACGAGATTTCAAATCCAAATTACATCCCACCGAACCAAATTTGTGGTATCTTTTTTGTAGAAAAATATCGATTTCAATATTTTTTTTTTAAAAAAAGCAATTTGAATTTTTGTTATTATATTTAGATGTCCTCAAACACGACGCATATCGTTAAAGATAATTCCAAACACAGCAAAACATCAATGCAAATAAAGTACGAAAAAAATACATAAATGCATTCTGAAATCGAAATCCTCTGATCCTTTTTATCTAAATGTCGTATCTGCTTCCTTTTCTCAATTTTTGAAATGCCTCTAATAACCTTTCGTAGGGAAAAGGGGGAAGGTATAATAGTATTTTGGTGGTTACTACCCTCTCTTCTCCCAAAAGGAGACGATACGATTTTAATCTTTTTCCAATAATCGGAAGAGTTTTATTATTCACGTTGCCATTCAATTACATCGGATGCGACATTGAATTGAATTTTAAATCTTACCAATTCTTATCGAACCCTTCTTTAAACTCTTCCTTCGATACGTGACAATAATAATAAAAGAGAGGAAACAAATGGAAGAATTTAAAAGTGACAAAAGTTTTCGCGTGTATAATGGGTCATATTTTCAAATCGCAAATATGAAAAAACAATTTTAAAGCAAAATGGATTTCCATTACGGCCTATTCACATGATATATGGTCCAGTGTATTACATATTATAAAGTTGAAAAATAGCTATACTGTTAGATTTTGATATATTAATGGAATTTTAAAAATAAAATACAATATAAACTTTTTTGGTAACTATATTTATATTTGTTGTAGGTACGTATATCATATATACTCGAAGTGGTTAGTACAGACTATAGAGGTCATCATAAGAATTTATTAAGATGATGAAAGGAGCATACGTATTTGAGGTCTTTGCGATGGAGGATATTATTCTACTTAAAACACGGTTACAGTTATATAGTTATAAAACTGATAAGAAAAACTCCTAAAACGATTTATTCTAAATACATATATACCTCAGAATAAGCTTTACGGATTATTCGAAATAAGCTTATCTTAAACTGAAATATGTCGTTAAAACTGGTCACAAATTTTTTGTCATTGGTGTTGTTTATGTTACGTTACGGCTTCGAATCATTTTTATTAATATTATTTCACCCCTTCCATTCTTCTGTCACGTTAAATAATTCGATATTATTGTTTGTTGCTAACAATTAATGTCAAAATTTCATAGGTTGATGTGTAGAAATTTAGATGTCATTTTCATCCCTTGACCGTATTGAATAAGATTCATCGGGAAGTCTTTACAATTCTCATGTAATACAATGTTATTTGGAACCATCAACAAATCTAAAAATCATGCGTAATACTCGTATATGTATAACGTTGCCAGGAAAAACTCAATATGTACATTTATGTATTATGCTTTGTCAGTATTTATGTTTCCGTAAGCATCCAAATTTTTCCAAATATATTTCATGAAAAAAATCATAACCCATTTTTTTAAATTAATATCATAATGTCACAGCATTGTAAATTTATTAAATTATAGAATACTGATACTCTTTTAAAATGACACATAGGCTTCATTTTCTTATAAAAACAAACAAATTAATGAAAAGTTATAGATTTTTTAATAATATATAACGAGCGGAAACCTTTTTTTTAAAGCTAACAAAAACGTTATGTGTTGTTTTGCTATTTAAAATACATAAATAGCATCATTTATTTCAATAAATAAAGGGAAAAGCCTAGGAATAGAATTATTTTATTGGGACTTGAATTTTAGATTAAAACTAGCTTCATATAAATTAAGCAGTACATACAATTAGGAACGGTATTTAAATCATTTGGAAAAAAAAACGAACGGTAGAGGTTTGAGAAAACGTATTACCTGTAATGAACGAATTGAAGAAATGCGCGCAAAATAAACGGTTGCATAGAAAAATAATTGACACTGGAAAAAATTTTAAGCAGTTCCTATCAAGACGTAACTTCACTTTTCTAGTCAGTAGTAAAATACCCAATATAATTCTTGATCAATCATAGATCTATTACAAATAAAACCTTCCATTGAGTGATTAGTGTATTCATATTTCTCTTTGCCAAGATAACCATAACCACCAGATTGCTTTATTTATGTTTAGCTAAGTGACCACCATTTGGCTAATCATAAATAAAGTAAATACTATGGTGAATAGTAAGTGCTTGGTGGAATAATGGTTTCTTAGATGTAATTATGCTTTTCTGTAAATCTCTATGCATGTGATTGATTGCCCTTGTGAAAATAAATGTTTCTGTGTTTAACAGTGGATTACTATCTGTTTAATTAAGTTTTGGATTGTTTCTTTTAACTTTAAGAATTCACGATATTCGAGTAGAAATTATGGTATTATTTTCAATACCTGCCTTATGTATTTCGGGTTAATTGATTGATTGCGCTTATACGTCACATTCAGAAGTAACGCAAAGTTTATTGTTGATGGACCTTGCAATTTTGTTTCTCGGTCAAATGATGAGGACGATACGTAAGCTTGCACTTCACCATCCAAACTTCCACACTATACCAACCTGAGCTTCGCCAATTTTAACGAGTCTTAGCCCTTTTAAAGGACAGATCTTCAGTTGTACTCGAACCAAAGATTTGACAAAAGCAACGTTGAGTACGTGTTCACGTAAATAACTACTTGGCTATCTAAGCCATTTCATGCTGTGAGGGAAACTCACCTGCAGTGCGTTCTTCAGTATTAAGTTCATTTAAAATTAAAAGCAGTCATACACACACACTAAGGCCCTTGCAAAATTGATAAAGTTTTAACACAATGCATCTTTAATTATTCCTCTATAACATTGCCATAGATAAATCTCTCTCTCAGCATTAAAAATAAAATACATATATAATCAAAATGTGTAATGGAAGCTATATAAACATATTCACATAATTTACCAAAATTGCACAGAATATATCTGATATGACCTAGAGACCCCAACAGTCACGAAATTAAAAGGAATTTCAAAAATGGATCTTTGCCGGAGACTTAAAAAATAAACCCCAGACCTAATTTACAAGCAAATCTTTTCTTAGGTACGATAAGAAAAAAAAACCTCTTCAAATTCCGTTTCAAGATACATTCAGAAATTTTTGAATATTCAGAACAGACATTATTCCTAAACATTCAAAACCTAGATATATAATTTAAGAAGATTCAATTTTGCTTTAAGTTGTAAGGTTTATACACTGCTGGACAATTGCTAAGGACGGATCACAAATTGCTATGTAGCATAACATTAAGCGAGACATGAAGCCTAGTAGGATAAAATATAGTTGCCACACTGTTCAGACATTAGAATAAAGAATATTTATTGTTCTGGAAAGTACAAAAGCTGTGAAACATCTGAAAGAAAAAAAATGTCCATTTGATCTGCGTACGGAGAAATGGAACAATGCACCTAAAAGTCAGCAGGCACCTTAAAGAAAGGTATCAGTACGGGATATGTCCACCTTGGAGTATGATGCAACATTCCACACGTCGTACCATACTTTGCACAACATTATCCAGCAGCTGTTGAGGCAATTTATCCCATTCCTCTGTGAGTGCACGGATGAGGGTGTTCTTGTTTGTCGGAGGATGGTTTCGACCAGCAACTTGCCTCCCCAAAGCATCCCACACATTTTCAATAGGGTTTAGATCTGGAGAACGCGCTGGCCATACGAGACGTTGAATACCCTCGCTGTCTAGACAATCCAGAACAGCGAGTGTTCGATGACATGTTGCGTTGTCGTCCATAAAAACAAATTTATCACCGACAGCACCACGGAAAAGACAAACATGAGGAAGTAGAACTTCATCAATGTATCGTTGGCCCGTCATAGTCCCATTCGCAACCACATGTAGGCGCGTGCGGCCATTAATCATGATGCCGGCCCACACCATGATACTGCATGTCGGATATCGGTCCTTTTCCTGGATATTTTCTGGACGATAAGCAGTACCACTCTCGCGCCAGATCAGTCGGCGTCTACAATCCGATGACAGACTGAACCTACTCCCATCTGAGAATATTACGCATACCCAGTCCTGTTCAGTCCGATTGTGATGCTCACGACACCATTGCAAACGGGCAGTACGGTGCTGTCTGGTCAATGGAACACACACGACAGGTCTGCGTGCGTATAGTCCTCCTCCCCTCAAACGTCTGGCAACAGTTTTTCGGGAGATCTGCTTTCCTGAGGCAGCAAGAAACTGATTTGCCACCTGCTGAGCTGTGGTGCGCCTGTTCCTTTTTGCTGATAGGACGATGTATCTGTCTTCTGCAGGCATCGTACTTCTAACACGACCTCCCCCGTGCCGTCTACTACACATTCCAGTAGTTTTAAATGACTTCCACAGCCGTGAAACAACGCTGTGAGCGATGTCGAACTCCCTGGCAACATCTGTTATTTTTCGCCCTTCTTTGATCTTTCCAATAATTCGGCCACGCATAAAATCATCTATGTGATGTCGGGAAGACATGCCAAAAATTTTAAGTTCGTCTATTAAATCTTTCCTGTAAAACTTTGACTAGAAACAACAACTGTCCACACGCGTCAAAACCTTTAAAACTCTTATCACGTGATGAACAGACGTGGAAAAAAATTTGCATACTCGTACTTCTTACTAATATCCCGCACTTAATCTAATTTTCCACATTTTGCTTCCTTTCATTTTGTGGTTGCTATGGATGATAGTGTTATCCGTCCTTACCAATTGTACAGCAGTGTATTTACTTATAATCGGTGTTTTTCTCCTTATATGGGAACAAATAATAAGAATATTACGTTTTCATTGTTCATATATTTATCTTCAAGGAAAGTTCTTCCGTAATGAATATTGGAATATCTAATTATTTCTTTATTTACTTTGTAAAAGATGGTTCTTTCTGCTTTCATGAAATTTAGAAGAAAGTTTAAATTTTACCTTGAACTGAACTTTTTAATACTATTTCACCCAAATAAAACGAAAATATGCAAGACTATAGCCATCTTTATTTCAAACAAACCTTGAATACACGAATTAGCTTTCCTCCCCCCCCCTTCAAATCTTTCGGAGGACGAATACTTTGCAAACCAAATTTTCTAGTTCCATATTTCTGATTGTACGTTTATTATTGAGAAAGATTTCATCCCAATCATTCTAATACAATGGGCGTTAAAGGCCTTTAATATTCCTTATAATGTCTTTAGCATTTATACTGATGACTCAGTAAAGTATCTGATCAAGTAGAAGGTGGTGTCTATATATTGACGCTGCATCCAACTTGCCTTACGATACCCCTTCGAAACGCCAAGCGACTTCTCAGGGACAAATTGCGACAGAAGAGAATTTCCACTCTTACAGACCTGGCTGTTGGCAAATCTTGTTTTTGTCTGCTCGATGGCCAAAGATGTGCTCAGCTTTCTGCCCTACGTAGGTGGAGGGTGTGGCATGTTTCAGAATCGTCACCGGACATGATTAACTGCAAGCTCATCTGTTTAATATTGGCCTGGCAGATTCACCGTTCTGCCTCTCTGTAAATCCGTGCCAATGACTGGGGAGCATCTATCCAATTGTCCCGCTCTACTTCATGTTCTCTCGCAAGACAACTGTGGAGTTCTCCTTCCTGCTAGAGCGACATTTGCTTTATATTGGACTGCAAGACGCCTTATGTCCGAGAGGACGTTGGCGGGCGTAATTAAAAAAATATTGCCACCTCAAAGAAAAAATTGACTCTTAAACAACGTAATCCGTACTTATACTTGGTTTTTTAGAAGTGAATTAATTGCAATTGATGAAAGACTTCAGGCTGTCCTAACCGAGGAAAGCTGACAACCAAATTCTTTCCGACAGCAATAGATCGCTCTAACATCATGACAAACGGTCCCTTTTGGGCGACAAAACTCTATTTTTCTTATTTTATTCAAGCTGAAACTTGTTTATATGTACCATGGTATCCATTTTCAAGGAATCCCATATCATTTTGACCTTACGGCAATGAAATGAGGACAAATTAGCAAAGAAGGTCTGTAATCTTCCACCTTTTCCTTTCTGGAATTATAATCTCCGAAAAATATGATAGAAGGGTGCGCGGGAGGTACCTAACACTCATCATTAGTATGTGGGTCTGGGTCTCGAGGATAACAGTCTTCCAGGTTGAGATCATTCGTCTTTACAGTGACCACGTTATGTACCTCACAAAGGACACGAAGATCTTCGCCACCTGTGACAGGCTGACCAAGCCTCTTCTGAGCATATATTGATTATTGTATGGACTTCTATGGGAAAGATACATATGCTCTGATTTTCTCCTTCTGCGTCATGCTGTAAGAGTCAATGGGCTTATTGGTCTTGTCTAGCTTCGTTGTTCTTCGGAGGTGCAACAATAGCATTATATAATTAAGAAATGTCTGTGGAATTATGCTGACTGGTGTTTGACAGAAGGTCAAATAAATGACAAAATAAATATTTGAACGCAAAGTTAGTTTTTTTTCCATAATATATTTTTAATGAAAAGAATGGTTGTATTTTTTCTGTTTTTCTTATTGTGGTAGTCACATTTTACTTCTTCTCAATTTATTGCAAAATATAATTTTCACAATTTGTTCTTTCCACATTGAGAATGTATATAGCTAAGTAAAAAGGCTGCAGTAAAACATACAGAATACCAAAGATTATCTTGTGAAAATCTTTTAAAGCAGTGGTCTCCAACCCCCGGTCCGTGGATCAAATGCTCCCAGTCCGCTCAAGAAACATTATTTCCCTTTTATTTACTGTAGTATATTTTTCTTGGGATTGGGCTACATTTATGAAAATTACTTTATGTTCCCCGTTGAATCACTTTATATTCATTTTTTGATGTTGCTATATTTTATTCTGAAGTCACGATTAAATACAATTAAATTAAAATTATTAAATTGAAACAGTCTAAAATACAAACAATCAACATCCTCCCCCTCAGCGGTCCGCGGTAAAATTAACAAACGTTGACCGATCCGCGGCGAGGAAAACGTTGGGGAACACTACCTTAGAGTACCAACGCTCTCATTTTATCGTGACAAAACTATGAAGTATGTTGATCACATTTATGAATACGAGATACTTTAGTCCAGGGGTACTTAACCTTTTTTCTACCGGGCCGCAACATGAGGATAAATGGAGAAGGGGAGGGGAAGAGAAATGCTTCAAGACCAAGAAAGTATTGGAAATTTAAAATGTGGGAAATTGATCAAAATATTATATAACTTCTGTTTTGCTTTTTTTAATTATTATTTTTTATATTTTTAATTTTTGACACTAACACTAAATTAGACGCATTTAGAAAGAAACTCCTTCACAATTTCTGCATCAGTAAACGGTTTCATATGATTACCAATTGTTATACATTTAAAAAAAAAGTCGGATCCAAATTTTTATGATCTCCTTGTGTTGTTTTTCCAATCCCGTTCCATGATCTCAATGAAAGGAAGCACACCGATTCGAACCCGATCTTTTTGAGTTTCGTGATTTGTGGTTGGCAGCAACTACCATGCAAATCGAGCGAGTATTTAAACTCGGCTCATGTTAGTTTTTCGAAAAAGGAAGGAGAAACAGAAATATAAGAAGTGTGAGAGTGGTTTAACTCTTAGAGGGAGAGAACAACTGGTTGGCAATGCAACTGCAGGTTGCATCACCATTTTAGATTAGAAATTAATTTTACAATATTAGAAGACGGTTCGAATCGGATGTCTCTGGTAATGTTGATTTTTGAACTTATTTTTTTATCGCTCCAGTAACGAGCAAAGTGACTTTATGACTGATTATTAAAGGCCAATTTTAAGAAACTGTTTTTCGTCTTCATGCCTCCTCGACACATAAATTTCACTGCTAGCTTTGCAAAATTTAAATTAGTTTACCAATAAGTGTAACACCAATAATGTAACAAACTTCATAGAATGTCTTTATTACCGCTGTGATATTACCCCTGACAAAACACTTTGTTGCAGTTGAAAATATTATTTTAAAAAAACCTATTTATCATCTCTTAAAAGAGATCTTCGAGGAAAAATGTCATTGAATGATTCCTGTTCATTGGCATATTTTAAATACAGCATTTTTGTGACGAATTAAACAATTACCCATCCATGTTAGTTTTTCAATATAAAACAGTCAACTTCTCAATAGTCTTGTAACGATATAATTTCTTATATATAACGATGTAATATTTTTGCTTGTAAGATATAAAAGATAACTGTCGCTACTCCTCTGTTCTCTGTTATCACTAACCGTAACCATTCCAAATAGAAAAAAAATATCAATTCGTACCCGTATAACACCGACAGCAAAAAGCAAAATTGATATATTTAATTTCTTGACAAAATATTTCCCACGAAATTGTAATACAATATTCTTAAATAAGTAAATCTTTTTCAGAGAAATGGGCCATGACCGGGCCATTTAAAAAGGCTCGGTGGGCCACATGCGGCCTGCGCGCCGCAGGTAGAGTATTGCTGCTTTAGACTGCAAATCAAATTTGCTGAAGAAATTCAAAAGCTATCTGTGGATAAAATAAGATTCTGAACAAATATTACATACAGGCGATATTTAAATAATAATCCCTCAATAATAAATGCACAATTACTCTCTGTGACGGAAATTCATTAGCATAGGAAAAATTCTGAAACCTATGTGTTTATTTCTTATATTTTCTCTAATAGTTAACCATACATAAGTTTACTTTACTGCAACTGATATTTTTATAATATTGATCTTTACACATGCATATAGATGAATGAGTCGAAAGACAAATAAAATTTTGATTCTCAGCCAACGTCTTGGCGTCAATGAAAATAGAAATCCGAACTTATTTCGCAGTGTTTTGGCAGACGCGAGAAAAAGTAGACACCCGAAGCTCGCCATTCTGCATACAAAGAAGCATGGGGCGTCGTACATTGTATCGGAATCACTTTTCATTAAGTAGTCGCAACATTCCTGTCACGTGCGACCATCCCAGCTTCGATGTCGCACTTTCCCTTGGTGGAAACTTTCATTTCTTCTGGCGCCTCTGCATTTGCAGCCCATCATGTCTACTTTCTGTAGACTAAAAGAGATACATTGTTTTGATGTGTCTGTCTCGGACTCACTTGTTGGTAGTATTCATAGAAGCAAACCATTGTTCTTTTTTTAAGAGTGACAGAGAGGGCTGCGAAGATTTCAAATAGACCTTTGGAGATTTATAACTTCATTTGGAGGATAACGATTTTTTTTTCTGCTTAAGCGATAGGGTTATTTTTTTTTTTGGAAACTCTCTTACAGACAATAATTATGTCAGTTCATTTCCTAATTCTAATTTTTTTGTATTTTAGAAGACTTTTATTTCATCTAAAGTTAAGGATTTATAACGATGAAGCATTCCTTTTTTTACGAACGTTCGACATATTCGGGGATATGGAAAATAAAAAATAATATCAGTAAAATTCGAATTTGTTTAACAAAGCTCAATTATCAAGCGTTAGTTCCAAACTTTTTGTGAATAAATATATATATATATATATATATATATATATATATATATAATCCCATATAAAAGAATTTTTTCAATATATAATCATATACATATACATACACATATAAATAAATTTATACATATACACAAATACATAAACAAAAATATAAAAATAGACATATAGTTATATACCTAAGATAACTAAAAGTAGGAAGGAGGCACATAGTATAAAGAAAAATTCCTGGCATTAGAAACCAGGATTGCAGGTTTAAACAAGTTTTGCTGCGCCAAACTTCACCTGTAATTTGTCATACTATGTACCAAGAGGAAAGGAAAGAGTTATAATATATATATATATATATATATATAATATATATACATACACACATATACATATACATATAATATATATATAATATATATAATATATATAACATATATATATATATATATATATATATATATATATATATATATATATATATATATATATATATATATATATATATATATACATATAATGTTTTCACATATGAAAAAAATTTATCAATAGAATGAATTTCATTCTGAAAATTGATATTTAGTTAATAAATCTTCATTGTTAATATTTTGATACAAATAATTATAAGTGACAAGGTACGATTATCCTTTTGAAGCATAGTCAATGTTCCTCTGGTTGAAAAAATAAAAGGGTCTGTATGTAAGCATTGTAGTTCAAATAAAATCCAAATTTTTAGACTAACACTTTTTTTTTATAATATAAAATAGAAATTATGTATCCTTTTTTTTAAAAAAAGAACCTACATTGAGAAATTAAAGCGATTAAGGTAAGAGGATAAGGTTAAGGGTAAAAGCAATAACACGGAAGATAAATATTTTCTTACTTCATTTGCTTCTGCAGACATGAAGTTCATATCAAATAAAAATATACGTTCAAATTGAAAAAAAAATGGAAGTTAAAGTAAATCGACCGTTATTTATACTCAACTATTCCTAAATCAAACATTTTTTTTAAAGAATGTGCAAAAAAATATCAGATGTGAAAGGAATTGCTATAATTTAATAAAAAAATATCAACGATAAAGACGACAATTTATAAGAGGCACCAGATATAGAGTAAATAAAAAGAAGAAAATATCATGCGGTGCGTTTGTAAGAAAACAATACAGCATAATGCATTTATATGCTTTATGAAACAGCTGTATAAGAGAAAACTAATAAATCCATTGTATGAAATCAAATTATAAGTTTAAAAGATGATTAAGAAGATATCCAGGTCGTTTGAAAGAGTCTGTTCAAGTCACTTTACATCATCCATATTACGTTACTTAGCCGAGATAATGAAGTTACGGGGATCAATCAATATGTAGACTATAGGAATATATAAAGATCACGAGGTTATAGGGATATATACATATGGCAAATGAGGTTATCGGGATTTGATAATGAGAATTTATAGAGATAAAGAGATTATAGGATTAATTCATAAATTTTCAGCATTTAAATATCAATGAAGTATTTCTATTAATTTTTTTTAAAAAAATTTATAGACAGCGTGTGAAAAATTTGTAGCCAAACTTGTGAGAGATCTTACATTTTGGTTCAGTTTTGCCGTATATCCTTGGACAGATATGTGGTTTAAAACATATTTCTAAATGGAAGTTATATTTAATGTAATCACATACATCCCGTTACATTATCAATTACTGGCTGCATAATTATCACCGCTTTTTAATACATTAAAAAATTTATATTAATCAGTAAGTGAATACAGAAGCTATAGACCTTATATTTTTTCTAGGTGCACAAAGACGTAACTTTAGAAAATAAATATTTAAAAAAAATCTTTTTGTTACGTGTTATAAAATTTGAGGCATTTAAATGTTTAACAGAACATACCCTGTTCTCATCTAGAGCAAATCGATAAGAAAATTACGACTCTAATCTTTTATACTACCCCTTCCAAGTTTTCTTTCCAAGATGGGAGCTTCATTTAACACAGCTTAGGCGAAAAGAAAAATGTGATTGTTTACGTAAATTTTAAGCAAAAGTTAATAATAATTTTTAAATAAGAAAGATCGATTAATTTTTGTACATTGTCCCCAATTAATATTTATGTTGTTTACTAAAAGTTCTCCGCCCTAGTTATGAATACATACTTTAATAATTTCAAAATATCTCGAACCTTCTAACTAATTTTAGACGGAATGCTTCCCGTTACAGCGGCAATGAAGTCCGAAACCCAATGAAGCTTCTACCAACGGTGTCGCAGGAAAGGATTTGAAACCGAGAACGTGGAATCCTGCACCCCTTTCTCACCCCTTGCTCTTCACCGCGGAGGCTTCAATTAAACCTTCCTAATTATCTAAAAGCACCGCCTGTTCATTACGGTACCACTCCACCGTAATAATTACGCCCAGATTACGGTTTTAAATTATGTTTCTCCCGCGCTTGGAAAAGATGCTTTCAATTTCTTCACTCTAACACAAAACGAAGGAGGGGATTAGAATCTGTTTTCTCTCTCTTTTATCTTGTACTCTGTATCCTACTTCTCCCACCCCCTCACCGGTTCAGGGGGTCGGAAGATTTTTTGGCGGCAGCCATGTGAGGAGATAAATAAGTGGCAACTAATTATTTTCAAATTGGCTTTTTGAAAAGGGAAACGCGTCACGCAAGTCGGCAGTGCATAGCGATGGTAATTAAACAGGATTTAAAAGATCACAAGAGAAACTGAAGGTGTCAAAGATTAAGTAGGGGAAAAAAGAGAGATTTTAATTTGTTTTTTTACTTGTTCTGCGCTTTTTCGAGCATTTTTATGCCACGGATGGTAAATGAAGCGAAGAGAATGCCCCACGTAAGAGTTGGCGTTTATGATCCCGAGATGAGAAGTGTCACAGGTAATCTTTCCAGTTTAGATTATGAGTGTGAATTACATGCTTGGATGAAATGGCAATTTTCACACCAACCTTCTTTCTTTTAATTAACGTCGTGATTAGGAGTCATTAACGGAAGGAGAGGGAGCAATGTCGAAAGTAAATTTCGTTCCAACTTTAAAACGATAGAGGAGCAGATATTTTATTGGATGGATGTTTTCATGCTTTTTAAATTTTTTCTCTGGATAATTGAAACATCATGATGTTTTCCTCTTAACGTATTCGACGACTTTGGATTGCGTTGTACCAACATAGATACTAAATTTGCGAACTGTCAGTTTTTTCTTCTCATTGCAAAATCATTTACGTTACAAGTAGATGAATGAATTGTGGTTTATAATTACTGAATTGAGAGTTAAAGCTTTATAAGTTTCAGGTGACTTGGTACCCTTTGAGCAAATTTCTTTATTTACGTATTTAAAAGTTATCATTTTGCATTTTATACCGTGTTTCTATTCAAGAAAATGATACCAGATGAAAATTTTCATATATTATTCACACAATTTTAAAACTTTAAATTTTTTGAAGAAAATTGGGAAAATTTTAAAATCCTACTCCTTTTGTAAAAACTAATTTTTTCACCTGAAATTTTTTATAATATTCTTATGGATATTCTAAACAACTTTAGGGATCGATTTTAGAATAACTTTATTCGTTTTCGAGAAAAAAAAATAAAATGTTGATATACAGGCTAAAAATCAATGAAAAAGCCAACATGTCTTACATTTTATTTTTTTTTAAAAAAAAGTATTCAGTTTATAGCAAAGCGGATCCCTAATTTTATTGCATGCTTTATTTGTAACACGCAAGAAAAAATGGAAGTGATTGGTAAATAATTGTCGAAGGAGTAGCATTTTGAATGCACTAAGGTTTCGAAAAACACAAACTGAGAAAAAACACTTTAAAGTTTATAATTCTGAAAAAATAATTATTATAAGCTTAATTAAACTTATAATACCACTTTAAGATATTAGTTATACATTTTTCTTAAAAATATTTGAATTTTCATATTTTTTCAACCCACACATTTTTATAAATGATCAACTTTTAGAGAGTACCAATTGCACAAGGAAATTAAAAAAAAAACGTTTAAAAAATTTTTTTTCGGTCACGACAGAAATTTCAACTGTTTTTCTTCTTATAATATTAAAGTATTACATTTGTAAGAAATCTATAACAGAAATAAGAACTGAAATTATAAAATTATTAATATAAAATGCCTTAATTTAAAAATTTTGCATGCACACATTTCACACACACACAAAAAAATGATTGTATGTATTGCTTCGGAAATATTCTGCTTTATATATTGCACATTCTTTTTTTAATATTATTATTTCTCTTTATAAATTAGATTTTTTTTTATCAAAACGCTTTTTTTAGCTTTTTTTCAATCGAAAGATAATAATGCAAAGAATAAGATTAAAGGAAAATAAAAAAAAAACGATAGGTCTGTGATTTTTGGGGTACCAAGTCCTCTTAACTCAGAATTAGCATGTAGGATAACGAAAGAGGATATATATTAAAAACACTATTTAATCGTTATAATTAAATAAATAAACATGATGATTATATTTATCTACTTAACGATAAATATAACGATAAATATGTCATGCTAGCGCACCGATCTCTCACTCATACTATTTAACAGTAGCTCAAAATTTTGTTGTGTCAGGAATACCAGGGCTTAACATTTTCTGTGCGTGCTATAAACCAGCCTCACATTTTTTTCAAATATTGTTTAGTAAAACAATATATTCTGTCAGGAAGCAGCACTATAAAGTCACTTTTTAAGATGACATGCAACATGGTCCATCTCATTTTACTTGATATTATTTCATACAAATCTGGTTCATTTTCTGATTTAATTTTTTCCAAATTCCAAAGCTAAGGTGAGAATTGCTCTGTTTATGAGACATACATTAAATGCAGTAGTAATGTCCAAGTTTTCTTGCAATTTTATCAAAAAGGAAAAACTATAAATAACGGCACTTACTTATACTTCCTTCCTCTTCAACGATCTATCAAAGACTGACAGCTTCTACAGACAGGAAAAAACTCACGCAATAATACTTTAAGTGCCTTTCCAGATTTATTTATTTACAACATGAGAAAAATTAGTTGAACTTGTTTCGAATTGTTTTTCGTGTAACTTAAATGTTTCATAACTTTGTATGTTCAGTGAATATAAATTTCTCGTTTTTTAAGCTTAGAAAAGAGAAAAGACTTTTTTCTCAGAAAACGACGGGGAGTTCGAATTTATTTCTTGTTTAACTCCAACTACGTGAAAGCGGAATTTTGAAAACATTAGAAAGTTGATAAAATTCAATACTTTTCCCACTGAGTATGAGTTGCATTTAAATTTTATCAAAAGTTATATTAAGAAAAAAGAAAATTTGTGCTCTTGATTTAAGTAAAAAATACAGCAGGAATAGTTATAAGAATACATAAAAAAATCCTGAAATTTTCACATTTATATTAAAAAATAAAAGACTGGCAGAAATTTAAAGGAACAAAGTAAATATATGTAAATATATATATATATATATATATATATATATATATATATATAACTTAATTTAACTCGACTTAATAAAACTATATTATGGAAAAGAACATAACAACATCGATGTTAACAGATTAGCAAATTTGCTTTGAAGATATATGGTGCATCTTAAGGACATGTAAACTGAGATAGGCCCAGCAGGCCTTGTCCCGCATGGGCTGTTGCGCCACTGAGTTCAGCTTAGTTCTGTACAGTATTACATTATCTATAGTGATGTATTTTTTGTAATCTTTCACAACATGTTAAGTGCTGTGACTGCCAAAAATACTTCTCTTATGAGTATAAAAATTATCATTCCTGCAGTAATATATTTTTATTATAATAGGAATGAAACCAGTATTTTTTTTAAAATTCCAGCTATAAGACAATCTTTAGAAAGGGTTTTTTATCAAATGAAAAATTGTGTCCAAATTGATTTTTTTCGAAAAAAAAATAGTAATAATCAACAAGGTCTTATATTGAATTATATCCCATTCAGCTATAAGCTAAAGCTGAAGCAACCACGAAAAGCGTTACACAATTCGCACAAGCAATCATGTATTAGCAAAACTAGTGGCCTCTAATAGACTTTAGTGCAGGGATGGTAAACCAGTGGCACGCGTGCCATTGATGGCACGAGGCACAGTATTTTTGGCACGTCATTGATCAAAAGGGTTAGCATTTTATTTCATTGTTTACTATGAAGTATTACGAACAAACGCGAGTGATTGGTCACGGGCAGCGTCGGCGGGGGGGCACACTCGTTTGTCAATGTTTTGCATTAGTTATGTCGTAGATTACAATTGCTTATGACGTAAAGTTTGTCTACGCATAGTTAATTTCGTTGACACAACTGTACTTTAAAGTTTATATGTGTCATACTTACGATTTTCAACTGTTATTTAGCATAGATAGTTCAGCATAAGAACAACAAGTGCAAGATGGTAAGTGTAACAGAGAATTTCAAAATTGGTGAATGTAGAAATATGGCATTTTTATTAAAGGCGACAAAGGGGTGTGTTTTAAGTTCTGGAACAGTGGTATGCAGAGCATCATCGGTAAAACGGTATTTTGAAACAAATCACAAACCTTTTTGTCAGAAAAAGGGAACCACAGCAAAAATAAGTAATTGTTTGAAAACCGTTTGGCAGATGACTCCAATTCAGTATGTATTCTACTAAAAGTAACATCTTACAAGTTATATATCGTTCTATCTTATCTTATAAGTTATTTGTCGTCCTATCTGCAGCAACCAAAGTCACTTTTTTTAACTCATTTGCTTTAATTTTAATTGCACGTATAATTAAAACATTTATAACTATATAGTGAAAATGGTATTTTGTTCGTAGTAAATAGAATTTTGTGTAGTTAGTATTTAGTTTTATTTCCCAATAATCACAAGTCAAAATTATTTGACGGCAAGTCTATACCTCATTAAACACTTTTTTAGAAAAAAAATGACACGTTGATCCATAAAGGTTATCCTCCCCTGCTATAGTGTGTTTATCTTGATATCCTCTACATATCCGTATATGTTTTGTACTTTAATGATTTCATGCATTCCAGAAAAGGACTTCCAAGATTTCAATGCATATGTATTTTTTTAAATCAAAACACGCATGCAGCATTAATAGACGAAATACTTTAGAGATAAGATCATTTTTTTATAATCAACAATTTCTAAATTTGTATGAGTTTTTAATAAATATAAGTTAATTGTTTGTACGACTACAGAGAACTATACATAAATCTATATAACATTTTCTTTCACTTACGTGCAAAAATAAATGAAAATTTCTTTTTATTTAATGTAATTAAAATAATACATTCCTCTTTCAATTAAAAAATAACTAGCCAAGTTTTGCATAAGATTCAATTCATATAATAAAATAGTAATTTCTAAATATTCTCAATAGTCAACAAGAGATACAGAGTTAAACTAAGAATATAAGCCATTGGAAATTTACCTAAGCGTAAGATAAGTTAAGAAAATACTTTTTTAAAAAATAATTCTGCGAGCAATCGGTAATTCAATTTAGCCGAAATAATAAAAAAATAATTAAGTAAACAGATCGCTTATTTAGATTTAAAAAAAATGCTAGTAATAATTAAAAATTTTTTAAGTTAAATACAAATGTCTCGAGAATTAGAATTTTATTCAAAAATAATTAAATTACCACAAGCATTTGCAGTTAATCCATTTTGTTATTAATTTGTTCTTCATGAAAACGTGAAACGTTCTCGTGGTAATTACTCGAGCAATTATAATTGTGGCAGCACAATAAATCGAAACCGTGTCCCATTGTTTCTTTGCTTAATATTTATTCCATTACGCTTGGGCCATTTTTTTAAAAAAAAATCGAAGGCATTTAACGTAATTCGCTCAAAATAGCTTGTAATAGCAGAGGAAATGCGCGATCTGAGTTAATTTGAAGAATGCCGTACCAATTAGCCTTTTATTTTTTTTAAAAAAAAAACGAACTGGAAATAATTGATTATCTAAGCTTGAGTTAATGAAGTCATTAATTACAAAGCAGATCTTTTTGAGAGTTTAGATAGTTCGGCGTTACATTATCTCCTTTAAAATTTTTGGAAAAAAGCACTTGAATATAAAACAGTATTGTTTCTAATGCAAGTACACGGCTGCTTAAAAATGTGCTTCCAATATTAAATTAAAAGAATTCTTTTTTGAAAAAAATTTAATACGCGATATGCTAATTTGTTTATTATAATTCATTTGATCTTTTTGGATATAAACTTAATTATCAATAGTGTTGGGTGAGGAAGGTAATCTGTTTCAAAATTAATCCGTTTTAGACTAATTTAATTTCTTATACTCATGAACATTTCTTTTTGAATTCATTGAAAATGTACAGCGTTAGTTTTTGACATGTATCGTGGTGTACATAATTTTCTAAGTCCATGATTACTTACCGTAAAATCCGGCGTATAACACGTACTTTTAACTCAAAAACGGGGTCGAAATTTAAGGATGTGCCTTATACTCCGGATATAAAAATGAGACAATGAGAGCTTTGAAAAAAAGATGATCATAGAAAAAAATTAGACTTCTACATATATCGAAATACTTTCTTTGAAAGAAATGACGTTCCTTGAGAAAAAGGGTTGCAGTTCTAGAAGTACACTATTTTTTACTAAAGCTTGGAATAATACCTCGAATAAATAACTTCTAAATATAAGAGCATTGCGCATGTACATTTCAAGTTTCTTCATGAAAAAGGGGAGTGACTTATACGGCGAATATACCTAAAAACTAAAAATTGCGGCTTCAAAGTATGAGTTGCGTGTATGTGTGCATTCTAAAAATTATAATCTTATAATGAAGCTTGTAATTTAAATCATTTTACTATTTAGAGATTAAATGGAAATACCTTAAATATGATAGTTTTGTTTTTAATAAAACACGGTTAAATATTTAATTGGGTTTTGAAATCTCCAATTGTTTGGCTTCTATGAGAGTATTGACTCGTCAAATTATTGAATTCATATCCTGTCGGGTTCGGTCAGGTTCGAAGGCAATTGCTTTAGAGCTAGAGGACGTGTTAGTGGTTTAAGGATGAAATAAAACAAATATGCTTATCCAGCTAAACATTCCGTATAATCAAAAAAGGTTAGAAAACTATTCAAGCAAGTTAATTTTACTTGTAATACACGCATGTTTAAGGCAATAAGAATTTGCACTCATTAGGATATTCCTGGCATTTCACTAAAGTTGTGACAAGTTCTGGCGATTGAATGGGCGTCTAGTATCCAACTTTTTTTCAGCTGTATTCAGAGAAAAATGCCCAGACAAGACAAATCAGAGGATATGGATGTCCATACATCTGGTCCATTACATCCAATGGCTACTGTTTATTAATTGAATATCGGCATCTCGATTTTCTGCATTCGAAT
Source organism: Trichonephila clavipes (assembly GCA_019973935.1). Taxonomy (NCBI): domain Eukaryota; kingdom Metazoa; phylum Arthropoda; class Arachnida; order Araneae; family Nephilidae; genus Trichonephila; species Trichonephila clavipes. The sequence goes on along the minus strand of BMAU01020332.1, from coordinate 631,909 downwards.
ATTGTTCAGTCTCTGGCAACGAAGGGCAACGGAATTAAACGGTCAGTAAAACACAAACAGTTCAAGTACCTTCTTCCGTGAGGAATCTCTGCTCCATTGCGACTTGTAAAAATCTTGATTCTTGAATCTGGTAGATTTCTGTTAAATTGTGTTTCTTTGAAAAACTTTTGATTAAATCTCCAAAAAGACAAATCGACTTCTTTTAAAAACTATAATCATTGGAAAGTTGAAAAACGAATGATAACAAACAGAGAGAAATGCCTAGTACACTAAATGTTACACAGTGTTCATTTCCAAACCAATGGAAACGTTCATAGATAAGTTGTAACAGGTCAACCGAAAGTAACAAGAACTAGACGAGAGCGATTTTTTTTTCATAGCAAGGCAACCGGATGAAATGTGCCAGAAAGCTACCTTCGGAATTTATTGTAACCATGGGAACCATAATTTTTTGTTTAAACAGCTACTGAAAAATTACAAAGAATGTTTCGTATGTCCAAACATTCGACTGTTTGCTTGTTATTCAATTATATGCAAAAGAGAGTATGTTTACGATGAAGCGGAAACCATTTGAATTAGCAAGCCAATCTTCTATCAATAAGGTATATCCCGACGAATCATGATTCTGATTACAGAGTAATTTCCCCCTCAACACAAAGTACAACACGTTATCACTCTCTCATAACATCAAAGAGCGAATTCGGTGTAGGAATGATGTCGTTTTATAAAGTGGGTATAATATCCCGATCGGGTGACACGCGAATCTGCTCGTATTCAAAGGTAGTGTTAACAGAGCAAGTTACAGCGAATGAGTTAGTGTTTATTAACGTCGCAGTATAAAGAAACACGGGGCCTGTTAATGTTGGACCTCGTGATTGTTAACAATGGTCAAGTGACGAGGACGAGGCTAAAAACCCCTAACTGAACTTCCAAAACATGACAATGGGAAGAGTTGGGCTTCGACTTATTTAACGGGCAATAGCTTCTCTACACAGTGGATTTTAAGTGGCAATAGGGCTTGAATTCTTGACAAGCCAGCGAACAAGTTGCAGAGAACAGGTTCTAGAAGGATAATGCTTGTCTTTTTCGAGGAACGGCAAAGCAACATTACACCGTTTTCAACTCGTAGAAGAATATCTTTAAAGTGAAGATATCCATTGCATGCAACCACTAGCGAAATTCGTAGATTTTAATCTAGTTGAGTTTGGGACGTAATTAGACGAAAGATTTCACCTCGTCAGCTTTCACGGAAGTGTATTACTAAGCTCGAGACTATTTTTCTGCGTGAATGGCAGAATCTATAACTCCAATTGATCTCATTCGTCGGATAAAAATCACTTTGATGTTTGTTTAGAAACAAGAAATAGCCACATTCTCACATAAATCACTTAAACAATTTGTTTTCTTTTCTTCTAGAGACAGATTAATTATTTATATTTAATTATAGATGGATTTTAACCTGAGATGTAACTGAGTATTTTAAACTGAGATGCATTTCTCTATTATGATATAAATAGGTGATTAATCTTTTTTATTTCTATAGTTATGATACAACTTGAGCCTATATTTAAGGCTATTTGTTATCATTACTTATTTAACGTACTCACCAATTCGTGTTATTCATATTTAATATTTCTTAATCAAATACTGATGTGTGTTACTTACGCTTTTTTTTTCATGTTACAATACCTTATTTTGTAACGGGTGTATCCGCGAATGTTTCACTAATCCTCTTGAGTACAGTTATTCTTTTTAACAATGAGTTCAGTTGAAAACCTTTCTCGGTGAAGAAGACGAGATTTAGGCAAATGGGTACTTCTATTTAAACGTTAGCATCGGAGTAGGCGATGATGGTTGATGGTTGACGATTAAAAGTTGAGATTAAATTGTGAACAAGATTATGACAGGAGATCGTATTGTTAGGCAAGATATTTAAGGAGAATTCAAATTTAGGAGTCAAGAGTGCTCCAGTATTCAGTTAAGTACCTTTATTTATATGTTAGTTGAATCAAGCCAATGCGATTGCTCTTCCGAGTTTATTCCTGAGGGCATTCTCTACCTATAATTGTGTTGGTTGATTATGTAAAAGTATTAATAAAATTGTGTTAAAGTTACTGCGGCTGATCTTTGCTCGAATCCCCAAACACTAAAAACCCCGAGGTTGTTACAATTTCTAATTTTATTTTATACTTAATACTTTAAAATGCAACATTTCTCTTTTCTTTACTACAAACAAATCAATTTGCACAGGCGAGGATAAATCCAATTTATTTTTCAACATAAAAACGTAAAATCCTCTTTCCATTGACATCAATCAATGAATAATAAAAATAGTGTGTCAGTAGCAACTACACTAGGAATAATAAATGAATGACTTCACGAAAAAGGTAACAATTTTCTCTCTATTCAGTATCTCTCGGTTCCTATCCTTAAGCGAATGTTTCTCGCATTCAGGGTCAAATTAAATTACCCCAAAACAAATATTTGGCCTGTGTTAGCAGAAGGGGAAAAAGAGGGAAAAATATCTCTAACAAAACGGCCTCTTCAGATTCTTGCGTCTTCGGGAGAAGAAAGGCAATGCCCGCCAGTAATTCCAAGTCTAGGTCTCAGAAGGGAAAAGAGAATGCTGATAAGAAAGCGTGGCTATCTAACTTGTATCGATTGGAGAAAAAATTATTAAGGGAGAGAAAAATTCACCAAGGAACTGTCGACTTTTATCGAGGGTGAGAAGACGGGCTTTATGTATGGTTAATGTTTCCTCAGAGAGGTCAAGTCAGAAAAAATGTCTCTGTATCCTGATATGCTTTGAGGTAATGATCCTTTATGATATGGCACACTGGACTTGGGGAAAACTGTGATATTGGTCTAGTGTTCAATATCAAAAATAAAATAAAATAATTTTCACATGCATTTACTTACTTATTTTTATTTTGATTTGCACTTTTCGATAGGAAAATAACCCCTTAAAATAATTTAACCCCAATTAAAATTACGAAATATTCTTGTGTCTCCTTTAAGAACGTAAATGTAAGCATTTATATACCTAAACAAACTGTCAAATTGTTTTGCAACTATATTAATATATGTTCCATTCATTAAGAATAATATAATAATATATATATGTACTGTGTGTTCATAATTAAACCGAGAATTTGGGAGCAGTCAGTAGTAAAAGCTATGCAGCAGAATTGCAATAAAATTGCGTAATGGCAGAATGAAGTGATGGGGATTTTATCGATAGAAAAAAAGAGCAATGGATTTCAAATACCGCCCCTAGATGGCGTAAATTTATTGAGAACATACAAATAATCTACACAAGTTTACAAAACATTCTCGATATAAACATGCTCCACCATTGTCTTCTGCCATTTTGGAAGCGTCAAATCGCATGGTCGACTGTTGAAAGCAACATGAACTGAAGAATGTTACTCATATGTCGTTCTTTGCTTGGTTTAAGGTCGAATAGAGATAGGATGGGATCACGGCATATCATGGCCTTGAGTTATTACAGAGCCAGGAGGCCAAGCTGTAAGAAAATGCCATTTGATGATTCTGTCTCTTCCGAAATGGCAGCGGAACACTTGTTTCACACAAAGGGTGATGTTAGGTGGAACACCATCCTGCACAAACACTGTGATTGTACCAGATGGCCTTGCCTGACGCCCAACGCTATTGCTGCCAATATTTTGTGATCTACCTTCCCCCACTTGCGTTGCTGCATGATTTACTATGTGTGCTGCAACACTTTTGTCCTCTTCCTGGCTGAACCCTTAATGTTCCCGTTGCTTCACATGTGTTAATCATGTTTGTTCGTCCTTGACTACTAACACTTTTGTCCCCTTTCTGGCTAAACCCCCAATGTTCCCGTTGCTTCACATTTGTTAATCATGATTGTTCGTCTTTGACTACTAACACTTTTGTCCTCTTCCTGGCTGAGCCCCCAATGTTCCCGTTGCTTCACATTTGTTAATCATGTTTGTTCGTCCTTGACTACTAACACCTTTGTCCTCTTCCTGGCTGAGCCCCCGATGTTCCCGTTGCTTCACATTTGTTAATCATGTTTGTTCGTCCTTGACTACTGAGTAGATCTTTTCGTAACTGCTTCAAAGGCTGAAAATTTTGCAAAAATTCGGTAGAAGAGTCTCTGTTTTTGTAAAAAAAATCTCCAGTAATACACGTTTCTGAAGAGTCAACGCCATCTTTTTTAACTTGGAAACGAGTAGGATTGTGATTCACCTCTCGCATCTTTATATCCCGCGGGTTGCTTCGCGCACACAGGATTACATTGATAACAAAATTTGCATGTGCAAATAGTTTTCATTGCACAACGCTATCTACTCACTGTGGTGGTTTTTTTTAAACTCATTCTCCACCCACCCCTCCGGACAAAATTCACAATATTTCATTCTGCCATTATCCGATTTCCATGCAGTCTTGCTGCATAGCTTTTGCTATAGACTGCTCGTAAATTTCAAGTTTATTTACGAACACCCGATATATATATATATATATATATATATATATATATATATATATATACATATATATTCCTTTTTATTTAAAATTACATTGTTGTTTCTATAATGCAACTATCAACCTAATGTAAGCCGGAGGGTGTCAGAGTTAGGGAAAATGCTGGATCTTCGAGAATGGGATTTAAAAAGAATAAGTACGAGAGTGTTTCCTCAAAACATTTTGTACTGTGTGTATGAATTGTTTGCTTGAGGATACAACACAAAATAAATTGCCCGAATGCCTATAAACAGAGGAAAAGTACGCATTTTGTGAAGGCATGAGTCATTTGTTACACGAAAATTAAAATTAATAAGTAATATAGTATATAGTAATTCATAATTAATAGTTAACAGTTTATAGTAATTTATCTAATAAGACACACCTCTGAAAAATTCGTTATGAAAGTATAAAGCTGTCTATAACGAAAATTAAATAGCAGAATTTGCAAAAATTGAAAAAGAAAGTCTTAAAGTACTGTTGTGGGGTTTTTTCGGCCTACAATGATGTACGTTATTTATCTGGACTGACCGGGTTATTGAGTGCGAAGTTTTTGGGACTCAACTGTAATAAAAATCCCAGTATTAAGAAAATAATTAAAAGTTATAAAATTAGTTTATCACATTTTATTTTGTGTAAGTGTGATTTTTTTCTATACGGATCAAATACTTCATTAGGTAAGAAACCTGTTCTTTTCAAACACCAATAATTATAAGTGAGTAAGGACAAAATAATGCATTTAAATTTACTTTCTGGAATTTAGTTTCCATTACGTCATATGTGAGCGAAATATACGAACTTTTTTCGGACGTGATGAATAAAAAATACATAAAATAAATTCAGAGTAAAATAAAAAAACTATTAATATATTTAGGGACGAAACAAAAATAAAGTTACAAATTAAAGAAAACAAATTACTTGGATTCTCTAGAAAAACAATACGTAGCCCCTTTTCAGATCTGACAGCAAATTATTCTTATATATAACATTGTAAGAATCTCAAAGTGTGAAATCTATAAATATATCAGATTTTAAAAGAGCCAATATAGATCATCCACTAAACAAATTACAGAAGTAAAACAACAAGAAAAAAACAGGATGCTTTTTATTCCAGTGTTTTTACTTATCCATCGAGTTCTCCTGTACGAATCCAAACCTTTCAGCTTTTCACTATGCACCATTAAACACTTGACCGATTCAGCGAGAGACTTGGAGTGTATACACTAATTCCGCTTCCCCTTCCAATAAATCTCCCTTTTCCAACAGACACGTTCGCTTAAGAAATATGTTTGGGCCCCTCGGAAGACAGCAATGAAAACGAAATCAGAACTCCGAACAAAAGAAGGTGATTACGGCAATTATTTGTCTTCGTCAACTTCCTTGGCGACAAATACAGTTTCGTTGTTCTGGTGACGCCAAATCCATTTAGCTAATGCCCTCCTTTGGCTGTCGTCCAGCGACCTTTTCCAACACCCTTTCACTAAGGGGGTAGGCCAGTCCCCTTGGAGGTGACAGGGACATCAACAGCATTCGAAGTGGAGGTGACTCCTTGAGTGATCGGCTTGAAGACGAGGTCCACCATTGAAACGAATTCTAGAAACTGACCTTAATTATTTTCTGGCGCCAAGCCAATGCAACCCCCTCTGGAAACACTAGTTTCGGAACTTGTGTTAAAATGAGTAGAAACATTTAAATCGTGATGGCATAAAAGAGAATTCAATGAGGCTATATTGACTGTGTTGTAGGTTTTGGCACATACAAATAAAAATACTTTTGAAATGAGACTTGTGTAAAGATCACGATCTTGAAGAATGATACATGTTGCGTAAGCCATACAAAATATATTCGAATTCGGATTACTGTGTGTGTGTGTATTGTTTATATCTAAATCCGCAGACTGCCTTCCTTAGGGTGTGCATCAACGCTGTTTTCGTAAATTCATATATTAGTTTAATTGACTAAATCATTTCAATATTGTCTTATTCATAACTGCACAATTTTTTAAAGGGCAATAGTCTATAGGCCCTATATTGAAATTCTGTTTGCGAGTGTTTACCTCCAGAATATTGTAATATATTTCTGTTGTACATTCCCTTTTAAGAGTATATATACTTAAAATTATCTGTCCTTAAAACTGAATATTTTTTGAATATCTCTGACAGTATAAAATGATGCAAGAAAACTTATTTTAATAGAGGTTACTTTCACTTACTGCAAAAACAAAAACCAGTTTTTAAAGAGGAAGATTATATATTTCTCGTTAATGAGTTCCATAAAATTCGTCTTGAAGCACGTGTATCCCTTGAAATGTGTAACAACTTTATGATTAAGAAATATTGAATATTCCATCCTCTTTGTTACTAATTACTAATGTTTACTATTTTTTATTGCAGTTATCAGTGATAGATCTAGTATAGTTTTTAACTATCTTGGTTCTTACCTTGACTTCCTCTTCTAATTTGCAGCTTTTGTCCCAAAAATGATTTTTAATTTACCCAAAATAAGGAAATTTCATGAAATAGTCTAAATTATGGAAGGTGGGGAGTTTCAAGCATTCTGCAAATGCAATTTGACTTATTGTGATCTAACACTATGCTCATCAATATGAAGCCATGAGACAATTTAAAGCTGATATTCTGAAATGTGCCTTCCTGAGTTTTGTTAATGTTTCCCAATGCAGTTAAGCTATGGCCGTAACTCCAAAGCTTTAGGAACTTGACAAAACGCAGTCCTTTGAAATCGATGGACGAAAATATTACTTGCTCACATTTTGTACACTTCTGGTAGTACGTTCGTTTGTGCTCCCATCGAAAACAGAACTATTTTGACTTAGACGGAAAGTGGTGGCAGTAATTTTTGTCAACGGGAATAACTGCAGAGAGAATATCGTCCAATGTGATTTTCTTGAAAGATTCCTTGAAAGCCCATTACTACTCTCGGTATTGTAATAAATAGTTCCCGTTATATATTTGGTTAGGGAAAAATAATTCCATTATTTTTTTCAGTAGATGACTGTAGTGTCGATATCTCGTGAAGAATCGATCAAACAATTTCAAATTTATGCTCGTTGTCAAGATGACGTTTCACACTAAAAAATTATTTTTTTTGTTTGGTCAATTCAATTGTGAGTTACAGGGTGTTAAAAAGGGAAGTCAATAAAGAGAAAATCCGGTTCTTTTTACAGTTTTTTTTTGACAAAGGTGAAAATGCAAGCCAGATGGCTGAAATTGTGAATGGGGTTTATGATGCCGATACTGTAACAGCTAATTATGTGCAATTTTGGTTTCGTCGATTCCATTCAGGTATTCTTGATGTTAAAGATGCACCTGGCATAGACAGGCCCGTCGTCGAAAATGTTGATAAAATCACAGAAATAATCAAAGTTGACCGGCATGTTAGAGTCGTAGCATCGTCTAGGAGCTAAAGATCAACCATAAAACGGTTTAAAGCCTTTTGTGCAAAGTTGAATTCAAAAAGAAACCTGATGTTTGGGTACAACACCAATTAACACCAAAAAACATGATGGTTCGATTTTCCATCTGCGAAGCCTTGGCCAAACGGAATAAAATCGACCCATTTCGTCAACAAATAGTGACTGGGGATGAGAAATGGATCACATACTACAATATTGTGTGAAAACAATCGTGGTCAAAGTGCGGTGAAGCAGCTCAAACGGTGATTAAACCAGGACTAACGGCCAGAATGGTTTTACTGTGTATTTGGTGGGACTGGAAAGTTATTATTTATTAGGAGTTGCCCAATCACTAAATTCAGATCTCAACTGTCAATAAATGGACCGTTTGAAGCTAGCGATTGGCCAGAAATGGAAGGGAAATGGTCAACAGAAGAGGTGTTGTGTTCCATTAGGACAACGCTAGAACACACACTTCTGTAATGACTCGCCAGAGCCTCTGGAAGCTTGGTTGGGAAGTTTTAATGCATCCACCATACATCCTGGACTTGGTACCAAGTGATTACTACCTTTTTCTCACATTGCAAAACTTCCTGAGTGATAAGAAATTGGGATCAAGAGAAGATTGTGAAAATCGATTACTAGAGTTTTTCGCCAATAAGGGTCAAGACTTTTTTGATAGAGGCATTATGAAGACACCTATAAAATGGCAACAAATTATACGACAAAACGGTGCATATTTGACACAAATTGGACAATCGGAAGCATGTTAAATAAAGTCTTGATTTTTATGGAAAAATAATGGATTTCTTTTCCTCCAATCTAATATATTCCTAATCCAATGATTGATTTCATGGTGCTCATACCAATCGCTAATCTTGACAATCCGCCATTAGATGTAATTCAAAAACGAAGTGAATGGCCGTGACTTACACTCAAATAATGTTGTTTGCTCATTTCCTGTTGGCTACAAACTGTGGCGTAGTTAGGTATCCAAAGGCCCTGGAGCAAAATCAAAATGAGGGCCCTATCTTGGTTGGATTTTATCAAGTAAAAAGGTAGAAATATATGAATATATTAAACATACAAAGCTATGTACTTTAACATAAGATTCTTTTCGTGTTCAGAACACAGAAAATCAAAGCTTCCTACTACCTACGTATATGTGTATGAGTTTTCTTGTGTGAGCTTTAATGATCACCCATGTTAGATTTGACACAACGATCGATCTCCACCAGAACAGCTGTGAAGAGATTAGAACATGCGGGACAGGAAGGCGAGAAGTAACGCAATAAATAATAACAAATTAAACAGTGACGAAAAATATTACATATTATAGCGTACGTAATAGAAAATTAAACGATGTACATAAAATATAAAAGGTTTATTATATGAAGATCGGACTTCCCTAATAACAACGGAAATAATTTTAGGGGATTTACTTACAAGTTCTAAGTTATTTTCAACTGAGTTGCCATTATTATAGCTGTGTTGCAACCTTCTATATTCATATTTGAAATGCGCGAGAAATTGTTGTAACTTGCTTGGTGGTCAGAATCCGAGGGCCCCTAAACTTGAGGGACACGAGGTCTCGCACCACCTATCTCACAGGTAGCTACGCTACTGGCCACAAAATGTCATGCAACAGAAATGAAAAGCATTTGTACGCTATACAGCGAATTACATTTATGGACCGACTCCATATTTCTTATTGATGTGGTTGGCTTGAAGTACAATTTTCTGCCTTGTTATTAATTAATTATTGTGTGTGTTCGAGAGAGAGAGAGTGAGAGTGTGTGTGAGTGATATTGATATGTTAAAATGAATGTCAAACTCAAACGTATCTTTTTATGGAGCTACTATCTATGGAACTCATGAATTTCTGTTCATGTTTCTTAAAATTATTTTAATTGAATCTAAATATTTCACAGCACAATACTGTGATACCCCGTGGGTTGGGGTATCGTCTCTTCATCATCCACGTGACCTATGTTTGAGGGAATGAAACATTGACCACTAATACCTTCCATAATTAAAATTAGTTTATTATGATTTCAATTTATATTTAGCAAAACAACTCTAGTCTAGGAGGCTTATGATCAGTTGTTATGAGACCCAAGCTGTAATTCTAACCAATAGCGCAATAAACCACCGAATGTGTATCTATGGATGATTTCCTAACTTACTAGAATCCGCTTTAGTCTTAAAGCTTAATTTAAATTATCTTACCGCTATTCCGCGGCGAACAGCTACAGTCCTTATATCGTCAATATATCCTTCGATCCAACTTGATCTGGTTAAATAATAATCTTCTGGTCTCGGACCCACTTAGAACTCAACTTCACTGGTACTATTAGATAGACTCATAGACTCTCTGAACTCTCTTAGACTCTTCTCTTAGAACTTCCCCTAGAGACTTACGTGAATACTAACGTTCCAATATATACAATTTCTAATCTGCATAACCACGTTCTCTTCCTGGGTTGGTTGGAAGGAATTGCCTTTCTGGCCCCAAAGATATCCCAAGAGGATTATTAATAGAAGTGCCTATAAATCCCCGTCACTACCCCTCCAAGAAGTAAACGTGATTTATTCGAGGATCTTAATGACCTGAAAGAAATTACGTTAAAATTTTACACTTAAATTTTCGCCAAAATCTTTTCTCGCAACTAGCAACCATGACTCTACTGAAATAAATACAACGAAATTATCATTCTCTAACTTTTTAATCACTCCACTCTTGATCATTTGCCTTTACCTAATTTATAAAGCTATACCCCATTTGGGCAACGGACCTAGGGGGAAAACCCCTTTTACTACTACGGTGAAAAAAAACCTGGCCATACACAACCCGATACTTAAATTTTTATACTACATTTTCATCTATATAACCACGTACTCTACTTGGGTTGGTTGAAAAGAAATACTATTCTGGACCCAAAGATATCCCAAGAGGATTATTAATAGAAGTAAGGATAAAGCCCCGCCACAAAACTACATGATTAAATTTACTAAATGATGTGACTAATTTTAGCGGCCTCATTAAAAATTAATGGAATATTATAGTTAATAATTTATAATATAATAAAATAAATGAATAATGACCTTCGTATTAGATTGTTTATTTTTTTCCTTTATCACGAACATTTAATATGTACCGATAATCATTATAAACATTATAGAAAATTTATCGTTTATGAGACTATTTTCGGAAATAAACGATTGTTTTTTATTTTTAAAAATTTTGAAGTTATGTGGTTCAATTTTCATTACCTTTTGAGCAACTTACAATATGTGCAAAATAGATAAACTTCTTTTTAAAAATCCAAGAAGAGAAAATTCAACAAAAATCTATAATAATTTTAATTTAAAATTTATTGATGACTATTAAATGTGGATACGCTAAATAATCCATATGTCACTTAGAGACAGTGTTTTTAAGTATTTCATATGAATATAGAGCCTAAATAGCATTAGGTGTGTCTTAGAATCTATTAAGAAAATTATTAATTAGTTCTTTAAATTGTGGTTATTTTGGTCTTTTAATTAGGTACAAAACAGCTAATTTTCATTTAGCTAATTTCACCTTGGAAGACTTTTTCGGAGAGGGTGGGTGTAGGATTTTATAAAGCTTTCCAATTCTCATAATAACGGAAAATTTACTCCCCAGTGGCAATCGTTTTAATGATTAGAGTGTATTTCTTGACTCTCCTTTTAGATTTATGAAGGAAAAGCGCTTTTAACTGATGAATAACTTCCCGAAATTACTAATTCATCACTTAACATGTCATTTCATTTTTCCCCTTTCTTAGATATTCAAAGCTCCTTATCGAGTGAAGGGAATATAAAAAGGAAAAGAAAGATAAAAGAAACATTAATGAAAATTTCAAAGCCATTCATACACTTTCCCATTTTACCCTCAAAGAAAAAAAGGGGAAAAAATGAAAAGATAAAAAAAATATATACATATAAATTTTTTTATACATTTCATTCCCCCCACACAATGAACTCTTCACTTTGTACACTTTTCAAATCCCTTTTTCCACCCTTAAAAACAATGGGGACAAAATGAAAATCCAAATATTCCTCTTTCATCCCTTAACATCCCGTCCCTTCCCTCCGTTCCCTAATCCTTATGAGGGAGGAAAGAAAACTTTTTTTCATCGAATAAGATTGAAAACAAATGAGAAGGAAAGGAGAAAGAAATAGAAGAAGGAAGAACCTAAGAAAAAAAAGCGATCCTTATAAAGGAAACTGTACGAGTTCTCTACTCACGGATGTGAGCTAAGCCTAACGGGAATTGATTACTTCCTACCCCGTTTCCATGCAAATTCTTTCCCCCTACCCCTACGAGTACAAGGAAACGATGTCATGTGATTTTATTACTCAGGAACTAATACTATACTCTCTTCTTTTCTTTCTAAAAACTCTTTCCCGCCCGCCCAAGCTCTAAACAAAGGAAATGAAAAGACTTTTCCACAATAGAGAGATTTTCCCTGATTAAATGTTTTTATAAGACATATGGAGATTTTCTTGCATGGCTCGGACTGAGAGATGCAACTTTATTATTTTTATTATTTCTTATCGTCTTACTTCCCCTTATATCTCTGGAAGGAAAAACGTGAATTACATCAGACGTTATTTCGAAGTAACGGATGGTTGATTTTTATTTCTTCACTTTACTTCTTACCGTTTTTTTCTTCTTTTTTCATTTAATTCTTTGTTTTTGAAGAAGAAAAAAAGTGTTAACGGCTGGGACGTATTATTTCTTCTACCCCTTCCTCCCGAGAGAGGGTAAGTTGAAAACCCGCATTCGAGATTAGCCAGGATTCATAATGCAGTTTGTGGGGAATAACAAAACGCGAACCCATAAACTGGGGTTCTGTGTGTACTGTGTTGTTCTAAATTCCCATGTGGAACAATAAAAAGATTAGAGGAAACTCGTAAAAGGGCTTCTGTCATTTCTTCCTCGAAATTTTCGAGAACTCAGTTTCCTCTCTTTTACTTTAAAAGAGACATAAATTTCTACATTTTTTGGGCTTGAATATGATTGCACATTTTATTTTCTCTACTAGCGAAATTCGGAGCAGTTAGCTCAATGACCACTAAAATTTAGTGGTCTGACAGATTTAAGTATGTTATGTTAAAATATTTAAAACTTTAGGGCCGTGGGTAGCCTAGAGGTTAGAGCATCGGTCTTCAGACCGGAAGGCCTGGGTTCTATGCCCGATGCCAACAAATACCCTCCGAGTGCACACGGAGTACGTGCTCGTTAAATCAGTGGATCCGGACGTCTTGTGGGCTGAATCACTAGTGCAGGTTTCTTTCCTCTTCAGTCCCATGTCTAAATTGTGGAGGTGAAGATAGGTGGTGTTACCATCTATCGTTCCTCCGGGGAATTTCGCCGAACTTATTCGTACTGTCATCTGCATGGTGCTCAAGGCCAAAGACAGGCGTACTTCTAGCCCCTTGCCCCCATGAATTTCGAGGGTCTTATTCTGTCGACGTCAGACAGGTGGCACTAGCCACAACATAACTTTTGAGATTGTAGGAAGTAAAAGGAAAAGTTGGAAAATATATCGAGGATTTATTTTTGTCAAAAATTGGTAAACATTTGATTAACCCCTTAACTACCACCGGCGTATATATTCGTCTGTCTCATATATACCTCTGGTGCATATATACCTCTTTCTGAAAAACGAGTTTTTCTTTGCGCTGCTATCAGTAAAACTCTTCCGAAAGATGTGGAATGCAATAAAAGGATCTGGTCAGTTTTTACGAGGGATTTAATCTTGTCATCGAAGTATTTACTTATGTCTTTTTTTCCCCTCTCCTCTCTTTCACATTGGCATACTCACGCCAATGTGAAAAATAGTGGCACGTAACGTAGTCAATAACGTAACATTTAATCAGTAGTTAGGGGGCTAACTGTAAGGAGTTGTTCGTTGTGTATTTAAATTGGTCCAAATGTACATCAAATATATTTTATTTCATATTATAGTTCATTCAGTTCTGCTGTTTACTTATTTGATAAGCATTATACTTGGGTTAAAGCTCTTTATTTTCTAAAAGCCTCTTTTTCGTAAATTTTTACATAGATATTTTTAATACATCTAATAATGCTACACACTTTAAAAGTTATTTGACAGTATTTCAACTCGCCCGTTGACTTTTCTTACTTGTTTGATTGTCAGAGCTCTCGCAGAGACCAAAATATGATCTTAAAAAGTAAGCTATCCCTACTAAGTCCTTCTAAGTCAGTGACAGATTTTAATGAAAATAGCTTTTAATTTTGGTCAATTGATTTTTCTTTACATCGTCGTTGTGAAACCAACATGTGCTATGTGCGCTTTTAAGAGTCTACGACATTTTGCCTATTATGACTAGTTTAATAATTAAATTTTCGTATAAAAAAGACTGCTATGTGACTTAAAGCATTTTGCGATGAATTGCGGTCATTAAAAAATAAGCTATGTTCATCAGCCAGAATATTGTTAAATAAAAACTGCTATGTGAACAGATGCTAAAGAGCGTAAAACCAATATTGGTTTGACAATGACAATACAATGATTTCTCTCTTTTTCTTGATTCTCCATTTCAAAACTTGAGCTTTCTCAGATTTCTAGTATATTTAATATATATACATATATCCACCTTTCCTTTTATTTTATTACTATAATAATCTGTATAAACATGTATATATTTATATTGTGAGGTACATTACGATTGCATTTATTTGCAGTAAGTAGATAGTCTACATATAACTACAACAGCACACACAGACACACATTTATAAGTATACAAAATTTTATATATTTTACAACGGATCTACTAATGACTAAACTTTGGTTATCTTTGCATTAGCTAAAACGAATTCTTGCATGCTAGGGCATCAGATTAATAGATTCGAAAAGCTTAGCGGGGGCGTGTATTGGTCACCCCACCTGGGAATAGATCAGATGGTGCAGATGGGTTTTCGATATCGCCTCCCCTGTGTTTATTTTCGACCTTCCTTCCGAGTGGAGGTTTTAGGGCCCTTCATACGCACTCACGCTAATGCACCCCAGAGAACAGATTCCGGTGAATGACCCCTGTCCAGCTCTCTTCCGCAAGACTGACGACGTGTCCCTTATTTTCTATACTGGTGTTATTTTAGATAGCTCGGCTGTATCTATATCTACAAAATGAATTATTTGTATTATTGCATTTCCTATATGCGTTTTGTTACTAAATTTAATATTCCTAAACATTTATTTATCCCACAATTGAATTATTACTATAATTTATGAATTGTAAAAAATTAAAATATTAAAAACAATAAGAAATTTATTCCAGAAATAAAAAAGGGTTTTTTTCCTCTCAAAAAATTACTGATAATTACTTTGATGGAATGCTTTGCAAAGTATTAGACTTTCACAATTTCTTTCGAATGTGTGTTGCGTATTTTAAAATGTGCAAATTCTCGTGAAATCCGGCTTAAATAATTAGGTAAGAATTACAGTAGGGGTGTCACACTTGAAGCCCACGGGTCGTATGGGGTGCACAACGAACATTTTTGTGGTCCAACCAGTATATCGACACACAGTAATAAATATTAAAATATCAAAATTTATCCGGAAACAGGAACGATAGTAGCAGAGAAGAGATGTCAAGTGTCAGGACATAAACATTAAATTTTTCTTGTGCCCCTATATACGTTTAATTTAATGAATTATTCGAAATAAACCTACGTTTCTACTAATACTGATATTTTGTGCCCCTCGTAAACCTAAACCTTGTTTATTTAGCCCAAGTTCGCCTTTGAGTTTGATACCATTGAATTACAGCAATAGGATGCATTTCCTACTAAGATGTTACCACATTATTTATCACTAAAATCAAGAGGTTATGGATCTTGGGGCAATTAGTAGTTAGTTAGTAAATATAGTATATGGTATATCAACAAACAGTTCTTGGTACTTTTTCGATTTAATTTTTATGGCCTAGGTAAGCTAGAGGTTATAGCAACAAACTCGTGACCGGCGTGTCATGAGTTCAAGTCTTAGAGACACTGAAGACCCATCGCATAGAAGGATTATTGCACGCTACTGAGAAGTCGCAAATTTCTTTTGTTAGCTTGGTGTGGTAGTTCGTACAGGTGGATGCCATCTTTGGGTGTCGTCCTTGTCACTTTACTGACATTCATATAAGTACACGATTCTTCGCTAATAGTCATCATGGTGCATTTTAGTGCGACGTTACTAAACACTCAGCCATGTGCCTTGGATTTAATTTCCCCCCTATATTTTGCTTATACTCTTAAACGTACTTTACAGTAAATATGATTGAATATTGTTATAATAATAAATTACAGATCAGCATATCATTACTTTAAGTATCTAATGTTAAAATTTAATTTTTTTTTAAAAGTTTATAGAATCAGAATACAAATATCGGAATATATCTTACATAATGCATACACATAAAGTAAGATTTAATACAATGCAGAAGAAATATATATCAAAAGTTTTACATATATGTATTCAGGGTTTCTCCGAATGCCGTGTACAATCTGTGAGGGGAGGGTGTGAACATCGTGAGGAGCCATAATTATATAGGAAGGCATGTGCGGAATGCGATAGATGGCGCTTTACATGAGCTCGCAAGGTTGGTACATGTGATTTCCTCATTTCAGATCTGGACAGTGTGAGCTGAACATGAATCCGTTAAGCGAACGCCGAGGTGGTGGATATCCACTTTATGCACGGCCTAGCCAACGAAAATAGACGTGTTGCTGTTCGGTAGTATGGGAAAAGGTATCCAACAAGGCAGCCACCGAATCATCCAACGTTCACTCGAGTGCATCAGAACTTTTGAGAATTGATCTTTCAGAGTCACTACTGACGACGCATCCGTCAATTCTTGAATGAACCTGATGGCACGAGTATCCATCGCTGCTGCTAATATCAATGAAACTTCCGGTATTTTCGAACATGTCCATCACTCCCTGTAGCATCAATGTCGTGCGTGCATACATGCCAATGGCAGCGATATCAAACATCTCATGTGATGCTTTAATGTCATACTTTAAATATGTTATTGTTTTTGTAATAAAGCGGTTTACACTGTATTCTGTGTTGTGGCCTTACTGCCTTTGTGTCTCTTTATCTCGTTAGGGTTACGTTTCCTCCCATGCTTTCCGATGTAATTATGGCTCATCAGGATGTTTTCCACCTCCCCTCCAAAATTGTACGAGGCATTAGGGGTACACACTTGTATATGACTCTCGTATTCAAAGAATCTTGAAAAGGATTTTGAAAAAAGGAAATTAAAAATTTATTTTTTAAGAGTTCCAATTGAAATTTAAATCATGGATTATTTAAGGTATCTGATTACGTTCGTAACCGTGATTTTTCAAAAGCGTATAAAGGGATAATATTTATGATATTTAGTGTTACTTAGATTAGAAAATGTATATAAAATTGTTTTAAAAATAGTATTACAATAAAAAATTATTTAAGTACAATATATTGATAAAGAATGAACATAGAATGACCCATTTTCAAAATATTCTCCTTTTGTGAAAAATGCTTCTCTTATAACAATAATTTGCCTGTATATAGGTCAGACCTCTCTACAGAGGCCCAACTAGAATGTTTTAAATATATAACTCAGAAGTGGGTTTAACCATATTCTATGACAACAGAGGGGAGGAATTTTAAGAAAAAAATGCCGTTAATTATTTCAATTGGTGGTAACTCTGAAAATAAAGGGAATTTTTCAAAATTTCTAGTTCAGACTCTCTAGAGGAGTATTTACTTTATATAAGCAAAATATTTTTTTTTAGAAGCATTTCTTATAAAAGGAAACCATTTTGAAAAAAGATTCCTCTAAGTTAATGTTTTGCTAAAATATTGTATTTAAATAATTTTTTTTCAACATGTCTTTTAAAGCAATTCTATACATGTAGTCTAATCTAAGTGACACTAAATATCATGAAAATTATCCATTTGGGCGCTTTTTTTTTAAATCACGGTTCTGAACGTAGTCGGATACCTTAAATATCACACATTACATGTCAATAAAATTATGGTGTGTAGCTACGTATATTATGTACAAGGCGTATCATATCACGATGTATATACTATTTGATTCAATCATATAAATAGCTTAAAAGGAAAAATATCGTCAAAAATACAATTCGAGGACTTTACCAAAGAATCCCAAGTTTATTCTTAGGTGAAAACTTCTAATAAAAAGAAGCGTTCTATATTTTAGTGTTTTCCACAAAATAAATGTCCTATGGCTTTCTTCATACAAGAAATAACATTTATACGGTGCAGTAGAAGCTTTATATCCATTGTCTTTAATCCGAAAACCTGGTTGTCTCATTTTATTTCATTCTGTTTTGCTTTGTTTGGAACTTTTAGTTCTCTTTTCGCGTGAATCAGGGGACAAGTGAAGTCATTTTTCACCCACAGAAAACAAAGAACCCCCATTCGTGGTCTTTTGTTGTTTGTTTGATAAAGAAATTTTAAGGTCAGAGTTTTCTTTCCGTCAAATGAATTTTTAGGAAGAAGTCGTTCTAAATGTAGAAAAATAGCTTTGTTTCCCATTAGATGGTAGTTTGTGATATCGCTAAAAGAGGTGGTGTTTTTTCAATAACTTTGATTGAAATCTTGTGGATCAGCTTAGAAGGAACTACAGCATTTTCTTCTATATAAAGAGAAATAAATGTATAAAATGCAATAGAACAATGGGTGCATTTACTCAATCTACTGAAATCATTTATCTTGGGAAAGGTTTTAAAGAAAATATCCCCCATAAAGTATTTCAGGCCCTTAGAACTTGGAAAATATATAGGGTTTATGAATATTTGAATCTCGAGACTGATTAAGTTTTCGGAAAGTTGTAGGTATGAATATACGATTACAGGGAATTTTATTGTTTTATTTATATTTCTAATTGGCGTGCGTATTAGTGTCTTGGCGTTTCAGACATAGTGTATTACCCGGGAGGTGAAATCTCTTTTTAGTGCGGCACCATACACGTGAACTACCATTTCACAAAAAATAATTTTGAAATCCAGTTTCCTCCCCAAAGTGAGACACCTGAGCTCTGACTAAGTAAAACAGAACGAGGAATTTTAATTTTGCCGAAATCTCCTAAGTCAAACAGGCACTCTAGGGAACTTTTACATGCTGCATAATCATACGAAATGGAAGCTGCTGATCTTTATCATCATAAAAATTCCTTGACTTGGGCCGGGGTCGAACTGGCAAATGGTGGCGTACAAGACCAGCGCCAAACCAAGTACGTCACCCAAACGATGGATTACACGAAAATTGAACATTAAATAACAAATTAATATAAAAACGGCAATTTTCCTAAAAAAAGTTTAAATTATAAAATTACATTAAATTTTGATTAAAAAAATTTAAGTATAATATATAGGAATCATAAAAATAAACTTATTTAAAAAAAAGGATTTATTATATTCATATTATACTTATTAGTTAATTTCTTTTAACAGTTGATACAAATAAATATTTTCAAAAACCACGGAATTTGAGAAACCCAAAAGAATTTTCTTATATGAATTTTA
Source organism: Trichonephila clavipes (assembly GCA_019973935.1). Taxonomy (NCBI): domain Eukaryota; kingdom Metazoa; phylum Arthropoda; class Arachnida; order Araneae; family Nephilidae; genus Trichonephila; species Trichonephila clavipes. The sequence goes on along the minus strand of BMAU01020332.1, from coordinate 612,401 downwards.
AACTTTTCAAAAGGGGAAGTAGAATTATGTCACTCGCATTTACCAATTTATTGAAAAAACACTACTGAATGATAAAATACATTTCCTGTTATAAGAGAGAATGAGAAAGATAGCTTTTTGTTTCCTTTTTTTACAGATTCTGACACTTTATTTCGTTTACAAAATTCCTCTTGCGTAGATGTTCCTGATAGAATTGATTTTTCCATCAATATCAAAGAATAAAATTTAATACAGAGATAACCATCTTTTTATAATGTAATACAGAATAATACTTTTGTTTTATTCAGCTGATACTCTGTTTATATTTTTTGCGATGTGTCTGCAGTCTGTCTGAACTAGACACATCGTGCCTCAATGCTCTTTAAAAAGCATCGAAATGTTAAACATGATAACGAAACAAACTAAACGAAAGGATACTTGTTTTTCGGAAAAATAAAATTTATGTAAATTTAGTATTGTGTGAATAGTATACGTGATTAGTATACGATAACTACACAAATTTACGGCTCTAACAGCATTAATTCCATTCATTGCCAGTTTTAAGACTTTCTTTTTTCTCCGTGAGTGAGTGAGACTTCATGATTTTGAACCATGGCTAAATGACGAAACTGGCCGCCATGGTATCATAATGGTCACGGTAACGAACTCGTGACCGGTGTGTCATGAGTTCGAGCCTAATACCCTTGAAGACCCATCGTGTAGGAAAGTGATGCACCTTAAATTAGTCGAGAGTTCCAACACCCCCCCGTTGGTGTTGTTTGGTAGTCAGGAGAGGGGGTGCCTGATCAGATGTCGTCATCGTCATTTGACCTTAGCTCAAAATTACGAGAATCGTTGCCAAAAGCCTTCGTGTTGCTGAACAGTGCGACGTTAATATTCATTATCTCAAGTGACCAAAACGACACCTGAGGTCACACATTCCTCTTCAAACTACCACGGCACACCAAGAGAAGGAGGTTTTAACCTCAAATTATGTTTCAGGGAACAAGTTATCAAATTGAAGAAAGAATCCATTTCTCAATATTTTATTAATCAATTCTCATAATATACTTTTATTGTAAGGATTAAGGTCATGGGTAGCCCAGTGGTTAGAGAATCGGATTCCAGACCGGAGGACCTGGGTTCGATGCCGCCAAATACCCTCCGAGTACACACGGAGAACGTGCGCGTTAAATCAGTGGGTCCGAAAGTCTTGTGGGCGGTCGCAGCAAAAACCACGGATGCAAGGGGCTGGAGAATATGTTTCCTTCCCCTCTAGTTCCAAGCCTAAATTGTGAAGGTGTTGTGGCGTCATCTATCGTGTAGAAATCCAACCTGTCTCAGGCTCAGACAATTTACAATCTTTCTCTGTGGAAGTGCACGACAACAACAACAACATAGTAGGAATTTCTGTCTAAAATGTATAATGCACATAATTTTTAGTTTAATCAATATTGAATCAGATTTTATTTCTAATTTCGAAACTTATTTATACAAATGTATTGCGTAAGGTAACTAATTATTTGAAAGATATCTACTTTTTGTTCGGGTTTTTTTTTTTCGCGTTTTAGTTTTTAGTTTTTAAATAATCTGAGATTGGTCAAAGTATTAAAATTCTAACTTGGACAAGCATTTGAAAATATTTAGAAAGTTTCCTTAACGTTTTGAGTTAATATATTACTTTTGTCGAAGTTTACATTTCCTTAGAACATCTAGATCTCCTTAAGGTAGTTCGACATGCCGTTTGCATGCATGCTCATGAGAAACTCTCACGGCAAAAGATGATCCATCCACGATGGACGGGAAAAGTATGACATTTTCCTCATTAATGCGCCGTTGCGTATCCCTCTTGTCAGAAAGACCGGTATCACGAAGACCAGTCCCGGTCATACATGACGTATCTCTCCTCTTCCGTGTCCACAAACAATACTGCTGTGAGCATTGACTGGACCACAAGTTTCTCGGAGATATAGAAAATTTGCATTCCTTGCTAAAGCGCGGTCTTGGCGGCTCAATAAGACGTGGGAAGGTCACGGAATCATTTATGCAACCAGTCTTCATTTTGGAAAACCACAGTCTCGTGAACTAAGGAAGGAAAGAGAATGTATTAATCCCATTAGAGTGAATGAATGTTGGTATTTAATCGTGATTAATAAGTTTCTTTATATATAGAGATGCTCCAATAAAGTCCTTTCAACGAACTGTAATTACGTGTGAGGAAAAATGTGATTAGTAAATGAGGATGTCATACTTAAATGTATTAAATTATAAGCAATTCATAAAAACTAACAATCAAATTCAGTTTTTTTTTTTTTAAATTCTTTTTCAGAATTAGATTTAACGCTTTTAAATTAATAGTATTTCAAATGTTCATTATAGCTTTTGAACAATGTAACTTCTGTTATCGATGTCAAAACTTATAGCTCTATAGTACACATTTTCGTATTGCATTACGATTCTTAGGCTCAAAATATGTTAACGCGTATTATCACTAATATTCCACGTATTGATATTTAGTCGAAACAAGAGAATGATGGTAAAATGCGATGATTTTAAATCATCACTCTATAATTATGCTTAAAAGAATCAATATGAGAACAATTTGTGTCATGAATCGTTTTCAAGAAAATGCGATCATTTTTTACGAGATCACTGTGGACAACTTATAGAAGTTTACGTGCAAGAGAGATTACTAAAATATCATACTTCTATTAAAGTATTATATTCTATATGTTTTTTTTTTCAAAAGATTTGTGAAACATGTTACTTGCTTTCTGTTCTTAATCAACAATATATATTGTAAACTCGTGAGTTCTTTTCCGACCGTGTTCGAATTGTGACAAGAAAATAATTGCAGACAGGGTTTTGTCCCACTGTTTATTCCACACCTTCTATGGGACATTTCTTAAAATAAAGAATATATTGAGATGTTACAAGATTAAGATACATCGTCCAGCCGTGTCTACTTTTCACGACCCCGGTTTTTCTCCGCCCTCCTCTCTTCTCTCCCGTTCCGACCTTTTTCCCCTCTGTCCTTGCCAGATCCTTCTCTTTATATCGTCTCTCGTTCGACCTGTTGCCAGGTGCAGGCAGTAGTTCCTTACATATATATATTTCAAATTGAATTATCGTTTAGAATGGTGCAGCGCAGGAATATTAAATATTCCAAATTGTTTAAATTTTAAGGACGCCTTATTTTTCAAATTGATTGACTTATTACTGACATCGTTCTCAGAAAAAATTCGAAGATTATAGTGGCGGATGCCATAATGTTGCCTTACTCCCTAAAATGACATGAATAATATTTGAGCTAGGACAATACCTGCTTAATATTTGACATCCAACGTGAAGGCTTTGAGTTTCGCCAGATTTATTGTGTAGAAACTACTCTCCAGCATCATGGGATTTTCATTGAATTAGGTTTGAACCTACGATTAGACAAAAACAACAGTTGTGAACATTCGGCTACCTGTTATTTTTTAACACGCTTTTATAAGATTCACTTGTATGCAACGGAATCTTTGTGAACTCAATTTTTATCCACTATAAAATGTCAGATTAATTCGAAATTTTTCACACTTGTCAAAGACCGATGACAATACAATAATTTTATAATTCTGTTCCAATGTCCTGAACAGGATAATCCAGATTTGGCGACAAATTCCTTATACTATTTCCAGATTAGGCGACTAAAAGTTTAAGAGTAACCCTAAAAACGAAAACGTTTTTTTTTTAATTCAGCAAAATTTCTTATCATAATATAAGCAACTGTCCAGTCTTTCTGAAAATGGAAATAAAAAAAAAGAACTCGTGCATGTGAAAAAAAAATAATTTGTTGTAACTGAGGAATGGGCAAACTTTTTCGGTCGCGGGTTAAAAATTTTAAAAAAAGTATATGAATAAATGATAGTTTTTAAAAAACTAAAGATACATGCTTATACTGTAGGTCAAGTTAAAAAAAAATTAAAAATAAATTATAGTTTTAAAAAACTAAAAAACACGCTTTTATGGTTATGGTATGGTTTAGAGCAGTGGTCTCTCCAACCCCTGGTCCGTGGATCAAATGCTACTGGTCCGCACGAGAAACATTAAATTATTTCTATTTTATTTACTACGGTATATTTTTCTTAGGAATGGGCTACTTTTTATGAAAATCACTTTATATTCCTTGTAAATTACTTTACATTCACTTTTTGGTGTAGCTATATTTTATTCCAAGTAACGAATGAATACAATTAAATTAAAATTATTAAATCAAAACAGTCTAAAATATAAACAATCAACGTCCTCCCCTCAGTGGTCCATGGTGATAAAAAGGTTGGGGAACACTGGTTTAGAGCACACCCCGCTTTTACCCCAATGACATTAATTTTCTCGTTAATCATTTTATTCTAATATTAAGAATTTTTTTTAACTTTTTAGTTCAATTAATCATAAAAGCGTGTTTTTTAATTTTTTTAAACTATAATTTATGTAAAAATTAACATAACCAATCCTCTTGCTCATTCCAACGAACAATCTTAATATTATAATCAGAAGAAGGGCACTCTCCTCTCTGATGATTATAATCTACAAATAAACAGTAAGATACACAAGAATAAATAAATAAATAACCGAAAATTAACCAGAAAAGGGTTAAAGGAAAAAAGAATAAATAAAATCATAAAGATATGATATGATAATAAGAAATATTACACTTTTTAATGATACCAATTTGTCCTTAATATCTTATATAGTAAGTTTTTTTATAATAAAAGATTATTGAAAAAATTATTTATTTAAAAATAAATGCACACATGATTCAAGGAATGGAAGGTAACAAGAGTGCACAAGATTATAATATCAAAGCAGTTAAAAGAATTATTTCAAAGAATATGTTTTTAGTGTAAAAAATATAATACTTTGTAGCGATTCAGTAATTTTAGCAGTTACAGTATTAAAAGTGAAGGGCAAATGTGATTATTGAACATTGTTTGATGAGTTTAAAAAGCAAGAAGTTTACTTATTGCTATTCCTCACTGTTCAAGCTTTTAATGATTCGTATTCCATTCTAATAGAATTCTATTTTTGTGACAATTGACAAATGGCATTTACTTCAGAGTAATTATCTTTCGCAACACTTACATTTAAATAAATAAAATTTGTTATTTAAGTGCAATTCTGATGAAGTATTCTATGTGTAGCATTAATCTTCATAAAACATCCGCATCAAATTTAAGAATATTAAACATTATGTCTTAAATATCCATTAACAAGTTAGTTGTGCGTTTATGATTTCCGTTATACATTAATGAATTGATCATTTGAGAACTTTCAAAGTTTTATCCTTAATGATACTCGTATATGAGCTTTTATGTTCGAAAATATATTTTCAATAATATTTCAGTTGAATTTTGCAATCCTTGCTGAAAATTGCACTAATGGGTCTCACTAATTAAAGTATTAGGTGCTGTATATTATGAGCCTTCTTACCTTGATTGAATTTCTCTAATGAAAGGCTTCCTTTAAGGGACTTAATTAATCATGTCTATTTCTCGGTTGTTTACAAAGAAGCTGTGAACTACTTAATGGTGTGAGTTATAATATGACATGAATTGACTTGATGGTTTGAGGAATGATAGACGGAAGATAGTAAACCTGTTTTCAATTAATTTTATCCATAAAGTTTATTTTAAGATAAAACAAATCAAATAGGTACGAAAAATTAATGCATAGTATTGACTGCATTTTTTATCTTTGTAAGCTCAACATTTTTTGTGTTATTTATGTTTACATTATAAACTGAATAGTGTTTTGTATTTGATTTATTAGAGCCAACTTTATTGATTCGTTAATTAGCTTTATTTGCTATATCAACTAAGAGTCTGAAGCCTGTTGTATTAAAAATAATTTTAAAAACAGATTTTACTTACTTTTGCTACCAAAATAACTGACAAGTCCCTTTTCAATTATAAAACATTTGAAATTATATTATTCTAAATATTTTTCAAACTAATGCTTGAATTATTAAACTTATTTTTTATTAAATTGGAGGAAAATTTAATAAACTTAGACTGACAATTTCATTATTTTTCTTCTCGTTTATTTGTAATATAACACACTTAAAATAATTACAATATTATGAATCTTAAAAGAGTTACGTAGAAACATAAGGTTAACATCACTTCGAGTTTTACCGAAGTACACGATAAGCGGAAGTCTTAATAGTCAGAAAGATAATGACTTTATCTAAGCTGCCCAACTAATAATAACTACTTTTGTTGCGAATAAAATTCATTGCTGGGACGTAATTACATTGTGAGAGCCTAATGGGAATAGGGCCAAGAAATTGGAGGAAGGTTGGGCGTGAGACTTAATCCGATGAAATTACTAGTACATCTTGCAGAATTACAGATTCTGATACATGTTAAACATTATTGAATTCCAGGTTTTAACGTGTCCCATCATACTAGTTCTTATAAAATATTAAATACACTATTAAATTTAAATGACGTATTCATCCCCAACCTTAAAACCGTAAACGATACACGATGTACGAAATTACAGGAGGGACATTATGTTTTACACCTTATTAAAATTCATGCGGCTTCTTTTAATCGACCTAACTTTTCAAACAGATTTACCTACATCTTCGTATGAATGAATGAGTGAGCATTTATTAACTTACCACTACAAAGAAACATTATGGTTATTGGCGGTGTACCCCATAATTTTGATCCATGGTCAAGGGACGTGGATGACACCTCTCCAAGCTATCCCATCACTCCACCCAAAGGATTCTGAATCATGACAGATGTAACACGCGCCTATTAACCATTAACTCGATTGTAACCATTAACCCCTCTACTTGGTAGATTATCACTGGTACTAGGGCTCGAACTCACAAAAAATTACACGCCAGCCATGACCTCGCCGTGACCATGGTACAAGCTTATTTTGAAAACAACTTATATAATACTTAAATCTATGATACAAACTGTTCTCTCTCATTTAATCATGAGAATCTTGAGGAATTAATTTATTTAAAAGTAACTTTTATGGAATGTTCATTGTACTGCTAATTTTGTGAGAGGAACCCCTCAAAATTGGGGAGGAACTAAACCAAATGCAACTGTCACCTGCACGGTGCACAAAGCTACGGATAACGGTAGGCGTAAGAACTAGATTTTAGACACGATGAATTTCGTGGGCCTCGATCTGACATTGTCTAACACGTGTCACAACATAACATGCGTTGAGCTAAAAGTAAGTGATGTGTGTTTACTGGTTTAAATAGAGTTTCATCGTACTAAGCACCTGCAGTCGTGTTTCTAGCTTATAAAAGTCTAAAAATTTGTCCAAAACTGTTTGAGCAAGATTATTTCTGGTAGCATTCAGCTTACTTTGGTTACGTTATAGGTTTTGTAATGAGGGTGTTTATTTTTAATTTTATATATTATACACAACACATAAATTCTTAAATATAAATACAATATTAAGAATAAAAAAATCAATTCACAAATTTTAGTAGAATTTTGTGACACCTTATGTATCTATAAAGGATAGCCAACGTGCCATATAGACAGATTCAAGATGAAATATTGAACAAAACTGAAATGTTGCTAACTTCAACAAATTTTTTCTCACGCACATTTCCCTATAACTCAATGCTTCTCAAAGTTTCAATATTCGCGACCCAATATTCAATCATAATTTTCATCACGCCCCCCTCTATACAATAAAAATGTATTGAATTCAATAATACTATATTTTGACGCTAAAACTACGATATGACTTTAACCTTAAGTGCCACCGGAGTACATAAGCATCTCGTTCAGCCAAAGCGTTAATTTAACTGGACGTATATATACGTCTTTCCGCAGTACGATCTATTATGTGCACTGCTATCCATAAAATTATTCCCAAGGCTTTGGAATGTAATAAAAGGACCTTGACAATGTTTGCGAAGGATTTACTTATTTCAGATTATTTGCTTCCTTATTCCTCCCCCCCAATACATCACATACGTGCGCCTGCCTGGAAAACGGGTGGCGAATCACGTAACTTTTAATCGGCAATTAAAGTATTAATTATAAACCATACAAATTAACAAGATAAGTGTTAGTTTTTGTGTATAAGTTTATATATGTTAATTCCATGGGGTCTCTGGTGATTCTTAAACTTGTTCTTAAAACTTAGTACTGTTAAATTAATTATAAAATACAATGTGTAGCACTGATACATTTATAAGTGTAATATATTAGTGTAAATATGTATTTTGTATGTCAGAATGTATTTTGTTCGTTTACTTTCTGTAAATAAATGATTTTTTAAAATAATCTTTGGTTTTCAACTTTTCGATATGCTCACGCCCGCTTTGTAGATTTTTCAACCCCCCTCCCTTCATAGAGTCCCCCAAAGAGGGTGCGCCCCACAGTTGGGGAGAAACACTGCTATAACTAATTACAAAAACTTTCTGAAAATTATATCAAAAATGGATACAACTGCAATATTAATGATTTTCCCTCTTTTCAAACGGTATGAACAAATTTATTTAATCTTAAATTACACAAGCAAGAATATTTATCGAAAATTTTTTTATAAGTTCTACTAAAAATAATATTACAAATCTTATTTTAAACAGTTCTTCTGAGATCTGAAAACTTTCTTGGATATCAGCTCTAGCATTTTCAGAACTAATATATGATACAGAGTTCCTTTATTCTTTATCCAGCCTAATTTTTTTTTCCATTTTATCTTTCGTTGTGTTGTCAATCTAAAAAAAAAAAATTGTAATAGCGAATAAAACCAATCGCGACACAATTACCCCCTCATAAAAGATATCGAGGTTCTCCTCTAGCATACTTTTTAATTCAGTTCTAATGAATATCTTTATGACAGGATATGATGGATTATAGTTTCTAACATGAAAGATACTCTTGTACGACGTAATGCTTTCGCCATATCTTTATCGTCATACTTATGGCATCGACGAAAATTTTTACTATTATCTTTTTTTTCTTAGCATATGGATTTTCCTCGATTTTTTTTATTTTTATTTTCATACATTCAATTACGTGTATGATAAAATTGAATTACTTTTCAAAAAATGCACTTAGTAAAAGTTATTACATTTTAATGCCTTATAAATTTTTAATACCCAAACTAATTTTAAAATCAAACTAACGCACGATGATAAATACTTAAATAAATCTAGTAAATACCATTAGCAGTTAATGTGTTTCCTATTATATGCAATGTATTATGTAGTTTTTTTTTTCTGTAGAAATATATGTAAAAGTATTAAGGCTGTCTCTTCGGTTAATATTAAAGAATAGGACCTGAATTTGGTATATTCTTTCAGATACAAAAGGAATGAAAAATTAATATTATATTCTGGATGCACTATCCTTTAGAAAGCAGCTTATATTATCATACTTAACATTTTTAACCAAGTTGATGCGGGTTTTTTTCAGGTATAAAATGTGTTTTGCGATTTTTCTCCTATACCGTAATGTTAAATGATCTATCCCTTCACATGCTAAAACTTTTTTAAAAAAATATTCATGGAAAATTTTGAAAAATAAAATTTTATTGTTATTAACAGATGCATGAATTATAATGTTGTAAATCTTCATGAAAATTGAGACATTTTTCTGTCTGAAAATGTGCTTCGTGTTTAGTACCGGCTCTCGTACTTTTACCGAAAAAAAAGACAGCTCTTATAAAAAATAAAAAAGTTCGTAGACACACGCATACGCATATACACATACACAAACGCGTGCACACACACATATATGAAAGGTAGCATAATATATATATATATATATATATATATATATATATATATATATATATATATATATATATATATATATATATATATATATATACATTTTTTGTATGGCCGCTGTGGTTTTGTGTGTTTTATTTCCTGATGTTGTTGTTCCCAATTCCCTTGGAGCAAGAAAGCCTACACCAAGTCTATTTGACCTTTCCGCATAATAGTGTCATACACCAGGTCTTGCTTTTCATAGAACTGTTGCAGGGAAATGCCCCATCAGTCCAGAAGATGAACAGGAGAAGCAGGGAGAGAGCAGGTACAGGTAAAGAAAGACTTTACCTCCTGCACAAAAGTCATACTACGAAGGTGACCAATGGCGAAGAGTATTATGCAGCTTCCCTTTAGGCGAAGAACCACTTGGGTGGAAGACTGATTAAACCTCATGCCTGTTTGTCCGCGGAAGGTATTTTATTTCCCTTCTACCACCTATTGGAAAACCAATAGAGGCATTCCCCGATACGCCACCTGGGGACACGCCCTGCAGGGGTTACATGCTCACCGTAGGGGTTTTATTTCCTATATCATTTACTCCACGGTTTGTAAGACCATTACATTTTTATGTTGTTTCAATAATTCAGTCCATCCCTTTAGACATTTTGGTTTATTAGACGAAACATATTGAAGACATGTTTACAGTACAAAGAACATTACATAACTGGTTTTACAAACTCAGATGATTTGCAGTACCATCTATTCAATTTACATTAATTTATTAAATTGTGGTTCGGGCAAGTAGCTGACACGTCATGAGTTTGATCTTTAGTGCCTTCGAAAACCCGTTGCGTACAAGGACTGATGCACATTAAATCTTTCGAGGCTCAAGGCCCTCCCGTTGGTGTGCTTATTGGGTATGTTAGCTTAAGCTCATATTCACCGCTAACCTGACCGCCGGTTAGAGGAAGGAAACCTGGGTTTCGCCGCAAACGCTGTTCACCATCGCAAGTTAATAACTTAACTCCGGTTCAAGTTAAAAATCCTGACCCAGGGTCACAGCCGGGTTAGTTTTAACCGCGCATGCGCAGTAAGCGATTTTTCGAGTGTTTACGTTTGCGTTTTCTCTTGCCGCAAAACACTATACTTTTCTTTATCATTTTCTTTTTTAAATTTAAATAACACTGACGGATCTGTTGTGGTGTTCGCGGAATCACCACTCCGTCAGTGTCATTGAATTGCCGCGTTATTTCAATATACGCTTCATTTTTTTTTGTGCTACTAACAGCATTTGTTTCCCTACATTCTATTATATTTAAGTGCGGCTTCATCAAAGCCAACGCCAACCCTATTTCGTACTGCGTAAAATAAATTCTGTTGGCATTCATTTTAAACAGTTAGCGAGACTCGAGGTTAAAAACAAACTGGCACGAGGCGAATGTAGAAATTGTAGCTCCAGCCGGAAGTCACGGGGTTTATTTCAACCAATGGGAATCAACCAGTAAACCCAGGTTAAGAAACCCAGAGTCAAGTAACTGGAGGTCGAAAAAGAGCTGTGAATTGAAGTTCTAACCTGGCGTTGACTGCCGGTTACTTAACTCTAGGTTTCATCGCTGGGTTAGGTTAGCGGTGAATACGAGCGTTAGATATCGTACTCGTCATTTGGTCAAGTTTAAAAATTACGAGGTTCATAGCCAATAGCATTTCTGTTGCTTTGTAGTGCAATGTCAATACACGCACAGACACATACACATCAGGGAAATCTTACGGCAGGAGCCAACTTGACTCGGGCCCAGGGCCTTGCTCTAAGTGGAAGCCTCGTTTAGTTTTTGACTTAGTCTTAACAAAAAAAAATCATGATTTGGATAATTTTAATGGTCAAATATTATTCCCGTAAATATTCTTTGAACAACAGGGAATTTCAAACTGCGTGTCAACTGGCAAATATGATACGAATGCATTATTTTATAATGACCGTTGTTCATGTCTAGGCCTAGGCCTAATGTAATAAACAATCATTCAACTCATTTAGTCGAGATCCGGCCATCGGTCGAGCCAGTTTATGCCTAGGGTTTTGGTATTGTGAGTTATGCTCATTTATTTGTTTAAAATTACCGTTTGAACGAGTATTTGTGTGTGAGAGACAGTGTATGCTTCTCTTACATGCTATCTACTTTTAAAGATCTCAGATAGGGCTTACTTTTGCACAAGGGCCCAGGGCCTCAAAGAGTCTTAAAACGTCCCTGACATACACACATACATAAATAAATATAGATTGATAGATAGATATGTAGATTACGTTATTAGTTTTAACGTTAAGAATATTAACATAACAATGATAAAGGTTTTTTTTTAATTTAAAAACCCGGTTTTATTTTAGTAAGACTCCTCTTTCAAAAAGACTGATGCCTGTTATGTCGTACGAGAATCCAGTTCCTCAAATTGGCAGGGTGTACATATTCGGATAGGGAAGTGCCAGCTCAGATGCCATCCTCTTCCCTTGATAAAGGTTGAAAATTATATGGTCTATCATCATTATCTCTAATGCACCTTAACGTTAAGACGCTAAGAGAAAATGAAATCATATCAATCATTAGAATACTAAAATAAGGCAAAAATAATGTGTTTTAAAATATAAAAAGGAAAAAAGCACTACGATCATAAGGTAAACTCCACAAAACTCGTCTTTTAATTCGTCTGCATTGTCCTTGATATCTTGAGGCATTCCAATGAATTGTTTATTCTTCAAGAAGTGGAAAATAAGAAATAAATTAGACTGAGAAAAACTCCATCCTCTTTCGTTGATAGGCTGTGATATCGGAGGGAAAGAAAGACACCGGAAAACCATTCCCTTCCTTTCCGTTTTCCTCATAAAATCTGGAGCGTTTTCGGGATTGGAATCATTCGCTCGTAAAACACCCTTCCACTGCCAGAGTCAATAGAGGATCTGTTTTATTGAAATGAAGCTCCGAAAATGTTGGCGTCGGGAAAACTGTTGTGGAGATGAGAGAGTTTTTACGGGTCCGCCCTCGAAATAGGAGTGACTGCATTTTCCCTACGGGGAAGAAGGGTTTCAACTCTTCGATTTCGCGTCGCGTTTTCGATATAAAATATTTTGATCAATTTACTTTATGATTTTTAGGAGCTGGGGATATATTTGGGGAAATTCTTATTTTCAGTATTGCAAAAATATTTTCAAAAGGAAAAAAAAATCAAGGCATAACAATTTATTTAAAATGTAAATTTCATCCATCCATCTCTCGTTCATTTTTACCAAGGTTTTAATGAAATGTTACATATATCTCACTCTAAAAAAATAAATAGCAATTCTACTTTTTGTCAATGTTGCCTATACCTTTGTAGATAAATATTGCACCTTAACATTCTGATTTATTTACATATATATAAGATTTATCTTCTCGATTTTTCCTAAATTAATTTAAATAAGATGTGTTAAATATAAAAATCGAAAGATTTCCAGTCAGTGATTTAGTGTATAATTAAGTATCATGAACGTTTTTTCATAACAACAAAAATATAATTTATACAATCACATATATATACATATAGGAAAATAATGTTCAAAAGGTAGCTTGAATATTTGGCCAGTGACTTCTTTTAATGGTTTACAGAAATACTTGCACTTCTTTTCTCGAATGTTTTTGTACTTTTTTTTATTCAAAAAATAATACAGTTAAAACTTGCTCAATTATTGTACAGTTAATGATTAATCTACTAATTTTTATATCCCCTCCACCCTCTCTACCTAAGAGAAGAATTTACAATTATTCATTTAACAACTAAACAGGAAATGTACCGTAATCGCGTCAAAATAGAATTTCAAATGATCTAAGCAAAATTTTGAGAAAATCTGTTTGAGATGCACACCCTCATTACCCATATAATTTTGCATATTCTAGACCTTTCTATTTTTGCGCTATGGCATCACTTACCGGAAATTTCTTTTATTAATGTAGATAAACTAAGCCAGTGCTTCTCAAACTTTCAATATTTGCAACGCAATTTTCAATCATAATTTTCATTGCGCCCCTCTCCGTGCAATAACAATGTATTGAAAGCTATACTAATGTACCATGACGTAAAGCTACAATAGGACTTCAATGTTAAACCGAACAAATTATCAAGATAAGTATTAAAATTTGTGTATTAAAATCCCATGGAAGTCATTACTAATTATTACACTTGTTCTTAATATATTGATAAATTAATTATCAAATACATTCTGCAGTACTGATATATTTATCAGTGTGTTACATCAGTGTAAATGCGCATTTTGTTTTGCTTTTTTTCAATAAGTTATAATAATTTTTTATGAAAATAATCTTTTATTTTCGACTTTTTGATATGTCCGTGCCCCCCTCGTAAGGTTATCACGCCCCTAAAGGGGTGCTCCCCGCAGTTTGAGAAACATTGAACTAAGCAAAAAGCACGGACTTATGAGTTTAACCTGTACTGCTGCGAATTCTGCAATGACAGTGCAGTTCATAAATAATCATCATTAATGGTTAAATATGGATTAGTATTTAACTAAAAATTAAATTAGAATATTACTGCAATTAAAAACTTTTATCTAATATGATAAAATAGGATACTTATCTGTTATATAGATTATGAATCCACACACAGCAAATACGCAGGGAAAGCGCGTTCAAATTCAGTTCATTATGTTTGTACTGTTTGTACCCTATCGGACAATATATCGCAAATCTTCCTATAGGGAATAACTATAAGAAAAGTAATCACTAACTCATGATTCCCATAACCAATAACAGTCTAAAATATAAGGATTATGTAAAATAAACTCTACCAGAATTAGTCTTGGAGAAAATTCTAGTTCAATCCTATTTTTCAATTCCGTACATGCTTTTCTTTTATGTAAAGTGTTTAAAATAATCTGAATATATCTTCTCTCAAAACTGGGAACCATCTGCCTGGTATAGTTGTAAAGTTCCCTAACGTTGTAGATTAAGTCGCAATGAATAATTGCTTAATCACTTTAAATATATTTAAATGCATTACTTAAACTTTTCTGGTGTCTAGTATTGTTCAGAAAATTTAGTATAGAATTTATCGAAATAAGATACGTTCGCGGTATCTTTTTCCTAATCTTATTAATAATTTTAAAAAATGGAGGTCATTATCAATAATTTTTTGTAGAAACCATTAACAAAATCTTAATTTTCAAAAACCTAATTAATAACTTTTATTTTTTTATGTATATACACGTGTTTGGAATTTATTTTTAATTTGTTTAATAATTTTTTGGTGTATTTTAACAATATTTTGATATTTTTATTGTTATAATAGCATTTTCTGTAATGGTATAATAAATATAAATTTAAAAGTAATATATTATTCTTATTATTTTATCAACTAATTCCATTTTTTTCTTTCCTTTCAGGTAAATATTATCCACATCATACTATAAAAATGTAGCAAATACTGATGAAACGAGTAAGTTACATTAGCGATTGTAATTTTGAATTAAGGTATCCGACTATGTTCGGAACCATGGTTTTAAAAAAGCGCATAAATGGATAATTTTCATGATATTTAGTGTCAATTAGATTAGAATACATGGATAAAATTGTTTTAAGAACATTTTGACAAAAAAAATGATTCAAATGCAATATTACGGCAAAAAATTAACTTAGAAGAACCTTTTTTTCAAAATGTTCTCCTTTTATGAAAAATGCTTCTATTATAAACATATTTTGCTTATATGTAGCTCAGACCTCTGTACAGAGGCTCAACTATGACTTTTGAAAAATTCACATTCTTTTCAGAATTACAAACATTTGAAATAATTATCGGTGTTTTTTTCTTAATGTTTCTCCCCTCTGTTGCCGTAAAACATGGATAAACCCACTTCTAAGTTATATATTTCGAACATTCTATAGTTGAGTACTCTGTACAGAGGTCTGAGCCATAAACAGACAAAATATTATTATAATGCAAGCATTTTTCACAAAAGGAGAATATTTTGAAAATGGGTCATTCAATGTTCATTTTCTGTCAAAATATTGTACTTAAATCATTTTTAATTGTAATAATATTCTTAAAGCAATTTTATATACATTTTCTAATCTAAGTTACCCTAAATATCATAAATATCCATTTATACTCTTTTGCAAAATCACGGTTCCGAACGTAGTCGGATACCTTAATTTTTACAATTCATTTTATTCCACTGACAAAAACTTGTATTCCATTCTATTATAAAAAAAAAAAAAAAAAAAAAAAAAAATATGAACCTTTTTTCGAAACACTCGGTTGTTATATTTTACTTGTATTCTAAATTCAACTGTGGTCGTAAATAAATCATGAATGCGAATTTCTCAGTCTACTAAAAACAGTTGACGTCATTTTTATCTGTCTTCGCCAAGTCTTGATTTAAGTAACAAAAATACTTCTCGAGAACGAATTTAGTCATTGTCTCTAAGTTTCATCTTTTATTTTTTTTACTTTTACTTTGTTTCTTTCACGATATTTCGTGATTTATCTACTTTTAATGAGATGAAAAATTTCCCTTCCTTTTTATGCGACGAAAACTATCCTTGATTCCTCCATTTTTTCCCTCATGTTCCTTTTTTTCTTCACGAGTGTCTTTGAAATAATTATTTTTATCTGTTCTTATTTCGAGATTCTGTCAGTGGAATTTCTTGGAATTGTTTCCCATTATCTGTATTTTTAAAGGAAAGTACTTCTATTGAATTACATAGGGGATTTGGAGATTTTTTTTTTGCAGTTATTTAGGTTGCACCATGTCTTATTTTGAAGTACAATAAGCGGAAAAATTTGACAATAACTATATATTTGCTTGCAAGTTCATATAATGATTATGCGTAGCTCAATTTTAAAAAAAATACTGCGTTGTTTTTTGCTTTAAATTTATTTTTAAAACTTTAATTAACAAAAAAAATACGTGTGTTCAAATTGAAATATGTATAATATTTTATCAAACTTCGATAACATAATTATAATTACATATCATTCTGATTAAATATGTATATTTAAGATTGCAATAATTCAATATTTAATTCTATAATATTTTTCCAACCTTTGATAACATAATTATAATTGCATATTATTCTGATTAAATATGTATATTTAAGATTGTAATAATTCAATATTTAATTAATTATTCAGAATGAATTGAATTATAATAGTAGTTAATACCGTGACTATATATATATATATATTTTAATCCTCATATATTGATTTAATGATCTTTTGAAAAGCTTTTTCATATACTTCAGACTATACATTTTTCCATACCTTTCTTCATTTCTTATGGACTGCGGATTAGTGTTTTACCATTGCAGACCTGTAGCAATTCCTGGAAGCTGATATCTCTTTTTAGCGCGGGACCATATAAGAGGATACCAATCAGCGCATTTAATTGTCTCGCCCAATATCTCCCCTGACGATGCAAACTTGTACTAGGATTTAATCATACCGAAAGTGCTCAAGCCAAACATACACGTGAGGGATCTTTTGCATGCCGTATAATAATACGACATAGAGAGAAAGAGAGAGTTCAAATTTTTAATCATTAATAAAATACTTTTTATTCATCTACTTAAGTTCAAATATATATTTTTTAAACTTGTAGTGGTGTATACTTGATGTTAATACAGTTTTTTTTTTATCAAACACTAATTCCTTAATTAAATTTTATTTTGTAAGTTTAAATTTATTCTGCGTTGATTCTGACGAAGTTATAATTAACTACATCAGATGGCGCCACGTAAGTTCAAATATATATTTTTTAAACTTGTAGTGGATGACACAATGTTAATACAGCTTTTTGAAATATTAATTCATTAATTAATTTTAATTAACTAAAATAAAATTTTCCTTTGTTGACCTAAGTAGGAATTGCCTTTAATTTTTTTTTTTCATATTACTTGTTCTTTTAGAAAATTGCTGAGTGTCAATTCACTTATTCTTTCAGACTGGCAACATTTGAAAAGTATAGATTAATTTTGTACAAAGGAAATATTTCTTGACTTATTCAGCTACTAATGTCATAATATTTCTTTACTTTACTTGAAAGCGGAGAAGGTTTCTAGTGGTGTTCATTTTAAGTTGCAATTTTTAAAAGCCTTTTATATTACTGGCCACAATAGCGTTGCTACTTTTCCCACTTTATTTGCAGTATCATCATATCGAGGTCCACACAATTCATCACATCAATGTTGGGGATGGGGGGAGGCTAAATTATGCTAGTGATTTTAGCGCCATGTAAATAATAGTACGATTTTGCTCCATTCCACACAATTTTGAGGAACGGAACACCTAGGATCTCCCACCACGCTTCCTCTACTACCAACCTCTCGAGTGGACTTTTGGATCATTGAATATTTAAAGTACATCATGCTGCTATACATGTACAAAAACTTCCATGTCTTCTGTGAGATCCGATGCTGGGTCTTTCGGCTGTGTGTGTGTGTGAGACCAGTCAGCATCTCTAACCACTATCCCTTCTGGGCAGCGCAGCGTAGTAATAATGGCTACCAATTTCCAAGTTGTGCATGTCGAGGCCGATGTCGAGCTGTGGATTTCGATTCTGGATTCCTAAAAAATACCCCGTCGTACAAAATAAGGAAGATTGCCTCTGTTGTACCATGGTAAGGAATGAGATTTAAGGAAAGGACAAACAAGCGCAATAATTGTCTTTGCTATTAAAAAGTTAATCAACCCAGTGATGCGATAATACTTGTGTGACTTTATTTTAGTGCAATTCCTCAAAAGTAGTAATCTTATTTTTTACATTTTTTATTTGTTTGTTCTTTATATTGTTAAATTAAATCATTGATACTAAGTTGCAAAATCAATCGTTATTTACAGAAATGATACCAAAATAAAATTTTAGAACGTGGTTAACACACAAAAAATATCAATGTTATTTTTAAGAAAATTACAAAAATATTTTTTTTTATACTTACCCCATTACTTATTTTATATTTATTATTAGTAATCTATAAAAACATTATAAGGATATATTTTCAAATTTTAATGGATGTTTCCAAGAAGAAGGGAACATTCTTATAAGTTCTTAATGTGGGCTGTCACATTAAAAAATAATGGACTTTATATTTTTTAGGATAACTTTAAATTGTATCTGTTATTTAATCTACTTTTCGAGTAAAAAAAAAACGTATTATCCCATTTACTAATTTCCAACGGATATTTTCAAGAAGATGGATTGAAAAAGTCTTCTTTCCCGCTATCTCATTAAAAAACAGGACTTTTATACGCACCGAAAGAAGTTTGGGAAAAGAGATATCCCCACACCGCACTTGCAGTATCCCGGGCAGGAAACAAGCCCAGAAGCAGAGACGTCTGATTCTGAATATCTGAAACTTCTTATCTCTCTGAAAGCGCAGCTGGGGTCCTGTCGAGGAAAACGGGGAAAAAAAGGGGCAATTTCTGAAGATGGACCCGATTCGAACGTGCCGGGAAAGCGGAAGTGCATCCCCCTCCCGCCGGAAGTAACCTCCGAGAGCGAGAAATCGAGATTTCTTCGCTTTAACGAGACTCCGCCCCATAATGCACTGCGGCCAGGGTCGATAGAGGAAGGCTCGGGTTTGGATTCTGTATGTAGTTATAAACTTTTTTTGTTTGTTTTGTTTTGTCTTTGTTTTCAATGAAATATTTCTTCGGAAACTTGAAATGATTTTTTAAGTACATCATCAAGAGGAGAATAGTAGAAGAATTAGAGCAGGATTTTGTCATTTTTTATAATCAGAGTCAATTTTAAAGATGGTTGTGTAACTTTATCGCTTTTAAAAAGGAATTTAGTATACTTACTTATGAACAATAACACTTTTACAGTTCACCCATTACATCATAAAATTTTAAGGGAAAATTAGATCTCTCTCTCTCTCTTAGTGGCTTTCATAGATAACATATTACCTATAGTCGCTCAGCCAGTATGGTGGCTGTGACCCTCGGCCTGTAACCGAGTCGGTTCGGGTTCGAATCCCGAGTAAGACATGGCTGTATCTTCGGGAAAGAAGTCGGTATTTCACCTGTAATGGGTTCCCGTCTAGAAAGGAAAGCAGCGCACCCCTTCTTGTTACATATATGCTGTGATCATCATCTGTAATAAACGTGTATATCCTTCTGTTATATTGTATGCTTTCTGTTCTTCTTCACTTGTATTTCATATGTTCCCAGAATAAAAAACACACGGCCACAAGGATACGGTAAGGTAGGATCTAGGTGAAAAAAAAAGCACATATATATTATTAATCTTAACTTACGTGTGAGGAACCTACCTCTCTAATTTATGTTACGGAGTTTTGAAAATAATTTTAAAAGGCCTTCATAATTTAATATTGTCACAAAAAAGCTGAATTTTTTTTAAAAAATGAAAAAGACTGAATTTTTGCTATAGAGGATTTTAAATTCAAAATAATAATTTTTCTAATTTATAAGTAACTTAAAATGAGGATTTCTGGTTATTGCTAGTTATATATTGTACTAAGTAGTACAATGTATATTGCAATATTTCATCGCTTATTTCTCTTTCCCAGCATCGTCGAGTCAATCCGATGCAATTTTTTTTACGTCTTCCTCTTTATCGTGCTCTGCAATTTCTACAGAACTTTGTTTAAAAGAATAAATTCATACAAAAGAAGCTGTTAAATATACCTGAACTTTATTTTTTTTCTTGCAACGATTTAGTATTTACTCTTTCATCGCAATAAATGTTAAAAATTGCTAAAATGCCAATTTCAATTAAAATAATTTTTTTTACCATAAAAAAGCCAAAATACCTGAATTTTTTTCCTTTTAGTGGAAATACTTAGCCTAAAATTTAATTTTTGGATTGTTTTACTTTAGAATTTTTTTTTCCTCATACGTAGGTTTCGAACATTTGTAAAAATTATTTTCGATCTATCAACACAACTCCATTTTTTTTAAAGAATTTGACTTCTTGATAACACAATTATATATGCATATGAATATAATTACCTGTTCTTTGACATTTAATCCTATGTTAGGCTCGCATCTCTCAGATGCATAATAAAAATACTTTCAGCGCTGCGTCCACACGGAGGTCGGAACACGTCCTTCCTTCATCTATCTACCTTTCGTCACTCACCTTAGAATTCAGTGTCAAAAACGAGGGCAATTGCTCCATATCTTAGGCAGCAGGGGTCATTGAATCTGATAGATACAGCGCGCCCAACAACGTCAGTTTTCATGACTTTGTACTATTTCGTAAATTTTAAATTTTTTTCTTGCAAAATAGTGTAGTTTTCAGCTTTATACGAAATTAATTAGAAACAAGTATTTTATAACTTCTGTATAATAGTTTTTTGTTGTTGTTATCGTTATTGGGGGGGATGGAGATACATCTGAGGTAGGCCACGCGCCTAGCCAATGACTGCATTTTATTCATTCCTCAATGTAGCTGGAAAAAAATCCCAAAATATTTATATGGGAATCAAAATCACTCAGATCTTCTCGCACATATCTTGAAAAACTAGGTCACGAACTTTTAAAAGAGCTTCTGCAAAGACGGTCTGAGTGTAACATTTACATGCCTCATTCATTTTGACTCAGGAATGAAGAAATAACTGATATATAACGTTCCATTCAAGACAAAAAAAAAACAAGAGAAACATCATCAGGAACTTGAAAAAGAAGGTACTGTTCCCTTTAGTCAGGACATCAAAAGAAGATTATTAAAATTTTGTGTAGTGTATTACACGAAAATCCATGTCCCTTAAGGTATCCGACTACATTCGGAACCGGGATTTTAAAAAAAGCGCATAAATGGATAATTTTCATGATATTTAGTGCCACTTAGATTAGAATACATGCATAAAATTGTTTTAAAGACATTTTAACAAAAAAAATTATTTAAATATAATATTTTGGCAAAAAATTAAGTTAGAATAATCTTTTTTCCTAATGTTCTCCTTTTGTGAAAAATGGTTCTATTAAAATCATATTTTGCCTGTATATAGCTCAGACCACTCTACAGAAGATCAACTAGAATTTTTGAAAAATTCACATTATTTTCAGAGTTACCACCCATTGAAATAATTATCGGCGTTTTTTTCTTTAAATTTCTTTCCTTTGTTGTCGTAGAATACGTATAAATCAACTTCTAAGTTATATATTTCAAAAATTGTAGTTGAGCCTCTGTACAGAGATTTGAACTATATACAGGCGAAATACTATTATAATAGAAGCATTTCCCATAAAAGGAGAATATTTTGAAAATGGGTCATTTTATGTTCATTTTTTGTCAAAATATTGTACTTAAATAATTTTCTTAAAACAATTTTATATACTTTTTTAATCTGTGACCCTAAATGTCATAAATATTGTCCATTTATAAGCTTTTCAAAAACACGGTTCCGAACGTAGTCGGATACCATAAACATTGTAAGGTGATTTGTGAAGACTGCAACAAGGCATGTTAAAATGTAAACAGTGGTGACACAGAGATAACTAACTATTAAATTTTGATGCTTTTTCGTTTAAATGTCTCAAATTCTGATTCTATTTTAAGTATTATTTTATGTCAAAACTCAGCAATAAAATGATTAAACCATCTTCAAACGTTAGTATGAGGTGATGTAACTGAGAGATACCGTGAGGCTATGGACGAAACTTTTTGAAGTGCGTCCTGAGGAAGGTTAAACAAGATATCTTGCAATATCTAAGCCAAGACCTTTTAAATTTTGTGAGGTTATAGAAAAGTATATAAAGAATATTTTAGGCTAATAAATTAGATTAGATTTTTTGACCATTTTTTGGCAATGGAATCATACTGTGTCTCCTTAACTGAAGAAGGTTTCGTAGAATGTAAATTTTGGATCAGGTTTTAGGTTATATTTTTAAGCCATTTAAGAAATTATGCATTGAAAGCCGTTATAGCGATATAAATAAACATTCATACTTTTCCGCGTAATATCCCATTTTCACAATTTTTTCTTCCTCTATCCCTGGAAATGTGGAAAAGGCGAAATTCCTATGCACTTTTGTTCCTCGGAATTGATTTCTAGAACATCAAACAAGCTGCTTCCAACAACTATTTCGGCTCATTATGAGATTCCAGTACGTGCACATTCCTTTTTCCTCGGAGTTGGGAGGAAAGGGTGGGCCCAACTACGGAAGAATGTGATAACCATTAATATAAGAACCATCTCCCACTTCGAAGGTCGCTTGCACTGGAACACCACATTTCGATTTTTATGGTAGTCGTTTCTCAAAAATGAAGAGTAGTGTAAATGTAAGTTAATCAGATAATGTTCATAAAACTAAAGTGCATCATTAATAAGAGAAGCGTTCGAAGGAAGTATTTACTCTGGTCCTGAATATTCTCCAGAGTAAAAGGATTTCTAATATTTGTATAACCAGCATTAAATGCTTTCATTGTGGCTTTATATAACTTTTACTTAACAATTTTAGCTAAAACGAAACGTCTAAGGCAGCGGTTCTCAAACTGTGGGGGCGCCCCCTAGGGTGACATGATAATCCTACGTGGGGGCGAGCCTATTGGAAATAAAAGATTATTTTTAAAAATAATCACCGTAAAATCGCGCACCCGTAAACTTCGATCATATTTTTTGTGCTTAAAGTATGTATAAAAATAATAATATAAAAATGATAGCTTTAATAATAAAAAAAGAAAGAGAGAGAGAGACTGTAGCATAAAAAATAGACTTCTATTTAGATCCGAATACTGTTTGTTTAAAAAAAATGACATACCTATTGGACTGTTGGAAAGCTAAAATCTTATTTTTTTGACACTTTGAGATATTTAAATTTTTAAAATATATAGATTTTTTCCTTTCTAAAAATACTTTACTTTAACCACTAGGGTAATTAGAAGCCCTTAAAACCTATTTTTAAATAATCGCTGAATCTACGCCACGCCTATTTGAATGGTGAAAAATATCAACAAAGTACTTCGTTTTTAGCTTAACAGTTGAACGTCTGATATAAACCAAAACATATATATATTATTGTAAAATTGAGCCTTTTATTTGTTTTATTTCGTAGCCGATTAGAAGTCTCACTATATACATTAAAATCAATTTATCTTAAAATGTAAATTTTTTGTTCGATGTACCTTTTCTGAGAAACTTCTGTTCACAGGTATGTAAATTTTTTATGATATATTTATAATGATAGTAAAATAAGTTTTTTTTGTAAAAAACTCAAAAATTTATTTTTTACAATTTTTTTCTATGTGAAAAATGGGTCAAATTTCCCTATGTTTGATCAAATATTTTATAAATTATAAAAAATTCAAAATTATAGCTCAAAGCTCATTTCAGTGTAGTGAGAATGAGTGCGTGAGTGAGTGAATATTAACGTCGCACTGTTCAGATACACGAGGGCTTTTGATGACGGACCACGCAATTTTGAACTATGGTCAAGTGACGTAGACGACACCTGAGCTGGCACCCCTTTTCCCTCTCCTGACTACCGCACCACACCAACGGGAGGACGTTTCAACTCTCCACATTTTTAGCGTGCATCGCTGTCTTACACGGCGGGTCTTTTGTGGTACTGGGCTCAAACTCGTGACAAAGTCAGCCACGATTCCCTACCTATACCACTTGGCTACCGCGGCCACACAGCGTAGTGAGAAAGGTGTACTTTAATTGTATGAAACATTTCAAACATGTACACATAACAGATTTTGAGAAAAAGGTACATCGAAAACAGTCAATTTAATATTGTCGGTACAGAGGTTTCCAACTCTCCTTACTATACTATATACTATATTTATCTCAAAACTCTTGGATAATACCTCAAATAAATTACTTTAAAACCTAAAAGCATTGTACACATACATTTCAGGTTCCTTCGTAAAAAAAAGGTCCATGTTATAATGTGAGTATACCTAAAAATTTCAAAAATAATGCTTGAAAGTATGTGTGTGCGTTATACGCCCGATTTTACGCTAACTTGCTGAAAGGAAGCAAAATAAAATCCATTATGACATAAAAGAAAATAAAATGCACATTTACACTAATGTAATATACTTATAAATGTATCAGAAAGATACCATGTATTTGATAATTCATTGATCAGAACTAAATTAAAATTAAGTTTAATCATTGCTATTGTTTGGGAAATAGAAAAAAAAATACGAAATACTTTTGTTTAAAGTGCAGAAGCTTTATCATCCACCTCTGTCCAAAATTTAAAGAGTGAAGTATAAATAAGTTGCCTTTTTTGATTTCGCCATTTAAAGTGAAATTTATCAAAATTTCTTCGCAAATGAGAGTCTTTCTGCATCAAGGCTCCGGTTGACCATGGTAGCTTCTTTAATTAAAAATTGTTTTGCAACCTGTTCCAATTTAAACATTAAAAAGAAAAAAGTGATATAATACTTATCATATTTTATTCAAAAATAACTTACTTAAAACATCTATTACTTATAAGTACACTATACAAAATTTAATACTCATCTTCATAATTTGTACGATTTATAATTACAGTCCTCTTATAGCTTTAGAGTCAGAATACATTATTATTGCATCCAATGCATTGTTATTGTATGGAAAGAGGGGGGGGGACGCTGTGAAAATTATGATTGAACATTGGGTAGCAAATATTGAACGTTTGAGAAGCTTTGTTCAAAAGAAATAAAAGATAATATAGCAAAATAAATGACTTGTGGAAGTAATAAGGGTTTGTCAACAATTGTGAAGTTGACCAACTGTTATAAATCAGTTTTAAGTAAGTCAAATCAAGGTTGTTTTCCCCTTAATATTAAAGAATAGGATCCGAATTTGGACTATTTTTCAGATATTATTCTTTCGCGACGGGCAGTGTAAATATGCATTCTTCACCGACGCATCTCATGGTCGGGTGGTGCAAATATGCATTTTACAAAAGTACTGTGGTAGGCCGGGCGATGCAAATATGACTTTTCAGCTGAAACGGTTTTTAATGACCACTAGATGGCATTCTATGTCCATTATATTGAAACTAAACATAGCTAGAGTAATCTGACCTTCAGTTTGTTTATATTCTTCCTGGATTTGGTATTTTGCTCATCACCTGTGGCAGAGGAGGGGATAATTGAAATGTAATCAAACAGCTCGTAAAATTTCCACTTGATACAAAACATTCGCATTTCTAATAACTCTCCCAATCTTTTTTATTTTCTTTTTCTTAACAGTGTGGAGTGTTTGGGAGTTTTAGCGTCAGTTCTGTTACAGTTTTTGTTGCTTTCGGATATATTTCGCTTACTTTTTTTATTTGAAAAACCTTGACTTTAGGTTATTATTTGGTTGTTTTGAAGGCATGTTCATAACCTTAATATGAACAAAAAGGGTGAAAAAAGCCAAAGTTTATGTTCACAAACCATGTGTAGATAAAAAAAACAAAAAACGTAACAAACATTTTATGCTTGCAAATCATACAATGTAGGACTTTGCGTTTCTCCATATGCTTCGAGATTTTCCACACTCAATCTTCATTTTAATTTTGCTAGTTTAATATAAAATATATTGCTAAGAATGTTATTGCATTTGTATATAATAGTTTTAGTACTTACGCATTATTGCAACCGAATTTGCGATATTATGTGGAACGTAAAACATGGTTGCCAATTCAACGTGTATGGCACATTCAAAAACAGGGTTGCCAACTTGGCGAGTTACCTTGAACGTTGGCATTGTTGTGATAACACGCCATAGGTACCATATGCGCCATACGCCATAAGTACCACCGTAAGTACCATATTTTTGTACATAAGCTAAGACATATTATTTAATTAATGTTTATTAACGCACTTCAAAGCTACACGAGGGCTACGGCAATGTAAGTAAGCCGTAAAATCGTAAAGTTACTAACTCAGTCAAGTTACACGATAGCGACATCTGAGCTCTGGCACCACACTCTTTCCTCCTCACCAATATAGCAATTTAAAATTTTATTAATTAAAAAAATTGATAAAAAATGTATCTACTAAATTCACTACTAGAGTAATATCTCTTGTTTTAAGGAAGGAGAATTTTAAAATTTTAAATCTCGAGTTCATCGTTTTTGGCTTAGATACATTTGCAGGTTCGATTGTCGTATCGGCCACTTACCCCGGCACGTTTTTTCTCACCAAATGGATAAAAGGTCAAAATGGCCAAATCTATGGGCTACTACTCCAAAACACAACACGCGAAAACGTGCCAAATTGGCTATTTTTTCAAAATTTGGCGGACCAGTGTTCAATTGGACAATTTCACCCATTTGCTACTATAATTTACTTTAAAATAATTTTAGCAATATCATAACATAAGAATTTTTATATGTGCGCATTCATAGGATCAGGTTAAGTCAAAAAATGTATTAGAATTCAAAAAATAGCGGTAAAATCTTTGAACTATTTCGGAATTTTATTAAAGTGCACATTTAGCGTAGACGAACAGTAGGAGATAACACGATCGACTTGTTAATTACGAAAGCAATTGGAAGGTAATGTCCGCATTAATATAAACTTTTCAAAAATTCGTTATAGTATTTTAGTTCATATTAAATTCCTGTTAAACTTTTAATTTTTTACAGATTTAAGATGGGATAAGTTAGCATAAGTTCTTAATAATCAATTGAATCAGTATATAAGTGACGTGTTTTATGAAACAGAACCTAAATTGTCTCCTCGTTTCGCAAAAGATCGCTTAAAGTGAAGTTATAAAATGATTGAGACTTCATGTAAAGAAGTAAAATCTTATGAGTTCTTAGCATTTTGAACAAGTTTTTATTAAAAAAAAGCCTCAACTTTATTTAATATTTACAATAAACTGATTAGTAAAATTAATTTTAAGGATAACTAATCGTAACAAATATCATCGATTCCAAATCGCTATGATAAAAGCATAAATTTTCCATTTATCAATTGTAAGAACAATATGAATATTATAAGGCAATTTTATAAATGTAGATAAAACTTTAGATATCTCAGTATCAGAAACTTTTAAAAGACAAACCATGTTCATTACTTCTATGCTTTTAGTCAAGGTTGATCCACCACATTGCTTTTGGGCAGATACAACCGGTTTGATGTGGTTCGCGACATAACTGGTAACAACTCAAACAAGAAAAGAATGTTTGTCCCAATTTAATCGAACAGTAGTATCTCTACAAACATAATTATTACATATATGAGGCCAAGTTTTGTTAACTTTTTAATTCCAACAAATTTTGTAATACTTTGTTATCATTTCAATCAATACTCTCTCACCTTCACATCCCCAAGTAATATTTTTGTAATTCCAAAACTTTCAGATCCCTCAATTTCTCCGCCAATCAGGGCATCCCATTCATTTTTTAATGATCCCAAATGAAACGGGACAACCGGAAAAGGAGTTTTATGCAATTTCAAACCTGCCACGAAGGGAAGGAACCATTAATAAGGCTGGATAAAAACTTTCTCCAAACGGTTCCAATCGTCCATAACGATCTCCAGTAACACGATAAATAACCTAGGGCCGATACCGGAACCCTTTGCCAAGAAAGAAATGGAATGAAATAGAACGAAAAAAAGGAAGGAAAGAACTTTTGCAAAACTTTGTCCTGGCGACTATCCAATTGCCTTAATTCCAGCTCCTGAACCGGATGAAGAACGCGAAGAAGGGGGTCGGATATGTTAATGATGCGGAACAAACGATGATTATTCGAATAGGTGAAGTTCAATGGAATAGTCTGGACATTGCAGGGGATGGTTCGTTCTTTGAGAAGATGAGATTCAAATAAGGATCACATTTTTTTTTGTATGGGATAAAACTATTTAATGGTATTGGTGACATTTAATTATGTTTTATGAGTCTATCATAAAATATAAGAAAATGATTTTTTTTATATTCAAACGATTATTATTTGAACAACTGAATGCAAGTGACTAAATATTCTATAAAAATATATTTTTTGTATTGACAAAAAAAAAGAAAACTGTATAAGGACAAGAAGTATATATATGTAAAAAAACATCTAACTATATGCATGCACTGTTAATCATTATCTTATTGTTATTTATTTAAATTCAACTCTTGCAAATTATAAAAATGATTAGAAACTTTTGCCTCATCAATAAAATACTTGTTTTAAACTTAATTAAGTTTTGTAAAAACGGAAAAAAAGTTGAAACTATGATCCTTTTTAAAATGTATTTTTTTTTCAATTTTCCCGCAATCTGATGCCTTAATTCAATTGTGCCAGTCAAATTGATATTAAGTTATTATATTGATTGAAATGGAAAACGTGATATTTTAACGGAACACGTTTCTACTAAAATTGCTAGATTTTCAGAATCACGTAGTGGCTGCGGTAGCCTAGAGGTTAATATAACGAGCTCTTTGCCGGCATGTCATGAGTTCGAACCTAGTATCGCTGAAGACGCTCCGTGGAGAGAGGGGTCGTCGAAGGTCGAACGTTTTCCCATCGTTGTGGTATGGAAGTTAGGAGAAGAAGATGCCATCTCAGGTGTCCTCCTAGTCAATTGACCATGGTTCAAATTTACGTTCCCTCACCAAAAGCCCTTGACTCGCTGAATATAGACACGTAAATATTCACTCCCTCACTTTAGAGCCTTGTATATAAAAATGGTTAAGAACTTTATTATATTTAACCTTAATTTGCTTTAATTCTAATTTATGTCACACTGTAAAGTAACACAATGATTTTTGCAATGGACCGAGTGATTTGAAATCTTGGTTAAGTGACGAGGACGGTTCAGTGTTGGTATCCAGCCCCCTCTCTAAACTTCCACATGACTCTAAAGGAAAGACTTGTGACTCGACAGATTTAACGTGGATCAGCGTGTCTTCTTGGCGAGTCTTCAGTGACATTGGGTTTGGAACCCGCGAATCGACAACGCAATGCACGATCTCACGACCATTAGCATTCAGTTACCTCGGGCACGCCGTTAAGGTTGAAGTTGAATTAAAGTTCTGATTCCTGCAAAATTAACCATGCCTAGTAATGAGAATAACTACGATTTCAGCTCAGAAGGTATTCAATGTCCCCAAGGGGATTGGTATTGAATTTAAAATAGCAAGGTTCAGATATTAAATTTTCTCCATTATTGAGCAATATAAGGTGCATTTATTCGCCGATACACTGGTGTTCTAGGAAATGAGAGGGTCGATTGGCTTGCATAGGCTTCTACTAAGCACACAATTGACATTGCCGTTGATGTTCCTAAATAGTTTTTCAAGAAGATTATGAAAGAAAAAATGGTGAAGCCAAGAATAAGAATATCTAATTTCAAATAAAGGGAGCTCAACAAAGAATTTTTTCCAACCATTAATAAGAGACTGTCCTGCCTTTTTATTTTTATACTAAATACAAAATAACTCATTTTATAACAGGTTATGGCAACTTTAAAAGCTACTTGAGTAAATTTAATTTTGTTCCGACATCTTGTGATATTGGTGGCGAGGAAAATGTCGAACATGTGCTTCTTCTCTGTTCCAAGTTTGAAAGAGAACGAAACATCCTGGCTTTCAAGAGACTTACTATAAATTGACCTCCGAAACTTCGCCAACTTCTTTCCACCAGAAGTGCTTTTAAAAAGTTCTGTGAATTTGTTGTAAATATTTATAATCCTTCATAACCTCAAAAGATATTTTTCCTTCATTCCTCTGAAATGTGTGATTAATACTTGCTTTTGTGAGCCCCGTGTGATACTTTGCGGTACACGAGGATTTTATAATTGTTTCCCATAAAAAAAAAAGTGCATCATCAGTCGTCATATTGCATTTGTAGTATAGATTTAAACAAAAAACATATTTAATGTTAAGCTCCTCTTCAGCATAAAATATTTCTAAAAATTATAGAGCAGTTTATAGAGACAAATCTCAATTCCAAATGTGTCCTGTTGAATATGGAAGATGAGTTTGAAAACGTTCAAACTAACTGTGGACAGCTTGGATGTTGTTCCCATACAACCCAACAACGGAAGTCAACATATCAAGAATTATTTGATTTGAGAAATGTTTTCCCTTAATACAATCACTACATTATATTGCTACATCTACAATAACGCACAATCTCTTTACATTGTTCCTTTGTAGCATTTCACATTTACATTTTAAGTAAGATAGTGTCCATCCATACACGAAAGTCATTTTCCCATTTTTTTTTCTTTCGGTTCGGTTTCAGATACTTCCCAAGTAGTGAAAATTGGAGACATGATAAGAACAGATACATCTAGCTATCCCAGGATCACGCTGATCTAAATCGGCAATTATACTGAAAGACACTAGTCAAATATACAAATCAATGTCGTGTCGCATAATCTCTTACACAATATCTTGTATCGACCAGTTGTTAGTTGGTTTATAAGCCAGTGCTTCTCAAACTCTCAACTTTTGCGAACCAAGTTTCAGTTATTTTCATCGAGCCCCCTTCCTCCATACTATAACAATCAATTAAATATAATAACACTGTACTTTGACGCTAAAGATAAAATACAACTTTAATTATAAAGCGTACAAATTACCAAGACAATTATAAAAGTTTGAAAATGACAAGCCAATAGTAATTATTAAATTTGCCTTTAACTTAGTATTGCTACTTTAATTATCAAATACATTTAACAGTGCTGATACAATTAGATCTATAGTACTGTGTATTAGAGTAAATGTGTATTTAAGGTTTTACTATGCCAGATGGTATACATTTGTTTGTTTCCTTTCAGTAAATTGATTATTTTCTTTAAGTAATCTTTTATTTTCAAATATTTGATGTGCTCGCCCCCCTACTTAGGGCCATTACGCCCCACAGTTTGAGAAACACTGTTATACGCTTAATTTTCTAATTAGGGATTCTGAAGCTTTACTTTTTCCGGATGTCTGTAGGTAGATGTACGTGGTAGATAAGGATTCAAGTGATTTTTCAAGTGATTTATTTAAAAGCGCATCTATTTTCCTTTAATTTTTCCGTTTTAGAATGCATTAATCATAATTTTCTACAGAGTTTTATTATTTTTTTTAAAAAAAATTAGAGTATTTTTAAAAGTAAAATATTGATCTTGATTGTATTTGTGTGTCTTTTTATTATTTGGTTAATATTAATATTATTCTAAATTGAAGTAACAAAATTATATATTCAATGCTATTGTTATCAATAAGATATAAAAATACATATTGGGAAATTATGATGTTGGAATTAAGCGAAGGATAAGATTTGTATGTAAAGATAATTCTCGTTAATTACTAAAATTTTCTACTATTTCTATTAATATAAAATATGATTATGTCATTTATAACATTCAAATAACAGAAATGATAATATTTGCGTTGTTTTGATTATGTAGGGCAAACATTTTTTTTTTCTTTCAATTTCTAATACCGTTTACACTGGTAGAGATTAGTATAAAAATATTAAGCTATGAGATTATTTTCTCTTAATGTGCATTCACAAAATGAAAAAACTAATTAATACATAGATGTACGCCATGATACCATTCTTCTTGTCATAACTGACAATTTTGTGACACGTAAGAGGCGGAATAAAATAAATCAATAATGAACTCGCAGTGCAATTCTTCATCTTATTTATTAACAACGCTATTGTTTACATTTTCGTAAATTATCCGTTACGCACATATTTGCTGAAATAAATTACTTTTAAACAGCTTATTATACAAAGAAATGCTCCTGTTTTGACATCTTTTATCATTATTTTATGCTAACAAAAATTTTTGTTTAGTAAAAAAAGAAATACAAATTTCCTGCAAGCAGCCCAATAGAATTATAATTTGTTTATTCAGACAGTCAAGAATGTAAAATAATTATTCAAACTGGGATCATTAATAATGTAGTTAACGCGATAAGAGTAGCAATTTGCTGCAGATGAAATAATTTCTTTTCTATTTCAGTTACACCATAAAATAAATTCCACTTTCTTATTCTTCCCTTTCAACATTAATATCTGTAAAACAGTTTTCCTTGCACTGGTAGTTGAATTGTAAGAAAAGTCAACGAGCGTTAAAAAAAAAACAAGCTATTATTTCACATGTCCGATTCATTTGAGCTGTGCAAGTGCTTAAAAGTATAAAAATCAAAATTAAGAATTTTATTAAAAACTATTTAACATTAAATTTTTAAAAGGATTAATTACTTGGTTTTTACTTAATCCTTTGAGTTTTCATTAACGTCACCCAATACAGCAACACAAGGGCTATTTGGAACGCACCTCGTAATTTTAAACCACTGCCAAGTGACGAGGACACGATACCTGAACTAGCAAACCATCTTCAAACTTACACAACACGCCAATGGAAGGATTTTGGACCTCGGCAGATTCAACGAGCTTCAGACCCACTATATACTCCGATTCTTCACTTGCAGAAGGCTCAAATTCATTAAATTCCGGTCACGAGTTCGTGACCATGACCACTAGGCTATCACGGACAGATTTAGTCATTCGAGAATTAATCTCTTTTTCAATCAATCAATTTTTATCAAGTGTTAATAAATTTTTTAAAGTTTTTAGTCATATTTTTCATCTTAAATTTCCGTAGTTTATCAAATAATTTTTAATTGCTCCATAAATAAATGTTCAGTATTAAATTTATAGAAAAATACAATTTATCAATAATTAAAAGTATATTTTAACTAATTCAAAACTACTTGGATATCTGATTGAATGGAAAAACGAATTTGAATGTTAATCATGGCGTATTCTTTTGATTTTTATGTTTGGAGTAGATGTCGATATTTTCAATACGAGATAGCGAATTTTCGGTTAACTCCAAATTTATGCTTAAGTGGTTGTTTGTTTGGCAAGTCATCTTCACGCAAATGTGGTCTCCTTGTCTAATGTGATTGTTTCAATAGCAAGGATTTGCTTCCCCATTGCATTCATCTGCTCGTATAATTCCCAAAGTATATTGTTTCAAACGAATTCTCTAGGAATATGTTTAATTCCAATCAATCCAAGGAAAACGGAAAAATTGCGATTGGGAAAGACTCTTTTCTTTATAAGCTTTTTTTTTAACTTTGTGTGTAAAACTTATAACAGGAAATACTCTGAAACATTTTTTTTGTTACGAAATTGTAAAAAATCTTCTGATTTAAAAAAATAATAATAATTTTTTGAATTGTATACTTTTGTGTTTTTAATATACACGTTTATGTTTATATTGTCATTTATATAACAATTTTAAAACATTGTTAGCCTAATTTAACAACAGCATGTTATTAAAGAAAATTAATTGGTATGAACTTTGATTAACATTTAAGTGTTTTTATTCGATGAAAATAATAATGTTTTATGCTTAACCAAAATATGGAAAAAATTTATAAATTTATATACTAATTGTACAGATAATAATAATAATAATTTTTTCCTAAGATATTTAGCATGCACTATTTAAATTCTAAACAATATTAAGAACATAAAATAGGAATAAAATGCCCTTTCATTTTTAGTATTTTTGTCTTAGATGTATAAGTTATTTCATAACATTTGTAAGGGAATGAATAAATAGATTTTTCATTACATCCACTCGCATTAGAAAACTTTTAAAAAAGCAGTTTAGTTAAGTTTCAATTCCTTTTAAGTCATATCACAGTATCCTACATATTTTTCTACAATCATCACTAAAATGTTCCATTTTATTATGCATTTCTAAACTTTCGTAGTTTTCAGATACAAGCCCTTCTGCATTTTGATAAGTTTAAGCAATATTTAAATAATTAGATTATCCCAACAAATGTAACATATAACCCTATTGAGCCATATTAACCATATTCTGGATTCTAAAAGTAAGAAATCTTCTTAAGTCTATAATCAATACTATAAATTTTCCTTCATTTACTCATCTGTCTATAAAGTAATAATTGTTTAATAAAAGACGAACGAGACAAGTTACAACGAATACGGTACAATGTCTGAAATGTAAGGATATTTATAAATACATATAGTTGCTAGAAAGATCAGAAAAAAATGTTCTATGTTTAATTATTATTTTCCAAGAATTAGTTAATTATTTCATATAATTACAGTTAATCAAATGTTTTTGTGAATAGGCAATTTGCATTGTTCCTTTTTTTCAAGGAACTAATATTGATCTATACTACTTCCCTGCTTAGAAAATTCATAAACCAAAATACAACAACATTAAAAAATGATCATACATTTATACTTCAATAGCAGTAAAAACGGATTGTAAATATCTGTTACCTTTTCCTTGATTGGCTCTCGAAATTTTAGTGTATATGTGTGAACATTGTGTGAATCACAAAACCCACTTTACCCACACAGAGTTTAGTGATTAATTTTATTATTTTCATTTACTGAGTATGAACAACTCTTTTGTTACATTTAATGTAAGTTTTTCCTTTGTATTCGGTCATTCAAGTTGGAATCCATGAAGTTAGAAAATGAGCTAGTCGATCGTAAAATACACAATACCTTTCGGGGAAGAACGAAAACAATCCAGCAAGAAAACAACTTCCATTTTAGACAAGTTACTGGAAAAGAAGAAAAAGAATTATCTATTTTGCTGCCTCGAATCACCTTCATGTCTCACAGAAACGGCGTTAAAACCACGCTCGATCTCGCACTTGAAACGTGAGTTTGCGAGATTCTTTTTTTTTTTCTCTTTCCAAACTTGGCGACTTGGCGAATTTTATTGGCTCCTCGTTTGATGCCTGCTAGACAATGTGATTGAAAAGAAATCAAACTATGGTTGGACCCTATTTGTTCCAACTCCATCATTCTCAAAAATACGTGACCCGCAATGCATGATGAGAGAATCAAATAAAATTTGTTCTTCGGATTTTATTCCTGAATTCCTTCGAAATCGAGGAATTTTTATTCGATTGATGCCAAACGTATTTTTTACGTCCATCTGAAGAAAATATTGAGCTTTTCTTAAAACTAAATTAGGTTTTCCAATTCAAGTGTTCAAGGAATGATTTCATGTTTTTTCTTAAACGAATGAGTTGCTATTTGGAAATAACGTATTTTAAGAAGAGAACAAAAAAATTGTAGAAAAGAATTTTTATCAGTGATCCATTTCAAGTTTTTTTTCAATAATAAATCAAAAATAGTTTCATTTTACTATTAAATAAAAATGGAATTTTCTGTATATATGTTATTTTAATTTTCTTTTAAAGCATATCGGAAAAAAAATTCAGAGAAAATCATAAAGTATTTTAAGAAGAACGATTTTTTATTTAAACTTATAAAGTTAGAACATATATCTGACATTAAATTTACTTTAACATAACTCGTAACAATAATTACAATTTCATACAGTATAAAGAAAAATGTATTTCATGGATATTCAAGTTGTGTGAATGGTACTTCACATTTATTTAAGTCATTGCTTTTAACCTTCGTCCCTCCGTGAAAAAGGAATATAACATAGGTACTTCATATTTTTTTTTTACTTGAGATAAAAACTACTATCACAGGTACTGTTTTTAACAGAATTTTCATTAAAAGTTTTCAATTGAACTTTGGATTAAGGAATGTAGTGCAATGAGAAAAATATATCGATCATTTTAAACACTTAACGCAAAATAATAGCTTCATTGTACTTGAAATATTTATAAATATAGAAAGAAGCTCTTATAGAAAATAATAATTTAATCTTTCATCTCAGTTTGAAACTGTTATGAATAAATTGATTCAAAAATGCAAAAATTTACAAATAAAACTATTTTCAATGTTTTAATTTGTATTATTATGGTAACATGGTTAACGTTTGCATTAAATACGAAACGTATTTTATATTGAGCAGTTATAAGTTTCTTCTGTTATTTGTTAAAAGTAACTTTTCATTTTCATTTGATATTTTTTTCTTGTCTTTTCATCTTTATATCAAATGATTTTGCTTCACTGTTACACTTGTCATGAATAATGCATGTAAAGTGCAGGTATGTGAATGCTTATAACATTGTGTTTTAATACGTGTGTAGAATCCTGACATAGAAGCAAATACATCTTAATTTGAAATTGATACTTAAAGAAAATTACTAAATAGAAAAATAATGGTAAAAAACTTTTCTACATTTATTATAACAATTATTTTCAACAACATGTTATGCTCTTGAGCATATTTGAATCATTCGCAAAAGAAAACTCTTTTTTGAAAACAAGTAATATAAAAAGAAATTTTTAAGTCAATTCCTAATAAAAAAAGAAATTATTTTATATATATATATATATATATATATATATAATTACTTTTTATCGAATTATTACAATTAATATAAATAGGTATATATATATGACAGAATCACAGTATTAGGGGTAATTAATTTCTATGAATTATCATTCAAATATCGTATTGTCATCCAAAACAATCGTGTATATGAAATTTCAGTTCTACTGAATGCTTTAAAACGTGAGAAAACAAATCTTTTAAAGTTTTGACCCAAGTAACTAAAAATGAAGCCACCGTTGCTGTATCTGTAATCCTTTAAATAATTAGTTCCAGTCAATTAATTTTAATTAATTATAATTAAATTATCGTATTGTCACCCAAAACAATTCTGTATAGAAAATTTCAGCTCAAATGATGGCTTTAAAAGGTGAGAAAAACCTTTCAAAGTTTAGACGCAAGTCTGCCAAAATGGTCACTAAGAATCAAAAAATGATACCAACGTGGCTTTATCTGTAATTCTTTGAATAGTTAGTTTTAATTAATTAATTTTTATTAATTATAATTAAATTACCATACTGTCATCAAAAATTAACGTATATATGAAATTTCCTCTTAATTGAGAGCTATAAAATGTATTATATATAGAGAGAGAGCTAATAGTAGGAATTGAATATATCTGAAGAATCATGAAGAAATAGACTATTTTCATTAAAATTAAAACACTCATAAAATTCATAAACATATAGTAAAATAATTAAATATACTAATTAGTAAAAAAACATCAATGAAGAGATTTCGTATGGAACTAACTATGGATTTATGAGTTCCCATTTGGGGGCATGAGCTTGCTTGCATAAATGATGTATAAGTAATTGCTCGTATAAGTGTTTGCTTGTATAAGTTGATGTAAAAAGTGGTAAAATGTTTTAATTTTTTATCCAAATTTGTCTCATTAGGAGGTATTTAATTTAATTATTTATCATACCCCATACTCGCTCAGTTGTAGAATGATTTAGTATTATTCTGGTGAAGTAGAAGTATCAACAGCACTCATGCAATATAGATATATGTGAGCTCTGGATTGCCAGTGGGCCAGCTTTATCTTGTTGGAAAATAACCTTAAAATGACGTGTATGACACAAACAGCTGCAGAATGTCATCAATATGTGGCGGTATGATATCTATATAAACCAGTAATAGCCTCCATGCAAAGACTATCGTTTTGTCATGGAAGCTAAGATACTCGTTTTTGGATTGGAAGGCACCCAGTTCTAATATTCTTTCATTAGTTAACCTTTCCGTGCAAAGAGAACCACAGCAGTCGTGGCGCCATTTATCCACCACAAATGCAACCAAGCAGTCAAACACATGACGCAACTAAGCCGTGACACACAATGGCGCAACCCACAAGCCGTCACGCATGAATGATGCAACCCCCAAAGCCATCACACTCAAAGTGACTCAACTACTCACAAGCTCACCACAAATATGTTATCGTTCGTTTACCTATTCACCGAGTCCCTGGCAAAGGGGTACTGTGGAGGTGTGATATCTAGGTAAACCAGTAATAGCCTCCATGCGATGATGATCATTTTGGCATGGTGGCAAGAGATACTTGTTTTCGGATCGGAAGATACCCAGTTCTAATCTTCCTTCAAATACACCGTTAAGCTTAAAAAACTTTCGATGGAGGAATTGAGGCATTCTACCATCGTTAGAGATATTATTCCATGGAAGTGCACCAGAAGTAATAGCTGTATGCATCTCAAAAACAGATGCACATTGTATTCCAATGGTTCCAACCCCCAATACGTATCCGATGTCCATTTGCTTGTTCTAAGATCGAAGCGACGTTTAGAGCTGAACATTAACTAAACTGATCTACTCGTTATTGTTTCCCCGTAAATAATACATAAACTGGAACTTTTTGAATCATTTCCGGTTGATGCAATAGTCCTTTTCAAATATGTGTAAATTGTGATAAATCGTTTAAGTTTTACAGCTAAATTTTATAATTATTATTACTTCTCAATCTTTTTAATGAGTGTAGATATTCTTACCTATCAATAGCCCACGTTATTGAGGAGAAGATTTATTAATCATAAAGAATTATTTTTTATTATTATAAATGTTATTTGTATTAAGTTTACTCGGCTATAAAACGATTACATTAGGAAATTCCCACGAATTGGGGGTGAATATTTACTTTTAAATGGTGATCGTGGTAGTCTAGTGGTCAAGATTATGGACTCATGGCTAAAATGTCTTGAGTTCGAAACTGGTACAGATGAAGACCCGTCGGGTAGGGGGAAGATGCATGCTAAATCAAATGCTCTTCCACTGGTGTGGCGTGGAAATTAGGAGAGGGAGGTGCCAGCTCAGGTGTATTCCTTGTCACTTGCCGTCGCCAAAATCCCTCGAGTAGCTAAATACCGCAACGATAATTTTCACTCATTCACATCTTTTAAATGATCCAACATGTTAATGTGAATTTATAGAAAGGAAACTATACATATACAGTAGTTAGAATTAAATATTAATATTATAATACTTTGAGAGAAATGTTACGAAACACCCAAAATTCTATAATAATATATAACAACTTTCACGCATTTACAATTTCATGTTTTCATTTCTTACTTTTCTTTAAATTCTGAATTCTCTATACAGAGATTTCTGCTTAAAAATCTTTATTTTAGTATGCCATTAGTATACAAATAAATAAATAAATAAGATTATTTAAATCAATGAAATAAAACACTTTATGAAAATATGAAGTAATATATTATAAGTTATTATACTATTCTATTTATTACGTAAATAAAAGTAAAACCTGCTTGTAGGAAATTATTCACAGAAGTCCAATAGAGAAATATCATGATTCTTTCGGAATAATAAAAACAGATGATTCTCAAATCTTCTACGAAAACACATGTTCTTTCAATTAAGGATCTAAAAACCGAAAAAAAAGAGAAAGAAATGGGGAAAGGGGGAAAAAAGAATCTTCTTGTTCACTGAAGTCATAGAGATGAAGTTAACCTTCCATTCAAATAATGAGAGGCATTAGCTTACCAAATAACTAATTGCTGGTGATTCCTTTGCTTAAAAGGGAAGGGAAAAGAAGTGAAGTGAAGGCTCGACAGAATCGATTGTCAGTTTGGTGGGCAGGAGGTAAGAGGAGAGAGAAGGGGAATAGATGCAAAATAAAGACAACTCCCACATGTCAAGTTCGTTAATGAGTTTTTAATCGAACATTTTTTGTCCCCTCTTCCTTTCGGGTAGCGAAAACAAGAGAGTGGAAAAAGTGTACTTTCTTTCAAGTCTTTCCCGAGTTTTTGTTTCTTTTACGATGCGAACTAAACAGTAACGATATTCAATACAATGAATCAGAAGGGTTGTTGTTTTTACTTTTGTTTTCTTTTTCCGTCTCAGTCTCGGATCATTTTATTCATTTTGGAATTAATTGCTTTCAGAATGAAATCGATGTCGACTTTGTTTGGCAAAAGGAATCAGATGTAGATTTTCGTTTAAATGCTTTTTCTTTCTTCTTTGTTCATTTTGAATTTCGAAGAAAGAACGATTATCTAGCATTTTCTTGTGAGTTATACAATTTTATACACGCTTTGTTAGTTAATGAAAAACTTACTTAAAAAAATTTGTAATTACGTTTTTTGAAGGTGCGGGGCTTTCTTTTCAGACTTTTCCTTTTTTAAAATTATTTTATCTCCTTCATTCTCATTCAAAGTATGTAAATACACATCAAGAAAACATTTCTAAAGAAGAAAGAATCACTTAATGCCTGCCCTTTTTGGATGGAAATTCATCCCCCCCCCTTAGGTATAGCTAAAAGGGAAAAAAATAAAAACAACAATGTAGTTTCTTTGAATCTAATGACATTGATGTATGCTTTTAAAAAATCACAACTTTTTTTGTTAAAAAAATCAACACTACTCTCTTAAAAACGGTATAACTTATTCTTTTGTCTGAGAAATAGGCTGCATTTAATTTCTTAATAAGTATGCGAAACGAATTTATTTGAAGGTACCTTTGCCAGCTGGGGGGCGTGGTTAGTTGTCGCTGGCCTTCTGCACCTATGGATGCGGGTTCAACACCAGTCCAAGTGGGTGGATTTTCTTAATGCAGGAAATCAACAGTGGCCATGTCGTATGATTATATGACATGCAAAAGATCCCTAGAGAGTCTGGTTGGCTTGGGTGCTCTCGACAAAATTAAGTCCTACTACAGGTTCGCATTGTAAGAGCTTAGGTGCCTCCCTCCAGGGAGGATACTGCACGTCACAATTACCTGCGGCGATTGGTATCCGCCTATAGGGTGCCATACTAAAAAGAGATACCAGCTTCCGGGGATCGCACAAGTTTACAATGGTAAAGCACCAGTAGAGCATACAAAAAGCTTTCAAGGGGTTTGTCCAGGGTTGAAAGTTTGCCATTCTTGTATCATGCTCCTTTTAATTTTGTCGATTTTCGGGAACAAAATACAGTAAAAAACTAATTATTGAATAAATAATTAGCAGTAATTAATACAATTAATCATTAATACCAAATACTTAATTAAATTTTACGTGTTATGTGCATAGAATTATAATCAATGGGAAAAAATCAAGGGCTTTGGGTGGGGCGTCCAAACCCCCAGGACCCCCCCTGTGTGCGCCTCTGTAAAGCACCAATACACAGCCCATTAGAAATAAAAAAACACTTGCGCAATAAAGATTTATTTTGATCATGTTCAAAGAGATATAGAATTATAGTGACGTCACACTACAAAGCTTCACGGGAGCTATTGGTAATGGA
This sequence comes from Trichonephila clavipes, assembly GCA_019973935.1. Lineage (NCBI taxonomy): Eukaryota > Metazoa > Arthropoda > Arachnida > Araneae > Nephilidae > Trichonephila > Trichonephila clavipes. Next base: position 570,727 of record BMAU01020332.1, on the reverse strand, counting down.
CCTCGTAATTTTGAACTATAGTCAAGTGCAGAAAACGACATCTGACCTGACTTTCCTACAAGACAAACGGAATGACTTTTGAGCCTCGACAGATTTAGCGAACAATGGCTGCTCTACACAGCTGGTTGTAACGTCACGGAGGATGTTAGAGTTTGGGGGGTTCGATCAAAGATCAACCATATTACTTTAAACATAGTTTTAGTAATACCCTAACTTTATCGCATTGCACAACTAAAGGGAGAAATGCACTAACATTTAACCAGGAAGAGCAATCGCTTAGGACTAATCATATAAATAAACGCACTTATCTGAAACTGGTGTGCTCTTGACTCCCCTGCTTGTATTCTCTTTAGATAACTTGCTTAACTATACGACCTCCAGTTGTAATCTGATTTAAGCTTCAAACTTCGCTATTAAACATCTAAAGGGTGTTTTTTTGAGATGTATAGAACTTTAAATTGCAATAAAACAACGATGTATTATTCGATTGACATGAATTTTTTTTTATTCGAAAGCTAATCTTATGGCATTACATTTTAAGTATGATGTCTGGCATAGGACTGCCACGGCTGGCTCGGACTTAGTCCAATCTGGACGTCCAATTTACGATAAATTTTTCCAACATTTGTGGCCATATATCGGCAATAACACGGCGAATGTTGTCTTCCAAATGGTCAAGCGTTTGTGGCTTATCCGCATAGACCAATGACTTTACATAGCTCCGCAAAAAATAGTCTAGCGGAGTTAAATCACAAGATCTTGGAGGCCAATTCACAGGTCCAAAACGTGAAATTAGGCGGTCAGCAAACGTGTCTTTCAATAAATCGATTGTGACACGAGCTGTGTGACATGTTGCGCCGTCTTGTTCGAACCACAGCTCCTGGACATTATGATTGTTCAATTCAGGAATGAAAAAGTTAGTAATCATGGCTCTATACCGATCACCATTGACTGTAACGTTGTGGCCTTCATCGTTTTTGAAGAAGGATTCCACCAGCCCATAAAGCGCACCAAACAGTCAGTTTTTCTGGATGTAATGGTGTTTCGACATACACTTGTGGATTAGCTTCACTCCAAATGCGGCAGTTTTGTTTGTTGACGTAGCCATTAAACCAGAAGTGCGCTTCATCGCTAAACAAAATTCGCTTATGAAAATCGACCATTATTTTCGAAATAAAATTGCACAATTTGAAAGCGTTGTTCAGGCGTGAGTCTATTCATGATGAATTGCCAAACCAAACTGAGAATAAATCATATGACAGCTGTTAAATCGGTCGCCATCTTGGAAAGTAATGCCAACGTAAACTTCTATACCTGAAAAAAAACACTCTGTACCATCATCGTCTACTCTAATGTCAATGCTTAAATAGAAGTACTCATTTCTCTAAATCTCGTCTTCTTCACCAAGAAAGGTTTTCAACCGAACTCACAATTAAAGATTAATTTTATCCCAGAGGATTAGTGGGAGAATCGCTGATAGACCCGTTACAGGGTCTTCATTGTCACTGTTGCTGGAACTCTTGGCACATCAACACTAATAGTTCTTGAACATAACCACCAGGGCATCGTGGCTACTAAAGTCATGTTCAATTCATAGTCACTGAAAAGAATTCTAGCAATTAAAGGGGGAATAGCTCTATTTCATCTTTAATTTTAAGTCTGTATTCTTTTAATTTTTAGTAGTAGAACGGGAACTCTCTCTCTTGGAAAACATTTTTAAAAATTAAGTGTCCATATGAACATGCAAACAATTTATACCGTTTAAATAAATAAGTATATCATATTGCTTTCTTAAAAATATTTTTTAAATACATGACAGTTTCCTTTAACAGTGATGTATCACTTTAAGTACTGCAATAAATTAAGGTATTTGACTACCCTAAAATCATGATTTTTTTTAAAAAATTGACAAATTTCTTATGATTTTACTTTATAGGCCATCTTTTAGCTTTATAAAAATACCAAGTTTTTATTTTCCTTTAACTAGAATAGAAACTACAAATGTTTTAGTAAAGCAGATGCTATTACTTTACATAAGATGTCAAACTTTAAAACGCGTTTTACTCGAAATGTGTGTGTGTGTTTTTTTTTTTGGAAAAACTGAAACAGGGACAGCAATTGCTCAAAAAGTTTTGAAAATAATTTGCTGTAATTTTTTGTGTATCTTCTGTATAAGCGTAGAAGTGTTGTGACTTTCATATTTATCAATCTATGTTTTATTACACAATTTAAAGTTCTTTATGTGAATATAAACACTGTTTTTTAAGCAATTTCATATAATAATTAAAGTAATGTGCTCTAGTTTTTGTAAAAATTAAAATATCTCTTATCCTGAAGGTCATTTCAAAAAGGAATAATAAAGTAATACATCAAAATTGAAAAATCGAGAATATGTTCATTTACTTTTTAAACAGAGTGGGCTCCGTTTATTTAACTTTTTGTCAATTTTTACCCATTTTTCCCCATTTTAGTAGTAATAATTTATTTTTCTTTTCTGAATTTTAGCCTGTTTTTTCTTAAAATGTACTAAATATATATATAAATCTAAAAACTGCAAACAAAAATCTCAGTATCTCCATTATTTCTAAAAAATAGTTGTTGCAAGTAGTTCTTAATAATCTTAATAAAGTATGGAACAAGTTTTATTTAGTTAACATGAATTTATTCCAGCAGCAATGAGAGACTAAATTAAATGTCTTACTCTTTAAGGTTACACAGCACCCTACAAAATTAAACAATACAGATTTTTTTTTGCATATTGTTGTTATCAATTTCATTTGAGAAGTTTTGTACCAAATTTCAGATCTGAAAACAAACTAATTTTTGAGATATTTGAAATTTTCTGAGCTTATGTTTTGGTATCGGTTTCATTTTAAAGCAATTTGCCATTCTTAAATTAAATTAATTAAAAACATTTTGGAGCACAGTCAACGCTTTCAGCGTGAAAGGGATATTGATTCTAATTTCCATTACTAAAATATTTTCTGTTTGATTATGTTTTGAATGTTCTTGAGTCCTCATAGTTAGTTAATTAATATTGATTTCAAGGACATTTTTTGTTTTAAAAATAGTTTATATAACTTAGAAGCTTCATAAATATGTTTATCATGTTGAGAAAATGTTAAGGCCAACACGTTCTCAGGTTGCTATGCGAAACAATATTTCGAAGAGAAGGAACACTAATGAAAATGATGTATATAAAAATCAGCATTCAGCTGGTACTGCAAGTAGACTTCCACGAGTACAAGTACTCTGAATACAAGTATTGCAGATAAAACTGAATGTATTCATGATGTACCGAAGTACATTATAGTAAACATATCGTAGTACTATATTTTAGAATTTTAAAGGCACGCCAAAAAAAATTAAACTTGCTAGTCTGCCCCAATTTAGAAATAAAAAAAATAAATTTTTTGCACAAAAATAGTCATTCTTAGCTTAAATTAGTATCTTATATTTGTGAAGGTCCCTTAGGACCTCACTTTGAGAACGAGAATAATTATGAGTCAAAGAAGAATCAGTAGCCATTTTTATAAATAACTTTCTTTATTTGGTTATCTTTCTCAAATAGAATCAAAGACTTATTAACAATTACTTCTAATATTATGAGGTTTTAAAGGTAATATCCTTTAAATTAACTTAATTAATTAATGATCCAATTAATTAATTTATTAAATAACGATCACGCAGAAATTACCACGATAAGAGATCCCAGAATTATATTTAATAATGTTCTTATTGAACATTTAACTTTAATCTCACTTTTAAAACTTTAATGAGACTTTAAATACAATTTTATATTTACCACTCGGATTCTCAATTCTTCATGAAATTAAATTATCTCCAACAATAAAACTTCAATTCAAATTCACTATAACTTTATGTTTCAATATCTATCTCCTACTGCTCTAACTTTACTATTTCGTTTGACTTAAATACTGAATCTAATCTGCATAACAAGGAATTCTGTCCGCTTTTTGGAGTTGATTGGAAATAGGTAGGGAATTAAATTTCCCTAAAAAGGTCGGCTTAGAAGGTTAGTGATAAAGTTCCGTATAGATTCATCACAATCCCCTCCAAAAAGAAAACGGGATTTATTCGAAGGACTCATACGTCCTGAAAATAAATTACGTAATTCCTATCTTTGTCTTACAGTTCCGACGATATTAATTTTTAACTGTATATTATTGAAACATCTTCCGTAATGAAAAAGGACAAAATTACGATTTAGAATTAATTGTCAAACCTCATAATACTTTACAAGTTTAAATTAATCCCTGCACTCTATCCATTTGGCTAAGGGGGCGTGGGAAAAACCACCCTAGTGGTGGCAAAAAACCAGCCCCATAGAGTATGACTTAGTTATTATACAAAAAAGAAATACAATCTTCTGTGGCACTGGAACATCGAAGACTTCAGGGTCAGCTACCCTGAAAGATTGATATCCATTTGAGAAGTAGGTAAAAGCAGATATGAATTTATACATTTGTTACATGAATGTCATATACAATAAATATCTGGTTCCTTTGCCTTCCCATTCGAAAAACTTGATGCGCTAGTTAGTGTTAATGGTTAATCCTATCTAACTTCGCCGCGCTCCAAGTCACCAGATGTGAAACAAAACATACATAGAAACACACATAGCATACAATAATAATCATTTTGCAATAAACAAATAACACAAACAACCAAATGAATTGTCGCATCTTAGCGAAGTCATACATCGAAGGAAACAAATGCAAAATTTACAGATGTTTTCTCCAAAATACAAAAAGTAATACAAAAGCCGTTTTTTTCTGGTATAGAAAAAAAACACACACAATGTAGTGTCCACTTTTGTCAGTCTTCTTAATTTTAGAGTCCGCCCGTGACTTGCTTTAATTGCAAAAATTCTTCACTTGTTCGCATCGTGAAGATAAAGAAACAATACAACCTGGATTTTGTCTGTTAAATCCTATGCACTGGATCTCCATCCAACGCTTCCATACTGAGGCTTCTTCTGCGGAATGTGCTGCCAGGTATGCCGTTGATTTCGATGTTGCTTATCTCCTCAGGAATTCCGTCTTTTTCTTGTATACGGCTCCGTAGATAGTATGGGCAAGGTCTCCTTGTATTGGTTTGATTCGACCGGACTGGATTCTCCGCTTGTTCGTTGCGTCTTCTCGTTGTCGCTCTGGTCTGACGGGTCTGGTTATCACGTCCACTAACTTCCATTCGGGATCCGCCTGTAGTCGTAGCAGTCCTGCGATCAGGCAACCTTGATGGACCTGCAATGGACTCTACTCCTGGTGAAGAGGTATTATGTTTTTGAAACTTATAATTCCTGGACGAGATCGAGGAAGGGATCGACCTCTTGACTCCCTGCCCTTGCTCAGGAGCGTGTCTTTTCCGGTCCTGATGTTCAGATCCTTGCCGTGATCTCTTCTTACATATCTTGGATCGTTTTAAAGCTTGGTCCTTCGACGTAGTACTATTAATTTTACGTTTATTTCTGGGGATCTCCCGTGTGGTGTTACCCTGCCGTGATCTACACCCCTCACTTTCCTGACTAGAGGTTTTCCTATGCTCTTTAAACTGTCCATGATGTGATCTATTCGACCCATGACTAACTTCTTGTTCGTCATACAGAGTTTCTACCGGACTATCCGAACTAACCGTGTCTGACTGACGAGGTCGATACACTCGAACCTGATCAATATTAACAGTTATATTTCTTCCGTTTTTCCAAATAACTAAATTATTTCCTTTTATTTCCAAAACCTTATAGGGACCTTCGAACTTAGGCATAAATTTTTCCACCTGTTTCCTACCTGCAGCACTTAAGAAATGTGTTTGAAGTAAAACCAAATCGTTCACTTTGATGTGAACATCCCTCCTTCTGAGATTGTAATGTTTTTCCCAAGACTTATGCTTTTTTTGCATATTTCGTCTTGCCTCATCGAATAATCTTTCGATGTTACTACCAACATATTTCGCATCCTCCGTAACATTTATGAGCTTGTTAAATGGAGTTATGATTTTCCTTCCCAAAAACAACTCAGCCGGAGTTTTATTTGTCGTCTCATTTACCGCCGTGCGCAATGCGAAAGCGAACTCGTGTAGAAATTGGTCCCAGTTTTCATGATTTTCTTCAACAAAAGAAGCTATCATTTGAACTAAATTTCTATTCACTCTCTCCGTGAGATTAGACTGTGGTCGGTACGTTACCGTTTTTATATGTTTGATGTCCAACCTGTGACTGAGATGTTCAAACACGTCAGAAATAAATTGGGGGCCGTTATCACTTATCAAAGAAATCGGAGCTCCGTAACGCGCTATATAGTTATCAAAACAAGTATTAGCTATTGTCTGGGCTGAAGCTTTACGAATAGGAATCAGCTCACACCACTTAGTGAAGTGGTCAGATATAACTAATATGAATTTATATCTCTCGGGTCGGGATGCGGGGTAGGGGCCTAATAAGTCTAGCGTTACAATTTCATTTGGATATTTCGAAACTATAGGCATTAAACGACCAGCTGGTAGCGCGTTTTTATAATTAAACTTTTGACACCGGTCACAGGTTGAAACATATTCAAATATATATTTTCTCATAAATGGAAAATAGCACGTGTCACGAAGTTTAAGATATGTCTTCCTCTTTCCGAGATGTCCTGCCAGTGGCAGATCATGAAATTCTTTCATTATATCTTTTCGAAGAGAACCAGGAATATAAACTCTTAGTTCTCCTAGATTAGAAAAATATTTCGCGTAAAAGAGGAGACCATTTATTAACTTGAAGTCCTGGGACCAACTCTCGCAAACCGTCGCATTAACAGAACCGTCATCAGGGTTTTCTAAGTATCGGTAAATATGTCCTAATTCAGGATCTTCCCTATGTTCCTTAATGAATTGTTCACGGGAATTTATTGCGAGGGCTCTAAGAGCTGCGCACGAAATTTGCGACCCCTCGACACTGTCTACTGGATTTCTTGATAAAAGATCTGCGACCACGTTTTGAACACCAGGTCTGTGCTCCCATTCTATGTTAAACTCTGACAATTTCAATGCCCATCGGATCATCCTACTTGATAAATTCTTACCATTGGTTAACTTCGTTAACGCTGCGTGATCTGTAATCACTTTCACAGGTAGGGGTCCAAAATAAGTTTTAAACTTATTTAGAGCCCAAATTACCGCCAAACATTCTCTTTCGGTAACCGTATAATTACGTTCTGCTTTATTAAGGGTTCGAGACGCGAAAGCAATAGGTTTTTGATTTTGTTGAAGCACAGCACCAATTCCGACCCCACTAGCATCAGTGAATAAATTGAACTGTTCAGAAAAATTTGGTAATTGCAAAATCGGTGCCTCCGTTAGTGTGCGTTTGATCTGATCAAAAGAATCCTGTGCTTCTCCTGACCAGTTAAACTTCGCCCCTTTTTTTTAATTGGTACAATGGTTCGCATATATCTGCGTATCGCGGAATAAATTTTTGGTACCAACCCGTCATCCCTAAAAATTTTGACACTTCTCTATTATTTTTGGGAGGTTTCATTTCCGTAATTGCCCGAATTTTCTTATTGTCAGTTTCGATTCCTTCTTTACTAATAATCAGGCCTAAATATTTGAGTTTGTCACGAGCGAAGTGACATTTTTCCTTATTTAACGTTAGCCCTGCGTCTCGTAATAAGGTAAAAACCTGAGTTAAATGATCGAGATGGTCTTTGAACGATGGAGATGTTATAATAACATCGTCCATGTACACTGACACGAAACGCCCAATAACAGGTTGGAGAATTATATCGATAGCCCTTTGGAAATTAGGCGCCGCCCCAGAAAGACCAAAAGGCATGCGTAGGAATGCAAAAGTGCCATTGCGAGTGATAAACGCTGTTTTTTTTATGTCCTTTGGACTAATCGCCAACTGAAAATAGCCACTTCTGAGATCTAGAGTGGACATAACGTTGGTGTGAGGGATATTGGTGAGTAAGTCATCGATAACCGGTAATGGATATCGAGGATATTTGGTAATTCCATTTAGTTTCCGATAATCAATCGCGAAACGATACGCCTCGGGAGAATCTGGAGGAAGGTCATTTTTCTTTCGAGTTAGAACGACTGGAGATGCATAGGGCGAATTAATAGGACAAATTGTACCATCCCGTAACATCTTATCTATGTGATAATCAATAATGCCTTGTTTGACCCGGTCGTACTTGTATGGTCTCGACACTACCGGTCCCTTATCTCCAGTATCTATCTCATGATATACAACATGCGTTAATCCCGGTTGATCGGAAAATAACCCTTTAAAATTATTAAATAAGACTTTTAATTGCCTCTGTTGCTCGTCATCAAGTTTCGATTCTGTGAGATCAATATCAACGAGTTTCTCCTCTTTAAACGTTTGTTTGATCAGATGATCGGGAATGATCAAGGATTTCTGATCAAAATCTAATGTTAATCGCGACGCCTTCATAAAATCTATCCCCAAAATGCACTGATACTGCATGTTATCAAGTATATGGAATTCCCAGGGTTTCTGAAATTCCCTGATTCTAATTTGTAACTCGACTCTACCCAAATGACTGCACGGGGCTCCCTGTGCTGTCACGACTCTGTCTTTCGTCTTTTGACGAGGTCGGTATGAAAAATAATTGCGGTATACCTCATCCGAAATAAAAGATTTCTCCGCTCCCGTGTCCCATAGTGCTGTAATAAAGGTTTCATTTAATAGAATAGGGACATACGGTAATTCGACTGGGGTCATTCTTATAGAGGATACTCTGATAGGCCGATGATCCCAAACTGGAGGATTTTCCGTACCCTGCGATCGATTACCCCCATATTCACATCGATCGCTTAAAAGTTTAAATTTCTACTTCGTTCATTTTGACCTCGAAATGAACTATTTCTCGACCCACTTTGTCGACCGCCTTGACTGTGGAATGGTTGATCCGATTGTACACCTTGGCGTCTACCCTCGAATCTGCGATTATTTGTGAAACCTTGGTTTTCGAATAGATTAAATTCCCTTTGTGGTCTGCTATTATTGGTGTATCTCTCATTATTTCTGTTTTCCCTCCAATTTTCCTGTCTATGCCGGGTATTAAAACGATTGTCTTCATGAGGGCCTGAACTTCTAAATCCCTCACTCGAACCTCTGATTTGTCTATACATAAAACGTTCTTCGTATTTATCAACGATTTGTAGGAGATTGGCAGTATTTCGTGGATGTTTAACTTCGACATAATCCAAAATTTGAGGTTCTAATCGACTAACGACGTGATCTATTAATTTTTCCTCCGACATTTCTAGTTTAAGGACTTTATGAATTTTCAACAATTCATAAATAAAGTCGGAAGGCTGTTGATCTCGTCTTTGTGATGAGGAATAAAATCGCGTTTCTAGTTCTGACCTGTTTCTGACCACGGGAAATTGTTCCGACAATGCCTGTTTTAAGTGCGCGTAGTCTGTTGTCTTATCTTCAATGACTCTATAACCTAGAACTTCGAACCAGTCGAGTGCCCGTCCTTTGAGATGACCCTTCAAGTAAGCACATGCCAGTTGTGCAGGTATCTCATAATACGCGAGATTATGATCAATATTCTCCAAAAAATCATCTATGTTCTCAATTCCCGAAAAATATTGTTCCGGAATGATTCTAAAACTGGATCCGACTCTATTCTCGGGATTTATACGTTGGGCGCCATTGTGAAGGTCCCTTAGGACCTCACTTTGAGAACGAGAATAATTATGAGTCAAAGAAGAATCAGTAGCCATTTTTATAAATAACTTTCTTTATTTGGTTATCTTTCTCAAATAGAATCAAAGACTTATTAACAATTACTTCTAATATTATGAGGTTTTAAAGGTAATATCCTTTAAATTAACTTAATTAATTAATGATCCAATTAATTAATTTATTAAATAACGATCACGCAGAAATTACCACGATAAGAGATCCCAGAATTATATTTAATAATGTTCTTATTGAACATTTAACTTTAATCTCACTTTTAAAACTTTAATGAGACTTTAAATACAATTTTATATTTACCACTCGGATTCTCAATTCTTCATGAAATTAAATTATCTCCAACAATAAAACTTCAATTCAAATTCACTATAACTTTATGTTTCAATATCTATCTCCTACTCCTCTAACTTTACTATTTCGTTTGACTTAAATACTGAATCTAATCTGCATAACAAGGAATTCTGTCCGCTTTTTGGAGTTGATTGGAAATAGGTAGGGAATTAAATTTCCCTAAAAAGGTCGGCTTAGAAGGTTAGTGATAAAGTTCCGTATAGATTCGTCACATATTGTACATGCGAAGTAGAAATCAAAAACTCTCTGATCGAGTCTATAACTTAAAAAAATATTACCTGTTAATCTGCTGAAATATTCTCCTTTTTTTTTCGAAGTAAGACCCTTGAGCAAAAACACACTTTTCCTATGGCTTGTAACAGTCATTTAAATATTTCTGGAATCCATTTTTAGCAATGTCCTTTAATTCAGCCCGCGATGCACTTTTAACTTCATCAGCAGATTCGTTTTCGTTTAATATGCGGGAATAGCTGTATTGTGACACAACCCTGTGCATGTTAAGATCTTTAGTCAGTATCCATTGAAATGTAGGAGAGGATATCCCAACTGATTTTGCTATTGCTTAATGCCTGTTCTTGCGTACCGCCGTAGAAACCTTTCCGATGTTTTCAGCGGTGCAGGAAGTCTGTGGACGTCCAGAACGCTTATCGTCTTCAACACTTTCCCTGTCTTCTCTGAAACTTCGATGCCAATCAAACGTCGATGCTTTCGCGATATTGTATCACTACCGCATACATGATTCAAAATTTCGTAAGTCACCGTAGCACTTTTCCCAAACGAACACAAAATTTGATATTCATTATTTGCTCAACAAATGTAATTTCTTTCATAGTCGGCAACTAATTGCATGCGCCTACAAAGTACGACGCGTGATTTAGGACAAACGTTTTTTAGAAAAGGAGAAACATGTGTAATAACACAAATGTTATTGTAGTCACCCTACTACAACAAATTCTACTTTATAGGCACCGCCCGAGAACTTTTGAGCCCTACCGTGTAAATGCTTTGTGTTTCAAACCTTTTGTGAAAATATTAAGATTAGGCTGAATAGACTGTAGTTGTAACAAATGCTATCAATATTACGCTAAAATATATTTTGAGTTAAAGAAAAATATAGTTACAGTCCTATTTAATTAAAGTAGTGTTTAAATGTAGAACATAAATTGGTAACTAACGTATTAAAAATCAGAGCATTACAGGCATTATTAGATTTTCCTCTATGACTTTACAAACTTTAAATGTGTTTTTCTCAGACTTTGAATTTTGAGGATATAAGTGTTTTCTATTGCCTAAGGCTTAGAAATGGTCTAGATGGGGTCTTGAACTTTTTTTGTATGTACTACCAAACGTATGATTTATGAATGTTAGGATGGATTTAGATCTGAAAGCTCTACTTATTTTTTTAAAATGCTTAAGTTAATATTTTAAAAATGTTTGTGTTTTTTTCAGGCTCAGCTAGAAAAGTAATTATATCTAAAATCAACAAAGGAACAGATATTCACACACATATATATTCATGCTAACTTTTTTTCATAATAATCTAAAAAACATAAATCACTGAAAATGACTAAAAAAATTTAAAAATTGAACATTTTATAAGAGTTTGAAAAACTTATATATATATATATATATATATATATATATATATATATATATATATATATATATATATATGTGTGTGTGTGTGTATATACATATGCATTTTCTCTTTAGCATAAAAATGTATCTAAACTCTCCCCATTCGTTTCGCATTCAGTGTAATACAAAGCTTTTTTCGTCTAGCAGTTCTCTTCAAAATACCTCTTCATACTACACTGAAAGGGGAGTTTTCGAATCTGAAATCGAGTGACTTATTCAACTGGAAAAAATACACCCTAAAAACTTAAATATCCGAAAGCTAGGAGAGATGTAAATTCAGTTCAGGTGTTTGAGTCACGATGGCCTTTTTTATATTTTACTTTCTGGATCTTAGAATGAAAAATAAAGAATAAATCCCGCTACTAGGCTTGATCGCATATACCTATGCATCGAGCCATAAATATTTAAATACTTAGTTTGACAAAGAAATCTGAAAGTGTAACGTTCTTATCCACGAAAAATGCAAAACAACCGCTAGTTGGATATTTTAAGAGAAAAAAAATTCGCTTAAAACCAAATTTGTGGCTTTTTTTCTTTTTTTGGTTCACTTTTTTTCTCTCGAGCTGTTGGCAACATCTCATTTCTTTGTCGGCGCCTGAAAGAAAAGTGGTTCGTATTTTATTTAAATTTGGTAATGTAATATTCAGTTACACTTTAGTTTTGCATCGGAAATGGCTTATTGAATTTCGAAAGAAGACGTGATAATTTTCGTATTTGTTTTTGTCTCATAAATATTTAGTTTAAGACGTAGAAGGAGAGATCCTGTCTCAGTCTTGCTTGTTCTAAAGGACTTTCTAAACGAATTAATGCAAATTTATTACTCTAAAAGCAATGTGGTGAATACGATTGCATCTTATATACTAACAAAGTAGTTTTATAAATGTTGGAAATCAAAACAGGGGGCATATTACGTATTTTAGAATCTTCTTTTTACGTGATAATATAATTTCATTTTCGTAACAGCTTTACAAGGACAACTTTATTTTGCCCCTAAGAATATGTAATGGAAAATTTCTAGACTCAGATTTTAACCCTTATTTTTCACTTAAAGCGATATATATTAAAATGGTTTTTAATAGTTCTGCACTTGTCATAACTGTAGCATGGACATTCTTTACTCGGATCGTGCAGTGGATGTTGCCACGTCAGTGTTCACGCTATTAGCAATATCTGACAATATCCTAATGTTTTTTTATTACAACCTCACGACAACAACAACAACAACAGTTCTACAACACCGAAAAATATCAAATTGAATGAAAGTTAACAATTCATTTTTTTAAATGGTACTTAAAATTATTTATGAAAACATTTTTCTTACCTGGGAAAAATATTATATATTACTTATCAGTGGTGTGCACAAAGAGGGGTGGGGGAGTTCCCCGGGTTGGAATAACACCCATAGCCCTTGGATGTTTTTCAATTGATGATAATCCAGTATATATAATACGTAAAATCTAATTAATTCATTTGTAATTAACATTATATTTTATTAATTAATGCTAATTATTAGTTCAATACTTTATTTTTTACTGTTTTTTGTTCTCAAAAACGATAAAATCAAAAAAATACGCTTGGCGTCGTATTGAGGTATGATACGAGAATGGTGGACTTCCCAACCTAGACCCCCTCCCCCCGTGAAAACTTTTAGCGTGCGCTACTGTTACTTAGTTATGTTATGGATTGTTTGTTGTGTCATTTTATCAATTGAGTAACAAAAATAATTGAAAAATATGAAAGAGTTATTTTGCCCCAATGCGTTGAGTTTTTTGAGTGAATTTACATCGAGTAATTTAAATGAATATATTTTTTATTTTTGTGTTACCAATAAAATTTTCAATTACTTATTTTAAGTAATGTTTCATAGAAAATTTATTTTTTTCTTAGATCACGGACTCATGGCTGTCATGTCATAAGTTAGAGTGTAGTACCGCTGCAGACAAGCCACGTAGAAATACCCAATTCACGTTATATCTGTCGAGGCCTAAACGGCCTCCCTTTGGTGTGGTGTGTAAGTTAGGAGAGAGTGTGGTATACCAGGTCAGGTGTGTAGTTCTCGTCACTTCACTAAGGCTCCGATTTATGAGTTCCGTCCCTAACAGCACTCGTGCAGCTTTATAGTGTGATGTCAATATAGTACACGCACACTTACTCAGTTTTTTCTTATAGAAGAAAATATAAATGAATTTTTTATAGATATCTCTCTCTAAGTTAAAAAGCCTTTTTTCTCATTTAAAACAAACAGGCAAGATATATTTATTATTTAATAACTAAAGCTTACAAGTTTGAAAATATAAGAGAACTTGTCAGAAAACCGTATGAACTTCTAAAAGAATAACACCTTTCGTCTATGAATGTAAATTATAACCAAATTTCCATACGGAAATCCTTCAGATCACTCCATACGTTCTTTATGAACTCATAAACAATAATATATATTTGTATGCGTACTGTATTCTTAGAATAAATATAGAGTTTCTGAAATATATGCCTGCAAATCTACTTTATCCGAAAGAAGCTGTTCTGGAAACGCAAAATATTCCAAGATTCTTTTTTCATAGCGTTATATATTTAAACCTTTCTATTTTATACCTTTGCTAGCAATATTTCTTGACTCAAGTTAACCACAGGAATTTATTTTCATTCTTTTAGTTAATATTGTATTGATAATACTTCAATATGTTATTTTCTTTAAAAAAAAAAGAAAAAAAATGCTAGAATTGTGTATTTCAATAATTTATATGTAAAATAATATACAAGTAAAAAGTAATTCCTTCATTATCTTTTATAAAATTTTGTGCAGACAAAATTATATATGGAATTAAAATACAAATTTAAGAAGAGTTTTTAATAATCACTGTAAAATTAGACGTATAACACGTGCTCTTAACAGAAAAAGGCAGATCAAAATTTAGGGGTGCACATTATTAACCAGGTATAAAAAGGGTATCTTATGGTGCCAGACTAGTGCAAAAATTTCAATTTTAATGAGAATGACGATTTTTTTTACTTTAAATTTTATATAGTTGAATTTTTCGCTTTCTAAAAATACCTTACTTTTGTTTGTACTTCAATTATTTACGAAATTATAACAGTTTTTATGTCAAGAGAGAGCAGCAAAAACGAACCGGAAGTTAGTTATCAAAACCGGAAGTGTTTGCATTTTAATACTTTTTTTACACTTTATTGGTGTTTATCGAATTTATTAAAAAATATTAACTTAGGTAAGGTAATGATGGGACATGGTGATATATTTTTAAAAATAATTTATTATTTTTAATTGAAATGTGGCAAATAAATTCGTAAATTTTTTGTCATTTCTCGACTTTCTTATGCCCTTGCTGCTCGATATTTTGTTTCATATTTAACTTTATTTTATATATTTTACAGCAAACTCTGTTCTTAAAGACAAATTATTAATTAATTATGCCTAAAGCAAGGTCTGGGAGGTCTAAGGAATTTGCTTCATCATTGGTGCTAGCAGTAATGTGAATGTTGACACAGAGATAATTCCAATAATACTTAGTCAACTGGTGACAAAATTTGAAACATATTCATAAATGTTTCGAAATTTACTCAGAAAGCCTCTTTCAGTAATATTTTATGGAATATTTTACTTAAAGATACAATTATTAAACTTGAAACATTTCGCTTAAATGCATTATTAACATTAATTTCTTTTAATTTGTGATATACAGGTTTATTATCATTATATATATATATATATATATATATATATATATATATATATATATATATATATATATATATATATATATATATAATTAGAAATGCAAATACTTCTCTTCCTAAGATCTTGTACATGGATTTGTAAAATTTGATCTGGAACACTTTTTAACTTCTGTGGGACACCCCTTAGAATATAGAAAATTTTCGCGGGAAAAAAAGCTGCATAGAAAACAAAATTGATAAGATGAAAAAAAGTGAAAGTGTATTCATATGGAGGTTTTAAAAACTGTTCTTTATATGCTTTTCATTATAATTTTTTATAACCTTTGTGATAAGCAATATTTTCTAAAAGAAATTTTCGGGAATATTTACTGACAAAATAACACACATTAAGATATTTTATATTACATATTTTTCTTAAAATCTAAGATACTTAGTGTGGAAATTATATACCTGTTTTTCCATATAAAAAATATTATTGTTTAACGTAATAAAGTTTTTCTAGTGTTCTAGCTCTAATTTGTATTTAAAAAAATCTATGCATTTAAACGTTAAGAAAAGCTTTTTTGACTCTATAAAACTGATAACAAAATTAAAAAAAAGAACTAAAACAAATATATAATACTGATATGGGCTTATAAAAAGATTTATTCTTTTGACACAAAGAGTTCTTAGGTTGTTTTAGTCGTATAAATTTTTAAGATTTAGATTTTAAATCTCTAAATGCATTTTTCTCAGAAACAGATTTTTCCATATTTTATCGTATGGCAAACATGATATCTCAAAAAGTTCTTGAGATAATTGTATAAAATTTAGCATCATTGTTTATTATTATAGTATGCATGTTGTGCACTAGAGAATAAGAAAAAACAATATATTTACCTTTTTTATGGTTTTTTTCCTTGTGATAAATGCAAATTTTTTGAAAAATTTTCCTATTGTGCACTTTTTGACCCCTAATTTTGTGACAAATTGAAATTATCCAAAAATGATAGAGCAAAACATAGATAAATTCTTTCTGAATAAATTCAAAAATCATTTTTTTAATCTTATGCATTCGAATTTATTTTACAGTGTTTGCTGCGATGTGCAAAAATGCCTAATTTTAATCTAAAATTATACATTTTCATACAAAAATATATTGAAAATTTTTTTCTTTGTTATTTTTATAAGTTTTCAGTTATAATCATACAAAAAATGAGTTTAAAAGTGAAGTTTCAACATTATTTCAAAAAAATGTTCCCGCAACTAGTCAGGCAAAAGTTAAAACACAAGAGATGAGCACAATAAAAGTTAGACTTCTACACTGTTACGGTTTATGTAAAAAAAAATTGACACACCTTAAGCACTCACTCTAAGAATTGTAGTTTTAGAAGTATACAATTTTTTCAAAAGCTTGGAGTAATACTTCGAAAAAATGACTTCAGAACATAACAGCATTGTATACGTACATTTCAGGTTACTCTGCAAGTAAAAGGAAGGGGGGGGGCGTTATATGCCAAATTTTACGGTACATAATTTTTTTAGAAGCCTTTTACATTAAAATAGGGTTGGTTCAGCAACCTTTTAGCTTTGGCATGCCGATGCAATCTACCAATAGGATTCAGCGTGCCACACAGAAGAATACTTTTGAAACAATTCGATTCCCGCGATAATGCATTCAGAGTTAGAGAATGATAGTCAATTATATATATTAATTTTGAATCATTTAAATATGTAATTTAATGTACAAATAAATCGCATAATATATATATATATTTTCAACAAAAATAAGAAACAGACAATGTAAAATATAAGTGTTTTCCTTCATTATTGTTAAATAAAAATTTTAAAGCAAACTTAGTTCTTGCCCCGTTCTACATTCATATCACAAAATCTAGGGTACAATTTGTGACTCAATTTGGCGCTTTACTGAACATTCAGTTGATAAACAATTTTTTTGTGAACTCGAAATAATGTTCATAAAAGGGAAGATTTATACACAAGATGTGAAAAACTTAAAATGGGTGAAATTTTAATTTAATATGTGCAATTTTCTCGCTTCAAACTATTAAATCACTCCAGAAATGACATTAAAACAAGTAGCAAACTTGCCGTAGATTTATTTATCTTTACAGTTACGTTTCAGATTTTTTTTTCTTAATTCCGTTATACCGAGGTCTCTCATGCCTGTTTTTGCTACCTTCGTTACTTGTGGAATGTAGAGAACACACCTAAAATTTTTAACACATGTATTTAATTATAAAAAAATAAGTCAATTATGATACATATTTATAAAGTACAAGATGTTTCTTGTATTATACAAATAAAATTATTATATTTATTGCCTACAAGTGAGACTAACATTCATTTAAATCGTGGTTCTGTGCATTCTTTTTGGAATTCTGCGAGGCCTTTCTTGTTTCTGGGTTGTACAGAACACCCCGAGCCAGTGATCACGGGCTAATGTTCATAATTCTAAATAAGTTTGTCAAATAAGGTCAATTTACAAATTTATCAACTTCCATCTACTCAAAAATTGACGAGTTTGTAGAATAGTGCAATGCCACTGAAAATTGTACCGTTTGCCGCATGTGGTACGCCTTCCATATGTTTAAAAGATCCCCTGTTTTTAAAAGGATATCATTAAAAGCTACGCATTTCTTTCATTTGTAACACAAGATTTATTGCTGTTTAAAAATTTTAAAAAATTAAATATCTTTAACACGCATAATTTTCGACTTATACCTCTAATTAAATTTGCGTTATTTTGTATACAAAGAATAGGAAAGTAAAAGTTTACTTTAGACAACTCAATATTGAACAAAAGGGAGAAAAAGAAAATGAAGAAAATTTCGATAATGCTCGCACATACCCAGAAGGAGAAAAAGAAAAAAAAATAAGGCGAAGAATAATTCATTTACTACGAAGAAAACCATTGAAGGTGAACGCAGACTGCTTAAGCGGCACTTAGCAAATAAATTCATTGTTTTAATACAGTCCTCGTATTGTCTCATTCTTCAACAAAACGGATAATAACGATATATTTCTCCTTCTTCCTTCCCTTTTCTTTTTTTCAATCCCAGGCAATTTTGAGACGCTCTCGTCATTTGCGGCGAGGGAGGAAACAGCTACTTCATTTTCAAGAAGATTTTTCTTGGCAATCAGTCACGTGGTAATATTGCCACCCCCCTTGTGTAACCCCTCTCTGCAAACTTGGAAGAGAAAAAGGACCCCGAACAAAAATAAATCGGAAAAATTAATCTTTCCCCCTTTTTTCTTCCTGAGTCGTAAAAAGCGAAGATCGGTTTTAATTTCCATCGGAGCTGAAAGGAGAGAGAAGTTGAAATGGCTTTTCCGAGTAAATTCTCAAAAAGAAATGAAATTTTGATAAGAGATTATCGTATTGACATATTTTATAAAACGGTAAGGCTGAGAGTTGGAACAGGAATGTTGAATTTATATAATTGTTTTGATAATTAGTTTGATTCTTGTTTAATTGTAGCGTAAATGGAGGTTTAACTCTTAACTTCGCAATTTTTTAGATTTCTATGAAAAAGTTATATGAGCTAGTTCTCAAGTAACAATAAAAGGGAAAAATATGAAAAAAATTAAGCAGTTTAAAATTGAATTTCAGTCATTTTTTTTTGTCGCAGAAGGACAACATTGTGCAGTAGTGCTGTAAATTACAAAACTTTTTTTATATGAGGATTTTATTATTCATCATAAAATATTTAAATTTCTTACCTGGTAATTTATTTCGTCAATAAACAAGAGAAATCATAAAATATAATGGATTCTTTTTATAGCAAAATCACAGTTCTTGAGGCATCAGAGATTTTTATAATTGTTGTTATTTCCGGAAAGAATGTACTTGTATACATCTAGTGACAAAATTGCAGTAATCTTTTTTTCTCAGATAAGTGATTTGTAGGTAATTAAATAAAATATTGAGTCTGTTAAATTAAAATAAATCATATGATGCAGAAATGCAAAAGTGCGAAGTTAAGGGTTACATTAGATTAGTAGCAATGTATGGATCTTTTAATTTAAGCCAATTAAATCATTTGTGTTATTTTTTAAAAAAATCTTGGCGTAGCTTGGAGTAAACTTTTGCCGTGATGAAGATTAGTGTGCGAACGCAAATATTCATTCTTGTCATTTGGGATAAAAATTATAGTATCAAACTACAACAGCTTTTGTGTATTTCCTACCCACGTAACTTTAAACTTGACTAAATTAATTTAATGTAAGTTTATACCAATATTATTGGGGAAAAGATTATATTTAAAAATATTTACCTATTTTCCTAAATTTTATCTATTTTCTTATAAAATTATTTGTATAGTGTTTCTTTCCATGCTATTATCTTTGTTCTTACAAATTTTAATTTTTCTAGAATGCGGTTTTTTAAAAAAAATGCAATCGATTAATGTAATTTTTTTCAGTAAAATTTTATATACATTAGCTACAAATCATTCAAATTAAAATTTAACACAATGCATTTTAACTGATGTTTGAAATTAACGCGTGTAGTTCTTAAAACAGTCGATAATTTATTTTTCTCATAATCTAAGCCTTTTTGTATTTTTTTTTACCTCCCTCCAATTTTATATTATGTAATCTGTCTTTTCTCGCCCTTATCAAAAGATAGTTAATCAATAGTGAAGTAAAAGAGTATTGTAACAGATTAATCTTTCTCTCATCAGTCATCTTTTTGCTGGAATTCAACTTTATCTCCATATTTGATATTTATATAAAAATATAAGCTCTGCACACACAAACTATGATTATAAATAAATCCGTTTTTTAAGCAGTTTCTGTGCCCTTTACTTTCATAGAAAGCATACTTATATTGTATTCTGTTCATAGTTTTAATTTACAAATTTTTAGGAGTTGGAAAAATAGTTTTGGTTGTATGAAGAGTCATTTTTACAAATCACAATATCATTAAAAATAAGTCTAGAATAAATATATTTATGCGTTAAATTCAATTGGTCTCATATTACACATCTGGTGATAGATGGATAATGAAAACTTACAGAAGTAATTTAATAATACTTATTATATTTTTCTATACCTCAATACATCAAAATTTGTTGTCAATATCTTGCTCAACAGCCCAAATGCTACCTTAATAAATTAACGTTTTACTTCAGCGTGATATAAAGAATTACAAGTATTTTTAAAGTTGTTATAAATGTTGTTACTAATGCCACCTGTCTGACATGGTCTGATCGAAGGACACGAAATTCATCGCTGTAAAAGGCTATATGTATACCTATCGTTAGCCGTAGCTTTAAGCACCATAAGGTGACAGTACGTTTTGACTAGGTTCCACCTCAATTTTAAGGGATAACACTTTTTCTAGTCATTAATATTGATTGATAATATTTTCGATACTTATATTTATTGGTTAATCTGTAAGATGTAGCATATCAATATCCCTTTAAAAAATAAACATAATTCCTTTAATTTAAACTTCTTCTAAATATTTTATCTTCGGTATTTTTTCCTACGAAATTCAATTCGTTATTTCGCTCTTTATTATTGATTTTTTTTAATTTGATTAACTAAGTAATTTAAAAAAAAATTAATCATTAATTTTAATTATTAGTTTCATACAAAATTGTTGTACTGTTATTGATAAAAATTTCTTATGCTATCTTTTTTTGAAAGAAAATTTTAAAAAATATAAATTTTCATTAATGAATTTCGTTTTTTAATTTGTTTTTTACTCACCAGAATTATTTCTTAGAATTCCTTGATATATTAGGTTTAAAAATACAATTTAGGTCTCCTTTAAAATTTGACTTGCTTCAAAAGGAAAGAACAGAGCTTCTTAAATATTCAATGTTTGCAACCCGATTTTCAATCATAGCTTTCATAGTGACTCCCCCTTCATACAGTAACAGTGTATTAAATTTAATAATAATGTACTTTGATGCTGAAGCTACAATACGACTTTAATTATAAACCGAGTCAATTATCAATATAAGTATTAAATTTTGTATATCATGGGTAAAGTAGCTTGTATTAACTTAGCCTATTAAATTAGTATTGATGGAATAATTACGAAACGCTTTGTGCAGTACATTTATAGGTATATTATATCAGAGTAAATATGTACTTTATTTATTATGTCAGAATGGGTCTCTTTTGCTTTATTTCAGTAAATTAATATTTCTTTTATATAATCTTTTATTTTCGGCTTTTCGATATCTTCGTGCCCCCTGGTGGGATTATTACAACCCTGTAGGAAGCACGCCCCCAGTTTAAGAAACGCTGGGATAAAGGGACTTGAATTCCTAGAATTTTTTCTTAGCATGCTTATTTTCTCTCGCGAACATTGCTTCTTCTTTAAATTAGATAATAACTTTTAATAAATTTTAGAGTTTTTCTTGTTGTAGAAGCAGGAACTTTTCAGATCAGGAACAATTTTAGAGTACACGGATTAAATGCTTGGGAGTTTAACAAGGGATTTCATTCAAACCTTGCTACATTCTGAAATATTTGTGGCTATACAAAGAAAAGTACTTCAGAGGCATTTTATTATTTTAAGAATAAATTGGAATCCTTAACTCAGTATGCTTCGATAAGTGTGACAAACAGATTTTGAATTTACCCTGGAGTGGGAGCATGGGGCACAAAATCACCCCAGGCTCATGAAGAGGTTAATTCAGGAAAAACTGCTTATTTGTTACCAATGACCTTCACAGTATCATGCTATATGACAGTCTTCATAGGAACTAAAATTTATTTGTCACATATCTCCCTCTTTTTTGGAAATGGCAAACTTTTTTCTTTTTTTTTTTTGCAATTTTAAAGTATTTGTTTTGACTTAGTTCCCCGCGCCAAAACTTTTGTTCCAAAATATTTTCTATGAAAAGGCTACATTTTCTCTCTGTGAATGACTTAAGATTTTGATTGTTGTGTTGTACGACTCATTATGGTTTATAAATAGGAATGAATATAAAACACAAGTAACATAAAAAAATTTTAAGTCAATTCCTATTTAGATCAACATGGAAAATTTTTATTTTAGCTAATTTTTATTAAATAGTTACAATTAATATAAATATGTATATACATATGACAAAATCACAACATTAAGTGGTAATTAATTTTTATTAATTATCATTAAAGTATCGCATTGTCATCCAAAACAATCGTGTATATAAATTTCATTCCAATTGAATACTATAACACGTGAGAAAAATCCTTTTCAAGTTTTGACACAAGTCGCCAAAAGGGTCGCTAAATCGCCAAAAATGATACCAACGTGATTGTATTTGTAATTCTTTAAATAATTAGTTTTAATAAATTAATTTTATTAATTATTATTATATTATTGTATCGTCATCCAATATAAATTTCAGTTCAACTGAACACTTTAACACATGAGAAAAAACCTTTCCAAGTTTTGTCACAAGTTGCCAAAAGAGTCACTAAGTCACCAAAAATGATGCCAACGTGGTTGTATTTGTAATTCTTTATATAATTAGTTTGAATCAATTAATTTTTATTAATTATATTTATATTATTGTATTGTCATTCAAAATAAACCTGCATATAAAATTTCAGCTCAATTGAGTGCTTTAAAATGTATTTTATTAACGATTGAAAATTCCACCCAGATAAATAAATAAATATATTAAGGTTGTGAGCTAATAGTAGGAATTGAAAAATAAATGGGCATCTGTGATATTTTTTCGATGAAGTTGAGACTGATGAAACAAGCGAAGAACCTGATAAAATAATAGATATTAATCATAAAAGCTAAAAAAATTGTAAAAAGCGATGAATATGAAATGTTTGAGTTGAATGGAAGAGTTTGAAATACTACCTAAAACACTCCATGAAGAAAGATATAAGGACAAAAGTGTACCACAAGATACATTGCACCCTGTCAAAAAGACACAAGTAAAAAAAAAGTTCAACATGCTTTTTGCCGATCATCAAAGGACAAAAAAACTACAATAACTTGAACAAAATATGAAAGTTTCGCCTACACTTATCATTCCTGTAATGTTAGGGAACAGTGTTTGCGATATGTGTCCTTCATAAAAATCAAGAACATCTGAAACTTTTTAATTCAGTTTGATTGGGATTTTTTTTCTCAAATTAACCAAGAAAAATTGAAAGTCTTTAAAAATAGGTAATTATACTTTATCTTGATTAAATTATTCACTTGAATAATAATTTTTGTCAGGTACAATAAAAATAATTATGAAAAAAGGTTTAGGGTGACTCAGTCACCCAGCGTGATTATTAACGTTAGTATTGAGTCCGTGCCTGTTCACTCAATATTTTATTATGTATTTGCATCACATGCAAACCACTTTGTAATCCTACCGTAAGTAATCCCAAACACCAAGAATATTACTGAAGGAGAAAAGGATATAATATGCGAAGTAATCTTGTGGACTTTTTCTTTCCATCAATCAAATGGAGGTAGAGGAATTCTCTAAAGACCCAAGCTGTTCCTATCTACAAAAAGCGCAATCAAGGATAATCATTAAAAATGAGTCTTTTTTTTTTGGCCGATCTTATTACAGAGGTAAGGCGAAAAAGAAAATGAAATTTATTTCTTCGAGGAAACAAAAGATTTTTTTTAAAAATCCCTTTCATCTCGTCATACAAACAAATCTAGCTCGGGGATCTTTTTTTAAGAGGCGCACAAGTAAAAAAAATTGAAAGAATTTACCTCTTTGTCTTTCATGTAATGAAATGCATTTTAATGACTTTTTTCTGGATTAAACCTTTGGGATTTTCTTACGACTTTTTTTACCAATGAGAAGGCAATTTGTTTTGTTTTGCAATATTTATTTCTGTTCTCAGTTACATCTACTGTGAAAAAAACAATTCATTATAAATTTTTGTAAATTTTCTTTCGATGTAATTGTTTCATTGGTATTTTTTTTACAATGTTATGTCTTTTTTCTCTTTCTAAGAGCTTCAAACGATCGAAATGCATTCGAAAAAGGATATGAACGCGGTAATATTCCCATGAGAATTGACTTCAGAAATCAACATCGTTTTTTACGTAAACATTTCTTTGTAAAGGCAATACACACATGCATGCATGTTACATGAAAATTTGCTATTTCTTGCCGTTTAATGATGCTTTTTCTGACATTTTTTTGGAAATTTCTTCACTGTATTTGCATTTTTATTCTTGCTACTTTTAATTTCTATGTTTCTTCTCCCCGTTTGATATTGTTACGAATTTTGTGTAAAATAGTGTAAAATATTTGTATTTGGATGTGTAATGTCTTTATCTTATTCTAAATTAGATTTAATTTGCGTTGAAATTGTAATATTCACAAGCAGCGTCGTCCCTTACGTTATAATGGTGATTCAATAGGAACTTGGCCAAATCTTGGAGCTAGAGCCAAGTTGGCGTCGTTTTTGGTGGCCATTTTTGGTGAGTTTGGGACCCTCTGGATTCTAGAAATTAGTAGAGAAATGCACTAATTTCAAGACCTATGACGCAAGCGGGTCTTTCTCGAAATATCCGTGAGGGATATAAATAGATGCTCGCCGAAAGTCAGTAAGTCTGGAATTGGACAGCGATCACTTAGTACTGCTCTGATTGTTAAAACGAATAGTGATTAGTTCGGCTGTTGAAAGAGCGATTCTTTATGAATAATCTTTTATATAAGTGTATTTTAGGTACCTATAATTATGTTTAGGTACTGTTTAAGGTGTAAAGATCTTCTGAAATTTATTCTACGAATATTGCTGGTGAATCCTATACTTCAATGATTGAATTTTCGACAATAAATTCTCATCTCTTTTAAAGAACTGTCTTGTTTTTTGCGACTGATTGGCAAAAAATCCTCGAACCACGGATATATATTATAATCTAAATACTATACTCAATTAGCTTTCCTTAGCTTTCTCTGAAGTAACTTTACTTTATTTCCTAATATGTACAGCGGATTATCTTATTATGTGAGATCTTAAACTGTATATTTAGCTAAGAGTTTAAACGCATGGTTTTAAAATATGATTTTAATTATTATTTTTTTAAATAAAGCCTTCAGTTTCTCTTTTATTTTTCCTCGCATATTCATTTCCACTATAAATGTAGAAATTTCATAAAGTAAGTAATTTCAAAAAGTATAAAAGTAGTTGCACGTATTGTATTTTTGTAGGTTCTATGTATTATTCTCTAATATTGAGATTCCAAACTAACCATCCTTTACTTCTATTTCCCGAAGTGTATGCAGGAGTTCCAAATTTGTATGTGTCTCCCATTATTAGTGATGCATGTTTATTAGAAGAATAGATTTTACTACCTTTTTGCTTAAAATACGTTTCTACCATACATTTTTTAAAGAAAATTAAGATTAAATGTTTATTAAAATATTTAGCAAAATGATGATAAAAATTACCTTAAAATATAAAAATCATTGTAATATTAAAAAAACTATATTACATTTGCTTTCAACACTTTAAACAAAATACTCTTCGTACACTTAAAAATATGTTTCACTATTTCATTTAACATATTCAATCTCATTTTTAATCTATAAAGTTTTTTTTTTCTTTTTTTTTACACAAAAAATAATGATTCTGAATAATGGAAACACAACCCATTCATTTTTTTAAAAAAAACGCTTTAAAAATATTTAATCATCCGTTTTCCATCCATTTGTCTTCAAATTATTATCTTAGAAATGCTAAAGGTAGAATAATAAATAAAAAAAAAATCTAACTCAAATTACTTTAATTTAAGGCGTTACATTCTAGCCTTTTTTTTTTTTTTTTGCAATTCTGAAACAAAATAATTAAAATGAATGCCATTAAGAATAACCTTAAAATAGATATTAGAGATGCTGCTCTAAGAATTGCATTAGATGGTTCTTAAAATCATAAAATCCAAATTTCGAAACGAGTCTATACATTACCATGAATACAACGCAATAATCTTATAATTTATACAATATCCTCTTTATTCAGGGAATCTGCATAGTGATAAATGTACAATACAAGTAAAAATGTACTACTATAAAAATACGAATTTTGTTTCCCCACGTTTCACAGGTTATAAGAAACGATTTGACAATGCAATCCATCTCCAGGGGCGTACTTTCAATTGGTATGAGCGTTCATCCATATATGTCATCGGTCTCACGCCCCATGGTCCCTAATTGCACGTGACATTTCCCACCGACGTGCACGTGTGGCCACGCCTCCTTTCGCGAAAATGTTCCAAATCAATAGTTCAGGTCCTAGAATCGAAAACACAGCAGGTTTGAATGTTGGGAAATAATTACCTTTGTAAAATGTAAACGAGCTTGTATATCTCGAATTTGATATATTGTAGCGATAAAAAAAGGTCTTAAGGTGCCATTACAAAAAACGATGGCCACGTGATATTCCTATTATTAGTGGAATAAGGCGTTGCTGAGTTCCAGCACGTCTTTCAATCGGAAGAAAGCTATTTCTTTTACAGAAATCGAATGCCGGGAGAGGTGGATATGATACGTGTAAAAAGGTTAAGAAAATTACTTGGCTATTTTTTCTCCTTTACTTTTGTTTTGCTATAATATCTTTTCAAGTACTTCGTAGCAATTTGTATCACAATACTTTTTGTTAAAAATTCCCTAATAACTATTAAAGTTTATTTCTGTTATTTCTTATTAAATTTAAATCATTTCTTTTAACATTTGACTGCCCTAAACAAGCTATTTGTACTTTAATGAATTGTATTTTCGTGTTTGGGTTAGATCAGTGATCGGCAACCCATTAGCTGCGGCATGCCAAACCAATCTAATTACAAATATGATTCAGCGTGCTACACAGAAGAATATTATATATTACTAGTATACTGTTTCATTACATATTACTTTTGCATCATTTAAAAATATTTCTTAACACAAAATAAAGAGTCTAAAACACAACTATTTCTTCAATTGAAATTTTTAAAAAATAAAATTTTACATATATTACGTATTTTTAGGCATACATATTAAAATGAAAGAGAGACAATATAAAATATAAGTAATTCCCTTCACTATATAGTTAAATAAAACGATAAAAATGTGCAACTAGTTCTAGCATCGCTCTATTTTCGTATCGCAAAATCAAGGGTATAATGTGTGCCTTGCAATTTGACACGATTCTGAACATTCAGTTGTTAAACAATTTCTTGGTGGTATCGAAATATTTTTCATATGAGGAAAGATTTCCTACTTTTTTTTTAGGTATGTAGAAACAAAAGCGGAAAGCAGATTACACATGCAATTTTCTCTATTCAAACTATTAAATCTCCAGCAATGGCTCACACACTCAATATAATTTACAAAATAACTACACATTTATCTTTAGTGTTATCTTTCGGAATTTTTCGTAATTCCATGAACGTCGATAATTCTGAAGATGTTTGTCAAATAAGGTCCATTACAAATGTAACAACTTCCATCCCCTCAAAAGTTGACAAATTTATTTTGTAGTGCAGAGTGCCACTGAGAATTGTACCGTATGCCACAAGTGGCAAGCGTGCCATGGTTAACGACCCTTGGTTAGATGATTATGCTACAGTTTATGTTATCGAAATATTTTTACATCAATGAGAATACAAAATGCTCCCAGAATTACAGAAATTATTTACAAAGTAATGAATTGTTTCAAAAGTACAAGTAGAATTATTAAAGTAAGGTAAGAAAGCCATGGCAAAGTCAAAGTTTCTACATTTCAAGTGACGAAAATTATAAGAGCAATTTTCAAAAAACATCCCACCTTTATTCATAAAAAAATAATAAATATATATTCTGAGTGCAATAAAATATATTTAAAAAAAAGTATTACTCAGTTATAATTTACTGGTACTTACCTCCGACAGAATAGTTGTTCTCTTGTATTATCACACATTTCCTGTAACGGCTCAACTACTGGCAAGGGTAACTTGACTCAATTTAATTTTTTATTGAAGCTACACTTCAAAGCAACACTGGGTCTGTTTGACAAAGCTGGAACTCCTCTTTTGATTTGGAAACTGATTCATCGCCTTTTAGGTTGTGTTTTCTTTGTACCCCTTTCTTATTTTCCCTCCTTTTCCTTTTTCTTAGAAATACAAAATATAGTGCTGCAATGCTATTCAAACATTTTTAGTTTTTTTTTTAAGTCTAGTGGTTTTCTGATCACTGTCAATTAACAAGAATTAAACAAAACAAAATTTTGGAAAATTCTTCAAGCCTGGCTATCATTTTACCATGAACAAGTAAAATGAAAAAATTTGTAAGTGAATTCCTACTTTCAATGGATAAATAGAAAGTACGTTTTTAGCAATTGAAAATTGGAATAAAATATTTATGTATGTATAAATAAATATATATATATATATAGGAAGAGAGTGAACTAATAGTAAGAATTGAAAAAAGAGCATTATTTGTCTACATTGTTTTAACAATGCAAACCCGGTCTGGCTAGTTTGGCTAAAAAGCAGGTTTTCGACGCCAGCTTTTGTCTGTGTTTTAACAGTTACATTGTTACAACAATAGAGA
Source organism: Trichonephila clavipes (assembly GCA_019973935.1). Classification (NCBI taxonomy): domain Eukaryota; kingdom Metazoa; phylum Arthropoda; class Arachnida; order Araneae; family Nephilidae; genus Trichonephila; species Trichonephila clavipes. Next base: position 541,813 of record BMAU01020332.1, on the reverse strand, counting down.
CGAATCTAAGATGACGTCAGAAACCGAAAAGATTAAAACATTATGGCTGTATCTGTAATTCCTTGAATAATTAGATTCAGTCAATTAATTTTAATTAATTATAATGAAATTATTGCATTTTTACACAAAACAATAGTGCATAGAAAATTTCAGATGAGAAAAGGGGCGCTTTGAAATGTGAGAAAAAAAACCTGTTCAAGTTTTGACACAAGTCGCTAAGTCGCCAAAAATGATGCCAACGTGGCTGTATTTGTAATTCCTAGAATACTTAGTTTTAATCAATTAATTTTTATTAATTATAATTAAATTATTGTATTGTCATCCAAAATAAAATCATGTATATAAAGTTTCAGCTCAATTGAGCACTTTAAAAAGTATTTTATTAAAAATTGAAAATTCCACCAAGATAAATAAATAAATATATAGAGTGTGACCTAATAGTAGAAATTGAAAAAGAAATGTTAAATTGCTTACTTACAATTGCCCACTCCCCACTGTGCCTTGGCAGAGGTAACCTATTGCTCAGAGTCCCGAACTGATGACCCGCGTGGTTGAGTTGCTGATTCAAACCATAATGCCACTGAACACCCACTGTCTAGAGAGGCTGAAGCCCATTAAATCTGTAGGTATAGATTCGAACCGGGCACCTTCCATTCCGAACGCCAGTACTTTATCGATCACGCCAAAACGATCGTCTTCGCGTGAAGACTAAGTACTGGTTTTACTTAGATACCGCTACACTACTCTCCCACCAGTGAGGTGAATAGGTGAACGATTTTTCCCCGTTTGTTTGTTTTTGGAGAGAGAGCATGTTTCTTTTATTTATTTACTTATTTTATTCTCTCTCTCTCTCTCTCATTTATTTATTTTTATTCTTATTTGTTGTTCTTGCTGAGATGAGAGAAAGGTGATCTATCGTTTGTTTCGGAGAGAGTATGTGTTTTATTTATTTATATTTTTCTTCTCTTATTTATTTTTTTCACTCTCTCTTATTTTTTTTATTTATTTACTTTCTCTTGCGGTAGATGGCGCCATTACAGTTCAGTAAGTTGCGTTTTCTTGCTTCAGTCCAGGGTCACCAATGTAGGTATAGATTTGAACCGGGCACCTTCCTATCCGAACGCCAGTACTTTATCGATCACGCCAAAACGATCGTCTTCGCGTGATGTCTAAGTACTGGTTTTACTTAGATACCGCTACAAATCTGTTTAGGCTCAAAATCATTGCGTTGACGTGGTGTGGAAGTTTGAAGAGGGGATGATAAATTAGGTGTGACGTTCTCGTCACTCTTGAAGTCCGTCACCTGTAGGCTTCGTTTTCTTCAGAGTGCGACGCAAACTAATATTAAGTCAGGCTGTAGTGTTAGAATACTTTTTGGCGGTAAATTCTTTAAGAGTTGGCGACGTTCCCGCATTTTCGGGAGAGGGGTTACTGTGTTTTGAAATAAGGTGACTGATCCTAGTGAGTGAGTGATTGAATATTACCGTCGCACTGTTCAGCTACACGAGGGCTTTTGACAACGGACACGTAATTTTGAGCCATGGTCAAGTGACGTGGGTGACACCTGAGCTGGCACCCCTCTCCTAACTACCACACCCAACCAACGGGAGGACGTTTCAGCTCTCGACAGATTTAACGTGCATGGCTGCCCTATACGGCGGGTTTTTAGTGGTACTGGGCTCGAACTCATGACATGTTTGCCATGATCCGATATCCTGACCACTAGGCTACCGCAGCCTGCCTGACCCTAGAGCAAAACGGTTAGGAGTGACAGAGAATCCCTTTTTTTTGGAAGCGTGGAACGCCTGACCGGGATTTGGTGTTACGAAAAGCGAGTTAATTTGATTGAGAACCGACACATGGTGCGAGGTTTGCTGTACCAAGAATGGAGATTCTTGGGAGTGTTTTAAAACGACGGACTGTGTTTTGTTTCTGTTGATTGAGAAACGAGATAATTGTGTTTGATTTAAGAAGTAGTTGATGGTACGGAGAAGGGTAGAAAGTAATTTAAATTACATCACACAGGTCAAACGAATTCGACAATCTGCCGATGACTAATAGCTGAGGAAAAAATTTCTGAATGTGTTTTAAGATTTCCTCTACGCACCAAATTATACTCTCTAGCTTAATTTTTCAACTAATGATAACTATTGTGAGATATGTTTTCAGCATATATCCGTATGTATGGTTATATTTCTTTGATGCTCCTCATCTTGGATTTTTAATTTATTACACTATGATCTTTCAAAAAACTCCCATCGGAAATATTTATTTTTTTATTTATTTTTAGCAGAAAGTACTAAGAAAGAATATATTTTCATTTTATGAAATTTTATTAGTTTTAAGTCGAAATGAAAATTCTAAGATTCATATAATTAAAAGAACCATCGTTAAACTCTTCCAAGTTCATTTTATTACTGGATTATGGATAAAAAAATTTAAACTTTTTTATGCTTATTTTCAAACATGTATATCGTTTTAAACATAATAGCACCATTCGCATACAAAATTTCCTAAAAATGAATGTAAAAAATAATATTTAAATAAATGAATAATTAACCTGTAAAGTTGTTGTTGTTTCTAATGCCACCTGTCTGACCTAGTCAGATCGAGGCCCACGAAATTCATTGTTGCAAGGGGCTAAAAGTACGCCCGTCGTTGGCCTTGAGCACCATACCGGTGACAGTACGATTTAGCTCGGCGAAACTCCCTGAAGGTACGATAGATGGCGACACCACCTATATCCACCTCCACAATTTCTGCATGGAACTGAAGGGGAGGGAAATATTCTCCAGTCCCCTGCGCTCGTGACTGTTGGATTAGTTTTCTTCTCTGGTAGGGTAATGTAGTCATCAAAGTGACTTTCAGACCAACGTGCAGAGGAGTGCTCAGCAGAAGGCCATCATCTTTTTGCAGAAAATTCCACCGAGTAATACTTTTCAATTATTCGAAACCATAAAAAGCACATGTGAAATTATGTTGGAAAGACCAATTATTCAGTGTAAATTTTTACAGTGCCCGAGCTACACTCGGGATGAGCCAAAATGGGTACATTTAGCCTGGAAAAGAGTTAAGGTATTCGAAGTTAAGGAAGGGGTTAAGGTATCCGACTACGTTCCAAACTGTGAATTTGCAAAAGCTTATAAATGGATAAGATTTATGATATTTACTGTCACTTAGAAAAGAATACGTGTATAAAATTGTTTTAAGAATATTTTATTAAATAAAAAAACTTTTTAAATACAATATTTTGACAAAAACTGAACATATAATAATTTATTTTCAAAACATTCTCATTTCATGAAAAATGCTTCTATAATAATAATAATATTTTACCTGTATGTGGCTCAGACCTCTGTACAGAGCCTGAACTATATAGCTTAGAAGTGGCTTTGTCTATATTTTAGTACAACAGAAAGAAGAAATTTTAAGGAAAAAACGCCGATAATTATTTAAATTGGTTAGTAACTTTAAAAATAATTTTGAATTTTTCAGAAATCCTAGTTTAGGCTCTTTGGAAAAAAGTCTTTACTTTATATAAGCAAAATATTATTATTATAGAAGCATTTTTTATAAAAAAAGAACTTTTTCAAAATCGTTTATTCTAAGTTAATTTTTTGCCAAAATATTGCATTTGAATTATTTTTGTGGTCATAATGTCCTTACAACAATTTTATGCATGTATACTACGTGTTTTATATACTAAGTGAGACTAAATATGAAGATTTTACATTTTTGCGCTTTTTTAAAAACGCGGTTCCGAACATAGTCGGATACCTTAAATGGACTTAACTTTTAGAAGAATAAATTTGCAAATATGTGGTGTTTTGTTTGTTTTGCAGAATCAGAAATTTCTCTAGAAATAAAAAAAAAATGCCTTTAACTCATTACATCCTTATTAAAGCTTTATGTTTTTAGTAATATATACTAATAAAAGGAATGGTATTTGTGTGTGAGATTCATAAATATCCTTTATAAATTGCTTTCACAAGTTTAATGTCCCACATAACAAGCTCAGCTCGATTCGTCCTTTATTTCTTATCTAAGAAGTGTCTTTTTGGTAAATCTTGCTTCGCCAAAAAATAAATGCTCTTCCATTATTCTGAACACGGTGCATTTTATTTCATTTCTTCAGGAATTCTTAGGAAGCGAGGGAGACGAAGAAACTGGAAAACTGTTTCGACATATCCGGTTCTTGCTCTCACTTCCTCTTCTGCGGACGTGATTGCCGGGGAGGACAGGTCGGGGGGTCGATTACGTTCGCAGTCCGCTTCCGAGGCGTTGCCTTTTCCCGCTCATTTCGGCAGACGATTTCTTTTCCGAAAGCACTTCAGCAGCGCACATTCTTTCTTTCCGTCCCAGAATTAAACTTCCTCCACGACCTGGGAGGGTAGGACCCGAATTTTCTTTTGTTTTGGGGCGAAACGCCTCTGAAATACAGTATATAGACAGGCTCTAGTATTCTTATCCATGACTTGAAGTGAAAGAGTTGTATTTTGAATGTAAATGAATACAGAGATAGGATATATAACGTGATGCATAGTTTAGAACTTTTTTTTTTTATCTTAATAGATATGTTTTCAAACTAAAACTAAATTTTTCTTCGTATTCTCTGTTCAGTGATTTGATTCAGATGATTTCGCAGTTGCTTGATTTTATTTATTTTTTTTTATTCTTTTGAACTCTCAACTGAAGACTTCCTTTAGTTTTGGTGTATGCTGGTTATCACAAAGTAAGGAAAATTCACAAAAATGACAATAACTGACAAAGTTATGCGTAGAATATTTAATGAAACTTCTACACATTATATAACACATACGAAGGTATAAGATATCACACACACACACATAAAAACAAATCACCACACTATGATAGTGTTGTAGAAATTAGCATATGTATGCAATAAACAGATCTGATGTGTGTGTGTCAGTTTGATAATCTAAAAATTACTTTTAATATAGGGTTTGATCCCCTGAGAAACAAACCAGCACAAGTAGCGATTTGTGATGCTCTCAATTATTCGGTCTATAAATTCTGTAGGAAGTGCGCGCAATTGCTCTTTCAAGGCAGCTAAAAACGTAACTATGGTCCTAGGAGGGGGACTGAGAACAGCTACTCTTCACCCTAGAGCGTCCCAAACACACTCGATAGGGGTAAAGTCCGGTGATTGTTCTGGCCACTACATGAGCTGAATAGTTTCCTGTTCAAGATAAGACATATTGACATGCCCACGGTAAACGTTACCGCCTATGATGTGATTTCAGTGGAAAGCAAATGGTTGGTCGCATCGCATAAGACCATGTTCGCGAAGCTTTCGATTTTTGGTAGACTGTGATATCAATCTTCGGGAGTTTGCAGCGAGGGAAGATCTGAGTTCAATCAGAGCTGCAATTCTATTCCTTCGTGTGCGTAATGACAAATATCACTCATTGAAGCTCGTGGTAACAAGTGGCCGTCCTTGAATGACCCTGCTGGATGCCTAATGCATGGTTAGAAATTGTTTCCAAAGTCTTTGAATCACAAACGGACTCACATTGAGCCATCTAGTCACTTCTATCTGACTGTCCAGCCACTAGTTTCCCAATAGGTCGCCATCGCATTTTTTCGGTCAAATGATGGCTGCAGGTCATTATTATAATTTCGCTATTCCATATTTCTAATCTCAGACGCCCAGCGACAATTGCCACCTTCATTTGAGACATACATCACGGGCTTACTAAGATTTATCTTAGTAAGTCTTCTCATTTGATATTTGTTTTAGCTCTCCGCTCCAATTGCTCATTGAGCTTTCCATTCACAAAATTATGGGAGGGGGAGCAGAAATAAGGATTGTTACCTAGCTTGTGAATTATTTTTACTGACACTAACAGATATTTTATACTAATTTTATAATTTATAAATAAAGAAAAATGTATCGATATATTAATTGATTTATATCAGTTTGTCTTTATATATCTCGGAACTTTCTCTTTTGCTTTTAATTTTCTCAGATTTAAATTCCCATTCTTCTGGCTGCCTACAGATCACTCATATTCTCAATTCTATTCTGTGATCATAAATATTTTTCTCAACATCATATTCTTAGAATGATCATCACCAAAAAATGTATACATATTGTAATTTCCTAATTTCGGTATATTGATAAAAGATACGATAAATACCTACAAGTTCCATAAAATAGATTGCCCTTAATGTTTTTTACAATTGTGAATGGGACATAATATTTCACTGTTATTTGAATCACAAATTCTATTTACTTCCGAAATAATTTAGCATCTAACACCTTCCCAGTATCTATTGAGATCATAGAGATGTATCCATTAAAAGATGAATATCCCCTCCATTAGCGAAATCCATCAAATGAATCACTATACTCAGATAGTTTCGCCTCATTGCTTTTGCGTCTGATTTCTAATGCAACTTCATTTGTGGTTATATACGCTACAATATTTGCAGCAGCTTCTAGGTTCTTCTTTTCCCTCGGTATAATAAGATAATTCTTTTTTACGATACATTAACATTAATAACAGAACACTGTATTGGCATCACATCATACTATTTACCTATAGTTCTTGTATAGAAAGCAAATGCAAGATTTATGCAATATTTTTATTATCTGAAATATAAAGAAACTGATAGAATAATCATAATACTAAAACCAATTTGAAGACATGCTAATATAGTAAAAGAATAACATAATTCATAATTTAAAAAATAAAAATGACCTTTCTTCAGAATTTTCTTAAACACTCACGGTTTTAAAGAATTTATCAGTTTTAACTGACTTGAAGCCTAAGCATTAAAAGAAGTCAGCACTAATTCATTCCTAGAAGCTACAACTCCATTAGATTTTTTCCCTTTTTTTAAAATTTACGTTTATAAGAAAAAGGTTTTATGAGTTACCCATAGCTGTAAGTTATGAAAAACACTAATAGCCTCTAATAAAATGCACGAATAAATTATTAAAAAAAATCAATCATTCTTGAACATGAGTGCTTGTTTTTTTTCAATTAAACAAATTAATTTCCTTTCCAGATTAATTTTTTCAAAACAAACTAAATTTACAATCAAACTGAGTTACCACTAACAGAATTAACCACAAATAAAAGACATTTTCCTTTGTCAAACATTCTCTAGAAAAGACATTATATTTTAAATATTGATTCAAAAGTCTGCTTATATAAGTTGCTTACTATTTTAGAAATATGGTATTTCAATAGACTAAGTTCAAAAGACATCATCGTCACATGATACTTGCAATAATGTGTTTAAACCTAATCCTCTCATGAACTTTGCTGTTGCCACATTTTGCTAGTTAAGAAACTTCTTTTTATAAAGTACATATTTGCCAACAATAATAATGCACAATGGAAAACAAAATGCACTCAAGTTAAAAGTACAACACATATAATATAAGATTTCTTTTTTAATTTTGAAAATATTTTTAGAGAATCTTAGTCCAACAGTAACTTTACCCAAATATTGAATTAAAAATTTTATCTAAATTTTTTAAGGTTGAATTGCAAATTCAAATATGATATTAGTTTTCAATTCAATCAAGAACAAATGATTGTATTTATCACATAACCATCCTGAGCTTAGCTCATTCCATTTGCAATGTTAATTTCCAGATCGTTAAAAATCTACAGCCAATTTTCTGAGATTTATAAATTCTTTCCCGGCTTGACTTTAAATCGATGTAAAAGCAAAATAAAAACGGGTTTGGGAAAGTAAATGTATGCGTTATTTAAATGAAAAATATAAAGTGTGATTTCTTCGAAAACTGACTATTTCAACGCGTTCGAGTACCTTAAATCAGCGTTTCTCTAACTGTGGGGAACGTCCCCCTAGAGGGGGCGTGATAACTTTACGACGAGGGCGCGAGCATATTGAAAAAGTCGAAACTCAAAGATTGTTTAAAAAATTAATTCATTCACAGAAAGAAAACAAACAAAATCTATTTTTACATAATAAACAAACAAAATACAGATTTAATAACTTTTAAATGTTTCAGTATCGCATAATGTATTTTATAATCAATTTTACAATATTAAGTTAAGAACAAGTTTAATAATAAGCAGTGACCCCATGCGCTTGCCACATATAAAATTATATACAGAAATTAACACTTATCATAATCATTTGTACGATTTATAATTGATTCTTTTACTCCCTCCAATTAAAAGTTACTCGATTCACTGCCCAGTACCTCCTTTTTCTACTTAGGTGCGAGTATTTGCTGTATTGCGGGAGGGGGTGGTAAGGAATAAATAAACAAATTCTTTGAAATAAGTAAACCTTTTGCAAACACTGTCAAGATTCTTTTTTTGCATTCCAAAGCCTAAGAAATAATTTTATGGATAGCAGTGCACAAAAGAGATCGTATTTTGGAAAGACGTGTGCATACGTCCGGGGCAATTAACGCTTTGACTGGGCGAGATGTTAAAATAGGGCGGTGGCACTTAAGAGATTAAAGCCATATTGTAGAGCTTTAGTGCGAGTCAAACTACAGTACTATAGAATTCAATAAATTGTTATTCTAGGGAGGACGGGGGCAATGAAACTTATGATTGAATATTAGGTCGCAAACATTGAAAGTTTGAGAAAGCATTGTCTTAAATCCTACGTACTACATTACCGAAGGAAATGTGATCCCCCTGAACGTTCACTTTTCCCTCCGATTCTGTCTAAGTTCTGATATTTCCCTTTCGTGCCCAAACAAAACCTCGAAATGCTTGTTTCCGACCATTAGGGAAAACTCGGGGGACTCGACCAATGCGAGAAACAATCGCGGCAATTAGGTTCACTGCCACCGTACCCGAAAGAATATTTAGCTTAATGGCGAACTTGGACAAGCCCCAAAAAGAAGCCGCTGTAAAAAAAAAGAAAGAAAAGAAAAGATATAAAACCAGTTTCCTCTCTCGTTATCTTAATCGGATCATAATCCCCAATAGATTTACTCTCATCATTATATGAATGCCCTCAAAATAAATCCCTTATTTTCCCCCTTTTTTATATTTTTCCCCACGTTTGCTTTTTGATAGAGTTTTTTTTTACTCCTCCTCTCTCCTCTTTTCTTCTTTCGTACACATACTCATCTATATTTGCTTCTGTTTCGGTGTAAAGAAAATGGCACCACACTAGAAGACTTTGTTGTTCCGGGAATTTTTTTTTTTTTTTTTTTTAAAAAAAAGAAAGGAAAGAAAGTCAAGTAATCGCTGTAGGGTGTGAAATTATTAGGCTTAACGAATGCTGTTCTTTGACATTTTATTTCCGATAACCGTTGGGAAAAAAAATCTAATGGTGAAACAAAAGGATAAATACATCAGAAGTAATGGTGGAATTATAGAAGATTAAAAAGGCTTTTGGAATAAATGCTTCTCACACTTGAGGTATAAATGTATCAAAAGCAATGCTTTAAATGTAATTGCAGTACGAAGTAACATTTTTTTTTATATTTCGCTTAACTCCATGTCATTAATGACATGACTAGAGGAATTTATTTGATTAAATTCACATTTTTAATTATAGATATATTCTATCTCCTTTTATAAATCGCTTATTAAATTACTAACTGATGTTCGGAAATACACTGAATTTTTTTATCAAAACATTTATACGATATTTCCTTTTGCAAATATTTAAATTAAATGCTTTATAAAATAGTCATATTGTTCTAAAGCTCAAAATAGGAAAAATATCATGTTTGTAAAAGCAATAAAAAATTACCGTTTTGTTCAGTTGAAAATGATAGATTTTAACATATTTTAAAAAGATTCTCATGTCAAAACAAAAAATTTCATAAAATTATTCTTTGTAAGGATTTTTAATGGAATTAAAATATTTTAAAACTAAAATGAGATAATTATAGTGGTTTCACATACTCTCATTTCTCATATTCGTTCAAGATAATTATGAAATTAGGTAAATCTATTATTAATACAAGATAGTTTTTAAAGTATAAAATGCCAGAGGTTTAATTGAAATTACTCAAACTTTGTCATTTTTAATTCTGTAATTCAATAGTGCTTTATAAAATTATATATTACTGTTTACTTTCTGTAACCAATAATGTACTATACATGATTCAATAACAATGCTAATTGCCGTTAAAAAATTATCTCTTGCAAAAGACATCTAAATGCACTTCCATAGAATATTATTTTGTTGATTTCCTTGGGTTGATTATAAATTTCTTAGATTCCTTTTGATTCATATAATTTTCATAACATCATTTTTTGACATTTCTACTGCAGTATACACTATAAAACTCCTGGAAAGATAAAAAATGCTTGCTTGCATGAAGTATTCAAAGCTCAGGAGTTTTTGGCTGACGTTTTTGTTATTTTGTCTATACTTGAAACACAATTCTTGTTAAAATTTAGAATAACTAAGTAAGTATTAAATTAGACGAGATTTAAGAATCACTTCTAGCCGAAGATTGAAAATATCACAGAAATATAGCTAAAGAGCTATATATCATTTGCGGTCTTCTATTTCCATAAGAATCGCAAATCCGAAAATATTACTTTTACTATTTGTATTTAAAAGCTAGAATGTTATCAATTTGAAACTCAGAAAGGAAAAGGAGTCCTCAAAATCACCACTAAGACATTTTGTCAATTAACCTTAACTTAATAAAAACTTCTAATGAATTTCTTCGAAATAAATTGCTTTTCAAAACCATATGAAGTTTATATATAATAGCGGAACACAAATATCTGCCATATTATTTTTCAAAGAAAGAGAAATAAAAATAAATCTAATGTTGTTCTTTTATACATTTATATATATTAATTTGTAGAAGAAAAATATAGGGCACGAATTAAGGAAATTTAATTTATTTCTACGCTAATACAACATTAAATATACACACACACACACACACATATATATATATATATATATATATATATATATATATATACTTGTCCTGGTGCTGTACACATTTCGTCAATACGTTAGATGTGGGCAGAGTGTGTCTTAACTAGTTTCTAGAACTTGAACCAAATTGAAAACAAATTTTCATGCCGAAAAAAAATAAAACGATTTTCATGTAATCCCAGGACCTAGCAAAACAATCTGCATTTATTATCAGTGTTTTTAAAATTTAGAAATGATCCATTCTTAAGAACTTTTGGCATTAAATATTATAGAATCGAGTATAAAAGTATTTTATACCCGAAAAAATAGATTAATTCAGACAAAAGTTAGAAGTAAATAATATGCAGGTCTTCTATTAGATATAAAGTCAGAATATATAATATTAATGCTGGAACATTTTTTCATATTGAAATGTGCTCTGCATTGATCTAATTCCTAAACACTAAGCAAAGGCAGTCTTAAATTCACTACCCGAAAATTGACAATATTTATAATGATTTTATTTTATAGATTATCTTATTAGCTTTAAAAAAATATCAAGTTTATTATTTTCTATTAGCAAGCACAAAAACTACAAGTGTTTTAGTAAAAGCAGATACCAGCAAGATGTCATGCTTTAAAAGGCATTATACTTGAACTGTGTGTTTTTTTAAATGCTCAAACGGGGAAAGCAATTGCTCAAGACGTTTTAAAAATAATTAAATGAATTTTTTTCTGTATGTTCTGTATAATAAAAGGAGTGTTTTAACCTTCAGATTTATCAATCACTGTTTTATTACAAAATTTAAGGTCCTTTATGTAAATGCAATCACTGTTTTCTTTAAGCAATTTCATATAATAACTAAGATAAAGTGCTCTAGTTTTTTGTATAAATTAAAATATCTCTTATCCCAAAGGCCATTTCAAAAATGAATAGTAAAACAACTCATTAAAATTCAAAAGTTGAAAATTTGCTCATAAACTTTTTGTACGAAATTGGCCCCGTTTATGTAATTTTTTGTGAATTTTTACCCATTTTTTCTCATTTTAGTGATGATTTTTTTTTCTTTTCTTATTTTAAGCATATTTTTCTTCAAATCTACTAAATAAATCTAAAAACCACTAAAAAGTCCCAATATCTCCATTTTTTTGTAAAAAAAACATTTATTAGAAATACACTGTTCGGTATAACACTTGCACATTTTTTCCCTTCATTTTTTAATGAAATGCTTCAGATACAAAACAGTAGGAGCACCTGATCTTATGAATAGATATGCATTCGCTTATTCATGTATAAACGCATCAATTATCTAAACCCGTGTGACTATCGTTACGGAATAAAGCACTTTTATAAATGTATCACAATTGCAGACCCATAAAGATCCCAGGAAAATGTACCGCTTTGTTGATAGATATCATTAATATTCACTGCAGTGATAAGAGAATAAATGGACGGATTGATTACAGCTCCGATGAAAGCCAGGATGAGATGACCGGATGTCTCTATCAATACAGAAAACAGATAGACAAGTAGATTGTTCCATAACGTAAATAATATTCTAGGCGATTCGGGTGGACCATTAGTGCAAAAGGTCATTACATCGTGCTAAAAACCATCAGGAGGACATTTTTGTCCACAATAGTGAAATTCTCAACATGTGTTCCATAAATATACGAGAGCCTGAACTGAACGCGGAACACATTTTTAGACAGAAAAATGCCTCAAATTTCATGAAAATGTGCAACATTATAATTCATACATTTGTTAATAACATAACTTTTTTTAAAATTTCAAAGTATTGAATGAGTGTGCATATATTTTTTTTTCATTTTAACACATACAGATATTGCTCATTTAACATTACGGTAAAGGAGAAAAACATATTTTATACTAATGAAGTGAATGTTAAAAATGACAAGTATGTTAAGATATGCTGCTATCTAAGGATAGCGAAGCCAGAATATAATATTAATGTTTCAGTTATTTTAAGAATGAAAAATATATTCTAAAATCAGGTCTTATTCTTTAACATTAACCCAAAACATCCTTAAAGCATCTGATCAAAGATATATTTATATGAAGACAAGTAGTTACACATAGTAATATTTTGTTAAATACTGTTATTTCAAAAGAAGGATTTTTTTCCGCCTTGAATGACTTAAGATAAACAATAAATTAAAAAAGATCAAACTTCTCTTTTCAGTGGTTTTATTTTAAAGATATTGTGGAAACATTAATTATTGACTGGAGTGGGAGGGGTTACTTTACCACATGTTTTGAACAAAAGTTTATTTTTTTGGAGTATTTTATCTAAGAAACGAAAAGAGTTAAAAACACACATAAGGCGAAAAAAATTTAAATTTATACCAAAACTTGAAATTAAAGTTTACAAATTACTCTTTATTTAAAGCAACATATAATAAAAATATGAAATGTATTCTGAAATTTAACGTGTTTTACTTAATGCCATTTACTGATTTGTATTGGAATAATTTTTCAGTTACGTATAGACATTGTATTATCAACGGAAATCTAGAAGGCCAACTTGCAAGGAAACCTCCTCAACTACAATCTTAATATCTTTATTTTACACCATACCTTGTGAAAACTCTACAATCCAGTTGTACACAGCGAAGAATAGTTTAGAGGGAATCTTTTGCGGAATTAGGAATTGAATTTTGTCAACCAAGAAATATATGACCTTCCCCACCGAATAACCAAAATTCCATATGCAGTTGAACCTCTATACAACGAACCTCTATATTGCGAATTTTTCTATATAGCGAATTTTCCCTGGGACCTTGAACATTGACTTTCTTCGTAAAATAACCTCTATAGCGAAGTGCATTTTCTATATAACGAACTTTTTCTTTGTGATTCATTTTTTTCTCCCTATTTTTAAAGTATCTCTGACCATTTCAAGTTATTCTCTCATTAACACATTGTATGGTGGTCATAAATCTTGAACTGGTTTTGTTAGATACTAACTTGCCGAGAGCAATAGAATTCTGGACGTTTCATCCGAGAAGTGCAGCCCTTAAACCCCATTGTCCAGTTCACTAGAAACAACTTCGATATCCCCTTTCACATTCAGTGGAGTTGTCCCATGTCCCCGGGTTCTAGTTATAAAATAATGTATGTTTAATATTACGTGATGATTTAAACTAGAAAATATCCTTAAATTCAAAACTTTTAATATTGAAAATACAGTGACAAATTCGACATTGTTTGTTCTTGTTTTCCTTGAAGTGTTTCTTTCTCTCTTTCTTTCTTTCTTTTTGTCTTTTTTTTATGGGTAAGATATATAAAATAAACGTATATTAATTTTTAAAAAGGTGTGAATAACTACTTTTTTTTATTTAACATATAGTGTTTATGAATTTAAAAACTGTTTTATGTGGTTTATAAAATATATTTTTTAATCTCTTGTTCAGAGCTTAGACCACCCAAACTTGGTTTTAAAATTTATGGCTTCAAATTTTTGCAGCGTCATTTTATACTCAGATATGTTCGATTCGAATGGAAACTATACCCTAAGGCTTCGCGTGCTTCAGTTTTATTCAAACACGCCATTCACGATTTCTTCGTTTATCGCATTTAATTCTGTTAGTGAGTTGCCATTTCCTGTTCCGGATCGATATTAATTCGCTTTCTTAAGTCAAGCCAAGCACAATTTGAGAAGCACAGGTTGCTTTAAAACGTAAACATTTTTTTTTTGAAAAAAAAGGGAAGCAAAAAGAAATTCAATTATTTCTCTCGCATTTTACCTTCCCTTTTTTTTCTTGGTTAAGGGTAAACAAAAATGGTTGAAGAAGACGAAGAATATTTTCCTTTCCTGCACGAAGCTGTAGGTCGCTTCAGGGAAAAAGTGTCAGAACCAGTTTGATTAATGCAAAACTTCTCTTTTGATTGGAACTAAGTGCATGAAGTGAATTCCGAAAATGGAATTTTAAATTTCGCTTTTACGCCAACTCCCCTGCCCTCTACCATCTATCCAACATTACATGTTGTTTCGACTGAGAAAGGATTATTCCAAGGCCTTACAGGCGAACTTTATTCAATTTCTGCAATATTTAATGGAACTTCTGGTTGAAAACTTCCAATGCTTCAAGCAGTGAAGCATAGTAAACAAGTTTGTTTCAGAAGTCACGCACCTCGCTTAGACAAATGGTCACTTCCTCTTTTGGAAATGTAAAAGGGGAGAAATAATTCGGTTATGAATATCTCTCGGTTTCCATTCGTTGCCTCAAAGAACTGCTGCTCTTCTCCAGCTAAAAATAGGCGTGAATCAATTAGATTTACTAGTAAAAGTACATTTAGGAGATACATTTAAGATTTTTTTTTCTATTCTCCATTTAAGTGATGTAACTGAAAGAAAAGAAATATATCTAACGAACTGTCAAAAAGTATTTTAATTTCTGAAGATTTATTAGTATTTATTCTCTAAGAGTAAGCAAATTTAATGAAATAGTAGATTGGTAAACTTTGAATTTTCCTTTCTTCATAAGTGTTCTGTGATCAATGTAGTCCCAAAACAATTTTGTTTTGTTTTTTGTTACACATTTCTTAGTTTTTTCTACTAAAAGTTCTTGTTTAATAAAAGTTTTAACAATTAAACTTTCATTCAAAAAAAAGTAGACTACAATGATAAAATGCATAGGTAATTGTTGATTTTTATGCTGAAGTATTTATACTAGGATATCAACTTTTTCTTATACATAATTTCTTTAGATTAACAAGGTAAATTAAATGTAATATATTTGTGAATCTGATAGAATCTGCATAACATTTATTTCTAAAAATATTTCATGTTTATAACGTTATTTTTAAGTTAGAACTTTGAATCTTCACCAACGATTTGTGGTTAGATTCAAAGTAAACACTAAAATTAAGAAAATAATAATACCGTAAGAACACATAACCACTTTATAGTGAAAATTTTTTCAATGCAATGTATTGTAAAATATTTCTCGCAACAATATAAGTAAAAAGATACTCAAACAAGTATAGATGAAGAAAAAACATTGGTCACACACAAATGCATATTAGGTATTTTTTAATAGCGATAATGAACTGATGTATTTGTAATTTTCAAAAAAAGAAAAGGAAAAGAAAATTTAACAATAAAAATTGTAAGCTTTTTACAAAATAAATCATTACATTTTTGTAGAGCATAAAGTACTGTAACTGATGGTATTGTAAAGGGGTATAGACATAAGATATAGACATGCCGTCAAATGATTTTGACTTGAGATTATCAGGATGATATTAAAAAATATAAATACTAACTACTCAAAATTATTTATTTACTACCAAAAATACATTTTGCACTGTATCACTGTAAATGTTTTAGCAATACGTGTGATGCAAATTAAAGTAATATTAGTGTGACTTCTTTTGCTGCAGATTAGATGACAAATAACATATACTAGGATTGTAGGACAATAACAAATAAGTGTGCCCGGCGTCTCGCGCACCAAGTCTGATCACTCGCGTTTGTTCGTAATAGTTCAAAGTGAACTTTGTTATTTTGAACAAATATGCAAATCATTTTGATTGGTGCCATGCCCAAAATACTGTGTCGTGTATCATCAATGGCACGTGTACCATTATTTCCCTTTCCTTGATATAGCATGTGATGGCAATTAAAAAAAGTCGCAATTTATTTTTATCCGCTTAGAAATTATGTCAAGAATCAATTAGAATTATTACTTTTACCATTGCTTTTTCAAAAAGATTATTTTAAGGGTCGTCATTTTTTTTCTTTTTAGTTTATAGTAACGAAGGATACTAAAATCTATTTTAAATTGACTTATGAGCATAAACAATTCCACTTTACCTTTTTATTTTTCCATTGATATTATTAAAAAATTTAAAGCATGTTCAATAACAATTTACGTACAAAATTATATTTTATTACAAAACCTGATTTTATTAGTGTGTGTATGAAAATGCATTGTGTGTTGCACAATTTAGGGGGCATCTTTAAGTATTTAATTCTGAATGAAATAAATTTTTCTTTGTTTGGTTTGTTTCAGATTGAACTGGAACCTATGGGGTGGTGTGTTTTCATTCCACGCTACCAATGTATTCTTACACTCTGTGGCAGTGGTTCTGTTGCTCTACTTCTGTAGGGAGATGCTAGCTTGGAGAAGAGATGCATCTCTTGTAGCCACCCTCATGTTTGCCGCTCACCCTGTGCATACGGAAGCAGTGAGTATTAGTCCTTTATTGTAACCTACAGAAATTGCTATTAAGGTATCCGACAGCGTTCGGAACAGTGATTTTAAAAAAGTGCATAAATGGATAATTTTCATGATACTTAGTGTCACTTAGAATAGAATACATGTATACAATTGTTTTAAGGAGATTTTGAAGAAAAAAAAATTATTTAAATACAATATTTTGGCAAAAAATTAACTTAGAATAGGCTTTTTAATTCAAAATGTTCTCCTTTTGTGAAAAATGCTTCTATTATCATAATATTTTGCCTGTATATAGCTCAAACCTCTCTACAGCGGCTCAACTAGAATTTTTGAAAAATTCTCATTTCAGAGTTACAACCAATTGAAACAATTATCGGCGTTATTTTCTTAAAATTTCTCCCCTCTGTTGTCGTAAAATATGGATAAACCCACTTCTAAGTTATATATATTTCAAAAATTCTAGTTGAGTCTCCGTAGAGAGATCTGAGCAATACACAGGCAGAGTATTATTATAACAGGCCCATTTTTCACAAAAGGAGAACATTTTGAAAAAAGATTATTCTAAGTTAATTTTTTGCCAAAATATAGAATTTAAATAATTTTCTTTTGTCAAAATGTCTTTAAAAATTTCTATACATGTATTCTAATATAAGTGACACTAAATATCATGAAAAGTATCCATTTATGTCTTTTTACAAAATCACGCTTACGAGCGTAGTTGTATACCTTAAATAAAAAGCGAACACAAAGTCATTTAAATTTCTTTAATATCGTAAACACAGTTGAAAGTCCATAAACTGATATGGGAATAAATCAGTGTAATATATATATATATATATATATATATATATATATATATATATATATATATATACTCGGGAACATTGAAAATAGGGACCCAAGAAGAAAGCATCGGATTGAAATGAAATTTAATACACATAACGACAAAGATGAGAGATTCACTTGATCTCTCTCAAAAACAAGACAATTAAACGAATATAGGGTGTACACCGTCACAAATAATGGGCAACTTCAATAGCGCGTTGGACCACCTCCAGCTGCAATACATGCCGCCTCACGTTCCGGCATTGAGTTGATTAAACACCTTATGTTGTACTGAGGCAGATGGGACCACAAATCTTGAACAGCCAACTCTAAATCATGTATAGAGTGACACGATGATACTTGTTGTTTTAGCTGATCCCACACGAGCTCTACAGGGGACAAGTCAGGGGATCGGGACGGCCATGGAAGAGTCTGAAAATGACGTAGGAAGTCTTGAGAAACTCTTGCTGTATGCGGACGAGCATTATCTTGCTGGAAAATTGCCTTGGGAGAGCATTTAGGAAAGGTCCTACATGGGGTCGAAGAATATCATCAACGTAACGTTGTCCCGTTTAGGTCCCACGCATCACAATGAAAGTGGACCGGCTATCATAGGCTATGCCCCCCCAGACCATTACACCAGCTGTGCGGGCAGTGTGACGTAGAACAGTGTGGGGGGAATTGTACCGCTCACCAGGGCGCCTCCACACCCGTACACAGTTATCATCTGTCCCCAAAACAAACCGGGATTCATCACTAAACACAACCTTTTGCCAATCTGTGACATTCCACATTGATCTGGCTTGGCAACACTGTAGACGCAGTTGCCGATGAACCGATGTTAAAGGGAGTGCACGGAAAGGGCACTTGGATTTAAGATTTGCTTCTGCAAGGTGTCTGGAAATTGTTTTCCAGTCCCGGTTTTCCGCGCGTGGGTACCTTCTCGTGTCCACTGCTCCCAACAATTTCTAACGTAATACTCCGAACGATCCACCTGGCCAGCAAACACGGCGCGTCAACCAGCCTGCATTTTTCATCCCGATGTTCAGGCATCTCTCAAACTCGCTTAACTATGAGAAATGTCTTCTAGTACGTTTACCTGGTATGTTTCGCTTACCAAAATCTTCCTACAATCGGCGGGTAATCATCACGTTCTTGAATCTTTGAATTTGCGCTGGCTTATATAGCACCCTCTTCCTGATTGTAGAGCCGCCTCGGCGTGTATGAGCATGCGTATTGGCACAAAACTTGGAACATTTGCATAACACATTACGCTGTACTTATTTGCAAAGTTTCATGATTGTACTTAGCTTCCTTCTTGGGTCACTATTTTCAATGTTCCTGAGTGTATATATTCGCTATCCTTCATGTTTAATTTCATAATTATTTCTTTTTATGTTATTTAAAATACACTTACAAGCATCTTTATGCTATACAAATATTTAAAAGCTGTAAAAATACAACAATAATGCAATAGTATACAACAACGTTTCTTTGACGTCCCATCTGCTTGGCCCCCCTTTATGTATCAGCGTGACATCGTAGACCCCACCTCCACACCCAAGATTTTGAATCCCCGACTTAATATTCTTGATCAAAAAAGAAGTGCTCGTTTAAAATTTTTATTGGCGACTATTTGTAATTTAGTCTAGTATGGCACACCTTTCAATTTTTCCACTACACTTTTCAGTGTCTGTAAAAGAGGAAAATCTCAACCTCACATCAGAGACTCAACGGATCCCCTAAAAAAGCTGTTTGGAACCCTGGAGGCCCACCAACCACAGTTAAAGTACCGCTCTAATACGCAATATAAATACATAGAAAAGTCTGAAGTACCTAAAAGATTTAGACCCCCTCAAAAATGTAAAAGATAAAAGTTATAAGAAAGAGGTAAAAACTAGATCAAGCCTGGAATATGTTGAAAGCCTCCTCTAATATTTTGAAAAAATAAAGGCCGTTTCGCACATTCACGTTACAAGCAATTTTTCGTCCAATTCGTGCAATTTTTACTCAGTTGCCATAGCAACGGATTTCGAACAACTTTTTGCTAGTGAGCTCAAAAATTTGTTCCAAATAACAGTTGCTTGAAATTCCAGCCAGTGGGGTTCTACGTCATGAACAAGATCGCGGCTTCGATTTCGTCAAACGCATCAGATATGGCGTATAATATTCTAATGGTGTATAATACTTTAACAACGCATAATTTTTTAAATAGAATGGTTCTCCATTTCTGCTTACGCCCATCAACAAAAGCGCGAGCGAAATAAAAGAAATAATTTTGGATGTTCTTTTGCCGAAGTAAAAAAATCGGCTAGTAATTTTTTCAATTTGGAGATAGAGTGCAGCTGATGTAAGAGTATGTCGTTTTGTTTACCGCAACCCTTCACCCTGAGACAGGATGAAAAATTGGTCCAAAAATTTGCACCAAAAATATGCGTGTGATATGGCCTTAAGAGAGGGCTGAGCAGACAAAGAAATACTCAACGTTCAATTCGGCGGTCAGGACTATCACCTATTTGAAACCTATGAAAGTGTGCATATAAACAGCAATGCATTGTTGCTAGATGAAAGAGGAGTTTGAAAGATTATAGATCTCACTCTCCCAGAATTTATTTCTTGTTCATTATTTTAGTGGGGGCCTTTGCTTGGCCTTAAAAGTCATACTGATTTTTGTCTATATAGACGTATAACCAAGCTTGTCATTTGAAACTTCAGTAGTACAGCTTACCCTTTTGGCCTGTTCATCAGTATTTTTATTTCCTAGAATGCCACAATGAGAAAGATTCCACTACAAAACAACCATTTTATGTTTTTCAAGTAATTTTCGTAGTAAGGATATACATTACATTACACATAACCATATTTAACGTTGTAATGAAAAATAGGAGAAAAAACTCAAAAGTAGCTTATCTATTTTGCATATTCTTTTCAACCGTATCCCATAAGAAAATTCATTATCCATTTAATGCAATTTAATGTATTTCAATAATAGCAACTTCGTATTTAGTACGAATTAACAAAAATCTAGCTTTTCTCCAACTCGATATTTGTTACAAGCCATAAAATTCCATTTTCAATTTGTGAACGCAATACTTTTAATGATGGGTTTTCACTTTTCTCCTTAAACCGAGACTAGAACATCGCTAAAAATTCAGTAAATTGTATCCAAAAGAGCAAAATATAATGAAAGTTTCTCTGAATTGCCTGACACCTCCAATTTCTGATAATATCTTCATGTCAATTTTAAATATTCATTTGTGGGTTTTCGAGTTCTCAAGAAATATTTTAGATATAGAAGGCAAAATGCAATTCCGGAGAGACCATCATTATTTTTTAGTTTATGGGTTTATTTTATTGATTTCAAATCGATGGACTAGTCTAGGGTGGAAGAGGAAAGTGAAATTTCCATAGGATTAACATTACGTTCACGAATTCAGAATGTCTGGCAGACGCGCGCGGAAAACTTAATCCCAGATATAGATCAGCCATCACGAGAACAGCTGTGGCTTTGGCAATGCCAAATAACATTTCCTACTATCTCCTTATCGGTAATCTTAATGTGTAACTAAATTTTTCTCTATTGAACATAATTTTCTTACATAAAGTATCCGACTATGTTTGGAACAGTGGTTTTGATAACCTATTTTTTTTAAATAAATGCATTAGTTTTCTAGTATTTAATGTCACTTGAATTAATATATATACATATATATATATATAGGTATATATATAGGTATATATATATATACGTATATATATATATATATAATTATATATAATTGTTTTAATATTACGACAATAAAAAAATATTTAAACGCAAATTTTGGCAAAAAATAAAGACAGAATGTAATATTTCCAAAACATTCTTCTTTTATGGAAAATGCCTCTATAATATTAATATTTTGCTTATATATAGCTAAGACCTCATTACAGAACCATAACTAAGATTTTTGAAGTATAACTTTTATTTAGAAGTGAATTTATTCACAAATTTTAGCACATCAGAATAGAGAAAATATATATAAAAAAATTTTAGTTATTATTTCTATTGATAGAATTGATTCTCTGTAAATAATTTGAATTTTTCAAAAATCCTAGTTCAACCTCTATAGAGATGTCAAATCTATACATAAGCAAAATATTGTTATTGTAGACGCATTTTCCATAAAAGGAGAATGTTTTGAAAATATGTCATACTTTCTTCATTGTTTGCCAAACAATTGCATTGAAATATTTTTTTTTATTGTAGAAATATTATTAAAACAATTTTATATGTTAGTTCTAATTCAGATGACACTAAATACCAGAAAACGTATTCATTTATACGCGTTTTCGAATCCACGGTTCCGAACATAATCGGATAACATACGCCATAAAATTATATTTAAATGTAAAATGATCCTTTATATATCAGATAAATAAAAAATCCACTTTAGTTTGGAACCATTAATTATTTTATTTAATTATATCTGTCTCTTTCTGGGTTTGAATGAACTCTTCGAACCAACAGGTGGAGCCGGGACTCTGCTTGTCATGTTCAGTCAATATGTGCAAATTATGACCTTTTAGAAATAAATGACACTGAATTCGAAATGAAAATCAAGTGTGCTCAAACTAAATTAGATTAACGTCTCCCTAGAGTTAAAGTGGACTGATGATGAAACATTTCATAACTCTTAAAAACTGCTATCTGCCAGTGATAATGATATATATGCTGATAACTCGACAGCCTTAATGGTATATGGTAAAAAATTTTTAACAAATAGATTTTGACATAAATTAAATTCTAATATCTAGTTTCAGCTACCATATTATGAATTAAAAGTTTAAAAGCGAACTTTGAAAATGCCAAGTAAATATTCGACTTATTGTAAGAAAAAAAACTTACTACATATTTATACTGCTCACTTATAACGTACAACGGAATTCATGTAACCGTCGTAGCCTAGTGGTCAAGGTAACGGACTCGTGGCCAGCGTGTTATGAGTTCCAGCCTGGTACCACTAAAGTCTCAACATGCAGGGGAGCGATGCACCTTAAATATGCTGAAAGCTCAAAAGTCCTCCCGCTAGGGTGGTAGTTAGGAGAGAAGGTTCCAGCTCTGGTGTCATCTTCGTCACTTGACTATGGTTCAAATTTTCCGTCACCAAAAGCCCTCGTATAGATGAACAGTGTGACATTAACAATGATTTACTCATCTGAAATATATACAAACATCATTATGCAAACAACTCAGAAACTTCTTCGAATGAAGCTCATTGTTTTATCCCGATACTTAAATGATTATATTTAATAAAAATTTATTTCTGTTGTGTGGACTTGCAAATACTTTATTCAGAACAAACCATTTTCAACTAGACTTGTAATTTTGAACCACAATATCACATCTAAGTTGATAACTCACTAACCATATCTCTCTTTACGTGATATGTGAATTTTTTGCCCTATTTAATATGCAGCGACCTTCACTATTTTGCTCTAAATAGTATTGAGTATATTGTTACTTTAGCAAGTAGGAATAGTACGACGGTTACTGGAGTCGGCTCTTGTAATTTTGAACCATGGACAAGTAGCGTGGATTATATTTGAAGTGGCATCATATTCTCCTTCACACTTCATAAACGCAACGACTTAGCACTTTGGTACTTTCAACGGGACAAGTCTTTATTGATCAAATCGACGACGCAACAAAACTGATTACGAGTTTTCAAGCATGATCACTCGTGTTTTTTTTTATAATCTGGAGTCTAGATTATTTGAATTCCCTAATATAATTTTACAATGCCGGTTTTCGAATCGCCACTGGTCACGACTGCCTATCCAAGCATCTAAAAATGATATGTATTGCCCAGAGTCCGCTTTGTAAACTGTCCTACTCCAATGAAGAAATGGACGCCATTCATTTGGGAACTGCTGGGAGGTCAGGCACAAAATATGTGATTTATAGACTGTACTTTGGATTTGTGTTTCTTTTTTTTCTGTTGTTACTGTTTCTTGAGTTTTTTTCTCATTTTGCTTACAATTGGCTTATAATCCGCCAATAGAAATAAAAAAAAATTTTACAATATGAGGAATTAAAGTAGCACAAGCATTTAAATGCATGTGAACAAATGCTTGAAACTTCACCGCTAGTGGACTCTTTTAGGTTTTGAATTGAAACATAACTTGTTTCAATTAAATGTTAAGGTATCCGACTACGTTCGGAACAGTGATTTTAAAAAAGCACATAAATGGATAATTTTCATAATATTTAGTGTCACTCAGATTAGAGAATACATGCATAAAATTATTTTAAGGACATTTTGACAAAAAAAGTTTATTTAAATATAATATTTTGGCAACAAATTAACTTAGAATAACCTTTTTTCCAAATGTTTTTCTTTTGTGAAGAGTGCTTCTATTAGAATAATATTTTACCTTCATATAGCTCAGACCTCTCTACAGAGCCTCAACTAGAATTTTTGAAAAATTCACATTAATTTTGGAGTTACCACCAATTGAAATAATTATTGGCGTTTTTTTTCTTAAAATTGCTCCCCTCTGTTGTCGTAAAATATGAATAAACCTACTTCTAAGTTATATATTTCAAAAATTCTAGTTGAGCCTCTGTAGAGAGGTCTGAGCTATATACAGGCAAAATATTATTATAATAGAAGCGTTTTTCACAAAAGAAGAAGACTTGGAAAAAATATTATTCTAAGTTAATGTTTTGCCCAAATATTATATTTAAATAAATTTTTTTGTCAAGATGTCTTTAAAACAATTTTATGCATATATTCTAATCTAAGTGACTCTAAATATAAAAATTATCCATTTATGCACTTTGCAAAATATCAATTCCTTACGTAGTTGGATACCTTAAATGTTTCAAGAAAAGTTTCGTAGCACAAATGCTTCAATTAAGTTATGTCAAGGTAAAAGCATTATTTTCGTACGCGTTCATACGCTATTATTAAGCGAGTTATCTTATGTGTTGTTATTGGTATAGACTAATGATATGAACAGCCTATTAGTGGGTTTATAGGTTTATTGTATTTTCTTTTTTATGCGAGGGAGTGATATTTCCAACAAAACCTACAGAATAATTAGGAATTTATCAAATTTCTTTATTATAAATATGAATTTTTTATATTCGTATGATTAATATTCAGTGAAACATTAACTGAAGTGAATCTGAAAGTTATTTTAAAGACATGAAATTTTATAAAAAATTAGGTATTAAAATATAAAGTATAAATCCGCTGTTTTTTCAAATGTTAAAAATGTGACTCTCGCTTTTATATAAACTATCAATTAGAAATATTATTTTAAGATCTAAATATGTATATAATTGAAGTTAATATGCATAACAAATATAGACAAATTTGCATGCATAACAAATTATACAAAATATTTGTTTTCAAATATAAACTATGTTTTCTCGTTTAATTTTTAAAATATTTTACATTATTTTCATGGTTAAGAAAAAAAAATTTTAAAAAATTAACACACACTTTGAAGTTGTTTTCATACTAATTTTTAATAATCTTCAAATTGTGAATTAGAAACACTGTTTTCATCTTTTAAAATAGTAAATAAATTAATACAAAAGCAAGAAAGGTATAAAAAAAACTAAAAGCAGAAGTCCTCAGATTGAAAAGAGAAATACCTTTTTCCATTATTCATTTTCAAAATCTTAACTTGGATTTCATCTCGAAATCCAGAAAGCACAATCAATGGTAAAGTTTATCAATAACTGAGATCGAAAATTTTTGCTCTTACCTATATCTGATGTATGCGGGAAACTTTCCATGAACAACGAGATGTCAAAATTTTAGAATAGGAAGACGAAAAAGAAAGAATAAAAACTGCGAAGAAAAAATGCCAAAAATGAATATATATATATATATATATATATATATATATATATATATATATATATATATATGCATTCTCTTTTTATTATTATTCTTTAGTAAATAAAATTTTCCCGCATCTCTATTGAAGCTTTATGCTGTTGGAAAAAATATCATTATTGTAATCATCACAGATATATTTTCTGATATACATTAAAAGCTTAGTAGCGGAAACTTGCATCATCTTGATTTCTAAAGCTTACGAGAAGCCATGAAAGGAAATGGAACCAGAGCTTAATACACTTTAATCATATGTGACGTTAATGGCACGTAAAAGCGCTTTGGTATAAATATCACTTTGTTAATATAAGGGAGTGGGTGTAATTAGCCAATTAAGGACCTATTGTTTGTAGAATTCATAATGAATCACTTTTCAGAATAAAATAACTGTTAAAATATTTTTTGGCGGATTAATTTCATATATTGTTATAAATCATTTGGGAGTTAAATTTATATATATCAGCCCAAATAAATTGTCTGTTATAATCTTTTAACTAATTATTTGGTAAACGCTCCCGTAATTGATTAGTACAATAAAATTTGTAAAATATATTAATTCTTGGAGTTTGTAGCTGCATTTTTCACATCTGCTACAAAGATGAGGTTCTAGAGTAATAAAAGATATGTTGGATAAAGTCAAGAGTGTTTACTTCTCTCCTTTTATAAAAATACAATGGAAAGAGATATATAAAAACTAGTAAGAAATTAAAAACAATATTTAATATACCCAGTAGAAAAATTGTCCCAGAAAGAGCGTGAATGATAGTTTGTTAAGAGAAAAAAAATTAATTCCACTCAAAGCACTTATCTGACAAAGAACTGTTGAAAGTATATGAATCCAAACAAATATGAATCAGTGAAAAAGGATTGGCTACACAATAATGAGTCGTTGATATTTAATTTTTTTTAAAAAAAAAGTCTCTTAAGAGGATAAAATGTTTTTTTAATGGCGTGCATTGCAGATACGGTAAACCTCAAGAGTTAGAGCCATTTATAGGTACTACCATCTAGTAGCGACTCTCTGTACCAAATTGTGATACATGAATTTATTTAATTCTAACTCTTGTAGCATGATTTCAAAGCAGCTTGGAGCCTGGAAATATTGTTGGTATGTTAAACAGAAAACATTTAACTAATTAATTAAGATAGAGCACCTCTTGAAGATCCTTTTCTAGCTCTTTCTGCGTGAAGAAACAGAAATATTACTGCACTTCAGTGCTTCTCAAAATTTCAATATTTGCGACCCAATTTTTAATCATAGTTTTCATCACGCACCCCCTCTATACAGTAACAAAGGAATTGGATGCAATAATAATATACTTTGACGCTAAGCTACAGTACGACCTCAATAACTAAATGTAAGAATTAAAGTTTGTGTATGCATTCTTTAAAACTACTTTTTACTCGTATTTATAAAGAGTGTTTTTTTCCAGGTATAGAAGTTTAAGTTGGCATTACTTTCCAAGATGGCGACCGATTTAACAGCTGTCAAGTGATTTATTCTCAGTTTGGTTTGGCAATTCATCAAAACGTTCATCAAGCAAGGCGTAGATTCGTCGAATGGGCCCAAAACGAGATTGCCGTTGTTCCCGATTTTCATAAGCGAATTTTGTTTAGCGATGAAGCGCATTTCTAGTTGAATGGCTACGTCAACAAACAAAACTGCCGCATTTGGAGTGAAGCTAATCCACAAGTGTATGTAGAAACACCGTTATATCCAGAAAAACTGACTGTTTGGTGCGCTTTATGCGCTGGTGGAATCATTGGTCCATACTTCTTCAAAAACGATGAAGGCCACAACGTTACAGTCAATGGTGATCGGTATAGAGCCATGATTACTAACTTTTTCATTCCTGAATTGAACAATCATGATGTCCAGGAGCTGTGGTTCCAACAAGACGGCGCAACATGTCACACAGCCTAATTTCACGTTTTGGACCTGTGAATTGGCCTCCAAGATCTTGTGATTTAACACTGTTAGACTCTTTTCTATGGGGCTATGTAAAGTCATTGGTCTATGAGGATACGCCACAAACGCTTGACCATTTGGAGGACAACATTTACCGTGTTATTGCCAATATACGGCCACAAATGTTGGAAAAAGTCATCGAAAATTTGATGTCCAGATTGGACTACATCCGAGCCAGCCGTGGCAGTCATATGCCAGAAATCATATTTAAAATATAATGCCACAAGATTATCTTTCGAATAAAAAAAATTCATGTCAATCGAATAATACATCGTTGTTTTATTGCAATTTAAAGTTTTATACCTCTAAAAAAACACCCTTTATAAGTATTTGAATAAGCTTACTTCTAAAAATACAGTTTCAAAAAATAATGTTAATTAGTTGAAAATGCTGGAAATTTTTACTTTTCCTTATTTGGTTCAATTTAAATTAATGCAATTCTGAAGTTTGTAGCAAAGAACTTCATAGTTTTGAACGTATTAAGTGAGTGATTATTAATGTTGTGCTTAAAGCAATATGAGGAATATTAGTGATAGATTTAGTAATTTTAAACCATATTGAAGTGACTTGGATGGCATCTGAGTCGAGGGCACAAATATCTCCTAACTTCCAATCCATTTTAGTGCGAGGACTTAGAGCAGTGACAGAGTTAACGTGCTTCAGCCCCGCTACATGGTTAGGTCTTCAGTGGCAGCAAGGCTCGAACCCGTGATTGGACAACGCTGGTCACGAACTCGTTACCGTGGCCACAATTTAAAACCTAGAGCAGATGTTTACTCTATCATCTAAAACAGTGTGTAATTTCCACATCATGTAAAAACTGCGAGTCTCATTATAACTTAATGAGCTACAATGCATATGGTATTATTTAATGATTTGCTGGGATTAGGATTCAAATGTTCACCAGGACTGAATCATCAACGTATAAGTTCGTGAAATTAGTCAGTAATTTAGCATGTATTCCTTCAAAAATACAAAAGAGAAACATTATTATTTATAAATAATAAAAAGAAAATATATTTGTTAAAAAAAATTAACACAAAAATGCAGCTAAAAATATGTAGAAAATAATATCTGGTCTACAGGGCTTACGACATTAATTATCTCTGCCTAAGAAAGTCACCATCCTAAGATTAAAGGAAATTTAAAAATGCTACATCATCATGAATAAACCATCTTGTTCAATTGACTGCTCTGGCATCTTAGCTCCGAGCTAATAATGCTTCCCCCCCTCTAATAAATTCATCACCATTCATCATCCCCCACATTAGTTCGTTCCTGTTTTAAATTTTACACCCTCAGTCTCTCTTCCTTCTCTTCTCGAGATCCCAAGCAGATTAGAATGACAAAGCTTCCCGTTGTTTTCCGAGGTCAAATATTGGAGGTAGACACAAAAGTTTCCAAGGCATCGGCCTTATCTTAAGCGTCACCCGATTTTAATTAAGATAATGTCGCCCATTAAACGATAAGACCGCTTCTTGGGAAAAGGCCGTTTGTTCTTGGAACATACTCGCACTTTACAATTGGAACGAAAGGGGACCGTTCCAAAAAGGGGGCCCCTTCACACATTATCACCTGCTTGATTGAACCCGAGTGGTGGGGGGTGCTGTAAACGCGCATAACATTAGAATGAATTAGGGGTTAATTACCAGGAAGGATAGAGTGAATGATAAGGCGGTAAAATCGGTTAAAATACCCCCTCTCTCTCTCTTCTTTTCAGTTTCATTCCGTTGTTTGTTTGAGTAGATGTGAATTATGCAAAGTTTTCCTACGGCCCACTATTCATTAGTGGATAAAAATAACATTTTTCTCGTGTTTGTTGGAGTTGGGATAATGGATCGGCAGGAGCAGGTGAGGAGTGTGTTTAAACGCCTTTGTTTACGGTGATTGCCCGATTTATTGGGTTTAGGAGAAACGACGTGATGAATGTTCTTATGCGGAGATGTCAATGCGTTTAATTGCTATGCCGATCATCAGTCGATAATGGAGGTGGCGCCGCCCCGACTGCTGAGTGTAAATTATGGAACGTCTTTGTCTCAAGACGTCATAAATTAAGCAAAAGGAGACCCTTTCGATTGAATGGATTCCTTACGCATATGTTTGCGTGGGTGGAATCTTGCGTGCTTCACTTTACTTACGAAAAGTAATAAAAAAATAATTACATCTTTGTAATTGAGCGATGGCTTAAATCGAAGGCTCTTTATTAATTTGTCAGCTTCAATCCTAAATAGGAGAAATAGATTTGATAAATTTAATTACCAATGTACTCTATAGTTTTGGAAGTGGCGTACAACAGCATTTCTCAAGCTATGGTATGAGCTTCCCTAGAGGTGTGTGGTAACCCTACCGGAGAAACGTGAGTTATCGAAAATAAAAGATTATTAAAAAAATTATTGATTTACTGAAAGAGTGAGAGAAAGCAAAGCAAAATACATTCTGACATAAAAAAATAAAATACACATTTACACTAATATAATATATTTATAAAAGTATCAGTTCAACTCAATCTATTTGATAATTCATTTATCAATACTAAATTAAAAAAAGTTTAATAATTACTAGTGACTCCAATGGTCTTGTCATATACAAAATTATACACAAAATTTAATACTTGTCTTGATAATTTGTATGGTTTATTCTTAAAGTAGTATTGTAGCTTTAGCGTCAAATTACATTATTATAGTATGGAAGAAAATTATGATTAAAAGTGGTCGCACACGCGCGAGCGCGTGTTCAGAGCTCGAGAAGCTCTCGCGTAGAAAGAAAAAAAATACTTATATATGGTCGGCCTAATTATCAGAATGCGCAACTCCAAATGGTTGTTGTTTGCTGACTTGAAAAGTTGACTTGCTAGCTGTACTAGAAGAAATCGGTGAAAAATGTTCATGAATCGTTTGAAATCGTTCAACTGAACGAAATACTTTCGAAATCCTCAGAATTTATTAAAAATAAAAAAGTTATCTTGGACTTCCCTGTGACAACATTTGTTTCATATAAAAATGAGACATAAGTCACATACAACAACACACGTAATGTATAAACTAAACGTATGATGTTGTTGAAAGTATTACTTCATTAGATAAACTCCTTAAAGCTGTACAAATAACGGTACTCCATGCGTGAAGAAGAAACGAAACAGAGAGGAGAACTATTTTTTGATTAACTAAAATGAGCAATTAAGCACTCAAAATAGGCCAAAGATTTAATCCTGCAATTTTAATTAAGCCTATTAGGGATAATGTTGCTAACATTTTAATTTATATTGGCGATGACAACTAAGAGATTATGCGAAATTAAAAGCATTAATTGTGAAAGAACAGGAGCTCTTTCCTTTTCATTGCTTAGAGAGTTTTAAGAGAAGTAAACGGCCCCTTCTCAGGGCATAAGTTTTCTTAACCTTACACAGTAACGCGTTGTATAAGTTATATAAACGATTCTTACGTATTATTACAACAGTTTTGGAGACATTATATGAATGGAAACACATGGTTGTCAATTCAGAGTGTAAATCTAGTTTGCTTGCCAGCATGGTGAGTTATCTTGAACGTTGGCATTGTTACGATCGTACGTAAGTACCATTTAAACATATATTTTATAATACATTATATAAATATAATTTATATAAATAACTTATATATATATATATATATATTTAAATATATAAAAACAATCAAAATTATCAATTTAAAAATTGAAATATATGAATCCCAAAATACCAAAACACTTCAGAATATCAATGGCGAATATAAAAGATAATGTTCCATCATTTTCAAACAAAATTAAAAAATTATAAAATAAAATAAAAATTTATAAAATATCCAAGTGCAATCTCGGACTTAGGACCGATAAGTGGGGTTAAACTAGTTTGATGGCGCCAACCTTCCCTCTATTGCAACTTGGTAATTTAATTGGAAAATTTTCAAATTTCAGAAAAAAATTTAAAAAAATTAAAATCTAAAAAGTTAAAATTAAACCATTATACTTTAAATTAAAAAGTTAAAATTAAATCATTATACTTGAAAAATAAAACTATTCGCCATCACATTCCGAAAGATATTGCAATATTAAAATTTAAAAACAGTTTAGTACATAATATAAGTGAACCCTCAAACTTCCAAGATGATGCACCCATCTTTAAAATAGTTGTAAAGGTAGAAAAATAAATTCCTGATCCGAAAGTTCAAATTATTTGAGATCAAAGTTCAAAAAAAATTATCTAAAATCAAAAAGTTCAAGTTAAAAATCAAAGTTAAAAAATCCGAAAGTTCAAGTTAAAAAATCCGAAAAAATCTGTTCAAGTTAAAAAATCTGAAAGTTCAAGTTAAAAATCTGAAAGTTCAAGTTAAAAAATCTAAAAAAAAAATCTGAAAGTTCAAGTTAAAAATTCAAGTTAAAAATCTGAAAGTTCAAGCTTCAAAAAAATCCGAAAGTTCAAACTAAAAATTTCTAAAAACTGAATGTTCACATTAAAAACACAGTATATTCACAAATGAATAGAGTAAATCATTAAAGACTCACCAAACAGTATCCCATCAAGAATATGATCCATTTCTTATTGCACGACATTTCATTTTTAATATATCAAATACACATATTTTGCTCATAACATCCAACCATGTCAATCCAATCGATTCTTGATCCAACACCAGAGTATGACTACTTGGCATTAGATGCAAACCATATCACATGTAAAAGACTTGCTTGATTGATTGGTCATAAATGTCTGATTGGACATAAATGTTTAACTGGTAATAAATAATTTTAAAGTGTATATATAGTCGTGTAAATATTGTTTTAAGTGTGTGTGTATTAAAATGTATATTAAAATGTAACCTGTGTGTGTGGAATGCACAAATTCTTCACAGCTGGACCACTAACAAGCTGACTTTGTGGACCTAATGTTGTGTGGTGGATTTGTGCATTTACGAGTTTAAAAATATTTTTTAAGAAATATTTCTGATCTATATATTTTCTCAGGAAATTGATGGGATATTCATTTTGTATGCACAATAATATAAATTTCTGGATATTTTTGAATCTATCAATATTGTGCGTAGTTAAATTATTATTTCTCAACAAAAAATTTAAAATTATATTTCTAAATACAGATATATGAAGACAACTATTGAAGTTTGGTATCTTTATGACATTGAATTTAAATG
Source organism: Trichonephila clavipes (assembly GCA_019973935.1). NCBI lineage: Eukaryota > Metazoa > Arthropoda > Arachnida > Araneae > Nephilidae > Trichonephila > Trichonephila clavipes. The sequence goes on along the minus strand of BMAU01020332.1, from coordinate 508,892 downwards.
CTTCCCTTTTATCATATATATTGCTATATAATTTGTTGTCAATAATAGTTAAATCCAAATCCAAAAATTCAACTTTGTTTGAGTTAAAATTCGTCTGTATTAATTTTAGGTATTCCGGATAAAAATTAATGTTAGGTTTAAATTCTCTATCATGACCTATAATAATTAAATCATCTATGTATCTTAACAAGAGGCAAGAGGGTTCCTTTCTTCGAACTATTTCATAATGGTGTAAATACAGGTTAGCGAGACTATTACTAGCCGGGCCACCCGGCTAGTAATAGATAGTACCGATAATAGATAACCCGGCTAGTATATATATATATATATATATATATATATATATATATGTATTAATAGTTAGAATAATTGGCATTTAAAGTGTATGTACTCAAATATAAATTATAAGAATACATAATTATTTAAAATTTTCACTTTACAAAAAATGGATGAAATAATCAAATCCCCGATTGAATGGGCATGAAAAAGAGAACTACTTATCGTTCGTATGTGAAAATGTCGTAAATGAAAACATAGTACATCTGAACAATAGGATACTCTTGTCCAGAATAAATCACTTCTATCGTGTTGTTATAAGCATACAATCGTGTGGTCACAATTTTTTAAAGAAGAAAACTCTCGTGGACTAACCAGATTTCTGATCCATTTATTTGAATTTAATTTTCTACATGACTTAAATTATGATATGTTTTGTATTTTAAGTATCTCCAGTCAAGTGATGCGTTTTTGATTCATGAGCTCGTGTAACTTTGTTCTAACTTCCCCTCCATATCAGACAGTGAGCCAATTTATCCACGAGATCTCTTCCATTTAACACGCAATAAATCCATTATTTCTTTCAATAATCTTTGGTGAAATGATGATTAGAGCACTTGTCTTGAAACGTATATCGTCAGAGAACTTACGATCTTAATTACTGGGATCCATCGATATAAAAAAAACTTTACTCTCCCGAAATTGCTGTATAAAAAGGCAAATGTTACTATTAAAGATTAGAAATCAGTTAAACTGCCCAATAACGAAGTGAATCCGTCTAAGTGTGTGCGGAAAATATTTTCGTTTCTTGAATTCTCTGTAGTTTTAGACGTATAATGAAATTCTTCTCGAGCAGGTATCGAAAGTTGATAAGGCACCGAAGGAATACATTTAAGCTGCTAAAAACAGTAATTAGCAGAAAAAAGTATTTTTTCATTAAAATAAAAATTCAATTTCGGAATTTCTTAAACACAGTTTGAAAACAGTAAAATGTAAACATAGTTAAAACTTCCAACCGGTTTCGACGGACAAAACATTTTTACAAAAATCTGTCAAACTTTATAATTGCGTAGAATGTAAGTAGATTAACGATTATTTAATAAATTATTTACTTGCATAATTTATACCACTGAAAGTATTTATTTTTTCTTTTCAGGTATCTAACATTGTGGGAAGAGCTGATGTGTTGTGCTGTGTATTTTACCTATCAGCTCTCATCGCTTGTTCCAAGTGAGCAAACTATTTACTTGTTTTTGCGAAAAAAAAATTTTTTTCTCGTTGAATTACTTTCTTAAAATATGAAAAGGAATCATTTTTAAGGATTATTCCAGTATGATTCTGAAAAAAGTATTGCATGAAGTATTTGATTGATATTTTTTTGAAAATAAATATATTGAAGAAATAAGAATACAAAGTGTTTCTTTTAAATATAAACTTGGAAAAACAATTAGTTAAGTATGATTGATTTAATGGGTTTTATGTGCATTGTGGAACAAACATCAATAAATTTTAAGCTTATTTATGCATGGCCTCCCATGCAATTTTCTCCTACAATACCAAATGTACGGTTATTTTTCAAAATATTTTTCTGGAAGATTTAGTTACTTTTTGTTAAATATTGTCGCATGGCTAAGTAAAAATTAAAATTTGAGTAGTAACATTAAATATCAACAGGATAGCAAATTTCATACCGCTTGATAATGATAAATAGTCTGAAGACTTTCTCTCCACCTACTCCTTGTTGTACTTAAGGAATAATTTATGTGTAATGATAAATCAAAAAAGAAAAAACACTCTTCAGAAAATTCAGAATCGTTTTTTTTTTCTTTTCTTCATGATTTCTAAGCACAAAACAAGTAATATAAAAATTATTTAAACTTAAAAAACTTAAATTTTAAAATGTTAAACATATTTTAGATCTTAACATGCCTTATGTTACCTTGGTTTTCTACGAGAGAATAAAAACAAGTAATACATAAAAAAAATATTTTTAAAGTCAATTCCTACTTAAGTCAACAAAGTCAGAAAATTTTCATTTTAGTTACCTTTTATTCAATGATTACAATTAATATAAATATGCAAATACATATGACAGAACCAAATATTAAGTGGCAAAATAGAAAGCAATTTTCCTTGCAATATTCCATTTTCCTTTCTATATTTGGTGTTGGACTACCATATTTTTTTTTGCTTGTTTATATTCCTTAATTAATTAAATTTATTTTTTCCAATAAAACAGTAGAGTAAAAATTAATCATATTCTCAAATATTAGGCCATTCCAGGTGGGGTTTGAGTTCACGACCTTTGGATTCGTAATTCAACACCCTATCCATAGCGCTACAGACGCAACGAGCGAGAGATTTTCCTTTCTATTATTTTTATGGACTATTATTTTTCTTTGTTACTATGTATTCGTTTTTTAATTTAATTAATGAATTAACATTTGAAAAAGTGCGTGAATATCAAATGTCACCCACTACAAGTTTAAAAAAATGTATTTGAACTTGAGTGGATGAATAAAAAGTATTTTATTAACTATTGAAATTTTGAACTACAGTCGGATCTCTGTACAACGAAGCCACTAAATCCCGGAAAAAAGTTTGTCATAATGGAAAATTCGTTATACACACACACACAGAGGCTCATCCTTTAATATACTTTATAAACCACATAGAACAAATTTTAAATTCATTAACACTATGTATGAAAAAAGTAATTATTCACACCGTTTTTCAAATTAATACATGTTTATTTTATATATCTTACCCATCAAAAAAGAAAGAAAGAAAAACTGCAAGGAAAACAAGAAAAAAGAATGTTGAAGAATACACTACGCATTTTCAATATTTAGAAAATAATTTTATACTAAAATTAATGAATTTTAAAGACATTTTATAATTTAAAGCATGCAAGTTATATTAAACGTTATTTTATAATTAGAACACGAGGACACGGGACAGCTTCACTAAGGGTGAAACAGGGTATCGAAGATGTTTCCAGTGAACTGAGCAATAGGTGTTAAAGGTTACACTTCTTGGATGAAACGTACAGAACTCAATTGCTCTCGGTGAGTTAGGATCTAATAAAACCATTTCAAGATTTATGATCACCATTAAATGTGTTAAAAAGAATAACTTGAAATTTTTACAGAAATATTTTTTTAAAAAAGGGAGAACAAAAATTGGATCACAAAAGAAAAAGTTCGTTATATAGACAATTCACTTCGCTATCGAGAGGTTATTTTACGAAGAAAATCGTGAAATGTTCAAGGTTCCAGGAAAAAGTTCGCTATATAGAAAAATTCACAATATAGAGGTTCAACTGTATATATATATATATAAATAAATATATATAGGGAGTGTGTGAACTAATAGTATTTATTGAATAAACGGTCCGTGACTGCATTCATAAAATTGGCTTATGACGTACCTAATCCTCAACGCAGCCACTGTTGAAGTTGACTTTTCTAAATCTTAATAAAGTTTCCCACCAGGACCGAGGTGAGCTCTGTTGTTCATCAAAACTGGGGCTCGTGGCCCTCACGAGTAATTAAAGGAAGATCTTTTCATCCTCAAAATGGCTGCCCCGCCACTTCGGGAATTAGGCGCTGCGCCCACTCTACCTGATAATTAGCTCCACGGCGGAAAAATCAATTTATCGTTTCGTTGGAAGAAGTGGAGGCCCGGCGTAAAGTTTTCTGCCTCGTTTTAATGTTTTTTGTTTCGAGAAGTTGTCGAGGGATGAAAAACTTTTTTTTTCTCAACTTCTTCTATCTCTCTAGCGTTATTGGAATCGTTATCTCGGTCAATTTCGTTTTCAACTCGTGTTTAGCTAACAAAGTTTTTAGTGAAACGTAACAAAAAGTAATTTTCAATGGTAATTCTCCTTTTTTTTTCTTTTGAGATTTTTTTTGAAACTATCGTCAGAGAAAATTCAATTAGTGAGGACTCTTGAGAGGGAGGAGTAGGCGATGGGGTGAACCTTGTATTTTGTTGGCGAGTACAAAGTTACAGATAACTTTTTAAGAGACTGTTAGATAACAAAACACTTGCCTTGGATGAAAAAAAAAGTGTCTCTTAATAGAAATTTTCAATTAAACATATTCAGCGACGAATTATTCTAATAAATTGTTATCTCTTTAAATACAGTGTAAATGAACAGTAGTGTTTTCAATGGATACTTTTTTGTATAATGAAGATATAGAATTTTATTGTAACTTTTCAGGATTAAATCTTTGTTTTTAAAAATTAAAAGCTTTATCTTGTTTTTCTGTTTCTTTGAATAAAGTATAACGTATTTATTTCTGCACTACGGGTATTTTATTTAACGTTTTGTGTTAAAAAATACATCTGTTTAGCGATCTTTGTAATCAATCAGAAATCACATTGAAGGTTTTTCATTCAATTTAAAATAACTTTTTAATTTCATGCAAGTAATTTCTTAAGGATTCGGACACTCTAATTGAATATTTTCTGCTTTATGATATTTTGTTTGCATGCGAAGTGTGACACAGAAAAAAAAACGATACTGGTCCAAAATATTACTGTACTTACAGTTTCAGCTCTCCATGACAGTATCACCTTCAAAGCAGTTTCCTTCAGCAATCACACACTTCTGCATTCGATACTGCCATTCCTGGTAAAGGTTCTGGAACGTGGTGTTTGGAAGCTCCTTTAGGAGATTTTCCATTTTTGCCTGAAACTCTTCAACTATGGTAAAATGGGTTCCATTTCAGCAAGATTTAACTGTAGGAACTAAATGAAGTCCCATGGAGCCAAATCTGGTGAATAAGGAGGATGCGTATCATAGTAATGTTTTTGCTGGTCGAAAAGAGTTTGACAGATAGGGACATGTGAACGGATGCATTGTCTTGGTGCAATAGCCGTCCATCAATCCCCTGTTATGGCATTTTTTCCTAATTATTTCACGAAGTCTTTTGAATACTTCAATGTACTAGTGTTGAGTAATAATTTGACCTCTGATGCTAGTGGAAACCTACTCATATCACTAACTTTGGCTTTGTTTTAGTATGTAATCCCTGGCGCCCAGCACACATGTTCATTACCTTCCAAACTGACCCTTCCCCTGAAAACCTCTTATACCTTTCAAACACATGTGCACTAGATCCATCTCCATAAGCCTCAGTTAACATTTGAAATGTTTTCGTGGCTGATTTCTAAAGTTTCACGAAAAACGTGATGTTGATTCGATAATTTTTCGGCAGAATGCAGTTGTTTGTGTTCATTCAATAACGCAGTTCTCCCAACTGGAGTGAGTGATTAAGACAAAACTTGCCACAGGGATAGAGAAGGTATGTCGGATGATGTCATTAAAACAGTGGTTGCCAACTCCTCTCTTTTTAAGCTACATACTAGTCTCGTTTTCTGTGTATGTGTCACATCTTGTATTTTTTCTTTAAAATGAGTTTTTTTAAATACATAACTTATAACATTACAAGAACTGTTTGCTTTAAATTTTAAAATTATTCTCAATTCAAATGAATGTTCTGAAAAAGTATTTGGGTCGAAAACCATGCAAATAAGCTTACCTTTTCAGAGCACGAACCTGTTAAACGTTTTCCAAAGCATAATTCCATAAATCCTTGCAAAACATCTATTTAACAAGTGAGACACACGTTTTGTAATGAGCAACTACCAATCAACCAGATTGACATCTAAACTAGAACTTGACTCAAATTATACTTTCCACCAAACGAGGACTTGAGCCAAAAGCAATTTAGCATGTATTTCCTCTTCTGAAAAAAGGGTTTTTGAATTGCACTAGTGTATTACGCTTCAGTATATGAAATAAAAAACACATTGTTTTATTTCTTTGCAAATCGCTTTGACGCTATAAAGGTACCTTATTTTTCAAAAAAAATATTACATAAATTTCACACTACTTAAGAAACAGTTTTTCCTCAATAAAAATTTAAAGACAGAAAATTAATAATTTTTAAGAAATAAAATGTATGTTTTCTTTTTTTATGATTTTATAATGAAACTAAACCGTTTGAAAACTGAGTTTCATTAATTAACGCAGTGTATAATCATCAGATGACGTCTTTCAATGTTTTTCCGTGTTAGTAATATTTTTCCATCTGTTCCTTACATTACCTAAAATATCAAGATGAATTTATTCATAGTTTTAGAAATATAAAATAAACTATGTACTTTTTTTTCTTTAGTTTATTAAAGAATGAAACAGAAAAGGACGAATGTCTGTGTTTTCATTGCATACTTTAAAATAAAAAGATGGCAATATGTTTAATACTAACATCAGATGAATCAGATGAATATATGTATATATAAAATCGCGTCACTCTCCAACACCATTGAACCGATCGCTATGAAAAATAGCATGTATATGTATTTTTTTGAGGAGAAGGCTTTTATACTATCCTCTCTGTTGCAGCTCCCCACTAGGTGGTGGTATATATCAACTTCTGCACCTTTCAATCAATCGCCAAGTTTCAAACATGGTAGCCAAAAATGATGCCAACTTGTCTATATGGCTACCATTTCGCAATGTTTCTATTGAATCGTCATTATAATGTAAGGAACGGCGTTGCTTGCGAATATCACAATTTTAACATAAAATAAATACAACAGAAAGTAATATTAACGTATTACATATCCAGATATAAATTATTTACACTATTTTAAGCGTTCATTACTCAAAATTTGTAATAATGTGTTACTTTTGCTGAGCAAGGGTCAGCTTAGGAAAGTATTTTCAAAAAACGACCCACATGAGAGGTGTGGGGCGTTATAAATAAAAAAAAATCCCTCCTTTTTATCAGCTAGATCTACAGACTTAAAATTTAGCAAATAAGATTTTTTTGTTCAGGTGCGATATGCAAAAAGCTTTTTGTTTTTGTTTCATATGCTATTCACGTAAAATTAAATTGTTAAAAACTTCTTTATCCTTCAATCTGCATTGTTTAATTTTTTAATTCACCCGTGCGAAGAACGGTATACCAGCTGGTTTAATATATAATTTTAAGAAGTTAAATAAGATTTTAAATGAGTTTAAATAAGTTTTCAGTGAAAACCATCATGAAGAAAATATAATTAAATGCATATTTTAACATAAAAGGAATGTTCAAATGAAAGTGATTTAAGGTATGCATCCGTGAGATGCGTAAGGATAGATATGAGACAGATAGATAGAAAGAAACAACAATATTTGTTGAGTGGAATGCATATAAAGTTTGTTAAAAGAAATCACATATGACGCTTAAAAGATGGAAAGTTTAAAAAGTTACGTTTAAAAGTCCCTTCACCAAGAATGATGTCGGTTGATCTTGGGGAACCAGTTCAGAACTTCAGTCTTTACTTCAACGTCGGAGTGAAATCGTTGTCCCTTTAGGCTATTCTTCAGTGGTCCCAACATGTGATAGTCGCAAGGTTACAGATCTGGACAGTACGCTGGATCACTCTAGGGCTTCCACTTAAGGGATAAGAGACATGTTCTTCGTCATCATTTGTGTCAGGCAAAATGAAGACATCTGACGATAGAATACCTGGATTATTGTTCTTATTGTTTATTGTTTGCCTTATGCAGCTTATCAAGTGTTTGGGCGTACCATTGGGCATTGATGGAGACGTCCGGCTCCTGAAATTTCAGTAATACTGTCCTTGAAAGTTAAAAACAGACTGTCAACATCACCTTTTCGGCTGATTGGTGAGCTTTGAATTTCTTGGGCCTAGGTGAGTCGGAATGTTTCCATTGCATGCTTATGGACTTTCCTTCCGGTTGGAAGTGGTGACACCAGTGGTGAATGCACACAAATCTACTTGCGCACACGTATGCGTGGTACATAGACCTTGACAATCACATTTGTTTCACAAAAATAGGTTGAAAAATTGTCACATGTTACGCTTCGAATCACTTTCATTTGAAAACACCTCATAATATATTTAGCATTAAGTACACTACTTTTTGTCAGAATTGCAATACCATGAAGAAATAACGAGATTGAGCTGGAATTTTCAGCAAAAGCAAGTTATGACATGATATGCAAACGAATAGAATTTTATAGTCATCTCTCACGCATGGACTCGGCAGCGCCCTCTAAATGGCTGATGTATCCACAAACTAGCTAATAATAATAGCGATACTGATATAGTTGCCGGTGTTAATCTGCTACAGGTAAACATTAGACATATCATAACTATGCCTTTTTGACGAAAGAGGGCGACTTTTAAACAAGTTAGGGAGTTAAAAGGTAGGGGAGGGATCATTGATCTTCTTGAGGATTGTTCTTTTGTGTAATAATCACTAACTTGCAACGTAATAGCAGCGCAGTGATACATGTTTAAAATCAGTGTACGAACGAGAAGTGGACAATTTGGAAATCTAGGAGCGAACCCTGAAAGGAAACGTCAATTAGGTCTGAAAAACACCCAATTTTTAGGGTGCTTATGGGTCATACAGGTTCATCTAGTGAATTGGCAGCAAATCGGTAAACTACTCCAGGTTTATCATTCTCTATTTCACCGTGTAGAGCAAGCAGTAACTCCTTTATCCTTGATCGGAGAAATCATCAGGGTTTTCGGATACAATGAATACATACATATAGGGACTTGCTTGGTGATTGGCATCAAGTGGAATTTTCAGATGAATTTCACTTCAATCCCTTAACTGTGACTTATATTTCAGAAAAATGGACCCAAAATAGAAAATTTGTTTGACTGTTTAATTTTGTTCTTTATATTATTTCTATTTTGTTTTTTTATTACAAAAACAAAATTTTAAATGTAATATATTGCTACTATATTTATATAATTTTTACATATACATAAAACGTAATGGATTACCTACACATTTTATTCAATTGGAAGAAACTAATCAAAATTTTGTGTGTGTGTGTGATGCTGAGTATAATATAATTAGTATAATATAATATAAAAAAACACAACACACACAATATAATTTTCACATAATACATAAATATTACAAATCTTTTACAGTATGGTATATCCAGTGCAGGTTTATCGATTGGGTGCTTGGGGTGGGGGCTGAGATGCCCGGGACCCGAATAAGCTGGACTTAACCACACTTTTGGTTATTAATTTCGATCCTCCATTGCCAAGGAAGCCTGTAGATATTGTGCGCTCAAGGCCCAAAATCAGCTTAATTAGGAAAATAGTGAATTAAGTATTCCAAAGAAGAAGCGAATTTAAATTAGGCTTAACAAAATAGAAACGCTAATTTTTCTCTTGCCCGATCTCAGCTCGGGCATTACAAATAATGCACGTAGTAGTTGCCCGAACTGTATTTTGGTGACACTGGCAAGGGGTTAACTTTGTGGTATCATGATGGCCGCATTCAAGTCAGAAACTATGTTGTAATTGCTACCTTATGGAGTGCATTATCGAACTGTGTTTAGTGAACGAATAACCAGTGTTATGGTTCGAGGTGCAATTACACATCATGGATGATTTCAATCATTATGATTTTCGGGTAATTAAAACAACAACCAATACATCAATGGAATCCTAGATCCCTAACCTGTTCCCTTTTTTCAAGGCATTCCAGGAACTTATTTCAACAGAAAAATACCTTTCCACACGTTACGAGGAAAGTTTAAGACTTTCTTTCACGCAACAGATACTGCTTCTTCCTTGGTCTGCCTATTCCCAGGATTATTCCGCTTAATAAACATGTGTGGAATTTTGTTTTTCGGTGTCTCTCTCGGGATCTTCGTGCTATAGCTTCTACATGTCTCATACATGTATAAACAATACAGAAGACTCTTCTCCAGGCAGACATTAAAAATCTGTGTTGTACAAAAAGTATATAAGTAAAAAATAGCAATGGTGTCTACATCAAATACTGATTTCGAACAGTTAATGATCTTTTCTTCCTTTCAAATTTCAACTATTTATTTGTACTATTACCAGTCAATTCTGCTTTAATTTTCGTTTATTTATAATTATTTCTTCATGGCGTTGTGCAATTTCCACACACAAGAAGGGGAGGGTTCCAAAGTTGGATCTTTGAGATATTAAGTTCGTAATTCCAGCGCCGCCGGAAAATACGAGGTACCTTACCAAAAAATGGTATTACCCTTTCATCATAATTAATAAGAAAAAAGAGAATAATTAATTGAAAGTTCCATAAAATTTAAAAGTTGTAATCAAAATTATAACAACAGCTCAGAGCCGTTCTAAAAGAAAGCTTCTCACCTGTAGCTGAGGACATACTACCGGTGAGAAAGCGAGAAGCAATTCAATTGCCAAGTATGGAACATATTTAATGAGGTGCCATCCCGGAGGGAGGTGGCAGAAATCTGCGCTCTTCTCTGATTCGTCCTTTCTATTGCGGCACGAAATCAGAAAGTAGACACAGAATTTCGAAAATAAAAAGATAAAATGGAGAATAAAAGCAATTAATGACGTGGTGCTCGTGGTACATGATGTTAAAATAAAGGGGAAGCACAAACACTGCTGATTCGTGTAGTGATGACAGGTTAGAGTGTCGCTGAACAGCGAACGTAAAGCGAAGGCGTGGATACAGAAAGTGTCCATAATGTGGTGCCATCTGCTGGAAGATGAGTAAAATAAAAGATAATCCACAAAAGATGTGGGAATAAGGACAATAATTGACATGGAATTAAACTACCACGCAAGACCGATTCAAAGAATGTGGGTTTAAGTTGAGGTAGTTTAATGAAGATGAAATCTTGCACAAAATGATGAAAGTTAAAATTAGAGAGTAATTTTTAAAATAAGAAAAATAAATATTTTGAAAAGTGTTACCAAATATATTCGGGATCTCCGAAGTCTCTTAAGGACTGGGAAATGCTGATATAGGTGGTGGTGGTGAAGAGCAACTCTAGATCTTTTTGCAGAGCTTGGGACCGAGTTATCTTAGTCAGGGATGACTCGGATAGATTGGTTAGGAATTTGAGGTAATTTGTCCAAAATCTTTGTTGACTGATTTTTAATGAAATCAAGAATTGGATCAATTTTGATATCTTTATACAAGATTTCGTTTCTGACAAACCGGGAAGCATTAGTAGTTTGTCTAAGGTGTTTATTTTGAAAAATGTGCAATTTTTTCAAGTGAGTTACTACAGCAGAAGCCCAGATGGGAGATGCATACAACAAAGTTGGTTGGAGAAATAGTTTATGAAGAAAATTCTTGTGTCTGTGTGTGTATGATTGGGAGCTTAATCTTTCGAGAAATTAAGCAATTGAGCGTTTTGCTCATTCCTGCCCCTTTTCGAAGTGTGATGTGTGTGGGGGGGAGTTCAATTTTGCGTCGAGAATGAACCCTAGGTAGTTAAATTCAGTAACCCAGGGGACGGGTTGGTAAAAAAATGATGATATTGGGTAAGTTTCCTATACACCTTTCATTCGTAAAGAGGAGGCTTGCGTTTTTTGATGCATTGACTTTGATTTTCCATGCAACGAACCAGAAATGAAGCCTTGTGATGTAATTCTGTAATCTTTTAATAATTTTGAGATTACAAGTGTGTTGACTAATTATATCAGGGTCATCCGCATACATAGCTAAATGGACATTGTCAGCCTTCGGAATGCTGTTAATATGTAGGTTAAAAAGTCTTGGTTCAAGCAAACTTCCTTGAAGAATTCCACTTTTTACTGGACGAGGGCTGGAGAAGCATTTCTCTAAACTCTCAAGTTTAGCTATGAGTGAATAATTTTTTTAAGATTTGGTCCAAAAATCCAAGTCTAATCATCTTGGATACTAAGCCATCATGCCAAATTTTGTCAAAGGCTTTGGCTATGTCAACAAATAGCATACCCGGGGCTGATGGTTTTGGAAGCCTGTGTGAACAAATTCGGTGACTCTGAGTAACTGCGATTCCAGTGATTTTTCTAGCTAAATAATATAAAACAAATCTAAACTGATATTTTTCAAACTAGTTCAGATAAAGGCGTGGGGAAATTTTAATCGAATCAAAAGACTATATGGGTGAAATCGGTACATAATTTAAATCCAAGAAATTTAAGAGGAGGACGTATACACAAAAGATTTCAAGCACAAATGTCAACTTTTGAAGTGATTTATTCGAATATTGCGTAAAACACTATTAAGCAAATACAAAACACCAAAACATACTCATAGTTACAATTGAGTCATGAAATGAATAGCCCATTAAACAGAGTAGCATATAAGATATCAAATTCCACAAACACAAAAATTGAAGTTAACCCATCTACGAGTATCTTCATTTCAAGTTTCTATTAACATACCTAATAAATACAGAATAAAGCTGTTGTCAGGTGCTTAAATGTATCGCAGATGCAGGCAAAAAAAAACTTGAATGTAGATCTTTTTAAGCAGATAGATAAAATAAATACAAATAGAATAAGTTCACAGATAAAGTAAATGCAAATTAGTCATGTTGTAATTAAACATATTTACATAAATAAATTAAATAAAAATTCCTTAAACACATTGAATAAACTTTAGTTCGTAATCAAACAAGAGACCGGTTTTTCAATTCCTACTATTAGCTCACTCTCTCCCTATATATACATATATATTTTGTTCAAATTTTCAATCATAAATAAAATACTTTCTATTCACATCCAATCAAGTTCAAATTATTTTTTTTAAACTTCTAGTGGATAACTCTTGATGTTAATACAGTTTTTTCAAACTTCAATTCATTAATTAAATTAAATTAATTACTGATTTTCAACGCCAACTTAGATCGGTCTACATTGTTGTAGCAATGCAACTGTTAAAACAATGACAAAAGTTGGCGCGAAAACCTGTTTTTCAGCTAAATTAGCCAAACCAGGTGTGCATTATTACACAACAATACAGGCAAATCATGCTCTTTTTTCAATTCCTACTATTATATATATATATATATATATATATATATATATATATATAAATTACTTGTTACTATTCGTTATCATTGGAATAAAAAAAAATGGTTGAAAAAGAAAAATACTATACAGCTAAGCTGCATTCTTAAAGTTCCCCAACGTACCTAAGACTTATTTTAATGCTTTATTATAGACTATTTGATCAACTCGCCTTATTGATCTCCATCTCACGTTAAGCCTTGTGATGCTTAGTGCTTACCAAGCGTCATCTGAGTGTCCTTACGAAGCCTTTTAATTAAATGAAAAGTTTTAATATCACCCTTTCGATATCCCCCCCTCCTTCTTGGACTAAAACCCATCTTGCAGACAGCTGATGCATCCTAATAATGTTTAGTTACCAACGCTCCTGTGATCAGCTTATTGCGTTACATTATGCTTGGACTTTAAGTTGGCTGTTGTTTCTCTATTAAAAGGTTTAATGAATGTAAATTTTGAGAGAAATCTCATTTTCTCCCCTAGCGTAAGCCAACTGTTTTCTATATTGTTTGAACTGATAAAGAGAGATTGTGGAGTAATTTGAATAATGTATTTTAAGCTGTTTTAGTTAGCGTCTTTAAGTGAATATTAAACTAAGGCTATGTTTGGGGACAATCATTGCTTTGTAATTTGCATTTTAGATCCATTTTCAGTTTAAGCTCATTTTGGGATTTCTCAGATAGACATGTTATTTTATTTAAATGGATGAAATGCTAATAAAATGTAATGTCATAAGAAATAAAAAATTAAGAAAAGATTTGGTCACATATAAGCAAAAATTTGTTACTATAATAAATTATAAATAGACGAATGAGAGAAAAAAAAGTATCTGGTGCTTACTTCTTATTTACGTAACTAAGTAAAAAAATAAATAAATATAAAACTGGTTTTTTTTTACTTTTTTCTTGTAATGTCAAATGCTCTTTTAGGTATTTTTTTAATATTAATATATGACGCCATTCTTATTCGTAGAAAGACAAGATAACACAAGGCATGTTAAGATCTAAAATAGATATTTTATTGACTAAGTAATTTCTTAACTACTCACTGAGTGAGATATGAAAAAAACCTGTGCATATAAACAGAAAGTAAGCCCCATCTTGAGATAAAGATAATAATTAAACACATTACATAAAATAAGCAAAACACCCCACCCATTTTAACTAAATAGACCTCGAAACTATAAATTATCTTTATTCAAAGGGTATCGTATTTGAAAAAGTTATAGTTCGCATGATATCAAATTTGAAAAGCAAATTAAACGTTTTCCTCATATCCATAATTAGGCAGTAAAACAATTCTCATAGCATAATCTTTCTTCTCACAATTCCGTTAGAAAAAATTCATTATATACTAACTGAGAACATGATTAAAAATAAGCAACTTCGGGAAATGAAGGTCTCACTGTCAAGATGGATCCCATTCTTCAAACTTCTAGCCAACGTAAGGACTTTAATCTTCATTAGATTCAAATATACAACAGTCTGGTTCTATTACGGGTCTTTTGTGTCATCACTTCCCGAACCCACGTTTGAAAGAAAATCGATCTTGACTACATTCGAATGCATAAAGCAGTATAAAATTCTACTTATAAAATGTTGCAAATAAATTATAACACGAACTTCCGAATTTTGCTTTAATTTTTATAATATCAGAACATCGCTAAGTCAAGTAAGAGTACTTTTTTTTTAAATTCTTCAAAATATATTCACTTTGATAAATTGTACCGTTTTTGTATAACCAAAGCATTATCCAATTCCTACTATTAGCTCACACTCTATATATTTATTTATTTATTTATTTTTGTGGAATTTTCAATCGTTAATAAAATACATTTTAAAGTGCTCAATTGAGCAGAAACTTTATATACATGATTATTTTGGACGACAATACAGTAATTTAATTATAATTAATAAAAATTAATTGATTAAAACTAGTTATTCAAAGAATTACAAATGCAGCCACGTTGGCATCATTTTTACAGACTTGTGTCAAAACATGAAAAGGTTTTTTTTCACATTTTAAATCGCTCGTTTGAGCTGCTATTTTCTATACACTATTGTTTTGGATAAAAATACGATAATTTAATTATAGTTAATTAAAATTAATTGACTGAAACTAATTATTTCATGAATTGAAGCCACTTTGGTTTCATTTTTAGTGACTTGGGTCAAAGCTTTAAAAGATTTTTTTCCTCACGTTTTAAAGACTTCAGTTGCACTGAAATTTTATATACTCGATTGCTTTGGATGACAATACGATACTTTAATGATAATTAATTCAATTTAATTACCACTTAATGTTCTGATTCTGTCATATGCATATTCATATTTATATTAATTGGGACTATTTAATAAAAAAATAGCTAAAAGTAAATTGTTCTTTATTGATCTAAGTAGGAATTAACTTAATTTTTTTTCTTCATTACTTTTTTTTATTATTATATATACCTAAAAGGTTTTCATTTCATCACAATTTCCATAAAAGTGATGAAAAAAATGTCAGCGAATTATAGTGAGATTGATGGATTAATTTAACTACGATGTGAATTATTAAATTTCCACGTTTAGTATTTAAAATTTTTTTTAATTTCCTTATATTACTATCTAAATATTTCATTCTAAAATGTAACGAATTGGATAAAATTCACTCTCTTACGTTGCACTGCCAATTTTGTTTTGCTTTATCAATGTTTTTTCTTTACGCATAAGAGCGTAAATCTGATAATAATCTAAGTCAGATTCTTTTATTTTGTTGATTTTGAGTTTATTAAAAATGACGAATATCGTTATTAAAGTAATATTGAAAAATTGTTCTCAAACTACGTTTTTTGTTATCCATTATTACATTCTCTACAAAGCAAAAGCATTTTCGATAATTTATTAATGGACTGGATCTATATATAATTCATCGCAAATCTATTTATTTTAACTGTTCAATATTTCATTCTAAGTGTGTGTGTGATTTAAAATCTTATATATACTTTTTTAATTAAATTAAAAGGTTGACGTTATATATTACAATTTTTGAAAAGTCTAAGCAATCTTCTGTTCCATTTCAGTGGTTTGGAAGAAATGAGACATAAACTAGTAGCGTAACTTTTTTCAATAACACTGTAATTAGTTTCGTAGCATCAGACAAATTATTATCAGTAAAACATTTTGAACTACTCGAAAACATTTGATATCTGCAGAATATGTTGATTGCTACCTTTAAGATTTACGGGAATTTGCTAATTGTTTAATTTTTATGAAAGATTTCAATTATCTGCACTTAAATTGTTAAAGATAATTACTTTTCTAAGTTTGGTAAAGTAGAAACTTTCCTATTTTTACAGGGCCTCCTTAGCATGGCAGGGAGTAAGCCTGATTTGCGCTTTCTTAGCCCTTTTCACCAAAGAACAAGGAATCACAGCCCTGGGAGTCTGTCTCGTGTATCACCTCCTGGTGCTTCTAGAGAGAAATTCACTTGGGTGAGTTATATTTCATACTTTTATTGTTACTTCCCGCACATACAATATATTTATAATTTAGAAATTTCTTTTCAACAAAGTGAAAAGTGTTTCTCTTAGTATAATTTGTGCCATATGCATTACCATTTAACATCGGCATAATCTGTATGTTTTGCAGTTAAAACATGAAATCCGTTATTTCATGGAATAACTATGTATTTCATGAAATAACTACATAAGTCAGTTAAAGTTTCTCAAATTATTGAATTCTATGAATTAACTAGGTATTTTATATAATAACGATTACTTGATCGTTAAGGTATGAAATACGGTGATCGAAAGGTTCAAAGGCACTCGACACTTTGAACCGGTTCTAGCTGCTTTTAGTCAATTTTTAACAACGTATAGCTACTTTGCAATATAATTTAAAGCTATTCAATATAATTCAAAGTCAATATATCACAGCAATTCTTGTTTTAATAAATAATAAAAAGGAAAATAAATGTACATATTTCATAAATTTTAAATTAATATTCTCTTAAATCTCTGTTTGAAAAAGTTTACACGATGTTTTCATGACGCAACATTTTTTTTCCAGCATAAGTATTTATTTATTATGATATTTAAATGTAACTATTCTGCAACATGATTTTTTTTCTTTCTGTTTAACTTATCCTTGCAATATGAGCAATAATATAAACTAGTTCATCTGCTTTTCCTTATTATTTATCAATTAATCATTCGCAATAGGGATAAAATGTGCTTTTCAAGATATTTTAGCAATTTATGATCAATGAATTTATAAAATAACATTGGCATTGTTTATTTTTCATTTTAATGGTCTACCATTACTTTCTTTATAGAACAACTAGTTATTCCATAGAATAACTAGGTAAAGTATGAAATACAACTACTAAATACTTTAAATGACTTGTATAATTTGTTTCATGAAACACCTAGTTATTCTATGAGATAACTGAATTATACACTTTAAATGCAAAAGAGAGCTAAAAAGGAATGATTATATGTCCTTATCAGGAAAGATGCATCTTTTAGTAGATTAATCTTAATAAAGTAAAGTTGGAATCATCAAAAAAATCATGCAAATCATGCTGATCAGCAAAAGTTGAAAATCATCTTTAATGTGCTATTTTAGAATTTAAAACTAATATTTTTATTTTCTTGACAATTACTGTTGCACAACGATGATTCCTAATAAAGTTATTAATTTCACAAAGAGTATATAATTGAATTTTAAATTTTACTAAGCATATAATAGAAATCCTAATGAGAAAAAGTATCATGTACTAAAGTGCATTTCTTAATGTACAAACGTTAAAGCATAGGAAGATACCTTTAAAAATTTCCGTCACAGCTAGATAAAAATATATTCAGTGTTAAAAGCTTAAAAAAATAAATAGTGCTGATAAATGCATAATTATCTCATCTAATTGACATACCTAATTATCGTAAAAAACATATTTTTCTCATCACTTAATTTAGAATTTTTAAATTAGGTAGATGTTGTACATTACAAAAAGTAGTCTATTCAAATTCCATTTTAATGGTGAACTAAGTTCTAGTGATAGTTAAAATGCGATTTTTTTAAAAAAGATTTTCTTTCACAGAAAATTCATTATATAATTCCTATTTCTAATGATGTGTGAAAAGAAAATCAAAATTTAATTATTAAATTTTGTTGACTAAAATATCAACCTTTAATGCGATCGCTCTCAGATCGTA
This sequence comes from Trichonephila clavipes, assembly GCA_019973935.1. Lineage (NCBI taxonomy): Eukaryota > Metazoa > Arthropoda > Arachnida > Araneae > Nephilidae > Trichonephila > Trichonephila clavipes. Next base: position 490,567 of record BMAU01020332.1, on the reverse strand, counting down.
TATTCGACGTTGATATTTCTGGAACATCAGAAAAGATTTGCAGGAAACTTTGAACTTAGGGGTTTTAGGCTATATAAAATCCAAGTATCTAAAGATTTTAATGTTTAATAAATCATTTATTTTCGTATTTATGTTTCTTTATTAATATTTTATAATTATGTGATTGGTAGAGTGCCTGTTTACCATGCCACCGGAAAGGTTCGAGTCGCGCAAGTGATTTTTAGTTTTATTTTATAAATTTATTTAATTATATTGTTTCAATTAAATTAATTTATTTAAAAAAGGTTTATTATAAATATAATATTATATATATATATATATATATATATATATATATATATATATATATATATACTTTAGAATAATATTTTGCATTTTAAAAAGTAAACTAATTACTGTAATTATATGAATATTTTAATTATATTTTATAAATATTAAATTATATTTTACAAAAAAATTAGTTTCAAGTAGCTGTATAATATATATAATATTTATTATAAATAAAATATAAAACAATTATAATAATATATAAATATTTAATAACTATTTATAATATAAAATAAATATTGTATTATTAATATAATAAAAATAACATATATCTTATACTATATATTATTAATTTAATTGTTTTATAGTCATATAAATATTTAATAAGTCTTTTTTAAATAAATTTATTTAATTGTAAAAATAATTAAATGAATTTTAAAAATAAAACAAAAAATCGTTTGCGCGACTCGAACCTTGGCCAGTCGCGTGTTAAACAGGTATTCTACCAATCAAGACATTGCATAGCTGGCGATAAACAAAATTTAATTGTATAAAAGCTAAGCATGAATTTCGAAGGTTATTTTCTTCGAATTGACTGACCATTCGGCGCTATTACATTGAGGAGCTGAACACCCTAAATGAGTAATACTAGTACACAGTCTGGTAACCAAATGGATTTCCTGATTCGTGTCCTCCTCTTGTCAGTCTCTTGATTGATTGTTTGATTATTAAAGTCAGAATCAGGAGTTAAACGATTACTTTTTGCAATTGATATAGTAGTTTTGAACCCCCGCGCTTGCACACTTCTCTCCATACAGCGACAGATGGCCAGCCCTGTAACTTGGAAACTTTGAAGTCAAATTTGAAAAATATGGAATATAAGCTAAATTTAGGAATGGAAATCATATGACTGAAAAAATTACTTTTATAACATGTAAGTTATTTTTCAAAAATTAAGTAACTTTGTTTACGAATCAATATAAACGAGCATTATATTTTAGTTTAATTTTAACCATTAAATGCGATACCAGTTTTGTCCAACCTATAGATTAAACTGGAATGTTTAACAAAGGAGTCTGTTTTATTAAGTTTGTTTATTATATAATAATTAAAAGTATAATAAACCTAATAATCCAGCATACACATCAGTATTACAATAACTCAATGCTTCTCAAACTTTCAATACTGGCGCCCCCCTTATACATTAATAATGTACTGAATGCAATAATAATGCACTTTGACACTAAAGCTACAATAGGCGATCTTAATTATAAACTATACAAATTAGTAACAAAAGTATTAAATTTTGTATACTACTTTTAAGCAAATAATAATAATATCAATAATAATAAATAAATAAAATAATAGAATAATTATTATGTTATTTTTCCTTTCTCTAATTTTTAAATTGAACATATTGCAAAATGCGGTGGCTGCTTAGAAGACAAAATATAGATATCTGTTAAATATAGAAAAAGAACTCAGAGGGTCAATTTCTAATCATAAGCATTCCTTAGAAAAACTTTGCTTTCCAAGACAAGCTGATGAAAGTCGTTAATACTTATTAAACGTGTTCCTAATTTAGTATTAATTAATTAGTTATAAAACATTCTGTGCAGTACTAATTAATTAAGAGAAAATTTACTTACCTACTTTCAAGGACTTTTCAATTTTTCTTTGGTAACAAATAAACAGTGTTGCCAGAATTAACGATTTCGTAATCTGTGTGTCCCGCGCGACCACTTCCGGGTTTTAAGTATATTCATTATGATAATATGTATGTTACTGCTAAAAAATTGTGTGAAACGTTTTTCCTTATGCTTTATATGTTGAGAATACTTATAAAAATATGTCTTGGCCAAGTAATCCTTCATAATGCTTACTCACCGTGGTTTTCCAAACAGCATGAAACTCTTTTGCATGGAAAAAAGCGCAACAGAGAAACACATAAGAGAGGGGTCATAACTAACTGTACCAATAACTTAGAAGGTCAAACAGATTACAGCTATAATGTGCAGTATTTCAAAAATAATGACAGTGATGAATTTTTTATGTTCCTAATTTTTTTCGATTCTGGGTCTGGGATCTATTTTTTCTCTGAAAGAGTAGTATGTTAGTTTCAAAAAGAAAGCGTAATAAAAAATTCTCTCATCATGGGATTACAGCAAATCAAATAAAAGATTTTTTATTTGGTTATAGGATCAAAGATAGCTAATTAGGTATTGAAGAAGTTTTTATTTTTGATGACTTAATATCGCGCGCGCGCGCTTATAAATTATATCAGAGTAAAAGTGCATTTTTTATTATGTCTGAAAGTATTTTGTTTTAATTTATTCCAGTAAACTAATTATTTTTTTAATCTTTTATTTTTGATATGCCCGCGCCCCACAGTTTGAGAAACACTGCAATAACTTATAAATCAATATATAAGAATTAAAACTTATAACATGAAATGTGTGTGGCTAACAAATGCATAACAGTATTTTTTATAGGAAATTCTCTAATTCTAATAAAACAGGGTTTCTTACGAATTTTTTTTTTTTTTTTCAATTCCTACTATAACTTACACTCTCATCTCTCTATAATTATTTATTTATTTGTTTGTTTGTTTATTTATTTATTTATCTTGGTGGAATTTTCAATCGTTAATAAAATACATTTGAAAGGGCTCAATTTAGCTTAAATTTAATATACATGATTATTTTGGATGACAATAAAATAATTTAATTATAATTAATAAAAATTAATTGATTAAAAATAATTATTTAACGAATTACAAATACAGCTACGTTGGCGACTAGTGTTAAAACTTGAAAAGGTTTTTTTTTCACGTTGTAAAGCATTCAGTTCAACTGAAATTTTATATACACGGTTGTTTGGGATCCCAATACGATACTTTAACAACCCTTAATAAAAATGAATTAATAATTAATGTTTTGATTCTGCAATATATATATATATATACATATTTATATTAATTGTAACTATTTAATAAAAAGTAGCTAAAATAAAATTTTTCTTTGTTGATCTAAGTAGGAATAGATTTAAATTTTTTTTATATTACTTGTGTGTGTGTGTGTTTTAAATTATTCTTTACACATAAATGGTTTAGAAGTTTATATGAATTTATTTTTATTGTGATTATGCCTTTAGCAATAATAATTTTTATATTTTATCAAAATTGATTGATTCAGTGATACTATTCATTCGAGTTTATAATACAAGAAGTATTTCTTTTCTTCGAATTTAGTCTTTAAAATGTTAATGAGAAGTTAAAGTGGTGCTTTCACAATCATGATAATCCAATCAAAATACCATCTGCAAATGGCGCCTGAGGTAAAATATAAACTCAAGTCTTCCATTTTTTCAGCAGGAACAACTTTAATGACAAGAAAATAAAATAAACGTCCTCTCAGAAAGGAATTTGTCTTTGACACTCGGAAAACCATAAATATTGAGGAGGAGGAAGGAAAGCACACAGCTTGGTCGCTGAAAAAGTATTAAAAAAAGTTCTTATCTTTCAGAATTTTAAAGCAGAGGAAATGAAACACGTTGATCGTCGTTATTGGCAGTTCCAAGTTGAAAGCGTTTTTCTTTTCCGCCACACTTCTATTAATATTCCTTCTCGCAAAGTGGCAACGATGAGTAGCGGAGGAAGTTGTTGCCATTTCGGGAATCTCATAAGAACGAATGGATATGAATGTTTCATGAGCGGTGGGGGATCGTCAACCCTTTCTCCCCGTTTTGCGTGAAGGAATAAAATAAAGGTCTTCGGCACGCTTTTAAATCTTGATTATAAAGCACGAGAGTTGTAGTTTTTTTTTTTGCATTTTGGGTCCAAACACGTTTATTGGGCCCTTAATTAGCTTAATTGGACACTAATAACTGTAGAGAAGAGAAAAAGGTGGAGTTATTAATGAACCTGAACCGCGCACCTTCGCTCATTAAGAAGTTGTCTTCTTCGGGAGGTGCGGGAACCATAAATCAGAGAAGATGCAATAAAAATTGCTGGAGCAATTCTTTGTGTGAAGATCGAGTTTTCTAAAAGACGATGAAGCCATTTTCCTTTAACTGAGTTGGGCACTCGATAAATCTCTCGAGTTAGAACTTTCTTTTTCAGTAGATAAAAGATGAAGTCATTGAATGAAGGACATGAAAAAGTTATATTTTCCGTAGATGACGCTGAACAAAATTTAGAATAATTTGCAGAATCAAATTTAATTATTCAGAAAGAGAAAAGAAATCCACCACACTCGTATATGCATATCGATACGGATTTGACCAAGCTGAATGTCAGCCTTAACAATGATGTTTTTTTGATGGCATCAGATGATAATACATATATTTTTCAATTCCTACTATTAGCTCATAGTCTCTATATATTTATTTATTTATCGTGGGATTTTCAATTGTTATAATAAAATACATTTTAAAGCGCTCAATTGAGCTGAGAATTTGTATACATGATTATTGTGGAAGACAATACAATAATTTAATTATAATTAATAAAAATCAATTGATTAAAACTAAGGAATTACAAATACAGCCACGTTGGCATCATTTTTGGCGACTTGGGTCAAAACTTGAAAAGGTTTTTTTTCTCACGTTTTAAAGCATTTAGTTGAACTGAAATTTTATATACACGATTGTTTTGGATGATAATACGATACTTTAATGATTTAACAAAACGTAATTACAACTTAATGTTGTGATTCTGTCATATGTATATACATGTTTATATTAATTGTAACTATTCAATAAAAAGTAGCTAAAATAAAATTGTGCTTTGTTGATCAAGTAGGAATTGATTAAAATTTTTTTTATATTACTTGTTCTTCTTATATCTGCATCTTAATATGAAAAATGCTATATAAATGCATATAAAATCAAAATAACATTAATAAATTAATTACACAACTTAAATTCATTAGTAAACAAATAATAACTGTATACTGTTACAATGCTTGAATAAAAAGGAGGATTTAATATATACAGTGAAATACGTTTAACGCGAAATATGTTAAGACGAAATATTGGTTAACACGAAAGAATACAACGGTCCCGACAACTTACTATATATTTTCACTCGTTTTTTCCCTCTTAACGCGAAAAGGTTTCCCTTCTGGATAAGGAGGATATTTGAAAATGAACCGACACTTAATTAAATGTTTCAGGAAGTTCCTGTAACTGCGCCCTATTGTATCATCGGAAGAATACGTTGCAGTAAATAATGACAATGTGTGTACAGCTCCAATTATGGCAAACAAATACATTTTGGAGTTTTTCAAAGCTCAAATAATACCATTGATGTAGATTTTGACGACGATAATGAAATAAATAATGCATCCTCTGATCAAAATTCATCTGAAATGAGGGCCATCGTGAAAAGTATGCGCAATTATTTAGACACACATTTCAAAGGTGAAATAAAAAACAAAATGGACGTTATCAAAAACTGTTGACAATTTGATGCTAAGAAAAGCAATTCTAAGAAAAATACTGGACTATTTTGAAGACTTGAGAAGTTTTGTATTACATTTCATTACGTTCCAGCGAATGTTTCTTTCATTAATTTTCATTAAATACCTGCATATATGCATATCTATGAATATAAAAGGTACTATAATAAGCTTAATTTTGTTTAACATACATTTTTTAAATACAATATCCTTTAACATGAAATTTTTTTACCACGAAAAAATAGTTCAGTCCCCTCAGTTTCGCGTTAAGCGATTTTTCCTGTTGTTGCATTTTTTACTTTTCAATGAGACAGAACTCATAAAAAGATCTTTCTTCCAATTTTAAATTGAGAGCCTTTATGTATTAATAACGAAGTTCACTGTTGGTACTTATACCTCCCATAACGTATTGGGAAAAAAGTGAATTCGTTGTTTGAAGTTTCGCTTCGAATTAAAATACAAAAAATATAATCATTTAAATATAAATGATACTTGTTTCATTTTTAGAAGCATAGAAATATTTAGGCTTAGTTTCATTTCTTCTTTTACTCTATGAATTAATGTTTTGCATAAAAAAATATGTCAATTGTGTGAATTTTTTATAATTAGTTTAATATTAATGTAATGGTTAAAAAAAGAAAACGTATAATACAATTGTTATAGCTCCTAATTCCGTAATTTAGTTATAAACACTAATGTGAAACAATCTTAAACAGAAAAGAAATTACTACATTGACATGAAAAAGATTTAGTTTGAGTTGAAATTTAACTTTGAAATATTTACATCTCAAGAGACATTGATTACAAACATGAATTTATATGTGACGATTCTCTTGACGACCCATTATGCAAATAAGTTCACACACTTATACATGAAAACAGTATCAAAACACACGCTCAAGCTTATGACAAAAATAAGAATTATTTTTACTCCATAAGATCTGGGCTTATTTACCACTCTCACGGAAACTTTGAAAATGTTCCTTACTCACGTAATGTCTTGGTATTAGCTAGCTGGTTTATCAGATCCGGTGGCTGATAGAATGTTGTATCACCTCACAATTAAAGTTTTGTGGGGGAAAATGTGTGTTTTTTGTGAACTAAATTAGAGTTAAAAATAATTTTTCCTCTTCGGCGGGTAAGTAAAAAATTGAGTATCACGTCATGTTTTGAAGGGTTCAGGGTATGTTCTTGGAGGATACATTAACAGAGAATCATTACGAATTTTTAAAATGAAAGAAGAAATCACTATAGTAACACTAAATTTAAAAGCTATTAAAAATATCAATTACGCCAATTTAAATAAATATAACTGAAAAAAGAATTTTTTGAAGAGAAAAATTCGTCTCACGCACGCGCGCGGACAATACTAAGCTACATTAGCAGGGCCAAAATTGAAATAAAAGACAAACCCATATTGCCTTAACTAAAGCATAGTTAATGAAAGTATACTTTTTTTCTATAAATTAATAAATATGTTGATTTATTTAATTAGTACACCTAAGCATTAGTATGACGATAACAGAATATGTATTGATTTCAAACAAACTACATGAAAAATAATGTGTCCTATACAAAAAATGATTCGACGCCATATTACTAGATCTATAAAAAAGCTCTTCAAAATTGAATAAAAAAATATTGAAAGCTTGTTTCAAAACAATCTCTTTGAGTTGCATGCCATCCTCACCCATAGTTTCAGCGTTATAAATTACGATTTTTATCGTGTACAATAAAAATAATTATAAAAAAAAAAGATTGGAGTGATTCAGTCCCCCAGTACTACCATTAACGTTAGTACTAAGGGTACACCTGCTACCGGGTTAATAGAAGTTTCATGCGATATATCTTGGGGAAAAAATTGAGATATAAAACTTAATTTTTTTCTTTCTATATTTTTAAGAACTACAAATTACAAAGTTAGAGTTATATTTTACATATTTACATGATTCCTAAGTCTTCTGAAATCCAATACTCCCATGAAATTTGTTGTTTTCAAAGATATTATTAACTTATGCTAATTTTTGTTTTGTTTTTAACTTTTGCCCTTTCCTTTCCAAAACAATACATGAGCATTTACATGAAAACTCATTTAACAGAAATGATCGGATCACAGATCCATGCCCTTACGCCATGATTTCTCTAAGTGTTTTCCTAAACGACATTCGAAACTTTTTTCCAATCATTATTCTTATTCCAATCGCTATTATTAGTTTTGTATAAGGACAGGTACTTTTTTTTCTCCTTTGAATATTTGTAATGGTTGTTGGGATTCGTTTTCTATACATTCTGTACGCGTAAAAATCGTTAAGTGGTAAGGAAATGGAAAAGTCGGGATTGTGGATACATAAAAAATGTACTAAATCAGTAATAAAAAGGGGAACAATAAAAATAAAATATGTCGGTAAAGTTTTAGAACTGCACGCAGTGTAAAATATGATATAAATATATAAAAAGCGATTTTTTTATCGTCTCTAAAATGGTTTTTTGAATAACGGGATGAAAATAGTTGTGGAGAAAAAATATGTTTTTTTATGTTCCTTACAGAAGCTATAAATGATTTTCTAATCACGTCGAAATAACATGCTTTGTTCATAAAATTAATAGAGGAAAGATTTTATGAAGTTATGTAATTTGTAAAAACTCGTGGTATATATAGATGTAGTTTTATTTAATCATTTCAAGATTTCGTTTTGTTAGCCAAAATATATCTTACGCTGTGGATGAGAATTTTCGAGCTCAATGTTCAAAAATTTATAACATTATTAGGGAGGAGAGGAGCTGCTCTGAAAGAAATTAAGAAAAATTTCATGTAATATAAGTTTTCTCTGACGAAATCAGCAGTAATACATAATGCTGCAAACTTGCGTTGGCGAAAGTAGCCAAAGATTCAGGGCCGATCCTAGGGTATCGGCCCCCCTCGTACAAATGCCTAATGTGCCGCTCCCTAGAGAACTTTTTATATTTTGGTTAATACTTAACATTGACGTCTACTTATATAAGAATAAAAAGTAAAACACATTAATAATAACTCAAATAAAATTTGAAGAGCAGAGCTTAATTTTTGGACAGGTAATGAGTTATAATATTGACAAAATGCTTTAACAAAATAATAAACTAACAAAAATATAACCTTTAAAATAAAAATAAATAATTTATAATTATAAATGCAAAACATGAGAATTTACTCAAAAAATACAATCTAGTAAAAATAAATATTAAGAAACACATCTTGTGAAACGAAAAATATATAAATCAGTCCTTCTAATAAGACTAAGTAATAAACTATAACGTTAAATCCGGTGTATAACGTGCACTTTTAACTCAAAAAATAAAATCGAAATTTACGGTTGCGCGTTATACGCCGGGTATAAAAATGAGAGCTTTAAGAATATAAAAAGATGAGAGCATAGAGAAAAAGATCAGACTTTTACATATATCGAAATACTGTTTCTGTGAAATAAATAACATTCATTATGAACTTAAAGGATTGTAATTCTGAAAGAACACTATTTTTTACTAAAGCTTGGAATAATATTCGAATAAAGGACTACAAAACACAAGATCATTTCGCACATGCATTTCAGGTTTCTTCGTAAAAAAGGATGTGCGTGTTATGCGGCGAATATGTGTAGGGGTACGTTCTACGCCAGATTTTACTGTAACTATAAAATAACATGTCTGGCTTTCTGAGAAGCAAATTTGTAAATCAGTTTTTTCTGAGATTTCGGATTCAATTGAGACTATGGCCAAATCTGAAAGCCTTTCTTGTGTCATATTATTTCTCAAGTAATTTTTAATGATTTTTAATTTACTGAAACTTCTTTCATCGGAAGCTACAGAAACAGGTTAGGTTAAAAAAATTCTTAATGTTACAGCGAAATTGGGAAAACAGGGAATAAGATCATTTTTCACTTAATTTTTACCAGTTGGCTGTTTTTTACCAGGAAAAATATCTTTGAATGAAGTTATTTTATTTATGAGCTGTATACCGTCTATATCTTACTTTAGAATTTCTTTTTTATTTTCTCTTATTGTTCAAGCAATAGGTTTTTTTTTCTTTTCAAAAATTCATCTGAAAGTGGATGAGTACCAGTTGTTTCCTTTAAAGTCACGTCCTTCCCAAAAGTTTATCTGTCTATACATATAAAACATTTACTTCTAACAGTGTCTCCCTCTTCAAAATCTGGATCGATTTCACTGGAGGAATCATACTTGCTCTTCATCATTTGATTCTTCCTCATCATAATCACAAACAGAATTTCTTCGTCCGAAAATACTGTTGTACTATATATCTGTTAAGTACTGTATCTATTAAATTAATTAAATATCGCATTTTTTCATAAAAACTAGAATAAAACGCCATAGTATAAGGAAGATTTAAAACGTGCTCATGCATTCAGAAATTTAACGGCGATTCACGCGCAAGGTATGACATATCGGAAGAGGCGGTATCCAAAAATATATATTTAGAATTCGCCTACAAGCTAAGACCCCTCAAAGGATATGACCTTAAAGTCAGCTACAAGGGAAACTATCAATTTTCCAATAAAGGTTTGGAAGGAGCCATGAAAAAAGGTAGACGGTGGGTATGACATAACCTGCGCGGGAAGTGCCGAGTCAATACTGAGAAAGATCTCTGACCAGATGCATTCTATATCGGTATAGTTAAAAATATTTTTAAAAGTATCTACATTAAGGAAAGTCGAGACCATTAATTCGCAACTTCGATGCTTGCACAAAGCCTCGGGTCTTCCCGGGAGACAATTTCCGATTCTGAGTTATATAATTTATTTCTCTGTAGCAGTGTGGAAGGAATTTCTGTGGATGCTTGAAAATAAAGTTATAAGTTTTGGATTAAAAACTAACTAAATTCTTTTTTAATCGAATCTAAATTTTCAAACTTTTTACAGTTTTCTATTAATTATTGCAAAATGTAAATTTTTTCCATAATTTTTTTAATAATCTTAACATTTTAAATTTTTTTCCAAACTCTCAAAAAATTACATTTTATCTTTTCTTCATATTTTCTGGATTATGAAATTTCTGATTTAATACAACCATATTTTGTTTAATTAATTGTTTGTTTAAACATATTAGTTTCATTTTTAGAACAAAACGTAGCTTGGCTTCCAGATTACTTATAATCAAAATTATTAAAATATCTCCATCAAAAGTAACCTTTCAAAAATTCTAAGGTTTTTTTAAAAAAAAAAACTAGGAACACAGTCATAATACTCTGAATGTGTAGTTTCCTTTTGAAGCTTCTAAATATAAGTAAATGAAACATTAATATTATTATTATACTTGTTTGTTTGTTTTTTCAAGTATCATAATACTTTGAGATTAAACACAGAACAATAAATCATTTCTAAAATAATTTGAAATTTCTAAGATAACTCAAAGCTTTTTGACACTAGCCACAATATCACAAAAGAAATCTAAAAGTTTTCAATAAAATTTGTATTTTAATTACATTAAAAATACTCAAGATTATACAACCTTACTACTTACTTATTGAATAATTTTTCACATGTCTGTTTGGTTTGAAATCACTTATCTACTTTATAAATTGTGTTTATCATATTTTTTATTTCTGTGATGCATTTTGTTATCCCTTTAATTAAATAGTTGTACTACTAGGAGCAACTAAAAAAATATTACATATATTTTTCAACATTTATTTTTGTTTTGTAAGCAATTTCTGTCATATAGTTCTGACATTCTTATTGTTGCCTTTTTTAACGATTTTAAATACTGCTATAGATTGTATTGCTATACAATATTTTAAAGAAATTATATGATTTTTATGTATTTTTATAATTAATTATACACATAATTAATTATTAGTTTGCATTAAATATTCTTTCAAATTCTCTGGGCAAAGGACCTTAATCAAGAAGGTATCATGAAATTCAATCTTAAAATAGCAATAAATATAAAAATAAAAAAGAATTTGTGCTTTTTAAATTCAATCTTACAAAATAATGGTTCTCTTAGCAGTCTTAGATTGTATTAGAAAAATTATGTGTTTATTTCACATGTTACCTCAATGAAAAGAACAAAAAAAATATGTGTGTATCTTTAAGTAAACTTAACACACTTTATTTCTTTGAAAATTCCTTTCACAGTTTGAAGCAATTTAAATTAAATATTTAGAAATATAGAATGTTTCATTTATTACTAAACAAAATTATGGTAATACGTTATGATTACAAACAAAATCATCAAAATAAATATAACTATGCTTTATTTCAATTTCGCGCGCTATTGATAGGATCATTTTAAGTATAGTAAATAATTAATGAATGTACTCAAATGCTCATTAGTGTTTTGTATTTTAAATGAACTACTACCATTTTTCATAAGTGACTAAAGGAATTATCTTTATACGAGAAGCAAGTAATATTCTTTCATTTGAATAACAATGCCAACTGTAAATGTTTTAAGAAGATTACTGTACATTCAAGCGATGAAAACGTACACTTAAATATGTTAATCAACATGAAAGTATTCTAAGAAACTCATGACAGTTAATTATATTTATATAAATAAATAAATAAAATAGTTATAGCATAAATGCAACAAAACATCCTTTTTTTTCACTTTATCTTACGCAATGATTAAAATAACTGGGTATTAAATCTTAAAAATTGAAAATAGAATTTTGAAAGTTAAAATATTGTTACCTCTTTGTTGTTCCGATTTTTGTCTTGTCTAAAACAAATTAGTTCGGAAGTCAAATTGACGCAAAATTTCCTCAGTTTTCTTCGAAAAGTCTTTTTTTTCTGAGTTTCATTCTGCTCCATTCTTTTCATTCTGCCTTAACCACGTCATAAATCTTGATCGTGATTTTCATCACTTTTGTCCAATGTGTCGAAATTCTTTCTTAACGTCCCCTTCCCCCTTCCCAATGAGACTAGTGTTGGGAACTCATGAATACTCGTACAAAATTATTAACTATAGACTTGGAGGGTGATAGAAGACTTCGGGGGCTTATGGGCCGGATCTTTCTCGGAACGGGAAGCAGATCTATTGCTGACTGAATGCACATTCAGTCTTTTGGTTGTTACAGAAATAAAAGAGAACCAGAATAAATAAAATCTAATATTCTCTTTCACTGGATCACTTCTGAAAAAAAATTCCAACTGCTAAGCCTTCGTGTAGCTTCTTAGTGTGAAGTTTATTACAGTCAATCAATCAACAGACGAAGGGGGTATTTTTATTTATAAGCAAATGACATTTTGAATGCATTTTCCCCATCCCAAGTGTTATCTGTATTTCTCTTCAAACGATCTTCTTGTCGAACCACTTTGAATGAGAAGTTTTTCCTGCTTTCTGACCACATACCACTCCTTGTTTTTTCATTATTTTGAGTAACTTTACCAGCTTTTAAACTTTTTTATAGTGGGTCCTGAGATTCCGAATTCACACGGAAAATTTATATCGTTTAAAGCCAGTGACAAACTATTTTATAAACGTAGAAAGGAACTCTTAATATGAGTATTTATAACACTTTACGACTTTTTGGTTACACACGTCCGCGGCCCCTGTAGCTAGGGGGCCGTATCATTGATACTGGCAGATACCTGATAAGGCAGACTACACCCTTGGTTAGAAGGAATGTTCCTCAGAATTTGAAATCCATTCTTATTTTACTCGAACTATGTTATGCTATAGGGAAATTGGGACTTATTTTGATTTTTAACGACTATTTAAAATTCAGCATATTTATTCAACTTATCATAAATTTTATTTTGAGAAATTCACAAAAATTTTGCTTGATCGAAAGAATTATACGCGGCCTGCGGTCGCCCCCTTGTCTCGGCGGCCCGCGTGCGGTGCACGCGCTGCACACCTTCTAAGATCGGCCCTGCAAAGATTTCAATTGATAGAATCGTAATAGATTTATTGGTACTTAAGTCGTAACCTATTGGCGACATTATATGAAATGAAGCACATGGTTGCCAATACATCATGTACGACACATAGAACATGTTCGGCACATAGGGTGCAAACTTGGCGAGTTATTAATAGAATTGGCGATTGTTGCGATAACACGTTAGTACCGATTTATTTACTGTTGTCTTTTCTAATGCTACCTGTTTGACGTAGCCAGATCGAGGTCCACGAAATTCATCCTGGCAAGGGGCTAGATGTACGCCTGTCTTTGACCTTGGCCGTGAGAACCATACAGGTGACAAGACGATTAGCTCGGCGAAATTCCCCAAAGGGACAAAAGATGGTGGCACCACTTATCTCCACCCCCACAATTTAGGCATGGAACTGAAGGGGAGGGAGTTATTCTCAAGTCCCCTGCACTCGTGATTCAGCCCACAAGACTTCAGACTCGCTGATTTAACGAACACGTACTCCGTGTGTACTCGGAGGGTATTTGGTGGCATCGGGCATCGAGCTTAGGTGTTCCGGTCTGGAGTCCGATGCTGTAACCACTAGGCTGCCCAAGGCCCCGATTTATTTACTGATGAGGAAGAATAAATGAGAGTACGAATACAAATTGACATATATGCATAAACAAATATAACAGATTATTTACAATAATGGAAAATACCCTCGTTACAAACAAGCCTTTCAGAGCTTCAGGAGCGGCTCTTTAGAACATTTCCACAAACAGGGGAGAAATAGATCAGTCATATATAAAGTATTTACATCCTAACGTAGTCAATGCACAAGTGAAGGTTCTGATCTCTACTGACTCCCTTATATGTGAATTTCATGGATCTTTATATAACCTCATGGAAATTTGTAGAAGGATTTCCCCTGAAGCCTTGAATATTTCGCCAAGGGTGATAATGTCAACAATCTGATAATCCTGGTTAAATATTCTAGCATTGCCATCATTCTACTTTTCAAGTACATGCTTAGAAGCGTGCTTTGCCTGTAAAGCTTTATTTTCTCACACAAAGAGAGTTGTCGCATAGAAAACAACATACTTATGCATTTTATTTCCGATAATCTTCTTTCAATTTTTAATATTAGTTCATACTATCCATATATATATATATATATATATATATATATATATATATATTTCAATTGTTAATGAAATACTTTCTATTCCTCCACTCAAGTTCAAATACCTCTTGGGTGACACTTGATGTTAATTAGGTTTTTTTCAAATATAATTCATTAATTAAATGTATATAATGAAAAGATAATAACAAACAAAATAACAGTCCAACACCATACATAAAAAGGAAAATCGCTCGTTGTGTCGCTGTAGCACAATGGATAGTGTGTTAGACATCTAATACAGAGGGCGTGGGCTCGAATCCCACTTGGGGTGGCCTAGTTTCTAAGAATGTGATTTATGAGTCAAAAAATAGTAACAAACATAAAAATAATAGTCCAACAGCATATCTAGAAAGAAAAATTCTGGAAATCGTTTTCTATTCTGTCATGTATATACATATTTGTAATTATTTTATTAAAAGTAATTAAATTAAAACTTTTCTTTGTTGAACTAAGTAGCAATTGATTATATATGATTATATATATATATATATATATATATATATATACACTGCTGGACAATTGCTAAGGACGGATAACACTATCATCCATAGCAACCACAAAATGAAAGGAAGCAAAATGTGTAAAATTAGAATAAGTGCGGTATATTAGTAAGAAGATGTATGAGTATGCAAATTTTTTTTTTTCTACGTCTATTCATCACGTGATAGCGTTCATAAGAGCTTTAAAGGTTTTGACGCATGTGGACAGTTGTTGTTTCAAGTCAAAGTTTTACAGGAAAGATTTAATAGACGAACTAAAAAGTTTTGGCATGTCTTCCCGACATCACATACATGCTTTTATGCGTGGCCGAATTATTGGAAAGATCGAAGAAGGGCGAAAAGTAACAGATGTTGCCAGGGAGTTCGACATCGCTCACAGCGTTGTTTCACGGCTGTGGAAGTCATTTAAAACTACTGGAATGTGTAGTAGACGGCACGGGGAGGTCGTGTTAGAAGTACGACGCCTGCAGAAGACAGATATATCGTGCTATCAGCAAAAAAGGAACAGGCGCACCACAGCTCAGCAGGTGGCAAATCAGTTTCTTGCTGCCTCAGGAAAGCAGATCTCCCGAAAAACTGTTGCCAGACGTTTGAGGGGAGGAGGACTATACGCACGCAGACCTGTTGTGTGTGTCCCATTGACCAGACAGCACCGTACTGCCCGTTTGCAAAGGTGTCGTGATCATTACAACTGGACTGAACAGGACTGGGCATGCGTACTATTCTCAGATGAGAGTAGATTCAGTCTGTCATCGGATTGTAGACGCCAACTGATCTGACGCGAGAGTGGTATTGCTTATTGTCCAGAAAATATCCAGGAAAAGGACCGATATCCGAAATGCAGTATCATGGTGTGGGCCGGCATCATGATCAATGGCCGCACGCGCCTACATGTGGTTGCGAATGGGACTATGACGGGCCAACGATATATGGATGAAGTTCTACTTCCTCATGTTCGTCTTTTCCGTGGTGCTGTTGGTGATAAATTTGTTTTTATGGACGACAACGCAACATGTTATCGAACACTCACTGTTCAGGATTGTCTAGACAGCGAGGGTATTCAACGTCTCGTATGGCCAGCGCGTTCTCCAGATCTAAACCCCATTGAAAATGTAGGGGATGCTTTGGGGAGGCAAGTTGCTGGTCGAAACTATCCTCCGACAAACAAGAACACCCTCATCCGTGCACTCACAGAGGAATGGGATAACTTGCCTCAACAGCTGCTGGATAATGTTGTGCAAAGTATGGTACGACGTGTGGAATCACACTCCACGGTGGACATATCCCGTACTGATACCTTTCTTTAAGGTACCTGCTGACTTTTAGATGCATTGTTCCATTTCTCCGTACGCAGATCAAATGAACATTTTTTTTTTTTCTTTCAGATGTTTCACAGCTTTTGTACTTTCGAGAACAATAAATATTCTTTATTCTAATGTCTGAACAGTGTGGCAACTATATTCTATCCTACTAGGCCTCATGTCTCGCTTAATGTTATGCTACATAGCAATTTGTGATCCGTCCTTAGCAATTGTCCAGCAGTGTATATATATATATATCTTGTTCCTAAGAAGAAATACTTCTCGCGAGAATAATTTTACTTTGATATAATTCTTTGAAAAAAAGTCATCTTAATTGTATTTTTGAAACACTATAAAGAGTGAATGTGCCAAACATCTATGTAATATTATAAAATATTTCATTTTCCCTATAAAATGAAAACTGTTTTTTTTAAGCTGATAATGTTCTTAAATAGTTTACTGTAATTGCATTATTCACATCCTATAGCTGTTAAGGTATCCGGTATAAATGGATAATATTTATATTTAGTATCACTTCGATTAAAAAACGTATACAAAATTGTTTTAAGAATATTATTACAATAAAAAAATTATTTAAGTACACTATTTTGACAAAAATGATTATGGAATGACTAATTTTCAAAACATTTTCCTTTTATGAACAAGTCTTCTATTACAATAATATTTTGCCTGTATATAGCTCAGACCTCTGTACAGATGATAAACTATAATTTTTGAAATATACAACTTAGAAGTGTATTTATCCATATTTTACTACAATAGAGGGATGAAATTTTAAGAACGAAACGCCGATAATTATTTCAATTGGTAGTAACTCTGAAAATAATGTGAATTTTTCAAAAATTCTAGTTCAAACTCTCTGGTGTGTGTGTGTGTGTGAAGTCTTTACTTTATATAAACAAAATATTATTATAGAAGCATTTTTTTAAAGAGAACGTTTTTTTTAAAGAGAAAGATTATTCTAAGTTAATTTTTTGCCAAAATATTGCATTTAAATACTTTTTTTTTGTCATGATACTCTTTAAAGTAATTTTATACATGTATTATATTTTAAGTGACACTAAATATCATGAAAATTATCCATTTATGCGCGTTTTTTAAAATCACGTTTCCGAACGTACTCGGATACCTTAACCCTTTATATACTGACGGTACTTCTCACTTTAAAATTACATAGAATAATCATTTTTACGAATATTCTGATACTTAGCAGGAATTTTCTTTGAAATATACTCTTCCAAGATATATGGTAGCACGGGTTCTAGGATGAGTATTTTAACGAGGAAGGCGAATAGTTTTATTGCAGAAATTGTGTTTTCAGCTGATGGCGTTTTCAGCGGATTTCGAAGATTATCATTTTTGCCCCGAAAAAATAGTTAATGTCAAAATTTAAGTGTCTTATTTATACTTCTATGCTAATGAAGACCTTAGAAAACGATTTGACTATTTTAAGTGAACAGGGTATATAATTAATTTTACAGTTGAATATCTTTAATTAATTAATTAGCTCTAAAAGATTAAATTTTGAAAAGTTGAGTATTTTGCTTATGTCTATCCCTTAATTTTCAATGCAGTGATCCAAAAAAAAATATTGCATGACTCTAACTATTCCTTAGATTATCGTGACATGAAAATTCACTAAATATAATTATTCGCAGAAAATTCTCTCTTCTCTATGTAAATGTAATTAAAATACTTTATTTGACAGTTTAAGTTGAGAACTTTTCGGGGAACCGTTTTATGGTGTTGCCGATGTAATTTAAGGTAACTGGCATCTTTTCTTCGGTACTTTAGTTATTTATTATCTTAAAAGAGGAAATTACTGTTGATTTGCTTTGAAAGTCCATGAAACGTTTATTTAGGTAATTTCTGAAGTGCGCTTTAGTATTAAATATTCCCTTTACGATTTAAAAAATACATTTGAGTGTGAGAATTAATTAGTCCCTATTTTCACTCATTATTAATAATTATAGCAATTACCCTTTGAATACTTTTGCCGTTAAGTGCGTAAAGTATTCGAATGACCTATCTGTTACCTTCTATTTTACTAATTTAATAATCAACTTAGTTTTAATTAGCCTAGGAATGGTTAGTCCTTTTAACTCGAGAATTGCTAACTTGTCCTTAGCGTGTTACTTTAATTTATTTTGAAAATCGATCGAAATTCTAGTTGTTTGGTGTAGGTGTAATTCTTATTAATTATTAGATGAGTGAGTGTTTACTCGAGTTACACAATAAAGCAGCACGAAGGCTATTGGTGCCAGATCTCATGATTTTGAAATTTTTTGTTGTTTTTCAATTCTTACTATTAGTTCACTCTCTCCCTATGTCTATCTTGTTCAGATATTCTGTAGTTAACAAAATACATTCTATTCATCCATTCAAGTTCAAATACATTTTTTTATACTTTCAGTGGATGACACTTGATGTTAATGCAGTTTTTTCAAATATTAATCCATTCATTAATAGAATAAATAGTAACAAACAAAAATAGTAGTCCAACAGCATATATAGAAAGGAAAATTGTTCATTGTGTCCCTGGTGCGCAATGGATAGTGCGTTGGACTTCTAGGTCATGAGTTTGAATCCCACATGTGATGTCCTAGTTTCTGAGAATGTGATTTCTTTTTTTACTATACTACTTTATTGGAATAATTAAATTTAAAATGAATAAATAGTTACAAACATAGAAAAAATAGTCCCACGCTCTATATAGAAAGGAGAATGGAAAATCGCTTTCTGTTTTGTCACTTAATATTGTGATTCTCTCATATGTGCATGCATGTTTTAATTATAATTGTAACAGTTTAATAAAAAGTAACCAAAAGAAAAATTTTCTTTGTTCACCTTAGAAGATATTGACTTAATTTTTTTATAATACTTGTTTGTGATCAAGTGTCGAGTATAACACTTGAGCCAGCACCCCACTTTTCTAACTTACACAACAAGCTAACGCAGCGTTTCTCAAACTGTGAGTCGCAACCCCTAGGGGGGCATGGTAACCCTACAAGGGGGGCGCGAGCATATCGAAAAGATGAAAACAAAAGATTTAAAAAATTATAAATTTACTGAAAGGAGAGAAGCTAAACAAAATACATTCTGATACAGTAAAAATAAAATACACATTAACTTTGATATAATATAAATACATCAGTACTGCACAGTGAATTGGATAATTAATTTTTTAATACTAAGTTAAGAAAAAGATTATAATTACTAGTGACTCCCATGGGCTTGTCATTTTCAAAATTACATACAAAATTTAATACTTATCTTGGTAATTTGTACACTTTATGATTAAAATCGTATTGTAGCTTTAGCGTCAAAGTACAATATTGTTGAAATTCAATACATTGTTATTGTATGGAGGGGGCGCGATGAAAATTGTGATTGAAAGTTGGGTCGCAAAGTTTGAGAAGCACTGAGCTAACGTAAAGACTTTGAGCCACAACAGATTTAACGCTCAACAGCCCCTTTACATGGAGCGTCTTCAGTGGCCCGGAGCTCGAGCTCATGACATGTAGGTCAGAATTCACGACGATGAGCATTTAACTACCGCATCCATGTTAATTATTAGACATATTGAGTGTATAAAAATGAAAAATAGCAGTAGAAGGGCAATATAAAATGTGGTTAATCAACAAAGACAGAGAAATTGTAAATCCTTTTTATACAGTTAAAATGCTTGGTGAGCAACGTATTAAATATCTTATATTTTCTTGTTCAAAATTTAAGAAAGAAAGAAAAAGCCTGGACTTTACACTGCGTGCTCTTAAAATCAACTTAATTTTTTTCAGCTTGTTTCAAGTAAAGCTTCTATTACATTAATTTGTAACTTAATTGAGATTTTATTTTGTAAATTTTTAAGTACTCTCTTTTTTTATAACTTCCTTTTATTAGTTTTGCTTACGAAATTGTTTCATTTGGCAATGTAATTGTTTGTCTTTGTAAAATATTTGTTTGAGATTATTTCCTTATTAGTTGCCATTTCATTTGTTATTTTTCCATTATTTTATTTATCTTATTTTGCTTCTTTTACCTACTTCTGTAAACCCCGTGTGATGTTTGTAGTGCATGAGAATTATTTTCTTTGTCATCAATAAAATTTTTAAAAAATGCTGGGTCAAAAATTTGTATTGCATATTTAGTAGAAATATACTACTTAATGAATGTGCGTTATCACACCAACATAAGCTAGTAACAGCCGCGGGACTGAAGTGACCATTTTGGTCCAGTGGTATGTTACTTTCTTACGGATCAGTAGGTACCGAGTTGTATTATCCGCATTGGTGACCCTGGTTGAACTAAGAAAAGCGTAATCTTCTGAACTGTCGTGGTGCTATCTAACCACAAGAAGAGCAACCAAAAACTCGTCAAACTCACTTGGTGCAGCAAAAGCAAACTCTTCACAGACTCAATTGGCGCATCAAACAATGTCTTCAGGCTCACTTGACGAAACTACTCCAATAACACCAACAACTCATACTCGCCATAACAAATATATCGTCCATTCGCCTATCCACCGGCTCTAGCAATTTTGCCGCCCGGGACAAAAATGGAAAATGCCCCCCCCCCTCTCCATAACGAAAAATTATAATTAGAAAGATTAATTATTCACATAGACACAAACCAAGAAAACTTCAATCATTCTCGTGATGAAAAAGACAGCATAACAATATATATATATATATATAATGTTGAAAAAAATACAAAATCGTGCATTTCAGTCAGGCGAATCTTTTTGAAAAAGTGTCTACTGATCGTGGAGATCACAAACGTTTATTTTAATTTATAGTAAATACACTCAAAACTAAAATAAAACATCACCTGTGGCTTTCTATCTAAAAAAAACTCTTATTATCCCTGTCCCCTTTTGGATTGTTGATGTCGGACATCGTATGAGTGAAAGGAATGCCTGTTGTGACCCCACTCCTGGATTGGGGGAAAGTTACTTGTGAAACATATCAAATTTCATTATGTAGCATATACTCTCCCCTTGGATCCTTCGAGCTTCAATGTAAAAGAAAACTGACATTAAACATACAGAATTCAAAATAAGGAAAAAAGATACGTTAAATTAAATACCAAAGTCACAGCCAATAATATTTCAGACAATATATAGAATTTTTTGTAACAGAAAAAAAAAATATTTTCCAAATTCCGCCCTTAAAATGAGCCTCCACGGACAAGGGTCCGGATTGTCCGGCCCTAGAGCCGCCCCAGCATCGACTCACTAGTAGGGGAGTGTGTAGGGGTATCATTTACATAAGCCATTAACAGCCTGCGGCCTAAAGTGATCATTTTAGTCCAGTGGTATGTTACGTGCATACGGAAAAGGATGCGGTTTCTGTCCTTCGTATTAGCGCCACTTCATCTGTAGTAAGTAAGCTCCATGGGGTTTGTTTCAGTATATGTTTTAATAAAAAAGACCATGTTGATAAAGTTATGGAGCGAGAATTCTTAGAAACGATTGCCATTTTAGCAAAAAGTTGTCAACCCTTATATTTTCTATAATCATAAAATGAGCTGTAACATAATAAAAGTTATATATAAATCTAAACACACTATTTCAAAAATTTGGGAAGAGTAGCATAAAAATAAAATAAGAGCCATTGATTTTATATCCGTTAGAATAAAAAAAAAGAAGTAATACTGTTTTTATTCCAATCAAAGTAGGTACACATTTTCATTTTAAAGAATAATGCATTTTTATATCACGATGACTTTATTAAGAACTAAATTTGGAAAACATGTCTCGCATTAAAATTGACTTGACTGCATGAGTAAATATACACTAAATAAGATCTAAAGTCTTCAAACAATGTAAAGTAAAAGAAATAGGTACGGGTTTTCTCTACGCACCTTGCATAGAAATTTCCTTATCAGTCTTTTTACGAAAGACCCTTATGCAAGGAAAAACACAATCTCTTCCTTTCCATTCGAACACGAACCCATCCCCTGCCTCCCTACACTGTCCGGTCATAAAAAGATCCGACTTCCTGTGTTCGTCCCCACCCCACGCTCAGTCACGTGCACAGAAGGGGCGCATCCCGTAACTGGCCGCCGTTTACTTCTCTCCAAATCCGGTGCCTTTTAAACAGCCTTCGAGTTACGTGCGCTCTTGCCTTCGAATGGTAATGATGAGGTTTCTATCTCAAAATGGAGAAAGACTGTTCTTTTGGACGAGTTCTTTGAAAGAAGGCAGACGATTTTCTGGTCGCGCACTCCTCGAACGGGGCACGTTTCAGGATCTGCCTCAGCGAATTAAGGTATCCTTTCACTCGGAATGGCTTTTGTGTGGAATTCCTATCGTTCTTCTTTTGTTCTGTGGGTAAAAAATGGTTTATGTTCAACCGTCCCTATACTGTTCTTTTTGTATGTTTAGAAAGTAGCTATTATTCCAGAAAACGATTTTCAATTTTTGTGCATCCTTATCGTAAAAACGTATATCGTCGTCGTAAATGCGCATGCTTCAATTGAACAATCAGCATAACAAAGCAAGAGGGATGCATTAAAGCTCGAAAAGGAATTGTAAGAGTAAGATGTCTACGGCTTTAGAACTGCATGCGACTTCCTGAACTATAACGTGGTGCTTGTTAGATGAATTTAGGACTTGCCAAATAATTACTTCAATTTTTATCCGAACATCGAAGTTTCTTTTCGTTATGTCAACTATTCAAAATTGTCGAATTGTTGTCTGCTGTTTTAACTCTATATGTATATATATATATATATATATATATATATATATATATATATATATATATATATATATATATATATATATATATATATATATATATATACATTGAAGTCCAGTAACTGAGCGGTTAGTGCATAGCACTTCCACGTCACAGGTCTGAGGTTCAAACCCTGGGCTGGGCAAAGTTGACTCAGTCTTTCATCCCTTCAGTGGGCCGATAAATGAGTACCAAGCATGCAGGGCCCAAGGTCACGAATACTGAGATGGGCACAGTAGGTCTAGGCCCTCTTGAGTTGTCGCGCCACTGAGTTAAGTATATGAATATAGTATACATATGTTCGTTTGTGTTTTTTTAAAGCATTTTCATCTCTTAATTGAACTTTTTACAATATCATAATGATTACGGTCACTAATTTCCTACCCAGTGCCATTTTAAACAACATGTGGGTTAGTTGATGAAAACTCATCGTGCAGAATAATTGCTGCATACTACATAAAAATAATACCTCAAAAAGTTAAAAGTAGAACTGTTTAACATAATATTCTACATATAATCTCGTATTGCCCTATTGATACTTGCTTGTTGGGAATTAAACAGGCTATAAACCTTCAGCGACACATTATATTGGCAATATTCTAGTATTCCGGCAATGTGTATTATGCGGGTAAGGAAGTAAAGTTCATGATAAACCAAACCCAACAACAGGTGAAGGACAGGTATCTCGATAAATAAAACCAAAATCGTGCAATCTCTCGCCATAGTACCGTTGAACTCGGATGCAATCTTCATGGAGTTGCATGTAGAATCGTGAAAAAGTAATACCGCATTTTTTGTTTGGTTATAACCAGCGTTCGACACATGAATACAGCCTATATAAATGCTTCTGGGTTACAATTACAAACAAGAGTAACAGTAAAAACCAAGATGACATTTCTCTTTCGAAATAGAGAATTTCGAATGGCACGAGGTGGCATAAATGATTGTTAAAAAATTCTAATGTTTACTCTAGGACTCTAGATACTGTAGTACGATCAGTTTGTGCCTTGGGCATAATTTATTTTTCATTATATTTTGTGGTGTAATGAGCATTCTTCGTTCTTCCAGATGTTCGACTAATCTCCACTGCAGCTGTCGATTCCTTATTTATAACGCTTGAATTCATCCAACACCAGCACCGATAACCTTTCTAAAATATATCTTTTTTATCACTCAGTTCTGTAGACACTATCAGTGTCATATACTATGTTTGCTATTAAAATTAGCGAATACACGCACACTTGCATATTTAATCGAATTGTGTGATTTTTTTAACTTATTTCAAAATTCAGTAGCTCTCAACTTAAAGTCAAACATTTTAAGGGGTATAAATAATACAAGGGGGGGCATGAAGATTTAACATGGATTTCTTCCTAAGAAATATATAACAGCTAATGCCCCCAAAAGTTAATGGTAGTAATTCATGTCAGTAGCGTACACAGGAATTATTCAAGGGGGAAGGTCTAGGTTCGAAAGTCCACCATTCTTGTATCATGCTCCTTTTGATTGTTTCGATTTTCGGAAACAAAAAACAGTAAAGAACTAATTATTGAACAAATAATTAGCAATAATTAATAAAATTAATCATTATTAACAAATATTTAATTAAATTTTACGTACTTAAAATAATTATTACTAAAAAAATTATTTACTTAAAATAATAATCAATTGGAAAAAAAATCAAGGACGGGGTGTCGGACCCCTAGAACACCCCCTTGTGGGCGCCACTGATTTATGATTAAAACTAACAGTGAAATTTATCTTCATACTCCTAGAAAGAGGACAATTGCCTCAATCGAATCAATATACGAGGTAGAATTCAAAATTACCACACTGAGTTTATTAACTTAAAAAATATTACCAATTAAATTGCTAAAACACATTCAGTTTTGAAATAAGAGCCTTGAGCAACAACACACTTTTACAATCTCTAGTAAAGGTCATACAAACATTTTTGAAATCCATTTTTAGCCATGTCCTTTAATTCAGCCTGCGGTGCACTTTTTATTTCATCTGCAATTTGGAATCGACGGCCCTGACAGTGACATGCCAATTCTGGAAATATTCTGAAGTCACAGAGGGCTAAATCAAGGGATAAAGGAGATGTTTTAAAAGAGATGTGTTCGTTTTCACCTCGTCGTTGTTTGTAGCCCGTTCTAACGTTCTCCCGAAAAACCCTTTTCAACGTTTTCAGCTGCGCGGGAAGTCTGCGGACGTCCAGAGCTTTCGTCACCTGCGACAGTCCCTGTAGCACTCTACAAATTTGATGTACATTCTCTGGTTGACAAAAGTCATTTCTTTCAATCGCCAGTTACTTAAATGCATCTACTTACAAAGTACAAGGCCGTAGCGAGCCACCGACCATTCGATTTTGAACAAATAACTTTTAGAAAAGGGGAAGAACTCAGTAACACAGAAACGTTATCGTAGTCCCTCTACTGCAAAATTTTTTCACGTTATAGCTTCAGTCCAGGAACATTTGAATCCCACTTCGGATGAGGAATGGTTTAAAAAAAACTGAATTTTTCCTGAAAAATTATTAGTTATTTCCTCTTCTCAAAAGTGTTACATCTATTGTGTGACAATTAATTTATACATCACGATGATAATAATATTAATAACAGAAAGTACTTCCTACAGAGAGAGAGAGAGAGAAATTCATATAATATAAAACCTGATACTTTAAGGCAACTGCCCACTCATTCCTTGTGCATCAGTAGAAGATAATACATTATCATTAACCGGAGAATTCACGCAAGTAGCACAGAAACTAGAACATCCTGATTTCCGATATAGATTTATTTCATAACAACTCGTTCTTAGATACTCTAAATGAAAATATGTGTGGGTGGAAATATCGTGGTGTTACTCTGTCTTGTCATTTTGCCCAATAAAGTGTGATAAATTACCTGGAATATAGTTAAGGTAGCGATTTGTAAATGAATAATTGAAACGCTTGAGTTGCAGTTATCTATGGACGGACTGAAGCCATTTTCTGTGTTGGCTGACTGCCACGTCTGTCAGAGGTTTATTTCGATTTACTCTTAGTTAATGTTAGAGAAGAGATTTAGAAAGTGGCAATAAATAAATGTTTGAATCGACATACTTTTGAAAATGGAAAGAATTTACTTTGTACTTTCTTATGATTGTTTGCAGCATTGAATTTCGCTCAAGATGACTTGCTTTATTTACTGAGAAATCCCTAAATTTACGATAACGAGCTTATTCTTAATTTTTCATGCGATTAAAGTATTTTGAAATTATATATTATTTAAATCCAATGAGAGAGAATACCTCACAAGATAGATAATAATGCTATAAATCGGATATAAACTAATAATACATTATTAGATTAGATTTCAATTAACTGTATTAACTTTGATATTATCAAAAATGTATAATTTAAACAAGTACGTATTTAATATTTTCTTTGATGTAATTAATAATAATAATAAATAACTTTTTAAAAAAAACTCTCCATCAAAAAGCTAATTCTTTAACGTGATCAGATTCAGGGGACATATATTATAGGATATACGAAGTATGTAAATTAAGTAATGAGACTGGTAGCGTAGTGTTTGATCTGGCAATGCTGGGAAAGTGGGACATGGAGGGGAGGTAGGTAAACATATGATGCGTCATCAGTATGAGTTAAAAGTCGCTGAGTCAAGTTAATTGTCTGTAGTGATTTGTTTAGTGAAACAGGTTTTTCTTGTGTGTTCTGAAATGAGTGACAACGAGCAACGATGTGCTACCAAGTTTTGCTTCAGTCTTGGACACAACGCAACGGAAACATTTGCAAAACTTCAGCAAGCCTACGGAGATAGCGTTTTCTCAAGGGCCCATGTTTTTCGATGGTTTAAGGCATTTTCAGAAGGAAGAGAGTTAATTTAAGATGAACCTCGCAGCGGAAGGCCCTCAGTTTCAAAAACCGCTGAAAATGTCGTTAGAGTCCGGGATCTTGGGCGTTCAGATCGTCGCTTGACAGTCAGAATGATTGGGGAATAGTTGAATTTGAACCACACAACCGTTCATCCGATTTTGACCAATGAATTGAAGATGCGAAAGATCTGCGCCAAAATGGTTCCGAAAAACCTTTCTCAGTGAACCGTTTTTTGACCAGTAAGAACATTCATGTTGCACCTCAGCCCCCTTATTCGCCCGACTTGAATCCTCGTGGCTTTTTCCTCTTTCCGAAATTACAGAATCACCTCAAGGGACATCATTTTGGGACATCGGAAAACATCCAAACGGCTGTAACCGACCAGCTGAAGACTATTCCAATATCTGAGTTCCACCAGTGCAATGAGGAATGGAAGAAACGTCTCCAACGCTGTGTGGCTTCAGAAAGCAGTTACTTTGAAGGAGACAATGTTTAATTGTAAGTTTATTAGAATAAACAAGTGAAAGAAATCAGTCTCATTATTTAATTTACACACCTCGTATACCCATAGAGAACGAAATAGACTAAATAATTAATTCTGTTAGATGTCATTACCATCATTCGCAACACCTGTAGCATTAAATCTGGATAATTTCGAATAGGTTTTCTATATTTGACTATAATCATAAATAATAGTTAATAATTATGCTGAGTAACTATGTCAATACGTTTTCAATGCTTTTTAGATAATGCTTTTTCAATGCTTTTTATAATAGAGTTATGTTTCATATCTCCTGAAAAATAGATTTTCTTTTTAAACTTTCGAAATAGATTACATTTAAGTATTTCTTAGCTTTTATATTTATGTCAAAACGCTTCCACACTAGATTCAGGTATATGAAACCTGAAATATTGAGGTATTCGAAATAAGGTATTCGAATGAGGTATTCGAAATAATAATCATATAAAATAAAGTATGTGAATGTGGATGGCATAGCATGAAAGGAAGAAAGGCTCAAACATCTGTGATTGGATACAGTGAAACACGATAGCCGCTATTGCGGTGTGAAATTTGAAGCTATGTTTTCGAAATACAGTTTGATTTTTTTTAGTGTTGTAGGTGTATTAACTTGTTTTTGGTATGTCTTGCGATCTTGCTCTCAAATAAAACATAGCATAATTACGATTTTTGTACCATCTGTAAGTCTAGAATTTTTTAAAGAAGACGCATCTTGTTTTGAAGAAGGCAGTTTTTTTTTATTTTAACGAATTTTTAAAAATGGTGCATAAAAACATTATTTTACAACTTTTTTTAAAAAAAAATTGCTTAATCCAGAACTCTATAAATCCACACAATGTGATATTCATGCGGAACGCAAATTTGAAACTTGCTGAAAATTATTTAAAATATCAAAAGGTGAAACCTCACACTCTCTCTCTCTCAATCATTTAAGAAGTTACACAAATGTTTTAGATATACTGTTTTGCACCAGATTATACGTAGGCTCCCATTAGAAAGGTTGTATGCTTGTTAGATAGAGGTTTATTTTAAAAATACACTCATGTGATGACCTAATACTTTACAACGTACAAAATAAATTTAGCTAGGCTGAAGAAAAACATTCCCCGAACGCTTTTCTGGCTAACAGCAGCTTAAATTTGTAACAGAATATACTTAATTTCCATAAAAACTTATTCATGTTTAGAGTATCAAAATGAAAGTATTAAAGAATGAATAATCATTAAAATTTTATAAAATGGTCTCTAATGCATTATAAAGAAATTAATTAGGAATGATTTTAGGCGGAGCTAGTTAAAAAGACTAGATCCTCCTAAAAACGTTAAAGTTTTAAGATTTCCAGTAACTATTAGTTGTTATTTTTATCTCATTGCTTACATTGATGGCGGAATTTGATTCAGAGTTATTTTAATTTAGATCAAATTAAAATTAGTTGATGTTATTTTTGACAATCGTACTTTATTTTGCAAATTTGGTTAAATAATAAATGTATAAATTTGTATTTGATTTTTAGGGTAAAAACATTTCTTTATATTTGTATAATTTTAGAAGATAGTTGTTTCTATATAAAATATGAAATACGCTAAATACATAAGAATAGTTAGCTGTTGCATTCCAGAAGGCGCTACGCTTGTATATGCTGATGGTAGAAAATACGAGGAATCTCACTCTGGTAGTGGAGCACTCATCAAAGACACCAATGGGATTGTTAAAATAAAGAAAAGAAATCCTGATTTTAGTTCAGCTTTTAAAAGTGAACTTGCGTCGCTATCGATGAGGGACTAAGTTATATTCTGTCTTCCTTAGACCCTATGTCTATCTGGATTCTGTCTGATAGTCGAAGTGCCATCCAACATTTGTGAAACCGGAGTATCGCTGGTGATAACACTGGAAATTCCTTTCTTAATAAATTATAGTAAGTACCGTCATCTCGTGATGTGCACTTTCAGTGGATCCCCTCGCATGTAGATATATGGAGTAATGAGCAAACCGATGCTTGGTGAAGGAGGGTGCCAGAGAGGCTCTGGCTACATCTAATTGCCTGGCTTATCTTGAGCTGTACTCTGCCAGAAAATGTATTGATAAAAAGACTTGCCAATCCTCCTCCTCCCCCCCCGGTTCATACTTGGTATCGAGCTGATTCCCCTGCAGGATTCCTTGCTATGAATAGCTACAGATGCACCCAGACGGCAGTTTCTAGATTTTTTAGTGGACATTTAAGAAGCCTTACCTTCCAGGGTGGCCATGAAACCCAACCGATTTGTCTAAAGTGTAACAAACAGCAGGCTTCCCCGACTGATATTCTTGGATGCCTGGCTTTGTCCTACGACGACTTACTACGATTTTCTATGCTAGTTTATGATTTTTTGAGGGAGAATAAACTCATAGGTCTCATCTAGAAGAAGCTAGACAAGGAGATGAGCAGCAACAACAACAAATAAATTAAAAGTTTTAAAAAAGGCTTTATGATGTATTTGTCTACACAATGTCTAAAATTCCATATCCAAGAAAAAAGAAAAATTAAACTGTTCTTTAGAACATTGTTGTTCGTTCATAAGGCTTTCGATACTTTTCTTCTTGCAATATGTGTCTTGCCCCTTCCTCTTGAGGAAAAAGAGAAGGGTTCGGTAAGCTGCCGACGATTATTCTAAATGAGAGAACAAGAAATCGCTTTACTTCGGACACACAAATCGAACTGAAGAAGAGGGATCCGTGTCCTTTTTCTCCAATGCCAGACACAAAAGGAAACGAAATAAAAAGAACCATAGAGAGAAAGATGATAAAAAAAAAGGAATCGATTCTTCCCGCCCGCATCATCGTCATCGAACATTGTCAGAGCGAGAGCACGCGAATAGAAAAATTCTCCCTCGAAAAGTGGCAACGAAGGAGCAAAAAAAAAAAGTCCCGGATTGGGTGCGAAAGCAAAACGATGTTTAAAGTACTTTTCCGTTTGCTTTTTTTTTTTTCCGAGTGTAATGCATCTGTGCGTTGGGACGAATTTGTCTTCTTTAGACCATAGTTATTTCGTCATTTCTGACACCTGCGATAAATGCCGGAAATAGGATTTCGATGCCGCCGTTTTTTGATAGTGTTCCCGAATAGAGACGTCATTAAAGGAATATCTTATCAAAGAGATGGCAGTGCGATTCATCAGGACAGGTTATTCAACCGGGGATGACAAAAATAAACGAGTCATGGAAGCATTTTAGCAGCTATTAGTATGTAGTAAAAGCCATGTTATATATATATATATATATATATATATATATATATATATATATATATATATATATATATATATACTGGTGTGCAAAAATTAAGGACGCGAGACGGTTTTTTCAATATAACTTTGTACAAAAGCTTTCCAAATCAACACATTTAATACCGTAAGATCCCCAATACGTAAGGACATGTGTAATGTAAGCAACACTTACTAAAAGAGAAATCAGAGGGATAAAAAGAAGCTTGATATTGAAAAAGTAGCATGGAGCGCTATGCGACTGAAGGCCGAAACATCCCTGTGATGGGTGTCCAGCAAGAAACATCCGGTCTTTAGTAGGGGATATGATCTCCCCTGACTACTAGGCAGGTTTCACAGCGTCTGCCCATGCTGAGAATGAGGGTGTCAATGAGTTGTTGAGGCATTGCTGCCCATTCGTCTTGCAGCGCCAATCGAAGCTCCCAAATCGTTACTGGTGGTAAGGTACGAGCTGCCAAGCGTCTGCCTAGAAAATCCCATACATGCTCGATGGGATTGAGATCCGGAGATCGTGCCGGCCAATCTATACGTTCAATATCCTCACTCTCTAAGAGCTGTTCGGCAGCTACTGTGCGATGACATGGTGCATTGTCGTCCATGAAAAGGAACTGCAGACCCATAGCGCCTCTAAAAAGACGCACATATGGAAGAAGAATCTCGTTACAATAACGGGTCCCGTTGACTGAACCTGCGTCGAAGATGTGAAGGTCTGTACGACTACCAAGCATGATGCCTCCCCAAACGAGAACACCGCGACCTCCATACATGTCCCTTTCAATGATGTTCGAGGGATGATTGCGGCTTCCCCGCTCTCTCCAGATGAGTATGCGATGAGAATCGCTACTCAAACTGAATCTGCTCTCATCTGTAAAGAGTACTCGTCCCCATTCATTGTCTCTCCAATTCCGGTGTTCCCGGCACCACAGAGAGCGTCTTCTCCGATGGGCAGGCATTAAAGGTACACACCGTACAGAGCGGTACTGGCCACGGTAAAACGCGATATCGGTCGTCCAGTCGCCCGTGTCGTGTGTCTAGCGATTTCTCCCGCTGTCTGCCGCCTGTTTCTTCTGGCCTGTAAGACAATGTACCGGTCATCTGCGGGTGTGGCTCCTCGTGGACGACCACTACTGAATCCCCGGATAGCTGTTCCTGTAGTTTGAAATTGTCTCCAAAGTCTTGAAACGATGCTGTGAGCAATTCCGAACTCTACAGCCACACTTGTCACACTGCGGCCTTCCTCCAATTTCCCACTTTGAATAAAGAACTCTTAATATTCTGTATGATGAATAACTTCCCCAAATTGATGCACTACATTGAAATTTCCTTGAAAATGGGTGGTTTGATACATGCAGTGTGTTTTATAAAAGATGGGTGTAAAACTCTGTAACAACCAAACATCCTTCATCAAAGAACGCAAGATTGGAATTATAACGCTATGGCGCTGGTGGATTGGGAAACTTGGTTAATACAAACATTTAGGCCAGTGCTTCTGAAACTTTCAATATTTGTGACCCAGTATTCAGTCATAACTTTCATCGCACCCCTCTCATACAACAACTATGTATTGAATGCAACAGTAATGTACTTCGACGCTAAAGCTCTGCAATGCTTTTTTGATTATAAACTGCACAAATTATCAAGACAAGTATTAAATTTTGTATATAATTTTGTATGTGACTATTAATTATTAGGTCAACAGTAATTACTATACTTGTTTGTAGTTTAGTATTCATAAATTAATTATCAAATACTTTTTGCCGTACTGATACATTTATAAGTAACTTATATCAGTGTAAAGATGTATTTTATTTTTCATTATGTCCGAATGTATTTTGTTTTGCTTCCTTCCAGTAAAAATTGATAATTATTTAAAATCTTTTATTTTCAACTTTTCGATGTGTTTCAGCCTCCTACGTAGGTTTTTTATGTCCTCCTGTTAAGAAACGCACTTCATAGTTTGATAAATGCTAGTTTATGAACTTTCACCTCGCCATCACCACGTAAATTCATGAAACAAACCATTTAAATCCACATGTCACTCATTCACATGCTCATCGGTGACACTTTTCTATTAATGTTTGGAGAAGAAAAATCGATAGCAACTTACTAAGACATTATTTTTTGTCCAAATACCCTGGCGGGAAAAAAATGCGTCACATTTCTGCAACAGATGCTGACAGACACATACAACGTGGTTCCCCCACTCATGCAGTTTGTAATGTGGTTCCAATAAGATGAAGCACCAGCCCATTATTCACAAGCTGTATGAAATTACCTGGGTATATTTCCAAGTCGATGGATTGGGCAAGATGTTTCTGTAGTTTGGCGTCATGTTCGCAGGACTTTCTCTTTATTTCTTCTTGTTGAGACAGCTGAAAACTCTTATATGTGAGAGCTATTCTCGTATTGAATCTGCAGAAAAACACGTTATCAGACTTTCAGCCGCTGCAGAGAATGTGCGCAATATGGTTAGTACTCTTCGTAAAATTTACCAATGCTTTTTTCTATATATTATTAATTGGACTTATTAATCCGAATTTTTCTTACAGTTTGTAATTAAATACATTAAAAGTTGTTTTCTTACAGGCTGTGAGTAAACTCGCTTCGTATCTTTTGAGTGAATAGCCATTTTAAGGTATCCAAACACGTTCGGAGTACGTTTAACAAAATAACATATTTAAGCATTATAAATGCTCTTTTAGGACTCATTACCAATAAGTACTACTATTTAACTAACAATATTTAAAATAAGTTAGCTAAATTTTGTAAAAAAATACAATTATAAGTGAAATTTATGAATATTTTTGAAAAACTTCAAAGCAGTTAGAGAAAAAATTTAATAAACATGTATTAATAAAAGTATTACTAATACAAATTAGGTATATATCTAGAAAATGTACTAAAATTTTAATGTTTTATGAAAATTTGAAAAGTTTAGAGCTGATTGAGTAAACATTTTAAGAAATGTTACATTCTCTCTTTATGAGACCAATATTTAAATAAAAAGCTATAACTCAAAAACTATTCATACAATAAGAAATATTTTAATACATTCTCTAGAAAATAAAATAAATATCAGGTTCAAAAAGTTTTTAAGAAATACATTCGTAACATTTTGAGTTATCAAACTCACCATGATAGATTTTGAGCAATTTAAATGTCCGCTTTTGGTAGATCAGAGACTCACTTCCGGTTTTTCGAACTTTATAAAATTGATTGTAACTTGGCCTCTAGGTAGTTTAGAAACAAAACAAAGTATGTTTCGTAAAAAGCCAAAAGATAGTTCTATTCAATAACATAAAAAACAAAAATATCTGTCTTGAATGAATTTGGTCATTTTCAACGTGTTCGGATACCTTAAAATAAATTATACGAGTACTTACTCAGTAATTTTTCAAGGATCCTTAGGATTCTACACATTTTTAGCCTACTCCAGACCGATGTCCTGTTATTACGCTGTCGAATCAAAAAGCCTTGAGATGTATTTTAATGAATATGTGTTACTGTTTGATAACACGTGATTACGTTTCATTTAAAAATAAGTTAAAATACATTTATTTTCAGTTGATATTCACCTCACCAGTTACTAACACATTACGACATTTACCCTCTAAAATAATCCAGAAATCTCTAAAATTACCAAGTGTAAAAAAATAATAACACAGGAAAATGGATAGAAGTTTATATACAATCTAGAAAAAGAAATTGATCTACATTTTAGCAAAAATAGTTTGGTAAATCCTTTGGTCTCTTTTTCAAAGGTTTCGGTTCACTAAGTTTTAAATTTTTAGCAATCTATCCATCTAATGATGTATGAAAAAATTAAAAGTTAAAATTGTGAAGTTTGATTAATAATTAAGTAAAACAAATTAATAGGAGTTCAAGACAATTTTTTTCAACAGAAGAAATTACTGCATTTTAAAATTTTAAAGAGCAAGTTTAAGCACTTTTACATGTGGATGTTATATCCCTGAATAGCTATGTACATTTACACTGAAAAACAGTTTTAAAAAAATGCCAAGATTTACAGTCAAAATCAGTCGTCTCTAATTACGTCATTTGTATTTATCTAAATATCGACCTAATTTTATAGCACAATAAGGCTTTAAGCGTAAAAAAATAGAAACATATTTGTTTCAATAAGTAGATTGAATTAAGTATCTAGTACGATGGAATAAATCTACTTTTGAAGTCATTTTAATGATTACGAATTTATTACAAAATTCATTTCAAGACATTTATCAATTTATGAATGTAACTTGTTTCCATGTATAATTGTTGCTTCTTACAATAGTTATTCATTTCATTCAGTTGACGAAAAAGCTATATTCTAATTTTTAAGTAAAAGTTGTTGTCAAGTTCATCTCACCCCCCCTCATTCATTCGTTTTACCACGTTGAATATTTCCAAATTATATTTTGTTGTAATTACATTATTCTTTAAAACAGTACAATAAAATCCTGGAAGTTTGTTTTAGAAGAAAATTCAGAGCTCTCTCTCGCTTTTTCTTCTTTAAATCTCTCTTTTTACATTTTCTTAAACAATTTTCTGAAACATTTTCTATTTAGTTCGCTTCCCCGCAATGATATAAGCTTCTAAACACTTTCATAAATTAAATAAACACAGAAAAAAACTCTCGGCAGTTTTGGCATTAATTTTAATATCAAGATTTTTCTTTCGTGTTCCTACAACACATTCTGTTGTTCTTTTTCCTCTCGCCCAAATTTTCAGTTTATTAATACATTCTTTTCAAAAACACAACAAAAGACTCAAACACGAAGAGTAGGGGAAAAAACGTGAAAAGCCTCAGCACAATAACAGGAACAAACTTTTCTCCAAGTCGGAGATACTGGAGTAAAGTTAATCTAATCATTGTTCATGTAGAGACTCGTTTCTTAAGTTTCGAAGGTTGACAAAGAAAAATAAGCTGGTCCAAAATGCATTAAAAGTCTCGTGAATTCTCTTGAAGACCGCGAGGGCTAATTAAAATTAAACAAAAACACCCCAGCGCTCGTATTATCATATACAAACTCGGAATTTTAAAGCAGCCTCATCTTTAAAAGTAAACATCTCTGAAGCTGAACGCAAAACACTTTTCTTTGCAAGAAACTCTGTGTAAAAGAATATATTCACTCTTTTCATAAATAATAAAACTCTCTTGAAACTTAATTGAACCACATAACATTTAATATCATGTTTCTGCATGTGTCAACTTCCCTCTTTTCAAAAGGCGAAAAAAAGTGAAAATAGTGTTCGGTTTTGTAGGGACACCCACGAAAAAAGTTGGAAGAACACTAATTTGAAGAAATTTAGGCCCTGAATGGATGAATTTTGACAAAGCAATGTATTTTAATCTCTTGTTTCGTAGGTAATTGAAAAAGAAGTCGACTTTTTTCTCCCCTACTTTCTTTTTGTCAGTGTCACATATGATGGAATTATTCTTTTTTTTTAAATCTCATTCGAAAGCGGGAGATCTTGCTAAATAACAAAAGATAGAGGGCGCTGGAAAAGAAAAGGATTCCAACAACTCGAGACTATTCCTTTGCAGCAATATTATCTCAGTATTTCAGCTGCTACATTTTTATAAGTACAGCTAAGTCAACTTTCCTGGAGATTTAATTTCAATGTTTATATTTTACACTCTCAACAAAAATTCTTTCTTAAGAAATTCTCGGAAATCTCTAAGGCTTGGTGTTTTATTTTATTCAGTGTGCAGCTTAATTTATTTCAAAATGACAATGTGAAAACGACGTGAAATATTTTTTATGATAATATACCAAAAATAATATAAAACAAAATTAAATTATTTTAATGAATTGTTAATATATTTTGCTTGCTTCTTTTATTTTATTGGTACTGAACATTTTTGGAGAATAATTACATGCAGAAGTCATTCGTAATTTTTTAATAAAGTGTCTAATTAAATTTCTTTGTCATTTTATACCTGTTTTAATTTTAATCCATCTTAAATTTCTCTAATGGCATCCTGCGAAATTAAGTTAACCGTCTCTTAATCCTCATTAATTTAATTTTACTTTCATAGTTTACTTATAAGAGAACTATTTATAAAATAATCTTCAATTGTTATTTATAACAGCGTAAGCTGATACAGTATATTTATTTTAAAATATTCGTTAGTTGGGTAAGACGAAAATTATTGTTTTAGAGAATTGGTCGGAAGACACTTACATATCATCTGGCAATATTCAAATAATCGTAGGATTTGAGATCAATATTTTTTTAGTTGTATACTCATAAATATAATATACACACAGAAAACATATAACAGATTTATTAATAAAGCGGGGTATGAAAATATTTAAAAAAATTATTCATGTTGTATGCTCATCACATTTATATTCAATTAGCACTTAAAAAATTTAGTTTTTGATTCACATTACGACTCTACTTTGAAAAGTATATTTTTAGCAATTTAAATCCAAATTATTTGAATATCTTTTTTCTATCTTAACTATTAATTAAAAAAATGCATTAAATACATCATAAACTGTTTGAGCTTTTTGTATAAGTATAGAAACTTCTGAAAAAGTTACACTCTATTTCATACCGAAAAAGATAGAGAGTAACGAATAAAAAAATTTCTGTAAAATAATTTTGTTGTTATTATTAAATTTAAAATTTTGATTCGAGTAGTTTTAGTCCATAAAATTTCATTCAAAGTTAAGCTACAAACTGTTGACCTTAGCACAGTGTTTCTCAAAGTGTGGGGCGCACCCCCCGGGGTGGGCACGATAACCCTACAAGGGAGGGCGCGAGCATATCGAAAATTTAAAGATTTTTTTAAAAAAATGTCTGGAAAGAGAAGTAAAACAAAATACTTTCTTCCATAATAAAAAAAATACACAACAAAACTGATATAATTTATGTTTATCATCTGGCGTTTTTCCTTCATCAAATAGCTATCTTTGATCCCAAAATCAAATTAAAGAAAAAAAATTGTTTAATTTGCTGTATTTCCTCAATGAGATATTTTTTTATTACGTTTTAACATAAAATATTACTCGTTAAAAGAAAAACGAAACCCAGACCCTGAGAAAAATTCTAAGAAGTTAAACAATTCATCACTGTAATTATTATTGAAATACTGTACATTAGTTGTAAAAAAAGAAAAGGAAGACATGATTCACTTTTCAGCCAGGCTGCATAATACGTATGCTGATCATTTGATTGACCTTCAAACTTACTGGTATGGTTAGTTCTACATTAGTTCCGTCCATCTTTTAT
Organism: Trichonephila clavipes; assembly: GCA_019973935.1. Lineage (NCBI taxonomy): Eukaryota > Metazoa > Arthropoda > Arachnida > Araneae > Nephilidae > Trichonephila > Trichonephila clavipes. The sequence goes on along the minus strand of BMAU01020332.1, from coordinate 452,336 downwards.
GTATTTGATTTTCGCTTTGGAAAATTCTAAATAATAAAGAGTTTTACGATATTTGGAAAAGAATTGATTGATTTTTGAAGGATTATTTTGCCAAGATTTATATTTTTCTGTGAGTATTTTCAAACATATATATATATATATAAAGCATAATGAAAAACGTCATAATCCTTTTTAGATCATCCGTATTTTTTTTTCTGAATACACTTTTAACCCGGGAGTGGTGGTGCGGGGCATCTGTGATCTCTATTGAAGGAAGTTGAAACTGATCAATCAAAAGAAGAACTAGTTGAAAGAATGAATATTATTCATGATTGAGAAACGCGATGAACATGAAACGAATGGAAAATTTTCAAATGCTTCCAAAAGAACTCCACCAACTTAAAATATGAAGCCATATGTGTACCACAAGGTTCAGTTCGCCTTGTCAAAAAGACACAAGAAAGAAAAAGTTCAACTTGCTATTTGTTGATCCCCAAAGGTGTCACGAGTTCGAGCCCAGTACCACTAAAGAACCGCCGTGTAGGGGAGAGATGCACGTTAAATCTGTCGAGAGCTCAAATGTTCTCTTGTTGGAATGGTGTGGGAGTTAAAAGAGGCCAGCTCAAGTATCTTCCTCGTCACTTGACCATGGTTCAAAATTACGTGGTCCGTCCCCAAAAGCCCTCGTGTAGCTGAACAGTGGAACGTTAATATTCACTCACTCGATCATGAAAGCTCATTAAAACGGCAATAACTTGAACAAAATATGACAGTTTTGCCAGCAAATAACATTTCTGTAATATTAGTGAAAAGTGTCTCTGATTTGCGTTCTTTATTAAGGTCTTGCACTTTTGAATCATTTTAGTTCAGTTTTGGATTTTTTCTCAAATCATCAAAGAAAAATTGAATAGTTCTTGAAAGCCTGTAAGTATACTTTCTCTTAATTAAATTATTCACTGGAATTCCGATTTGTATTTCGTGTACAGTAAAAATAATTATAAACAAATGATTGGGGTGACTGAGTCCCCCCGCACTACCATTAGCGTTAGTATCGAGTGCGCGTCTGCTCCCGGGTTAAAACATTTTGAAGTCTTCTCGCTTTAAATTTTAAAAAGTAACACAATTATTCTTCATAGGAATTTTATATTCTTTTTCATTATTTAAAATTAATTCTAAATGCTAATTCTGTGAGGTTTAAAACTACAGTTCTTTTAAACAGTTATTTACAATTATAGAATTTATCAAAAAAAATTCATTTTACATTTTTGTATACAGTATCGTACACGAAGTTTTACTCTCCTTACAGTTCATCTATTATACCAAGAATAATGCTTTATTTTTTTAAAAAATGAATTCGTGCGAAGAGCCGATGTTTCAGCCAGTATACGTTAATGTATCAGTACTGAAGAAGGTATTTTATAAATAATTTCTTAATACTAAATTAAGAACAAGTTTAATAATAATTAGGGACTTCCATGGGCTTGGCTTGTAGAGAAAAGTTTTTCAAAGGAAGGTTTAATATCAAAAAGTGACACTCTGAGTTATTTTTCTATATTTAGCTGAGATCTATATATTGTCTTCAAAGCAGCCACCGCAGAAAATCCGGTTTAATAAAGCCAGGATGTTGGAAATGGTAATAGTATACGAAGTGCTTTTGTTTTCAGTACAGAAAATTTATCATCCACCTCTACCTAAAATTCAAAGAGCGATTTTTTACAAAAAAATTGCCTTTTATTTTTCACTACATGTGAAATCTATGAAGATTTCTTCTTCGGAAGTTGAGGGCCCTTCTGGAGTATCTTGAAATAGCTCCCTAATCCATTCGGAACTTGTTACCAAGTTGTCCTGATCCAAAAAATACTTTTTAAAATTATTTGCCAACATGGCTAAATGATTTCACATGGTTTTATAAACAACTTTCACATGTTGGTCTTCAGATTTGTAAGTTTTAACACATAACACATTTTTTCCCCAGCATTTACTTCAGTAGTGGTAAATCCAAAATTTAAGTATTTTTGAGAGTATTTCCTTGATTTAATTTTCGGATCCATGCTCGTCCGTGTACTTGTTGATCCATTATTATCGTCGAATGTTTGATTACGACTTAAAAATGTATGTATGATTTTGTTTTAATCTACTGCCGTAAATACTTAATTACCGTGAATTACAATTAACGTGCAAATTAAAAAATGTACATTCACGCTAGATTCGGTAGCTATAGAAGTATCGAGTCGACCAAAACTGACTGGAATTGTTCGAGGAAAAGCATTTTTACATGTTTTGCGCAGACGTCCGATAGGTTGCCCAGAATCACGCAAACGTACCTGATAATGCAAGATGTGATGGATATGATAGAGAGCAACATAGACTAGACTATTTTTCTAATGACATTTGTACTTTTAGAAATGGATGCTGAAGGAAATAATTCTTAAATTAAATGTGTCATTTTGCGATCTGTTCCAATTTAAAAATTAGAAAAAGAAAAATAACATAATAATAAGTAAGTAATATATATTTTAAGCAAAAAAATTCTTAAAATATATACTACTTAAAAGTTACATATACAAAATTTAATAAACTTATCGTATTAATTTGTACGGTTTATAATTGAGATCGTATTGTAACTTTAGCGTCTCTCTCTGAAAGTGCATTTTTATTGCAAAAAATACATTATTGTTGTATGGGAGGGCGACAAAAATTATGATTGAAAATTGGGTCGCCAGTATTCAAAGTTTGAGAAACACTGCCTTAGCAGGAATTTTTATCTGCACCACCAATTTGCTTATCCTTACCTACACAGTTATACGACTGGGATAAAAGAGAATCCCGAATCCGGCGAACTGTTAAGCGTTTTTATTCCTGTACTTTGCCGTTTGTCCATTTGTGCGGACGCTGCAAAAGAATGACTTAATGTACAACATTCTAAAAATATTATTATCATAATAAGACTATCACATTTGGTGGTATTACAATAAAAGTTTTAAAGTTTTAATTATACATAACTGATAAATGGTATAATGTTTTGTTGATAAATCAAATTAACATAAAAAATTTGATAAAAATAAAAAAAAATATCTTCTAGCAAAATTAGAACACTCTTAAAATTAGGTTTACTGATGACACGGACGACGTAATTTTTAACCGCCAAAGGAAGGGCTTTGAGCAGTGGCATATTTAACCTGAAGGAACCCTTCCACACGACGGATCTTCAGTAGCTTACAGGAACGAACTCATGACATGTCAGCTATGAGCTCGTGATCATAACCATTAAACAACTGTGGCCTTAATGTAATCCAAAGTAGCTCTCTAGGGTTACAGCATACTTCTCCCAACGATTCTGCCACCAACTTAAATAGAATTTTTACGCCTCGATTGAAGTTTTCGGTCGTCACATTCTACAAAATGCCTTCGTTTGACTGAAATGCAATCCCTTTGAGAGGCCATTTCATCTTGAGGAAAATGTTTAAACTTATAATTCTGTCAAGAATGAAAAAATTTCACAGTATCTTCCTTGGTCGTCCATTAGTGGTTTGTTAGCAACTGAAAGTTTCTGCAGGGAAGAAGAAATTAGACTTTCAGCGTTCTTTGCTTTGACTCTAGTGACCCTTGGAATGTATGGAGGTCGAACAGATTTGAACTATCCAATTTCGAGTATGTGTACGAATTTATCGAGTTAGTAATCTTTTTTAGTCCTGTTGGTTGTGACTTTCAAGAGACTGTAGACATACTTACAGAACTCATCAAAACATACCTTTAGCTTATTGTGTTCACAAACAAAACATGTCGTCAGATAATTTTTGAATATACTTCTTAGAGGGATGGCTTAAGAATTCTTTTGGCCATGGGTCCCTACGCAAAGGTAGGCCCCACCTATTGTTGCCAAATATTCGTACAAACTATAACCCGAAACAAATAAATGTGTCTTACACAAACGCACAAATCGGATCGACCAACTGCCGCATTTTGATTGAATGAGTAATGGGTAATAACTAAAGGGGCAGGTCTAGGTCTATATATGGACGATGGTCATCAGTTGACATATTGTCCAATATTCCAAGTTTTTCAGAGAATACAACCGGAAAAAACATTTGACTGTTGAAATTTTTCGAATCATGATCTTATTAAGAACTTGTCGAAAACGAGACGAGGCCTCCATCGCGGTCGAGGCCTTGGGCCCGGGCTCAGTTGCTTCATGCCATAAGACGTATCTGACTTCTTAATAATCATAAACCTTTAAAGCAATATATTTTGCTCTAAATTTCAGTTCTTGATATTACAAAGTTTTAAGTTTGAAAGAAATATTTATACTAATAGTTATTAGATGAACGTAAAATATTTTACCAAAATAAATTTTTACGAATGCATGTCTGTTTGCGCTATTCCCTTTGGTTATGTGCGTGCCTCGACAAAGGAAGGGGAAAGCTGTATTTGCTTTTTGCATGAAGTTTCGTCGGTTGGCTTCGCAGAAAAAAACATGTCAGAACACGTCGATGCAAAGAGGTCTAAAGAAAGCAAGGAACCAAACGAGAGCAGCAGTCCAAGCCAAACCCACGACCATCGATTCGCCGATACGAACTCACGCAACCAATACGTGAGAGCTCCTCGAAGTAGCCACTCGATTTTCCAATAACATGCTTTCACATTCAAATGAGTCGATGATAAATAGGGAAAGTAAATAGACGCGGCTCACAAAGGTTGTGTCATATCGCTTTAAAGAAGAATACGAGAAGATTCTTGTGATTGCTAGTTAGGCGAACAAAGATGAAAATACTGATGTATAACAAGGAAATAAATTCTTCAGTCTCTCTCGTTATTAAAAGGAACACGAATCAATTATATTTCTTATGTATCGAAAAGAGAAAAAAAAATTGTTTTTTTTATCGCTTTATATTCTGTTTTTCGTTTTTCCAATAGTTTATTCAAGGTTCAGGAAGCCCCCTTGTATTTCATTTTATTCTTCATCTTTATTCTAATATTGCTGCATTGATAAAGAAATATCCAATGTTGTTGACAGGATCCATTATTAAAGCATATGCTAACTCTAAGAACACTTTTTTGAGGTCAGATCAGTTTTATTTAATTTAGCTAGTTTATTTATTTATTTACACGCAATACTTAGCTCAGAAGAAAATAAGTCTATAGAATCCTAAAGGAGTTTAATTCAAACAGATTTGTTTTTCTTCTCTTATATAACTCGAGTTATGTATCGAATGTTTTAATAACTAAAAGTAGTAAAAAATGCTATAAAAAGATCTATAGTCGTATATATAAAAAAATTGTAGAATTATATTCACACCATGGTGCGAAATTTTGTTAAGACACCAAATTCGAAGCAACAGAGAGCTGAAGTACATATAATTTCAAGGTAAATGTAGATTGGGCTCACGAAACATTGAAATAGAAAAGTTCAAGAATATTGCCTACACATTCTGTAGTGCAAGACTAACGGCGGATAATCTTATGAAGATATTACAAAACGCACTTTATATCTATTCATATCACATGGAATGTCTGGTTGTAGAATACCTCAGATACGGCACTTCAGAAGAAATCCTCAGTCTGAGCCAGCAAAACAAAAATTACGCATGACAAGGTGTAGTCACCATTCCCATTAATATGTTATTCCATGTTATATATCGAATCTATAGGGTACGTTAATTGACACAGAATTGGAATGTAATGATGGACACACATGCTACTTTTTATCTCCATATCAAACAAAGTGACACACACACACACAAATTAATCTAAGAGTGTAGCTTGAAAAAAAGTGTGGAGTTGGCAACAATGGTTTTGGAGACGTTATATCACACACCTTCTCTATCCATGCAGCTAGTTTTAACTTAACCGATCTCGCTACTTGGGAGTAATGTGCCATCGAGCGAACACATGCAACTGCATTCAGCCAGAAAATATCTGAAGTCAACACCAACATCAAGTTTCTTGTGAAACTTGGTCAATATAGAAGAGGATGAACGACCTGGACACCCTAGGTCTCTCAGCGATTACAGACCAAAACATTGCCAAAGCTTGTGATGTGACCTAGGGTAGCCCAAAGATTAAGTGTTTGTACGGTGGTGGAGTTGGTCAACTTGGATATGGAACCTGTTCGACGCTTTTAAACTAACGAATTACACATGAGGAAGATTTGTACGAAGGATGTTCCAAATTTATGTCCGATGACCAAAAACAATGCCGTAAGGACGTATGTGGGGGCATGTAAGAAATCATTGCAAATGAGCTCAATTGGTTGGAATCTGTTGTAACATGTGATGAGACATGGATTTTTACCTATGACCCAGAAAGTAAACGGTAGTCAATGCAGTAAAAGTATCCAGGATACCTAAAACCCCAAAAATGCACGCATGTCTAAATCAAAATTCAAGACAATGTTAATTGTCTTCTTTAACATTAATGGAATTATAATGACTGATAATAATCTTCTTAAATAACCTCTTGTTTTCTACTTTTCAATATGCTCGCAACCCCTCGTAGAAGTTACCATGCCCCCAAGAGGGGCGTGCCCCACAGTTGGAAAAACACTGATATACACGATAGGTTTTTAGGACTCAAAACCATGAATCGATAGAAATAACATCGAACACGTTTTATCTACCATAACCGTCTCTGCTTTTCAAATTATATATTTTAAGAATACATATTTACGTGAATTATGGATTGTAGAAGTTCTTCTCAAACATCTCTTGAACCGATAATGGAATTCCGGTCAAAAATGAAATGCGAAATAAAGTGAAAATCGTTTCACGCTAAATTGAGGGGACCGAAATATTTTTTCGTGTTAAAAGAATTTCGTGTTAAAGGACATTTAAAAAAGCATATATTCAACAAAATTAAGCTTATTAGAATTATTTTATTTTCATAGATACATATATGTGCATATATGATATAAAAATCAATGAACAAAAAATCCCCAAGATTTAAAATTTAACACAAAATTTTCTTCTGATTTTGATCAACAGCCTTAAGAATTTCCGTCTTCATTTTAAGCAAAATAGTAGTTTGCGTCCCTCTCAGCTCTTTTTCATTGTGCTCGTAAAAAAATTCTTCTAGAATAGAAAAAGAAAAAAAAACGCGAAACACACACAAACTCACTGATTTTCATTCCCACTACACTGTACTTGTCACTGAATTCCAAAGCCAATTCATGTCAGATCAGATGTTTTTGTGTAGCGTTTGTTGAAGTGGCGTGTGAAAGTAGCTTGGATAAACAAAATTGGCTTGTCAGAGGTTATTCCGAGGCAGTGGTGTAACGAAGAACATTTGGGACCCCTGCAAAGTTAGGATTTGGGCCCCTAGAGCCCTGCCCCCCCCAGCCATACAGAGGTGTACGTTACGTCACTGTTCCGATGTTATTTTAAAGCCTCCTTTCTCTGAAATATGTGAAACCACCTTTCATTTGTGAAATATTTCATTTCATACCCCTTTTAAATCACGCCTGCGTGGGTGGTTTTCCATATATTGTTAATACCCAAAAGGTAAATCTTAAGTTAAGCGATTTTCCTTTCATGCTAAGAGAAAAAAAATCATGAAAATCCATAGTAGTTTTTCGGGATATCTGCATTATTTAGTGTTAAACGTTCGTAATATATACGATCGTCGTAATAACACTGTAATATTTCGTCTAAAGCGTTTTCGTGTGAAATGAATTTCACTGTGCATACTGTTAAAATTCTTCCTTATTAAAACTTTGCGAAAATATTTTGTGTAATAAACGTACTTTTTAAAATAATTAACTACATAAATTAAGCTTATTAATTTATCGATTAACATAATAATTTAGTTTCCACTGAAACAGGAACAATGATTCCAGTTGTGTTCAGCTGTAACGGAGGCTGTGTCTGTCATATGGAGTGCATTTTTTATGGCAATGCATGCATACAAAAATAATCAGAAATAAATCATGATCACACATTTGTTCCAATAATAAACATAGTACGAGGAGAATACTTTTTCTCCTCTGCATCTAAAAATAAAGCTAAATAAATGGTTTGATTTTTTTTATGAACGTCGAACCTTGAAGCTGTGTGTGGGGGGGGCAATAATGCTGAGTAAAAGCACTTTTTTTTTGTCTTTTGTAATAGTTTTATTCTCAATTCTAGAAAGTTTTATTTCAACTGCATTTAAGTTAATTTATTAGAGAAATAAATATTAAACGTCCTTTATTAACAAATGTGTGATAAGGAAGTACAGAGTGTTTTTTTCCAGGTATAGAAGTTTAAGTTGGCATTACTTTCCAAGATGGCGACCGATTTAACAGCTGTCAAGTGATTTATTCTCAGTTTGGTTTGGCAATTCATCATGAATAGACTCACGCCTGAACAACGCATTCAAATCGTGCAATTTTATTTCGAAAATAATGGTCGATTTTCATAAGCGAATTTTTTTAGCGATGAAGCGCACTTCTGGTTGAATGGCTACGTCAACAAACAAAACTGCCGCATTTGGAGTGAAGCTAATCCACAAGTGTATATCGAAACACCGTTACATCCAGAAAAACTGACTGTTTGGTGCGCTTTATGGGCTGGTGGAATCCTTCTTCAAAAACGATGAAGGCCACAACGTTACAGTCAATGGTGATCGGTATAGAACCATGATTACTAACTTTTTCATTCCTGAATTGAACAATCATGATGTCCATGAGCTGTGGTTCCAACAAGACGGCGCAACATGTCACACAGCTCGTGCCACAATCGATTTATTGAAAGACACGTTTGGTGACCGCCTAATTTCACGTTTTGGACCTGTGAGTTGGCCTCCAAGATCTTGTGATTTAACACCGCTAGACTATTTTCTGTGGGGCTATGTAAAGTCATTGGTCTATGCGGATAAGCCACAAACGCTTGACCATTTGGAAGACAACATTCGCCGTGTTATTGCCGATATACGGCCACAAATGTTGGAAAAAGTCATCGAAAATTGGACGTCCAGATTGGACTACATCCGAGCCAGCCGTAGCAGTCCTATGCCAGAAATCATATTTAAAATGTAATGCCACAAGATTATCTTTCGAATAAAAAAATTCATATCAATCGAATAATTCATCTTTGTTTTATTGCAATTTAAAGTTCTATACCTCTAAAAAAACACCCTTTATTATCAAAAGTACATCTTTTTAACATATCTCAATATTGTAACAGAAAGGAAATATTTAATACAGTAAATCATTAATAACTGTTGTACTTATATTTTTTGCTTATCAGCCAAATATCGTTTCTACTGTGATCTTAAGAATTCTTAATTGTAAAAGTTACAAAAATACTAAACTGCACTTTATAATAAAAAAGTTGCTAATTTTTATTGAACCAAAATGGATACATTCTTAGATTGCATCTCTCTGAAAAAGCTACTCGATCATATATAAAAGCTAACGAAAATCCCTTGACGACGAATCACTATTCCTAGACTTAATATTTTCAAACGGCGATAACATCCATACACACATACATGGGAAAAAAGTATGAAAAAAAGGAAGTGTGTGTGTGATATTCGAAATAAATTTATCGAACGGAAATAGAATTGAGCCTGCCAAACAGAGGTGAAAGAAAAGAATAAAAGAATACATTTCTAAATCCGAAAACAATATCTCGTGAATTCGAATTCTGGACATTCTTGGCATATTGAAACCTCCAATAAGATGTGGAATTTTATTCGCCACTGAATTCCTCGTGGCCTCGGGAACCTTGTTTTGGGCCCCGGCAACTCTGAACAAAAGTTCCCGGATTTCTTCTTTCGCTTGTGTCCAGAGGGCTCCTTTCAGAACATAAAGAAAAAAAGAAGTAGACTTCTTTTTTTTTCCCTTGTCGCCTTTCACTTTCCGACGCGACATTCTTCTGTCAGATATCTCTCTCCAGGGGCTACAACAATGGTGGCGCCCCCTCCCTCATTTCTTCAGTCATCGATTCCAGAGTTTTCTATTTCGCCATTTTGAGCACAATCCGGGCAAGAATATTCACCCCTTTTCTTTGCCCCACGGTGTAACAAAAATTATTAATTTCATTCAAGTTGAAGCAAAGTAGGATTACTTTCGAGAAGATTTTCGCATTCTACCACATGTGTGCTTCCGTTTTTAATATAAATTAAATTCTTCAAAGTAGAGCATGCTTTTTTTAAATACACATTTGATTCGCAAAGATTTGAGAAGGAATTATACTTTATCAATATGATGGAAGAAATGCCCCTTTTTTTGTCAAAATAACAGATTATCTGAAACACCTCAAGCGTTATGTTCTAAAAGTGCTGAGTTGTGAGTTATATATGCCTTAGGAAAAATTCATGTCCAAATATTTCTTTTCGAAAGTTGTTATAACTTAGTGGAATAAAGACCAGTATTCTTAAATGTTATTGAAAGAAACTATAAGAAAAAATAACATTGAAATTTGTAATATTTTTCTTCAAAAAAAATTTTTTTTTGGTAAAGTTTTTGTTTTTACCAAAAAAAAAGCACTCATGACTTTTATAGTAACTTTTACTCCTTTACCGGTGGAGTGGCGTACTTAGATGGCTTGTCACTGGCCTTGTACGCCCAAGGTTGTGAGTTCAATCCCGGCCCAAGTAGTTAGATTTTCATGATGGAGAAAATCGACAGCGGTCATCTCGCATGATTATGTGTCATGTAAAAAACTCTTGAGTGCCTGTTTGTTTTGAGCGTCAAAATTACTTGTTGCGATTGGTATTTACCTTTATATGGTGCCGCAATAAAAAGAGATACCAGCTTCCGGAGGATGTACTAGGTCTGCAATGATAAAACATTGATTCGCAAACCATTAGAAATATATATATATAAGAAGTAATATAAAAAAATTAAGTCAATTCCTACTTAGATCAACAAAGAAAAAATTTATTTTAGCTACTTTTTATTAAACAGTTAGAATTAATATAAATATGTATTTACATATGACAGAATCCCAACATTAATTGGTAATTAATTTAATTTTATATTAATTGATATTACAGTATTGTATTTTGTCATCCAAAAAACCATGTATATAAAATTTCAGTTCTACTGAATGTTTTAAAACGTGAGAAATAAACATTTTCAAGTTTTGACACAAGTCGCCATTAATGATGCCAACGTGACTGTATTTGTAATTCTTTAAATAATTAGTTTTAATCAATTAATTTTTATTAATTATAATTAAATTACTGTATTGTAATGCAAAATAATCATATATATATAAAATTTCAGCTCAATTGAGCGCTTTCAAATGTATTTTATTAACAATTGAAAATTCCACCAAGATAAATAAATAAATATATAGAGAGTGGGAGCTTAAGTAGGAATTGAAGTTTTTTTTTTTTTTTACCATGTTTATTATTAAGATGTAAACACAGAATTATAAATCTACAACGAAAAAAAAATAATGAGGCAGTTTTAAATGAAACTATTGCTTTTATTTACACAACCCGAAAATTTCTAAACGTTTTAAATTTCCTATTCAATATGAAAATTAAAAGAGGCTCACATAGGTGAAGAATACCGTATTTAAATTAAATATTATTTGCTGTATAATGATCACGGTTTCGTGGCTAGCTTGTCATAAGTTCAAGTCTAGTACCTCTAAAGACACGCCATGTAGAGAGGCTGATGCACTTTATACCTGTGGAGACTCAAACGTCCTCTCTTTGACGTGATATGGAAGTTAGGATGTGGGAGTTCCTGCTCAGGGGTTTCGTCCTTGTCACTTGATCATGATTCAAAATTTCGAGGTGCGTAACCAATAGCCCTCGTGCAGTTTTATATTGTGAAGTACTATAACTCCCTCTCGATCGATTGATTGATTGATTGAATATTAACGTCGCACTGTTCAGCTACACGAGGGCTTTTGGCGACGGACCACGTAATTTTGAACCATGGTCAAGTGGCGTGGACGACACCTGAGCTGGCACCCCCTCTCCTAACTACCACACCAACGGGAGGACGTTTCAGCTCTCGACAGATTTAACGCGCATCGCTGCCCTACACGGCGGTTCTGTAGTGGTACTGGGCTCGAACTCGTGACAAGGCAAGCCACGATCTGATACCTATATCACTCGGCTACCGCGGCCACGTAACTCCCTCTCAGTAAGTATGTAATGATAGTAAAAACGAATAATGGTTTAAAATTCTATGATTAAATTTCAAAAGACGTTTATATGCTTCCATGCAGGAATTACATAAAATAGCACATCCTATATCAAAAACTGTCCATGCTTTCTATTTATATGTCAAAATGAAGATGTTCCCTAATGTGTATAGTCACAATGTTTTGAAACACATATTTGAATATCACAACCTACATGTTAAAATAAACTTTAATGCTAAGCCAGTGTTTCTCAAACTGTTGAGCGTGCCTCCCTAGGGGGCGTGATAACTTCGCGAGGGGAGCGCGAGCATATTGAAAAGTCGAAAACAAAAGATTATTTAAAAAATTTATTTATTTACTGAAAGTAAAAAAAATAGACTCTGACATAATACAAATTAAAACACACATTTACACTAACATTATACACGTACAAATATATCAGTATTACAAATGTATTTTACAAGTGATGGGAGGCGCGGATTCATTCAGGAATATTCAACAGAACTTCAAAATTGCGAACTCAGTTTGGTGGAATGTGTTTTCTTTCCCCACCACTGAGAAGGAATTCCTCAGCAAAGGGTGCCTACGTTCCCACGCCTGGAAGGGGCAATACACCCATAAATATTGGGGGGTGTCATTGATTTTCCCGCGTTCCCAAAGTCAACGAACTTTGGGTGGTAACTCTGCGCTGGTTCCGGACGAATCAGAGGAAATTAAGTGAACAAGATAAAGAGTCCGCTCCAGAATTTGGCAGTGAAGAGGACGCCAAATAAAACGGGATGCACCCCGATTTGGAGATACTCGGACACAGAGAGACAGAGACAAACTAATCAGATCCAGGCCTTGAACTAGACTCCGCGAGACTCCGAGCGGCGACCATGTCCCCCTCTCCATCCCACCTCCTATCTCTCTCAAAGCTAAGTTAAATTTCAATTTTGTTATGCAGTATATTTACAGTTACTTAAAATTATGTTATTCAATAAAATTAATTTTTATCTCTATTTTTTCGGACTCTTGATTCAGAGTACTGTAATTTGTCTATAGAATATTAGTGTTTAATTTTAAACTAAGTTATGATGCGATGTTAAGAAATTAGTATTTTAGGATAAGAAAAGAAAGTAATTAAATAAGTTATCATCAGCGTCGCATCACAAGTTATTTAACAATACTAAGCTCAGAACAAGTTTTTCATAGTTACCCCAGTGACTCCATGGGCTTGCCAAATTACCACTTGTCTTGATAATTTGCACTGTTTTAATTTAATTACTTTACTGCCGATTTAAAGTTTTGCAATTCGCTCCCCGATGCCACCGTTTTCCAAGTAGGTATGGGTATGTGATGCATTTGGGGGGGAGGCAATTCGCAATAAGCAAATTCTCCGAAATAAGTAAATCCTTCGCCAAAACTGCTACTGTACTTTTATTATATTCCAAAGCCTTGGGAATTTTTTTTGTGGGTAGCAGTGCACAAAAAATATCGTACTTTGAAAAGACGTATATATACGTCTGAGGCAATTAACACTTTTACTGAGCAAGACGTATATATACGTCTGAGGCAATTAACACTTTTACTGAGCAAGACGTATATATACGTCGTTGATACTTAATAGGTTAAAGTTGTATTGTAGCTTTTGCTTCAAAGCATATTATCATTGAACTCAATACATTTTTATTTTATGGAAGGGGGGTGCGATGAAAGCTTTGATTGAATATTGGGTTGCAAGCATTGAAAGTCTGAGAAGCATTGTGCTAAGCCAATAAGGGTGATGGGTATTTCCATCTTTGAGGAATAGAACAGTTTAAAATATACAGCTCATGAAGGAAAAGGTAATAAAAAAGTTATTGAAATAGAAGCGGGAATCAAATTAAAAATGCATGTCTATATGACAAATTGCAATCTAAGAGACCGTTAAAATCTGAGAAATTTCTCTCTCCTCACAATTCTTTCAATTAAGAATACTATTTATTTACATCAAATCATGACTATAGTCTTGAATGAGTTAAATAGATGCTGTACAGTTTTAAGCAAAAGTTTATTTGTTTAAGAATACACACACACACACATGGAAACACAACACGATTTTACGGACTTAAAATCTTTTTAAAATTTCATTCTTATTTGAATCTTTCAGACTTTAAGCACGCCTTCTCTGTCATTTGAATAAAATAATTTGTCCAATTTTAAGTCTCATAGCAACAGGTTCTGAACTTTTTCCCCCCTTAAGTCATTGTTATACGTTGCTACTAGTGAAATGTTGCACTTGACTTTTGAAAAACTATTTTTACTTTTTTAAATATTTATGAGAATCCACATCTTCTAACTTTCCTGTTTTTAAGTTATTAAAATTGTTTAGTCTATTTATCACGATTTTGATGTTTTTAAATTCTCAGTTATAGTGTGATTTTTGGTAAGATGAATATACAAGTTACTGTTGTATATGCTTTATTCAAATCAAATATAAAATATTTTTGTAAGGCAAACTTATTCTTAAGTGCCGATAAACATTTAAGCTTTAATACGAAATGACGATATATTTACTGTTTATTGTTACTTTGCTTTGTGTTATTATTTGTTACTAACCTTCTGTATTTATTTAAAAAACCTTAAAGTAAAATGTTTCGATATTTTTAGAAATTCATAGAAGCACTAAATACTTAGATTTGTTGCAATATTATATTAAATTAGATATATCATTCTCCTTTCAGGACCACGTACAATTTTAAAAATTTTATTTTTTTCAAAAATATTTAACAAGCAAAGTGGCATTTCTTACACGCATATAGTTTTAAAACAATTTTTGTTGTAAAAACACTTTATAATTGTTTTTAAAAAATAAAATTTAACGCATTGGTTTATTTTGCCACCTGGTGTATTTTACTTTAAAGTGTATAACTTTTTTTCAACTTTCACAGTAAATCTTTGTTAAAATGTGCATTAAATAAGAAATACCATCTTTATTTTATACTAAGAAGCACACATTTCTTAAATCAGGGCCCTTTTCAAATATTCAGTTAAGTATTAAACGTTTATAATGTACTTTTATTCAAATTTTGTCAGCTTTAGTATGCAGCAGTTGTGCCATAATATAATAATTTGATTAAAATTGTAAGTAATATATGGATTTAAGCGAAAAAAATCCTTTTTATTTGGTTAATTTCTTGGATTTTTTCCCTGACTTTTCATATTTGGTTATCATGCTTAAAATGTCTTGCGAATTACGACATAGAGATATTAAAAAAAATAATAATAATTTTCCAAATAAAGAAAAAAACCAAAAGTTCTACATATTCGCAAAAATGACAAAAACTTTCAATAAGAACCAAGAAAAAAATACAAAAATATTAGACAATTTTAATAGCATTAACAAATTTCTTTAATCTATTTTCCATGATAAAAAGTAACAAGCAAAAAAAAAATTCCCCAAACATGAATATATTTTTGTTAAAATTATGTAATAATGATCATTATATTTCTATTTTAAGCAATAAAGTTATTAAAGAAAATAAATTATACTCTCTCTCTCTCTCTCACACACACACACACATATATATATATATATATATATATATATTAAACACATTTATATGTCCGTGAGCTCAGAGACTGTGTATATACTAAATGTGCACGTGCACTTAGCCATTGCTGGCACCTGGGCGCATGCCAAAAAAAATGAAATATGTTTTGGCATGCAAATCTACTTCAGGGTACATCAAAACATTCTTATGCATGAATATTCAACAACTTAAAAACAAGAAGAAAAAAAGTAAAATACGGATTACTAAAAAGAAAGTTAACATTTTTTTTTCTAAATATTTCATTTTGATCAAATAAGGAATAACAAAACAAGCATATTGCATAAATAACCCTATCTATATATGTATATTTTACTTTGATGTATTTAGAATTAAAAACATCTTTTTAAAAGCTGCCCATCATGAAGAATTTTAATCTTTTAATAAAAGCTCTATTGTTTAAGTGTTGATAATACCTTGTCTATATACAACTTTTTTCTCCTTGCGTAATTTAACAGTTTTTTTGACATAAATAGCGATTGAACGTCTATTAATTTATGATAATCAGTACTCTATAATCTTTTCCTCACGCGTAATTGCTTCATTAATTAGTTAATTTGTATTCAATATTGTTTTTTTTATTATTTTTTCAATATCTTTCGTACTTTTTCGTCAACGTCCATTATCCCTTTTCAGTTTACAAAGCCAAAATAAAAAAAAATGCTTAAAATCAGAGATGAGAGCTTTTTTCTCATTTACAATCAAACAATAGCGAGCACTGCTATATGAGTTAAAAACATATTTGATCTTTGAAATCTTTATACAGATCGGGGGTTCAAATTAGAAACTGGAAACACTTACATATGATCTACACAAATCTCTCTCTCAGACATGGCTTAGTGCGCAATGAAAATATCTTTTTGTGCACCTATATTTTGAATTTTAATAACAAAATTTTAAAAACTATGCAAAGTGCTTAGAATATCTTATACGTATTTTTAACATACTTTTTCGCAATAAATTATTTATTAATATCAAACAACATAGAAACCGTTATCTATAAACGTGACATTGCTTTATACTTGTACAGTTTTGGTTTTATTTCTTTGCACCCATTCTAATTTTTCCAGCAATATGACATTTAATTATCAAAATTGGTTTATACAAGTATCTTAAGAAATTAAGGCTGTTTTCGGTAAAAGTACGAGAGTTTGAACTAAACGCGAAGCACATTTTCAGACAGAAGAAAGGCCTCAATTTCAATGGAAATTTGCAATATTATAACTCATACCTCTCTGTTAATAATATAGTGTTTTTAAAAATGCCAAAATATTCCACGAATATTTTCTTTTTGTTATAATACGTGAAGGCATAGCTCATTTAACATTACGGTATAGGAGAAAAAACGCGAAACACATTTTATACCAGTAAAAGTGAATAAACTCGGTTAAAAAGGGAAGTATAATAAAAAATTCTGCTCTCTAAAGGATAGTGATAACCAGAATATCACACACACACATATATTAATGTTTCATTTCTTTTATATCTGAAAAAAAAATTTCCAAATTCTGGTCCTATTCTTTAACATCAATCGAAGATAGCCTTAAATGAGAGAATTGCATATTTTCAATATTATATATTATTTCTTCTCCACCAAGGAGTTTAGAGTGGCAAACTCATTTCTGGCATAGTTTCTCATTGCCCTGAAATTGTGGTGTGGTGCCATGATAGATTCTTCATATAGAAGGGCTGATGAACAAATAATTTAATTGAAAGATCAAAGTCATCTCGTTGGAATAGCATGGAAGTTTGGAGAATGTGGTGTCAATTCAAGGTGCCAACCTCCTTATTTGATTGTGATTCAATAAATCGATCAAGCAGAAAGAGGTAAATGGTTGATAAGAACAGGGGTGGGCAGTTGCTTTGGTTCAAGGATCACATTGTGATATCAGAGAATACCATAGGACATCACATTTTTTAAAGAATTGAATACATTATTAAACTTTTCTTTTTCAGAAAAAGGTTGTGCCGTAGAAATTAATAAATTATAAGTTAAACAAAACAGTGGCAGCTTTATTTGATTTATTTTCTGTTCTATTTGCATATCTAAAGCTGAAAACACAGTTAATTTTAGAATCATTTTAATACGAAAAATGTAACCTGTTTGATTGCTTTCACGGGGCACTATTTGCCCTCCCCTGAATTAGAACATGGGGGTTTATATCGTGAATTTGTAATAATTACGCATTTCTTTTTCTTACACTGCACACGATTAATTAGAGATAAAAACTGGACTTAAATGCTATCGTTATGATACGTCTGCTTTTGTTTTATTGCATTTACAGTTTAATTTTGCCATTTCGCTTAAGAGATTATTTGTTTCCACAAGAAGAGACTTTCTTCCTTTTGTGGTCATTCCTAACCATTTAGATGGTAGTATTAGTCAAGTGGTCATGGTCAGAACTCTTGGCAAGTGAGTCATGTAGAGGAATTGATGCACGTTAAATCTGTTTTGGCTGAATAAGTGTAAGTGACTCAGTGAGTTATATTCACGTCACACTATGTATATAAAGCTGCTCGAGACATTTGGCCACAAACCTCGTCATTGTGAACCGTGGTCAAGTGACGAGGACGAAGCCTGAGCTGGAACCTTATATCATCCACACCACTCATTAATAAGGACGTCTAGGCCTGGATATATTTAAAGTGTATTGGTCTCCTATGTATGGCGGGTCATCAGAGGTACTAGGCTCGAACTCTTATCACGCCTGCCACGAATCCACTACCTAGATAACTTGGCTACATTTGCCATTGTCGTAGCTGAAGGTTTTCACGTTGTTCTACTTTTCACGTTTAGAGATAAAGTTACCAACTTAGAAGTCGTCCTCCTCATTTAACCGAGGATTAATCGTCACTAATATACCTCGTGTGTGAGTTTTCAACCAAATATCAAATCAAATCAATTACAAATGTTTGTAAAATATTTTGTCTATACAAATAAATAAGTAAAATATGTCATACTTTGCTTGGTGTGATTTAGTGGTAGAATACTGGGATACTGATCGTTAATTTGAAAAAAAGTTTGAATTCTGTGAGCATCATACAAGCATTTTTAATTTTATATTATTAAGGTAGTGATTAACACACACATTTTTTATACGGTATATTAGCAACCAATTAATATAAAAAGCTTAAAATAGTGATGAATATTAACGTCGCACTGTTCAGCTACACGAGGGCTTTTTGGCGATGGATCTCGTAAGTTTGAACCATGGTCAAGTAACAAGGACGACACCTGAGCTAGCAAACCCTCTTCTAACTACCACACCACAGCAACGGGAGGACATTTAAGATCTCGGCAGATTGAACATGCATCTCTCCCGTTATACGACGTGTTTATAGTGGTAATGGGCTCTAACTCATGACACGCCAGTTACGATCCGATACCTTGACCACTAGGCTACCGCGGCCCCCCAAAGCTAAAAAGAAGTATAACAGTTATTGATTCACTGATTCATTTAACAATTATTCAATTGATTCATTTTCATCAAAAGTAATTATTAATTCAAGAAACATTTTCTCTTCAAAACTTATGACAATCATATTTAACACACATTTATCCCTATATTTTCTTGACAGTTCCTCTACAATAAAGTTTAGGCTACGCACGGCGCGTTAGTTTATTTCCACGAATTCAACTCACCATTTATATACCTACAGCACAGATTCATTAATAATAAGCGTCGTTTTAACTATTACCCATTAATAACAACCCCATCCTCTTCAAAGTTTATTGTTTAAACGTCGCCCTAAATGTTCATTCATTAAGCGAGAGGCGCCTCCACCACCTTTCCACTGAATTCTCACAAAATAGGAAAAGGAAGCAGACGGAGTTAAAATGCTGCGCCATAACTCTTCACTTTCGCTCTAAACACCATTACGCACCGTGGTGCGCTGCGGATCATTAAGCCAGTTGCAAAGGTGAGGCCGCGTGATCAGATGTTGTTAAGCCACCCCAGTGCCTCCCGAGGAGGTGTAGTTTTAAATCTTGGCCACGACACAAACGGAGACAGTTTTGGAACGCCGCAGACAAATGGAACGAGGAGACCTCTTGACTTTGCCATGACAGATGGACCTATGGACTTCACAGCGCGTGAGAGTTGTTTCCCAGATGGAAAAATAGCGTGGAGCTGTGTGCTGGTTGTTGTATTAGAAAGACGCAGTGGGGTATAAGTCAATCAAAATTATAATGCAATGTAATCTAGATGAAAATATTGTTACTTTGTTTTCACGGGAATTAACCTCTTAATGGTCGCAGTCTTCAAGAAAACTGCCATTTTTTTATTTAAGGAAATTTTATAAGACCAAGTGTATGTGCAATATATGTATTTATTTTTAAATTTTGAGTACATCTTTAGCTTGAAATAAAAAAAAACATTTTAAAGAAAAGCCAACATTTAGGGTTAATATGACTGAATATTGGTTTACCAGCAGAAAAAAATTAATATATTTTTTTTAAAAAAAAATGTGTTTTAACACACACATTGAAGGATAGTTTTTCTACACTTATGCATAATGTAAAACACATCACAGTTATTTTTCTTGTGAGATGGATTTCAAAACATGAGATGCAAAGGCCAACATCAGAAATGTTGTTACTTATGCCAACCGATCGACAGTAACATCAAATCAAGGCCCGCGAAATTCATGCGGCAAGGGGCTACATTTTTGCCTTAGCTTTGAGCACGATGCAGGCGACAGTACGATTTCGCTGGCTTTCTCCCCAATTATGAGAGAGAACACCCTGGGGGAGGTCAGGGACCTCCCACATCTCTTCCTCTTCCACCAACCTCACGAGAAGATTTGAGGCTCGACGGCTATTTAAAGTACCCCCATGCTGTGAAGGCACTATACATTTACAAACATCCGTGCCTTCTCCAGAATTCAAACCCAGGTCCTGCGGCACCGCGGTCAGTGTTACTAGCCACTATACCAGATGGGCGGCTAACATGAGAAATAACTGTACACAGATCCATCATCTCTGTTCTTATATTCACTAAAAGAACTTCCAGAATCACTCCAAGATCGATTTATACTTAAATTAGAATCTGATTCACTTCCTGATTAACTCCATAATGTATATATGCAATATTAAAAAAAATATTTTTATACATATTTTTATCACAGAACGCACCCCACGTGTATTCACGAAGAGCGGAACTAAGTAACTGAACTAAGGTTACAAAACATCTCTAATATATATGTTTGATTGTGCTAACATTTTGTTTAAAATAAAATAACTATCTCTAAATATGTTACTAATAAACCGGCTCTGCCATTTGGTTAAATATACACATGATTCCATGCAAAAGAATTAGATAGTTTTAATCTTTTTAGCGCGTTACTATTGAACAATTGGGGAATTTGACGGGAGAGAGAGAAGGAAGAGGTTTAACATGAATAACGTATTAGTACACATACGTTTTTTTTTTTTCTAAAATTCTCTTATTAAATGTTTATATTTAAAACTTCTACTAAAAATCAGGGCTTTGAACCGGAAATGAACCGTTATTTTGGTTGGAACGAAAACCAAAACTGAACCGTAAAAAACATCGGTTTATTTCGGCTCGATAAATAATCAGACATTTTGTTACTGTAACCTACCCATCAATATTTTCTTATTTAACGTCAACCTTATAATTGACATCATTACATCCACATTGTTTCTCGATTTCCTATTTTGATGTTCACTACTACTTTTCTGTTTCAGTTTCGCATGAAACTATCTGTAGAAGGCAGATTTAATTCAATGGAATGAATTGGAAGTATAGAGATGATTTAAAGATAAGAAAAAAACATAAAATAAAATTATTCATTCTGAACTCAACCGAAAACCAGAACTGAACAGATATAGTTGTTTTTTAGTTGAACGAGAACGAGATATAGCCGGAACAAAAAAATTACGGTTCGAAGCCCTGCTAAAAATATTCGAATGTGTTTGAAACATGTTATATATATGTTTTATTCGAATGTATCAATTTCTTTCTTTTGTAATTAGAGTTGCTTAGGCCGTAGTAGCCGAGCGATCATAGTCACGAGCATGTTGCAAGCATTATGGAATCACGGGTTCAAAACTTAGAATCACTTAAGAACGCCGGGAAGAGGTATAATGCTCTACCTAGTTATACTTGCATTAGATAAACTTTATGGACAATTTTGGAGCTCTTGGTAATGATGAGCTAAAGTTCAGAGACGATGAACTAACCTGATACAACTACACCGGCGATCGTTAAACTTTTTGACCTCACGGACCAGTAAATTCATAATTTAATTTCCGTGGACCACTAATAGAATCCCACGGACCACTCTTCAATGAATCCAAATTTCAAGTGGTAGGAATGATATTTTCTTGATACTTTGCGTTTTTTCTTCTCTCCACCTCCCGTTCGAACGTTTTTCCTAATGGGGTTTGATGAAGAATACGTAGAGTCTGATTTATTGATCAGTTCACGATTAGGTGAAGTACTATTAATGTTACTCTTATCGTTCTCAATACTTTTTGAATTACTAAAGAAATGCAGAATACTCTTTTTTTCACTCGCTATTGGTTTAATTTATTTGAATCTAAAATAAAAAAGTGAAGAAATTTATAAAAGTCAAACTCATTTTATCTTAATAAATATCAAACGAAAGAAAATATGCACATGGTTAAGATTTAAGATCATACCTGTCTTAAAAAAACACTAATATACAGAAGAAAATACACAAAAACTTCCTTAATATAACTCAACTAATGTATTGAATATTTTTATATTGAACTCAATACGTCCATGAGCACACCCTTAAAGGCTTCAACTGATATACGTATGCGGCATATGGGAGAGTGAAACATTAGAAGAGTGCGAAACAAGACGAGACAAATCTTGTAACTAAAACAATGCAGCAACAGCAGTACGACTTACCATGGCGTTATTCTATGAAATAGTGTGTTTTATGACTTTTAATGTATTGTTATGAATTGAATTATGTGGTGATTTCTCTTTGGTGACCTCTGAACTACAGAACATGTGATTTCGGGTGCTTTTTTATTTTATTAATAAATAATTAAGGGTTCATATCACAGCTTTGTCCAGCGTTGACTGTGGCAATGTTAGCCTACTGGTCATGCACCAGTGACCAGTTTTGTCCAGTCTCAGGTTCAAAACTTAGTCATTAGAGATACGCCGTGCAGATGAACTGTTAAATCTGTCAAAAATCAAAGTCTTCCCACTGGAGTGGTGTGGAAGGTCAAAGAGGGGGATGCCAGCTCAGGTGTAATCCTCGCCTCTTGAACATGATTCAAAATTACGTGTTCCATCATTAATAATCCTCGTCTTGCTTCACAGTGCAGTGTAATATAAAATCATGTCAAATATAGAACCGAAAACTTCTTTCCATTTAACAGTCAACTTTTAATTCAGAATTAGAGTTGTAGCTATTTTTAACTGATTTCGATGTTTTTCTCTATTAGTTTCAACATATTTAAATAGTAATTATTATTTTTTTCCTTGAAATAATAGCGAAAAAGATTCTTTTTCAAATATAAATGTATAAGCTCTTAGAATAATTCCAATAATAGGATAATTGTTAGAATAAATATATTTTTGTGAAAATTAAATCTAATCACATTCAACTTTAGTATTCTTCCCCTGAATTAGATTTTTGAAACTAAAACCGATGAAAATATTTTGTAGTAGATACACAAAACATGATTTTATATGTAACATTTGTTTCTTGTTTTTTAAAATATAACCGCTTGATTTAGTGTACTTTAAAAATTCTACAAATCAGACTAGTCCAAATTGGCAGCAAGATAGAGAAACTTTATAAAGAAATATGGGAAACCAAATTAGCTGCACGGAAAATCTTTTTGTATCTCTTTAATCATCACCTTTGAATCATTTTTAAATAGAAACTTAGTCTCCATCATGGTCACGAATATTTCATTTTCAGTTATAAGATTCACTTACTTAAAAATGAACTCTTATGGTGGGTATGTGTTTATTAGCGTCATACTTCAAAGCTACGTTAGGGTTATTGGTAACGGGTCTCATAACTTTTAACCGTGGTTAAGTGTCGAATCTATACAAAATTAGATAAAGGGTTCTAACTACAGTGCTCCTAAATCATGTTTTTTAGCTTTCATTTTTCGTCCCATTAAAATGAACCATAAGATTTTTTTTCTTATATACATACATATATGTCAATAAAAATGTAAATGATAACTAATTAAAATTAAGCCTCTACCCATAGGTCAAATTAAATGCCAGCAGAAAATAATAAGTAACTGAATAAATATTAATTAAGCTATTTTAAAGCTCATTTATCGTCATTTATTAAACACTGTTTTTGAAGATTTTCATGAATCATTTGAAAGTCTTTTTATGGAATCTTAATACTCTCCAATTCGATTGTATTATAATCCAACTGCAGGCTTTGTACATTATAAGATTTGAAAATTTTATTAAATGATCCCTTGTTTGAGAATAGAGGAACTTTATGTATTCCATGAACTTCAAGTTCTTCCATTTTCTATGAAAACTTCCTAGAAAACGCAAATTTAGTAGCAGCATTCCATTACCAGGTGACATACCGTAACAATAGATTACGTCCTCGCACAGTTCAGAAGATAGTATTATGTTATCAAAGACAGGCTGCCAATATATGTATAGCCTTACAAACACATCGGAGAAGCGAAACGTAATAGATAAGGCAATTGATTCTGTACACAAAAGCGCCACCTAGCTTCTAAAGCGTTCTATATTTCCTAGGTCAATGCATTGATTGCTTTATATTATTATATTTTGTGAGGTGTGTGCTGTGGCATCATTATTCGAAGCTTTCAAGATTCATCAGGGGTACTAATGCAAGCCCATTAAAGAGATGTATTTGCAATGTCTGGTCAACATCTCACCTACTATGTGTATTCAGGGTAAGCTGTGGAAACGACAGAGAGGCACACGCGAACATACCATATGTATGAGAGAAATTGAGGCTTAGAAAATCTATATTCAAGCATAGTGTAAGAGGTGACGTTTAAATGGCTGTTAATTTAAACGATTTATATAAAAGATCTCGATCTTTATTCCTATTTACGTATTAAGTTTGAATGGGTATTTTAAAGCTTCTGCCTCTTATATAATAAATAACTTCTAAATAATAAGCAGTTGATAAATGCCCATTTCAAAATAAGATATTGAAAAGGCATTTATAAGCTTAAATAAATGATGATTGGTTCCTTCGAAGTAACGTCACTCTATAGGAATATAAGTCCCATTGGCTGAGAAATCCATGTTAGGAAGAACTGTGATGTGAATGTAGGGATTTCTTTATAAAAATATAAACATATGAATTTACAGGGTATGCAGCTAAAAGAAATATGGTGATATATTAGTTATGATACTCGTATTTTTATTGTGACTCATTAGATCATCCAGAACTTCACCAATTATCCATAATGTCTATCTAATAAGAAAGTAATTGAAACCAAATAATCTAAATTGAGCTAATGTATATAGGTTACAATATAAACATTCAAATGTTTGTTTAGTCTGAATTATGTTTTTAAATGAAATCTAATGATGAGAGAAATAAGGTTACGTAAAAATAACTGGTTTTCCGTCTTGTTTTCACACCGTATCGTTCGAAAAGTTTGAAAACTATGTGGATGAAACAGACAATTTAAGCATGATAGTTTAAAATAGTATACCCGTGATTATATGAACGAGCATATATTATAGTAAAACAGTATACCCCTTAGTTCAATCAAACCCCGTGATTCGACAAGAACGTTGCCAAAGATAAAGTATTCGATAATAACACTAATATATACCATATGGGCAAAATATGAGCTTTGAATATATTTGAGTTAGCAGAAATTAATATTTAAAGCAATAATTAATGTATATTGTTTTAAGATTTAATATTCGTTTATCCATTCTTGTTACTATTATAAAAAAATTCTCTTATTTTGCAAATACATTTTCAAGTACTGCAGCAAAATATTTTCTCGACTATCATTGAATACTTTTATCGAATCCTTGAACAATTAGTTCATATTACCCAAATATGCATATATGGAACTTAATATTCTCAAAGAATAACAATAACGAGAGTAACTAACTTCATTACGGACTTTTTGTCTAAAACCCATTAATCATGTAGTGGGACTCTGATTGATATTATACATTCCCTGGCTCAAAGTGTCCTCAATAGGGATTGATACAACCTTATTTAAGTGGAAGGAAGTTTAACTAAACGGGTGGCTTGTTTAGACACCCCTTTTATCCCTTGACAATGGTTTGAAATTAAGAAATCCTTCTCCAACAATATCTTAGTAGCTTTTAAGTGCGACATTAACAAACAATTGAATGAGTGGAGTGAGTGAATATTAACGTTGCACTGTTCAGCTATACGAGGGCTTTTGGCGACGGAACATGAAATTTTGAACCATGGTCAAGTGACGTGGATGACACCTGAGCTGGCACCCGTCTCCTAACTACCAAACCACACCAATGGGAAGACGTTTCAGCTCTCGACAGATTTAACGTGCATCGCTGCTCTACACAGTAGTTCTTTAGTGGTACTAGGCTCGAAGTCATGACATACCTGTCATTATCCGATATCCAGACCACTGGGCTACAGCAGCCCTTAAACAAACAATTGAATCCAAAACGTTTGAGAATGTAATATAATTAAGTTATTCGACTACGTTCGGAACCATGATTTTAAAAAAGCGTATAAATGGATAATTTTCATGATATTTAGTGTCACTTAGATTAGAATACATGTATAAAATTGTTTTAAGTACATTTTGACAAAAAAATATTTAAATATAATATCTCGGCAAAAAAGTAACTTAGAATAACCTTTTTTCAAAATGTTCTCCGTTTGTCAAAAATGCTACTATTATGAAAATATTTTGCCTGTATATAGCTTAAACCTCTGTACAGAGGCTCAACTATGAGTTTTGAAAAATTCGCATTATTTTTAGAGTTACAACCAATTGAAATAATTATCGGTGTTTTTTTCTTAAAATGTTCTCCCCTCTGTCGTCGTAAAACATGGATAAACCCACTTTTAATCTATATATTTCAAAAATTCTATTTGTGCCTCTGTACAAAATTCTGAGCTATATACAGGCAAACTATTATTACAATAGAAGCATTTTACACAAAAGGAGAATATTTTGAAAATTGGTCCTTCTATGTTCATTTTCTGTCAAAATATTGTACTTAAATAATTTTTTATTGTATAATACTATTCTTAAAAGAATTTCATATAGATTTTCTAATCTAAGTGACACTAAATATCATAAATATTATCCATTTATACGCTTTTACAAAATCACGGTTCCGAACGTAATCGGATACTTTAAGTGCCACTTGCACATTTTGTATTTTTCAGTCAGTTCTCTAGCTAAGTATAAAATAAATGGAAATGTACGATTTTTAAATGATATTTTATGTTTTATATTATATTGCGATAGTTTAAGCAAAAGAAATAACATATTCGAACAAATTAACAGCCCTCACTGCTCAAACTATTCGGTTATCTTAAAAAAATTGAACAATAAATTTTGAATAGAGTTTATGCGATATTATTGGTAAAATTGAAAAAACTTCTCAAAAAAGTTATTGCTAATATAGAGGATAGTGTTGGTGTTACGTAATGTATTTTCTCGCGATTTTCCTTTTTCTCTCATGTTAAAATATTTCTTTGATCAATACTAAAATTTCGTTCAATATTGTCAAGAAATACTAACATATATTTGAAAGATTTTTAATTAATATTCACTGTCAATCTGTTTTCAATCAATCTAAATTCACTATCAATCTGTATAATTGTATTCGATCTCAGAACTATTACCCTCTCAGAGTTGTGTTGGTAAAATTTAATTTCTAAAAATAACACTTCTCATTTCACTGTATAGGAACGAAGAGATGTGGATCATTAATAATAAGTAATGAAACATAATCAATCTCACAGCTGCAGCCTGGTGAAATAAAATTGCGGAACTGATAAAAGCTAATTATAAATAGATTATTAGTTCTAAATAAATGACTGGAGTTATTAATTGTAATCGATCATGACTTTAATGATGTAAAAATCTATTTTCAGGTCTAATATTTATTAAAAATGACTTTAACTACCTTAGCTCATATTATGGACACTGGTATGATTTATTAGTTTTAAAGAATAAGGACGAATAGTTAATGGTATGCACACTATACACAGTCTATTCACGATGTTCTTAGAGAAAACTATTCATTGAAATTGATTTAAAATGAGAGAATGAAATTAAATTTTTCTAAGATAATGAATTAATTTAAGATTCTGGAATGAAAATGCACCTGTTTCAATATATAAAACATTTTTTTATAACTGATAAATTATGAGTCAAATGTGGGTGAGGGATTTGCTGCATTCATTTCTTATTTTAAATTTTAGTGTATTACTTAAAGATACACTCATGTCCATAAATTAAGGATAATTCAGAATCACACAGAAATTGAACCCTAAAATAAAAATTTCACCTGTAGAATTATCACACAACATGAAGAATATGCAAATTACAGGAAACCACCAGATGGCGTGGATAGTACGTCACAATGACGAGAGTGTAAGAGAGGGGTATATATGAATGGTGTGGTTTTTCCGTGGTAGAAGAAAATGAGAGTTTGGCCTGAGCCACGTTAGCGTCAGGACGCACTGTTTTTTTGCTCCTCATACGAATTCCCTGTGGACAGGACGGCACGATACTTTTGCTGGCTGAACCACTGCTAGCTAATTACCTCTTTGCTGCTGAATTTCTTCAACTGATTCTCCATTATGGCGCTAAAATTTTACCCGGATAAAAATTCATCGACTACCAGTCACGGAATGAAGAGCGAGTGGCCGGCATGGAGTAATCACCTCAAAAGACCGGAACGCCGGAGAAGGCCGGCCCCACACAATATAAGAAACTTCAGGATGTAGCCAACCTCATAGACGTTCTATCAGGACCATTTTCCAAAAGATCCTGCAAGGAGCTATCGACCGTGGAATCGCAGATCCGACCAACCCGATGATACAGATGGAATCATCTTATCTGGAACTCAACAACGACTACAAAAAGCGGTGGTACACCTCTCTACCCCCTGTGGCATCCCAACTGTTCGCGACACAACACAAAAGACACACCTTAAACTTAACGTTCCCGACCCATCTCAGCTGAAGGATTTACTTCTCCCCCTTCCCGTAAATTAACTAAATCAACTCTTTCAAATTCTAACACCGACCTAAACTTTAAGATCAATCTAACCAACGTGCACCAGATAACACCGTGTCATCTCCAAAACAACCAGCTTTGGCCTCCCCCATCATGTTACAACTGATTTTACGTATCAAAACTGCCGGTAAATACGTAAAACTTTGCACAACACGACACGCTTAAACAAATACTCGAAGTGCAAATTCACACCCAAACACGAGCGACCCATAGTCGTGATCAAGCCTTCCCCGCTCAACCACAACGGCCGAGACCTTCTTGATCTGGGCAACGCCGAATGGCACCGGTATTTCAGTAACTGGAAGGCTTTGAAAGCAGAGGAGTAATCCAATGCTTTCAATGCAATCAATTTAACCACACGGCAGAACACTGCCACTTAACACAAATGCCTAAAATGCGGTGAGAAACGCCAAACCAGGGACTCCAGATCAAGAGGTTGGATACCCCTTTTTGCGTTAACTGCCAGGTTCATGGCCAATTACAGCAAATGTCCCTCTTCCCCAAACCACGCAAAGGCACTAACATACAAACCCTCTCGTATCGTACTTTATCAGGCCCAACATCTCCTATGCTCAAGTCACCCAACAAACTATTCATTCCGACAGACAGTGTACAGACCCACCCCCACTATCGTACCAACTCAAATTAATAACACACAAACAGATTGCTTAGTTTAATCACCCAAACGCTCCAACAAACAATTCATGCACTTTCAACACTAGTTCAACACATAAGTCTACTAACATCACAACAAACAGCTTCCGTACAACCAACGCCAACAAAAGCACTTCAAAGACACCACTCACAAAGTCGCAAATTATTGCGCAAATTAATAATCTCCTCAATCATTACGATGGAGCGAGCGACTAAGATTTTCTTAGTCTTACCATTGTTTATTACTAACCTAACATTGCAACTCACTGTTTACTCCTTGCGATTGACCCCGACGACGGAATATACAGAGCTCTGGATTCTTCACCTGGATGACGTCACCTCCTCTGCATCCCATCAATCATCATGAACACAGCCACCGGTTAACGCACGGCTCCCAGTGGTCTTGTGCTGATGTTTTCCGGGACTTGACTACAGACACAAGGTCTATTTATTTTTTTGTGTTTTCCATATTTTTTGTCTCCCATAACCACTCTAAGGAAACATATCTTTATGGCATGGGACTCGAGGGTTATCTTATAACCCAGTTTCCCAATGACTTTGGTAGAATTCTTGAACGACTGAAATGTGTGGGCGTACCCAGCTGGAAGTATCCAAGCACCAAGTGTCACTCCGGCTTTGGCAACGATTCCAATATGATAATGTGAGTAGATGTTACAGCATAGGTCGCCCCCGAGTTACAACGCCGAATGAGCACCAGTATTTGGCAGTTACTGACAAAAGAAGCAGACAAAGCATAGCATCAGACCTGTCTCGTCAGCTCTCTTCAGCTACCGGTACGACAGTTTCAAGGCAGACAGTGTACAGACGCTAATGGCACATTGGTCTATATGCTCGTAGGCCTGTCAGATGTGTTCCACTTACCGCAACTCACTGTCACCTGCGATTAACCTGGAGAATTGACACCACAACTGCTTGTTGGTGTTTTTTTTTTTTCTCTCTCTCCGATGACTCCAGGTTTAGTTTGCAGTCTGATTCTCGCCGAACTTTAATATGGAAAGCACCAAGTACCCGTTACCACAAAGAGAACACCATTGAACGACACCGTTACGGTGGTGCAGGATGGCTTGTTTAGGCTTGGTTCAGAATTGACAGATGTTCTAACGATGACAGGCCACATCTATCGGGATGTCATTCTGGAACAACATGTACGTTTGATTCGGGCCACCATGGGTGCTGAATTTCTGTTCATGAATAACAACGCGCCCGTCTTCACCGTGCAAACATTGTAGACGAATGCATTCAATTTGAGGATATCATCCGTATGGATTGACCAGCATACTCACCGGACTTGAATCCAATAGAGCATGTGTGGGATATTCTTGGCCGACGAGTTGCAGCCCGTAAACCCCTCCCACCTGTCTACCGGAGCTTCGGAGGGCATTGTTTGATGAGTGGTGTAATATTCCACAAGATCAGATGGATAATTTGATACTCGGCATGCCTAGGCGTCGTAAGGCCTGTATTGCATCGTCCGGGAGACATACTCCGTATTAACCATCATAATAACCATGTTATAATGTTTTTTTTGTAAATAGGTTCTGTTTTGAAATTTGCTCCAGGGAGTAAAAATCGCAATTTTTATTATGTCAAACATGTAGCATCTTTTTTGCTCTTTACCTTTTGTTTAATAAATAGACTTCACAAATAAGTCACATTTGTTTTGCTTCTGTCTCTTTCTTTGCCTGAACTTCATTATCCTTAATTTATGGACATGAGTGTAAATCCATTTGAATAATAATTTCAGCAGCTGAAACATATGTGTGAAAAATTATCTAACAAATTTGCTTCCAAAAGTATTCTAATATTTGGTTGAGAAGCTCAAATTATATTAAATTTCTAAGTTAGTATTTATATTTTCGATAAAATAAGTACTTTGGAACATTAGAAAGGGCCTAGTGCCGCTGAAGACCCACCGTGTAGGGAAGCGATGCACGTTAAATCTGTCGAGAGCTGAAACGTTCTCCCGTTGGTGTGGTGTGGTAGTTAGGAGAGTGGGTGCCAGCTCAGGTATCGTCCTCGTCACTTGACCATGGTTCTTTACAAGGTCCGTTGCTAAAAGCCCTTGAGTAGCTGAACAGTGCGACGCTAATATTCACTCACTTGAACATTAGACAGCTCATTATCATTAATTAGTTAGCGTATTGGCCAGTAAAAATATATGCGTTCTTTGACTAATGGCCTCTAAAACTGTTTTAAGATGAATTCAAAAGATTTTCAAGAAAGCTTAGTTTCTCATTCCATTATTTAAATATTTGTAACGAAAGAATATAACGTACACAGATAATGATGTTGCTAAAATACGGATCAGAAGTTGCACATACTATATTGACATTTTATGAAAGGTTATATAATTATTCTATTCATGTGCATTGAACATATGTGCATGTTCAATCAGTTTCTGAAAATTCAACTTTCTTCATAATAAATTTTCCATTAAATTTCACAATATAAAAAGTACAAAACACTTTCTATTAGCTTAAATGCACGAAAGAACATAATGTAAAACTTAATTTAAAATACAAAATTAAAGAATATTTCCTATTTTATGTTTAAAATGGCCATAAATGTATTTATTATAAATAAAAAAAAAATTCAAAAAGCAAATCATTAAGACATATTTATGTAGATAAACAGATATTCTCATGTCTTCAGGTCGATAAATGAGTACCAAGTTTGCTTGGGAACTAAGTACTGGGAATTTCCTGCCAGGCTGACCATCTGACCGAAACATCTACTTATGCAGCTCAACGCCTAAGTTCACGTTAACTGAGATGGAATAGTAAGCCTTGAACCTCATGGACTTTTGGGCCTCTTAGTTCGGTTTATAGTTTATATGTAGATATACGCGTATATACATAAAAAAAAAAATGCAATTTTTCTACTTGTCGTAAAATAATCTCGCGCAAAAACAGGATGGTAATAACTTACATGATCATTTAACTGCAAGTTAAAGCTAAAAAAAGAGAGAACCATTACTTATAAGCATCTTCCAATTGAATTAAATATAATACCAATAAAATATTTAAAGTGATATGAAAATAATTTTTTTTCCGTTGATTAAGGACAGATTTAAGAACCTGTTGTATTTTAAGCAATAAACTTCATTTTTGTACGTAAAAAATTATAAGATCCAAGCTAACAAAAAAATCTATGAGATTTTTTCTCTCTAACATTTATAGAAGGTAGTAATAGTATATTTAACGCAAATAATTACGAATAATTATCTGACTAATAGTTAATCAAGTCGCTCTTAGTAAGTGAATGAATATTTACGCCATGCAGTTCAGCTACTCGACGGCTTTTGACGACGGTCCTCGTAATTTTGAACCATCGTTAAAAGACGAGGACGACACTTGAGCTGGCAGCCCTGTCTTAGCTACCACACCACACCAACGGTAGAATGTTTGGGCTCTTGACAGATTAACGTGCAACGCTTCCTTACTAGACGTGTCTTCAGTGGTACTAGGCTCGAACTCATGACACTCCAGCCACGAGTACGTTACCTTCACGATCTTAGTAAAAACACGAAAGTTATTGGCAAAGGATCTGTCGTATTTCTGAACCATGTTCTAGTGAAAATTACTGCACTTGAGATAAAATTCCCTGCGGCCGCAGTAGCCGAGTGGTATAGGTATCTGATCGTGGCTGGCTTTGCCACGAGTTCGAGCCCAGTACTACTAAAGACCCGCCGTGTAGGGCAGCAATGCACGCTAACTCTGTCGAGAGCTGAAACATCCTCCCGTTGGTGTGGTGTTGTAGTTAGTAGAGGGGGTACCAGCTCAGGTGTCATCCACGACACTTGACCATGGTTCAAAATTACATGGTTCGTTGCCAAAAGCCCTCGTGTAGCTGAACAGTGCGACTTCCAGCTCTAGTACCCTCAACCTAGAAGGTCCACCATTTGCCGAGGTCAGATTCCAGCTCTAGTACCACTGAAGGTCCACCATTAGAGAGACTGATACAGACGCTAAATCTGTCATGGCTCAAAATCCTTTCATTGGTGTGATGATGAATTTAGGAGAGGGGATGTCAGTTCAGGTATTGTCCTCGTCGCTTGACCATGGTTCATAACTACGCAAACCATCACCAATAGTCATGTTGCCACATAGAGTGACGTACATCAAAATCAAGTCAACCTAGTTACACAACGATTAGAAACTAGAAATATTACTCGAGAACGCGGCTTCACAGATTCGTAATCTTTAAAATTCGCTTGCCGCAGTTGATAATATTAAATTGATTAAAAAACAAGTTTCTAGTTAAAGCAAACTTGTGTTATAATTATTCCTAATGTTACGCAATTTATAATCCTTTTTTCTCATGCAATCAAAAAAAATTAAATAAAAATAGTTTAATTTCATTTTTGAATATAATTTTGTGGCACGTAATACATCTTATTTTTTCAATTCCCGCCCGTAAGTGTTCATTCGTATGAACAATGCAAAATAATATTTTCACACTAATGCAGTGTTTCGCTAATTTTCAATGTATGCAACCCAATATTTTCATTCATACTTTTCTTCACCCCGTCCATATAATAACATTGTATTGAATAATACTGTACGTGGACGCTAAAACTATAATACGACATTAACCTCTTCAGCGACATCTGTGTAGATACTTGACAGAGTTAGCGAAGGATTTACTCATTTCAGAGAATTTGCCTCTTAATTCCTTTTCTTCCCCCACCCCCTTCAAAACATTATATACGCGTGCCTACGTGGAATGAATGAATGGAAGATTTGAATATTAACGTCGCACTGTTTAGCTACACAAGAGCTTTGGGTGACGGACCACGTAATTTTGAACCATAGTCAAGTGACTTGGACGACACCTGAGCTGGCAACCCCTCTCCTAACTACCTCACCACACCAACGGGAGAACGTTTCAGCTCTCGACAGATTTAACGCGCATCGCTGCTCTACACGGCAGGTCTTTAGTGGTACTCTCGAACTCGTGACGGGTCTTTACCACTCAGCTTCCGCGGCCCGTGGGGCTGCGGCAGTGGTTGAGTACTGGCATGTCATGAGTTCGATCCACCACTAAAGACCCGCCGTGTAGATGCACGTTAAATCTGTCGAGAGCTGAGCCAGGATCTCAGATACCTATACCACTCCAAGCCCTCGTACGGCCACGTGCCTACGTGGAAAACGGTGGCATTGGAGTACGATTCATGTTACTTTTAATCGGCAGTTAAGGAATTAATTATAAAAAGTACAAATTATGAAGATAAGTGTTAATATTTGTATGTAGTTTTATGTAGCACAAGCCTATGGGTCATTGGTAATTATTAAGCTTGTTCTTGACTTAATATTGTTAAACTAATTATAAAAGATATTGTAGTATTGATACATTTATAAATGAATTATATTAGTGTATGTTGTGTGAGTAGTATATTGTTTATTATGTCAGAATGTGTTATTTCATTTGTCTACTTTCTGTAAAGTAATATTTTTTTTTAATCTTTTCTGTAAGTAAATCTTTTTTTTTTTACTTTTCAATCTTCTCTCGCCCCCCCCCTTCGTAGAGTTATCAAACCCTTGCGGGGGCGCCTGAGTTTGAGAAACGCTGCAGTAATGCATATATTTTTAATATTTTTCGAACTATGGATGACAAAGCTGCACAAAATATGCATTAGAGGAATTTTAACTATATAATATATTCTATAAACTCATGCAAATGAAAATAATATTTCCTACCAAATCCAAATAACATTAGAAGACCGATTGTGATATGCAAATCAAAAGTAACTCGTTTGGAGCTAAACGCATTAAGGGAGAAATATAAATCCCTCAATTTACCCGTTATTATCTGCCATTCATCAAATTTTTTTAATGTCTTTATTGAAGACAGTTGACTAAGCAGATGATGAGCTTTATCGTTCTTTATTCGAAGCATTTTAAATGAGCTCCCATTAATCAAAAGCAGAAATGAATTTCCAGATATCCCTTTTTCTTTTTTTCTTCCCGTGTTAGTGGGGCATTAGAAATGAATTTATGATTAGTGATCTTCAATATTCCGGAATGATGAAAATGGACTTCTATCATCGGGATTGGAATACAGCCGGAGGGTTGTGAGGAGCATGGACATCGAAATTTCTCATAATTTCTCTTTTAGTTTATGAGAAATTATTTGCTGCTGGAAAAAAAATCTGGTATAAAATTATAATACGGAATTTGGATAATATTAATTACTTTTGTTGAATTTTTTTATTAATATGAATTTAAAGAATTTCCCGTGATCATTAAATAAGAATAATGATTATAATAAGTATGCATGCTGAAATGTCTGTTCTATCATAATCTTCATCTCGTATAGTTTTTTTTTCTCAAAATAAACATGTTACTTGCTGAACTTAATTGGAATGTAGATTAAATAAATAAATATGAATCGAATAATTTTATTATTTCTTAAGGCATATCAATAGGTGTGCTTAAAGATTTACATGCACGAATGTTTCAGTTACAGTGACGAACACAAAGGGTGGTTGGACCCTCCACCCCTAGCTCTTGATATTTTTTTCCAATTGATTATAATCTTATGTTGCGCATTGGAGATCTCTCTCCTTGTTGTGCACTTGGAAACACTTTTTAGTAGCTAAAAGATTTACAACTTGGCATTATGTCTCACCCCCCTCAAGTTGATACTCTTTGAGTGTTACAGTGGAACGCTGGTGGATGATCCCACTTCAAGCACTAGAGATATTCTAGATTAATGGCTAGATTTCAGCTTTTTTTCTTTATATTTGCTGTAACTTTTCATAATCTGCCATTAGATAAAAAAAATATCGTTAAATGCATGTATCGATAAAATCAAATCAATCGATGAAATGAAAAGATATGTTTGGCAGCTTTCGGGGTATGATTCGAGAATGGTGGACTTTCAACCCTCGCCCCCAGAAAATTCCTATGTGCTCCACTGTTCAGCAATATTTAATTCAGCTGTCTCGATTAAGAATAAACCCAGTTATTTAAATTTCTGTGAGTTCAGATGGCTTCTTATTTAATCTGAAAGGTATAAAGTTAACTTTCATATTTATCTACGTGTGTGATTTTTAATATTGAACTGCTTCAAAATATTTGACTGCTCAAAGGTTCTTTTAATCTCAGCAAGGCTAGTAAATGACGTCGTCATTTGTAATTTTTGTAAATTTTAAGAGTTAATTTGCTTAAACAAAATCAAAAGGATAATACGTTTCTTCAAAATACTGGAGGAATATTATTATTCAAAAATGATAAGTTTATAATCTCCATATCATAAGAATTCTTGCTAGGTATTATCACAATAATACATTTTAGACTAAATTATCTAATCTAAAGGTGTTTCTGATCTAACAGAACACTATGTAAAAAATTAGTTGTCTGAGCTCGAGTTCAAATTTCTGAATAATTATTATAAATTTCATATTTCTTAATCTACGACAAATCTTTGAGATGATGAATTAGAAATGTGATCTCATGTTACTTTTAAATCATTTCCAAAACTGAAAATTGACTAAAACGTTCATGGGTATTGAAAAAACAATGTGAAAAGCGAAACACAATTTTCTCGATTTTCTACATATGAGAAGCAGTATGAATGTGAAATGATATGTACTTGTGACAGATTTGTGATATAAATGTACAACCAACACGCAAAAACATCATCGTAATATATTATTTATTCCGTATATGTGTATTCCGGTGTGTTTCTTTGACTACCAGAAACAACTTATTTACTTATTTAGTTTTGATCTGTCATTGATTTATTTCAGAGTTGCACTAGAAAAGGCTTAGTCAGAGAGAGTAATAATTTAGAATCGTGGTTAGTTTGTGACAGAACACAATTAGATTGACTGATGGTTCAATAATTCGATAATGTGTTTTGCAAAACTAGATCTATAAACCGGACTTTTTGGATGTTATCTGTGACGAACTTAACAATCTGAAGAATGAGGTAGACAAAAGCCCTGGATTATGTGCTGTTCGGCGAGCATTTTTACAATTGAGTTGTTTGAGGCTTGAGCACACACCACATCACCATGCCTTATAATGGGGAAATAGCGTTTCAAATTGTATTGAGCTACAATGGTCACACTCTTGATTATCCTTGTTGCGTAATATGTTGCATTACGTGTAGTTGAAGTTTCTAGAAAGAAAGATCATGTTCTGTAATAACCTCGACACTTAACAGTAGATTGCCCAAGGAAGTTATTTTGACTGCTTTTTAATTTCAATTAGAAAAATAACTATGTATAAAATGACACAATTTCTTAGAATTTTTTAGAACACAATTTTTTTTCCAAGTGAAGTAAATTTTTCTTAGTATTAATATTCATTAATAACTTGTTATATGTGACTGTAAATATTATTAAAAGTATTAAAAATCAATTTTAAACAAATTTTTTCTTACACATCAGTTATTATTCCACAATGCAGTCCTTTTGACTGTTTTGGGGCAGTATAAGTATATGCTAAGTTCCAGTCTTTCTATTGTTAACCATAATTGTAAACAGCTGTAAACAAATGATATTTAAAATCAATTAATCAATTATTTTATGGATTAGAATTGCGATAACGAAAGTTTCCTCTCTAGTTTCTCTCTAAACAGTTTCTCCGTCACTTGACCATGGTTCAAAATTACGTGGTCCATCGCCAAAAGCCCTCGTGCAGCTGTACAGTGCGACGTTAATCTTCACTTACTCACTCACTCACTCATTCTAAACAGTTTCTCAATTATCGACTGCGTCTAATCATTACTAACTCTATTATAGCTCAACTGGGTGTCATTAAATAAACATGCAGACATGCACAACTATGGAATGACGTCAAGCCATTGTTTTAAATACCGGGTTGGCAAAAAGTGCGTATAAACTTTAAAAGTTTATAAATGCTGAAAAATTAAACAAAATAAAAAACGGTTTACAAGTTTAGCATCAATAGGTCACGAGATGTTTTTTTAAGATAGGAAAAAACCAGCCGACAGATAGAGCTGGTACAAACGACTGAGTTGGAAATATGCAAATGAAACAGGTGATTACAAATACTGATGCCTTGATTCAGATCTAAATCTCCGTTGCATGTCAAATAAGTGAACAAGGATGCTGAGTGAGAAAGCAAAGCTTTGTTGGTGGAACTGTTTCTTATGAGCAAGGAATCAGCGACGTTGCACTGCGTAAATTTAGAAAAATGAGAAGACTGGAAAATGGTCCTCAACAGTGGAACGCCTCATAAAACTTGTTCAGCGATTTGAGGAAACTGGATCGTTCGAGGATCGTGTAAGATCCGGATGACCAAGTCTAAGAATCATTATCAAACGTTGAAGTTTGCATGGCCTCCTCAGTCTCCAGATCTGACTCCAGTAGACTTTTGGCTGAGGGGGATATTAAAATCGCCGGGTGTGTTAATCCCGTCCATCCAATCAGTCGGAATTGAAAGATGCGATCCACCGAGAGCAATCATGTATACAGGAGAATGTTATGCATTCTGCCGTTGCTGGGTTTGTGACACGCTTGGAATGTGTCATCCCTTGTAATAGTGGATATGTGGAACACATGCTGCTGTAATAAATGATTAAGTAATGTTATTTTTGTTATTTGTGAGTCTTTTCTTTCAGTTATGTACGAAATACCCTTTATTGGTTTTTTTTAAAAAAAATTTCTTTCTCTTATCTTAAAAAAAATCCAGTGACTTATCATTGCTAAATATCCAAACTATTTTTTATGTTGTTTAATTTTACCTGTTTTATAAACTTTTAAAGTTTATAAGTACTTTTTGCCCACTCGGTAGCATGCAAAATGTTGTATCTAAATATACTCAGCACGTGGGTATTCACTTCAGCCATTTCATGGCACGTAAATGAATGCCTCGCTTTTCAAGGTGGACTTCTTAAATATCTTCTGTTGGACACGGCAGTTTAGTGGTCAGGGTCGCGAATTTGTGGTCAACGAGTATTGAGTGAATCAGTGGCAATTGTTTGCATACTCGCAACCTTTTCACAAATATGACAGTTTTTCTCTGGCACAAATGTGTAGGTTTTAAAAGCAGGTTCACTGGTTGAAAGTTAAAATTCAAATAAAATTAGAACAAAAATAAACTGCTTTAAAATTAAGACTAAACTTATTATTTTTTCAAGCTCTTTCTTTGCGTAAGAAACGAATTTAAAAATTAAAAAGAATAATGTTTTTTTTTCTGTAATTGTTTTAATAGGAATAATTAAAATGTTACTTTCACTATTTTAACTTTTTAAAACCCTATGGTGCGTATCAGTGACAACATCAAAGATTTTCTGTTGGCTATATCCTTTTTTTACAACAATGTAGTGTAGTATGCTATCTCAATGCCAAAAGAAATCGAATTCAGCAAATTCTGTTCACGACTGCATAAAATACAACCCATTCTCAATAGATCAAAGAAAAAATATATCTTTGATCTACCATTTTATTACTCGTGTTTTGTTGTTGAAAAAGGCAACAAAGAAGGAGTTTGAAGGTGACTTATGTGTGCGCTTACATTTCTCCGCACCGAAACCTAAAAGTTATACGAGATCTTATCCACCTTGCAGGCTTCTATCGAGTTACGGTTATCCTCATCTTCCTTGATCTCGCCGAAGATAAAAGAACAACCTGCGTATCTTTTACCTCATAAAACCTACTTTTAGTTCCACCTTTCGCCGATTGTTTACGCGGGGTGCCAACACAAAGCCATTTCTTCTTCGCTTGGTTGCGGAAGAGCTAATGGCTTTTCACCTAGAGGCAAAAATCCTCTTTAGTTTTTCTTTGGCTCCTGCTGTTGCCAGTCGGTGAAGAAAAAGAGTAGGTTAATAGGAGGGATTGGCTTTATTGAGGAATCTCTAGCAAAAACACAGCAGAGTTAAAAGCTGCTTTTAAGAGAACGGACTAGGATCATCCATCTTATCTAGCCATTAATTCAACGACTTCGTTATATATATATATATATTTCTTCTCAGAAAGTGAACTTTTTAAGATGTTTATTTTGATGATTAAAAGCTTTTTCAAAGTTTCTGTATTTGCTTTTAAGTATTGTACGTCTGAAAACTGTAGGACAAGTTACTTAATTCCGTACAGAGTTTAAAA
Organism: Trichonephila clavipes; assembly: GCA_019973935.1. Lineage (NCBI taxonomy): Eukaryota > Metazoa > Arthropoda > Arachnida > Araneae > Nephilidae > Trichonephila > Trichonephila clavipes. The sequence continues at coordinate 411,704 of BMAU01020332.1, read as the reverse complement.
GAGTATGTAATTTTTCAGACAGTATATGATACCTTTTAACACATCACTATGATTCTGGTAACCCACTGTGTGTGTTCCTCATTTTTGGTTTATTACTTGAGAATAGATTAGCTGGGCTAAAACTGTAAGAGGTCACTTTTTTACACAAATATCTTTAAAAAATGCACAATTTTTATTTTTTTATAACTTAACACCATACTATTCCCCGCCTTCACCACGAAAAAAATGTCGGACGAAAAGCAATTCACACTATCATAGAGAAACTGCATCACCTTTGTAAAATGTTAGCAATATATGCTAGCAAACGCACCATAAAAATTAAAAATAAGCGCAAATCAAAGGAAGAAAGAAAATATGGACGCAACTAGAGTTTGCGACCATAGCAAACAAGTTGCGACCAACTTTCCGTAGCCCGTACGTTGTATGGGTAAATCGCTTAAGGGGTTAACTCAAGTAATATAGAAATTTAATAACTATATAAATCATTCATACAATTAGGTACTTTCGAATTTTTCAGTCGACACTTTCTTCTAATCGAAAAACACAGACAAATGCCTTAAAATTCAGCCAAAAGTAAAATAATGTTCGTGTGCATATCTCAAAACAAGAATAACGATGACAGTCTTTGGAGATGTTTCTTGATTTGACGCTGTTGTTTTTTATTGTAATTTATCAAAGGTATGATACGTAAATGCCTCAAATTATGATATGGAAACAGCACGAAAGTATATAATAGATGAGGAGGAAGCTAATGAGATATCCGTAGAGCAAAAACATTAATTTTTCTGCGCAACATTTATTACTTACATTAATAGCTGAGAAATAAATTTTAAAAGTAGAATATATACTGATTAAACTAGAATTAATATTCGCGACAATCTACTTAGATTGATTAGTATGATCCCAATGGCCGCAAAGTTGATTGGGAGTTTAAAGGTCTTTAAAGTTTGACTTCCTTACTACAGATCTGGCAGGACTATTGTAATCTGAGAGAGAGAATCATTGAATACTCTCTAATCGGAATCACTCAGCTGACTTAAAGATAAAATGCAAGTTTCTCATTTATCCATATCGGAGGTTTCTCAAGTTTTATTTCCTCGATTGAAACTGATTTCAATCTTAATTAACTCATAAACATGAGCATGGGAATTCTACGATTATTTTAACTATTTATTAAAGAATACTAATTTATAAGAGTACAGAGAGATAGTTGATTTTTTTAAAAGTTCAACGAGGTAAATGGGGAAGTTCCCATATTTAAAGATTTTTCGATTAATACATTGAAAATTGAAATTTCAAGACCATGAAAAAAATATATTTATTTTTCAATATATTTCATTGGATATATATACAAGTTAATTCTCTTCTTAGTATGAAGATAAATAAGAAATTTAATGTTAAAGAAATTCAGTTAATTGTGACATTTTCCCCATATACGTGGAGAAGATGTCCAGTCTATGTCCAGTCATGGAGTAAGATGCAACAACAGCACATTAAATAAAAAATAAGGCAAACATTCTCAAATTAAAGGTGAAAAACAATAGCTATAGAAAAACAAAATTAAATTCTTATACAATTAGTTTGCTAAAAACAAATTTTCCTGCAGTTCGGTCTACAGCAGCCTGAAGTAGTAGTTGACTTCCGCCCTGCACATCCTCGTCCCTATGGAGATCCCCTGTGTATCCTCCTCGCAGTCAAATTATTCATTGTAGTTATATTTTATACTATAATATACAGTGTTATAAAATGAAAAAAAATTAAGTCCATTTCATTTATTTCTGAACCATGTGGCGTCTTCCCCCAAGTATGAGGGCATATGCCACAGACGCTTATTTCCTTATTGTTGCAGTGTTACTACCGTTTCTACATGCATCGTATGCGTAACTCACGTATATGAAAGGAAAATAACTGTAGTTAATCATGAAAGAATCAATCATTAAATAAACATTCTCGAAGCTTAAAATAAAAATCTAAATAGACTATAATTATGCAAACTGTATACATTTTTAATTTTCCATAATAATACTGAGGGCTAGTTAAGGTTCCATTAGTCCTTTTTTTTATAAAAATGTCAGGGTAAAATGTTAGGTCAAGTTACGGTAATAAGGCTTTCTCATATTGCTGAAATTTAAAGCAACGTATTCTGATAATTTAATACATTAATAATGATATTATTCTTTTACTTTGTGAAAAGCTTAAAAATTCAAAACTGACTTACTTAGAAACTTCAACGTAATTCAATAAAAAGATTTTATAAACCCACACACATTAAAAAATTATTCCCAAAATCCTTTTAAAAACATAATGAAGTAAGTTCCTTATTAAGTTATGAAAAGAATCCACACAAACAAAATTATATTCATTATAACGAGTAATAAGTTGAACAAAAAGGAAGAGCTAATATATAAGTATTTTTATATATAAAATAAAAATGTGAAACAGTCTTCACATAAAGATATATTCTCCCTATAATTTCATTAAATACATTTGCATAACTTAAAGCTAGTTTCAGACTTTCATTCCAGCTACTCAAACATTAAAACATTAAATGAATTTTCTGATATTTTTTTAACATTCTGAAATTAAATTACTCGTATTATTAAATCAAGTAATGTAAAAGCTCTTTTCCAAACGTATATGCATTAATAATGTAAGTACTCATATGCATCACGCAACAACATTACCTAATGTAACTCAAACAAATATTTCTTCTTAAGGAGAGTACTCAATTTACGCTCACTAATTAGGTAATTATATACAACTTTTGGAATAAAAAATATAATTTATTTTTACACTTTTTTTTTAAATTTTAAAGAACCGAAGAGATACGTTTAGTTATTAATTACACAATGCTAGCCAAGTGCGAGAGAGAATAACCCTTTTTATGCATTAAAATACAAGGAAAACCGAAAAAATATAATAGAAAAAAAACACACACATTTAAGTGAAGGGAAATATTAGTGATTTTTATAAATTATGTAAGTGCATTAGGGAAAAGTTTAAGCTTCTGAGAAAGGCATGTGTAAGCTATTATGATATTTTTGTTCAAGGAATCATGAACAAGTCTGTCAAAATATTGGTTTTAATTCTTTGATGTGAAATGAAATGAGACGCTTTTCAGAATAGGCTACTCGTAATAATTAAGTTTTAAATAAAGATATATAAGATTGGAATTTTAAATATATATTATGTAATCACACACACACACAAAATATATATATATATATATATACATATATATATATATATATATATATATATATATATATACATATATATATATAACGAGTTGTCCAAAGGAAAAGAGGATAAATTGAATGAAAAGAATATCTTGATTAGAAATCAAAATAAAAAGTCGTCATGGCCGCAGTAACACAAGTCCCATTGTTTCTAAAAGAGGTCTATACATTCTCTGTAGAAAATCGCGATTGATTCTCGAGAAAATCCTGCATAGCTTCCTTCACCTCATCGTCTGAATGGAAACATAATACTATTTTACAGTCTAAAACATGTTGAAGGTTTTAGGGAGAGAAACGCGAACTGTACGATGGATGTTCCAGCACTTTTCAGCTGATATTTTTAAGGTTGTCTGCGTTTCGCTAGAGATGTTTGGGCCGGCATTGTCATAGGGATGTGATATTGTTCGCAGCACTTCACAAAAAGTTTTGCACAAATTGTTAGAACTAAGCAGTGATCACCATATTGTCCCCATTTGCTGGCAGATGATCGCTTCCAGCTCATCTTTCGCAATTAGAAACCATACTACCTCGCATTATTTCTGTATGGACGCATCCAGGAATAGCATTGTTTTACTTATGATCTATTTCTTCTACCACGAACAGGTTCATCCTGCATATCCATGTTCGGTGGTGCTGCTATAGTTACAATCATTCTGAACCAATAATTTATATATATATATATATATATATATATATATATATATATATATATATATATATATATATATTGCAATTATTGTGTCAACTTTGCACAATCGTTGCCTTAACTTTTCAACATGTCTCTTTTTTTTCTACTAAGCCCAAAATGTCTGCTGTACGGGAAAGGTGGTACTATAAAGCACCTTAACCCTAATTCGAAGGTCTAATTCAGCGATAGCTTTAGGAATCATAGTCGGTCTTCGTTTTAGTCCAAGACTTTTTATGTATCTTCAATTGTTATGTTCCTTGGGATCCAATTTCTTACTTCTTTGGACTTGTAGGTTATACAACTTTCTCACTTAGTATTCTATTTTATTTTATTATATAGTATATATATATATATATACTATACAACATGTTTGGTACCCTAATCTCCATCAAAATAGGCTTCTTGTGCCTCCACACGCTTAGCTCACCGATTATTCTACTAACAAAAACCTTTTTTTTTTGGAAGGTCTATTTTTTTAAATGGTGTTAAAATTTATTGTTGCATTCTAAATTATGTTTTCCATCTCTAAGTGGGATTCATTTATTGGCCTTTTAATTTTGGAAACAATCAATGTCTAAAGGATCCCTATCTCGAGAGTAGGGAAATGGGAGAGCAACTGGAACTTCCGGATCAACAAATTTAACAACCAAACTGTGCATTTTGAAATCATCATTCAAATTTGCAAGTGCCTCGGAGAAAAATGTTTATCTTCCACTCGTATAGACATCTTTATATCCGCTGAATCATAAATCTTTAATTTGTGTTAACTCCGTAGCATCGTCTTTAAACATGCAGTGAATCGCACGAATTCTTTGCTAAGAGATTCAGCAAGTTTGTTGTAAAGTTTACTGCATTATATGTATATCTTTGTTCATCTCGAGAAAAATAAAAAAAAATGGAGCGATTGCTTATAATAACGCACCTTACCAGTTGGCTATTATCTAGCGACTGAAATACTTAAATGCAGAAAAAAATGTCCTTCATTGTACTACGATTAAGAGCTATGCAAAATGATGCCACTCTAACATCTCTTGTGCATGTGTGATAATTAAATGCCGGGTGCTTTTTAACATCTCCCCTAAAAAATTATAGTGCGTGCGTGCCACCTTCTGCATAACTACTTCACTACTTTTACTTCAACTTTCGCTCACTTGTTTTAACGACGGGGACAAACGTCATTCTCTCACGATCAACGCTTGAAATAGGACTCCGTTCTAGTCATGACTTGGAGTATAGAACGATTTGTTGTATCCTTGGAAAAAACTGTCATATGATAAACGGATAAATAATTTATTGTTCATATCAGTCACAAATAAATCTGCTTAGAAGTATACTTCAAGTCATTATATACATATATATGCGTATTTCATTTCGTAGAGTGTGTTATGTTCTTTTTGTTTTATTTGTTCTCGTTTTTGATATATTATACAAATTTCTTTCCATATATATATATATAGATAGATATATACTTATACAATTTTTAAAAAAGCATAAAAATATTTTCTTAGAAATTCCAAAGGAATGGAAATAATTATGCGTTAAGTATTAATTTTTCGACAATGCTAATACTCAATAAAAATAAATTTATTTTCTGCATGCAAAAATAAAAATAGCTTATTATAGTGTTCAACTTTATTATTTTTTGATCTGTCACATTCCTTTTACAAGTGATACAATTAATACCATACGTAAAATTTGTAAAAAGTATACGTCATTTATTATAATATTTAGCTTGATTTTTTGACTTATTAATATGAAGCGATTTGAAATCAGATTCATAAAGTAACATCCATTCGAAGCTATTGTGAAAATTGTATAATTGCTTTCGCTTTTAGTATTCTTCTCTCTAATACTCATTTGCATCTGAAAGCCTACTTTCCGAATCCATTCATTGTTGAATAAACCTCCAACAATTATTAATGTCAAAATCGGAATCCATTACTCGATATGTCCTACTCAAAGAGTGTAAGCATTCTTCCGATAACCTGAAGAATCCTCTTTCTTTTCAAAGATGGCCTTTCTTTTTCGCTATAGGCTAATTGCTTTCGAGTAAGAGGAGCAAATAAGCCCTGTTGACTCACCATTTTGCAAACTAGGTCGGTTGGAGTTGTTTGTTGAGGTCGTTGAAGTATGAAGTTCTTTTTTCCCCGTTTGACGAGAGAAAGAGGGATAATTAAATGCCGGCGTTGATTGGACGTGAAACTCGGGTAGTGTGGGTGATCTTGCTATAATGTCTTCGTTAGTGATTCTGAGACAGAAGAATGTGTAATGATGTAGTGATGTTTTTCTGTAATTAAGTATGTTCTGGTCAGTTTGAATTACGTTGTGGTTAATTGAAAGTTAGAACGTATTTAGTTAGTGTAAAGGCCGTTGCGTGTCTGGAATACCACTCCAACTTGATAAATTCAAGTTATTCTCTAAGATTAATTGAGGTATAAAATTTGAAATTTAAAAGCTTAAGGTCATTTTTAAGGTTACTTTCAATTTTATTTTTATTTTTATTTTATGTTGTGAGGTTTTTAAAGCTAATTCTAAATGGGTATTAAATGTATATGTTCCTTATGTAAAAACATTAAAATAGTTATGACTTTTAGAAAATATTTTCGGGGTACTTATGTACTATTGTAACCAATTGGCGACATTATATGAAACGAAGCACATGAATGCCAATTTAGCACTATGATACGAAGGAAATTGGTGATTCCAACTTGACAAATTATTAATAGTATTGGCGATTGTTGCGATAATACGTAAGTACCATATTTATTTATTTAAAACAAACCAGCGGTGAATCAATTAACCTAACGTGTTACCCGAAAAGTAAGAGTGTGTCGTATATCAATCTTTACAACAAAATAAGCATGTTGAGTCATTTTCAGGGTTGAGTAATTTTCATGCACAAATATTTACAATTTGTTTCTATTCAAGCATCACACTTATTTGCATATTCACACACAAAATTTATGTTTATTCAAAAACAGGCCTTCTTCACAAACTATATTGTCGTTCACATCGTTTAAGAAAACTACCTCAGTGTTATGGTGCTTTGAATTCTTCTTGCGATTAGTTTAACTGTAAAGAGAAGAATGTTGCAATACGAACAATCAAACTCATAGTCAACAATCTATTCACACATGATATCTTCCTAATAAGTGAATAACGCTGGCTCAGATCGGATCTGGGCTTACACTTCTCATTCGAGCTATTGTTGATTGAGGATACATTATACTCTGATATCCAGTTCCGAACTATTCGAAGAAGAAACTCATATTCTCTTTACAGAACACTTTTAAGTTTCTTATTCTAAAAACTTTGTGTAATTTTATAACTTAGGTTTAATTAATAAATTATATATACTAGGTGATTCGCTACCAGACTGACAAACTTGCAGAGTTACACAGACGATTCGGAATCCCATACGAATGCAGGGTCTAAAATGCCGTAGTTGCAAGCTTTGGAGAAAAGAAGAAGAGACAAAGGACAGAGAGAGAAATAGCAACACGTTAATTAGAATATCACGCTTGTATAGGCTTAGGAGAATCTTCATCGTACGCAACTACGTGCAGCTCAACAGCTTTTCTAAGTTAAAGTTTGGGCCGGCATTCTTGGAGACTACCTCATTGGACCGTACCTTTTGCCCAGCCCTTTAAACGGTAGTGCGTATCTCATCTTCTTGCAACGCGTCCTGTCTGAACTTCTTTCCGCAGTACATGTTTCTCCGTTGTGGCGTCACTCCACGTGGTAACAGCATGACGGGGATCACATCCACGAAAAATAATTCAATGTAAACTTTGGACAGCGGTGGATAGGTCGAGATGGCGCGGTTCACCAGCCTACCAGATCACCGAACCTATCATGGATGGACTTTTCTTCTGGGATCACATGAAAAGTTTGATGAACGAGATGCCCTTTCCTTCAGTTGAAGATCGCATTGCTCGAATATCTATAGCTGCTGGATGAATACGGGGCATGCCAGGAACATTCCAGAATGTAAGGAGTTCCATGCAGCGTCGCTGTTAGATCTGCCAGACGACTTCTTGTCACGTAATTTTGAACACCTGTTGTATTACAACGTTTCAATATGTTTTCTGTCCCCTCGTGTGTTGCTGTTTCTGCTCTTTTTTTCTGCTTCTTTGCACTGTAGCTAGTAACTATTGAGTTTGCAATCTGATTTTGAGTTGTCTTTGTACTCCCCACGCATCCTGCAAGTTTGTCTGTCAGGTAGTGAAGCACCCTGTATAAAAGAGAATAAAAAGTATGATATAAGCATAGAAGCAAATGCGTAGTCATTCAAAGATAAATAAAAAATACAAATAGAAGTATATTAAACATTAATATTTACATCAAAAAAGCTAACTTAATAAACAATTAAGTCCTGAATCAATCATTTTTTGAATCATTCCTGTGTCTTCAATAGAATTTAAATGATATAAATTAATGAAGAAAAATTATATTTTTGCTTAATTTTTGTAAACTGAAAAGCAAAATTTTTAACTAGTTCTTTATAAAAAAAACAAAGGAGTGTGAAAAGAGCCAATGCATAACCACATGATATCCACAACATTTCTTTCTTAAAATCTAACATAAATTACTGCTCATCTTTTTAATAAATGGGGAACATAAAATTTACTAATTAATGTAATAAAAGAAATAAAAAGAACATTATATATATATATATGTCTTTTATGTTTTTCTCCAGATTTCAAGATATGTATTTGATTTATTATTGTTCTTCCTAATGTAGCCTCATTAAATTTTAAATAGTTTGGGTCTTCATTTTTTTACAAAAAATAATGAATTTATGAAAACATATTTTGTTTAAAAATTAATCTTGTGCTAATCTAATAAAAATCAGTTTTATGGTACTTTATAAAATTAAAAATAAGCAATTTCTTCATTGAATAACAATAACGAAACCAAATAAAGTAATTTTAAACAGCAAAAATTTATTTGAATACATTGTTCAACAAAATAAATTAAAAAGTTCGAATACGTCACGAGACAAATTGAAACGCAGCAATTCTACGAATAATACATGCAATATGGCTCTATAATGAAGATTACGGCTGTCAAAACTGGATTGTAAATAGGAAACTACAGAGCATTTTGATTTCCATGACAATTCACTCGATAAAATCAAATCGAGAATTTGAATGCTTCTCATTCTAGAAACATGGTTATTAAAAGCAGAGTCACATGTTTCGGAATTAATTGAATTACTGATAAAATTTTAATATATTATGCAACTAATACTCCGCTTACATATCGAAATTTAGACCAACGAGCATCATAAGCTTATTGCTCTGATAGTCTAAAAGTCAACTGAAAATCTACGCTGATATGTACCATTGTAATAGATAAGGGACAACTATATATATTTTCTAATAAGGTTATTGTTATGTTGCAAATATGAAGACTAATCGTCAGAATCTCTGTATTAATAGCCTAAAGTAATACCAAAGTTACTTTAGGTCATAATCATCGATTAACTCTTAGTATTCATCTGTGACACAAGCTTTAATGAGGGTCACTACAGTAGACTTGCCACCATGCATAATGCCTGCTGAGACTCAAGCTGTGTGAATAGAATTGTTCACTAACAATCAATTATTCATATGATTTTCATATTAAGCAGCTTGTGGACAGCTCAACCCGGTCTGGAACCCTCGTGATTCATTCGGGGCATAACTTGATGCGATTATGCGATTCCCACTGTGGTTGGAACCCACTGCTTACCAAATCTTTATTCACGTGACTGAATCCGCTTCAGAAGGGGAGATCCGGATTGGACAGACAAGATTTGCATGTTTGGTTGACGTCTGTGACAGATGGGGCTGAATTGTCCCCGCAGAGATAGTTGTAATACTTAACGTTGTTAGGAAGGTAGTGAGTGATCTAATTCTTGGCCTGGTTTACTAAATGTACATGTAAACAGTCCATAAGACTTATTTCATAAATAAGTAAATAAAATTGTTTTTATTCGGTGGGTGGTTAGTTTTCGAAATGGAACAGTTCTCAAATCAGAAGAGGACCATGGGAATTCATTTCTTACTCTGTTAATGAAAAATGTGAGATGTTTTTAACCCTTTATATCTACCGCATTGTGATTTACTGCAGGGTTTTTTCATGCAATATTTTTTTGGATCACTACATTGAAAATTAAGGGATACACATAAACAAAATACTCAATTTTGAGAAATTTAATCCGTTAGAGCTAATTAACTAAAGATATTCCACTGTAAAATTAATTATATACACTGTTCACTTAAAATAAAGAGTTTAAAAGGTCCTCATTAACATACAAAAATATAAGACACTTAAATTTTGACACTAACTATTTTTTCGGGACAAAAATGATAATCTTTACAATCCTCTGAAACCACCATCAGCTGAAAACGCAATTTCTGCTGTAAAACTATTCACCTTCCCCGCTAAAATACTCATCATAGATCCCGTGCTGCCATATATTTTGGAAGAGTTGATTTCAAAGAATATTCCTGCTAAGTATTGTCAGAATATTCGTAAAATTGGTTATTCTATGTTATTTTAAATTGAGTGATACTTATAAGTACCGTCGGTAGAGAAAGGGTTAAACTAATAACAATAATTTTAAATAATATTTGAAATTCATCCTTTGCTTTTAAGTATTCTTTTGTTTTCAGAAGTGCTCTTTGAAAATTTTCTGATAAATTTGTTTGAAAGTAATTGTTTATTTTATGTATGGGGGAAATTAATTTTCTATTCATAATGCTTTAAAGACGATTTAGAACTGTCAACATTTATTTTTTAAAAATGGTGCTTTAATTTTTGAACTAGAATAGTAAAGGTACTTGCTAGATTCTGCCTGACACAGAATCTATTCAAAGAAATCAAGGAAACATATTTTTTAAGAATATCAGGTTTAATAATCCGTGAATCCATTTCCGATTCAACAAGTTTTAATTTTATATAGAGCTAAATATAATACATATTTTTATATTAGAAATATCCTTTTCTAATTTTCTTACAAGAGTATAAATTAAAGCTAAATAAACATAGTAGCATTAATATGAATAGTAATTAATTATGTTTTCAGTCGTGTTAAGTTCCTAAACAAAATCTGGAAAAAATTAAACATTTACAAATTTCTCAAAATGTAATACTATGTAAAAATTTATGTTGTCTTTAAATGAACTTTCCGGTAAGTACTTTTTTAAATATTAAATTTTTAAAAACAAAAGAAAGGAACATGATTAATGTCAGCCTCAGTTCATTCTCAGTAGCACACACGTCTCTCTGTCTCTTTCATCTCTCTCATTTATTATATTCTCTACTCGTTACTTCATAGAGGTTCAAAATAACGAATACGTCCCCAATAAACCTCGTGTAGGTTTAAAACACGATATTAATTCGCAATTAACCCTGAAATACTCCTTTATCATCAACACTTCACGAAAATATTATCAAATGTATCCATATTTTGTCCTTCGAAATACAATTATTAATATTCGCTACATGAGGAACGATCGCACATCCGCAAAGCATTAAAAATTAAAGCTTTAAATCTCATATACAACGCATCGGTAAATATTTCTTTGATTCTCTTCAGCACACTAATAACATAAACATGATTAATCTTCTTAATTATACCACTGATATAAACTCTAAGAGACCAAGAAGAATATTTCTTGACTCGTATAATCCTCCTTAACTTTTAAATTTCTAGTGTAATTTTTATTGTACACCTATTCAAAATTTTTAAATTTTACTTTAAATATTTTTTTCCTTTTTAACTTTATCTACTGGACAACTCTCACCCATTTCTATATCTCAAATTCTAAGAACCCTCGAGCAACCAATGAGAGCCTCTGTCAACACTTTCCAAGCACCATTGAGATAGCAGTCTTTCAGCTCTCCTTCTACTTGAACTTTTTTAAATTCCTGCACGTACTTTTATCAAACGATTGACTCAACCAATCAGATAGCACTTTGTCAAGCATGAAAACGAAAATTTCTTTCTGCATCAAATTCACTACCAGATAAGGGATTGGGGGCCTCAAGTGGCCCTTATACCCAGACAAAAGACCGTAAATTATTATTATTTATTTACCACTATATGATACGTAAGTATCATATTTACTCGAATCGAAACCGAAATCGGTTTCTCAATATGTTTTTGTGAAAAAATGCATGGCTTCTAAGCTGCACTCCCAATTTTTACTCGATTTTGAGAAAAAAAATTATAAAAAATTTGTGTAAAAGGTTCATTATTATCCAATACTTAAGAATTTTTTTAAAAAAAAATTAATGAAATATAATAAGAAGTTAATAAATAATTTATTTTCCAGTATTAAAAACTTTCAAATACATAAATGAGCTTACATTTACTCGAACCGTCAGTATCATGTTTTGAAAAATGATTCGTCCATCCCATTGTCACGGTTGCTTTCGCAATTGGTGCTGCCGTCAACATTAACGCACACTGTGTCATCTCCCGTGCCATCCAATGCATTTGTTATGCACATTTTTTTAAAACCTACGTATTATAGAAGAATGTAAAAGAATTATTGTTAAACATTTAAAAAGAAAAACCATTCGAAATATTTTTCGGATCCGAATTTTTATGGTCTCCTTGTGTTGTTTTTCCAATCCCGTTCCATGATCTCAATGAAAGTAAACAAACTAATTCAAACCCGATCTTTTTGCAAGTTTCGTGATTTGTGGTTGGCAGCAACTGCAATGCAAATCGAGCGACTATTTAAACTCGGCTCGTGTTAGTTTTTCAGGGAGAAAGAAAGGAAATATAAAAAGCTTGTTTTAACTATTAAATAGAGAGCGGCTGGTTGGCTATGCAACTGTATGTTGCATCACCATTTTAAGATGATAAATTTGTTTTAAATATTAGACTGTAAGAAGACGGTTCGAATCGGATGTCTGGCAATGTTGATTTTTGAACAAAGATTTTATTAGTCAACTTATTGTTTTTGATCGCTCCAGTGACGAGCCCATTGACTTTATTCTTGATTATTATTAAAAGTCATTTTTAAGAAACTGCTCTCATCTTTATGCCTCCTCGACACAAAAATTTCACTACTTGCTTTGCCAAAGCTTGGGTTTGTTTACCAGGAAATGTAATAATTATTAAAGACAGTTGAACATTTACGAGCAAAGATAATATTTTGTTTTCACCATCGACGCAGTATATTTCTTTCCTCCGGGTCAAATTTTCAGTGACAGCTACTCTTTTTCCAGTGTTTTCTGTGTATAAAATTGCCTTCCTTTTCATACTTGCATCATAGTGATCTTGTCTTGATGTTATTATCCGTATCTTTGATGTTCAGGTGATCAAAAAAGCGTATACAAAAGAAATTCCTAAATACGAGCAGACAAGATGTCTAGGATAGAATGAATTAGTGGAGATAAACTGCGGAATGGGATAAAACATGGATGCAAGTGGCCAGAACGGATGGTTACATGTTTCATTTTGAAAGGGGTTGAAACCCAAATTCGGCCGTGAAATAAATAATGTGCCTTCGATTCTAAGCAGCACTTGAATCTCAGGAGTATTAACACTAGAAAAATTGTGCTTAGATTCGAGTAAATACTATAGTTAAAAACGAATATGTATTTCAATATGAATATGGATATATTTCATGTATAATTTGTGTGAAATTGAAGCCTTTTAACAAACCTCAACAAAATGAGAGTTTTAATTTATAGAAAATACTGTGAAAGGCTCAGACATCTCTCTCTGGGACACATATAGATGTGTGGGGAAAGGGAAGAGACACTCGACATGATCCAATTAATTAATTTATTTTCCACACAATGAACAGAGCTAGTTTCAACTAATAATAGTGAGAGAATTTCTCAATGTTAACCGCAAAAGTGAAACAACGATGGTAAAATGCGAACGATTAGGAAACTATCAAACTTGATTCTTACCTTAGTAAAGTATCAAACCTATCGTCTGATTTAATCCAATATCAAATCATTTCTAGTGAACAATCATCACTTTAATGTTTCCTCCTAATAAGAATCAAATCACTATAATTATAAAATTGTACCTTCAGTAACAATATCACCTGACTCGAGCATATATTTTCTCCTACTCTCTCTACAAGCTAGAAAACCTAACCTATTTCTAGTAAGTTAATTTAAATATCACGATTCTCTTCTTCCGAGGAGTTGGTTGTGAATGACGCGAATTGATAGCCCAAAGATTTCCCAAGAGGATTAATTGAAGAAACGCGTATAGTCTGTTGCAATACTACCAATATTTCAATTTAATAACTAAAGAAATGCAAAGTTAAATTTTAAGCTGCAAACGATCAACTGATTCACAGATATTTGTATCTACTCACAAATAAGCCTTGTGCCTTTGAAATGATTACGTGTACATTTAAAAAGATTTGCAGTGGTTTTCTTTCAGAAACATTGTTGCATTGGAGCGCACAATGGTCTTTTGGCTACAGACCTTGTGATTTTAAACTCGAGTCTCCTCATGCAGATAACACATTTGATCTTATGATTTATGTATTAAATACATTCAGAGCTTCTCATTATATGAAGTAATTATTCTGAACAATTTACCAGAATGTGGGATATAATGATTGTTGTAACAATGGTACTCTAAGACTATTCGAATTATATTTGAGGTATTGTTATAAATTGTGGCTTATAGTCTTTAACAATATTAAGAGGAGTTGGAAACCTCGCTCTTTCTCTATACTGACAATGTTAAATTGGCTGTTTCCGATGTACCTTTTCTCAAAACCTGTTTTATGTACATGCTTGAAATTTTTCATACTATTACAGTACACGTCTCTCATTATACTAAAATGAGCTTTTAGCTAATTTTGAACTTTTTAATAAATTATGAAATATTTTATCAAACATTGCGAAATTTGACCCATTTTTTACTTAAAAGAATTGTAAAAATTAAATTTTTGAGTTCTTTACAAAAAGCTCATTTTAGTATAAATTGGACATCATTATAAATAATTCATAAAAAAATTTACATACCTATGAACAGTAGTTTCTCAGAAAAGGTACATCGCACATTAAAATTTACATTTTGAGATAAATTAATTTTAATGTATACAGTGAGATTTCTAATCGACTAGGAAATAAAAAAATAAAAGGCTCAATTTAAAATAAAAAATACATGTTTTGGTTTATATTAGTCGTTGCACTTTTATGCAAAAACAAAGTAATTTGTTTACAATTTTCACCATTAAAATGGGCGTGGCCCAAATTTAATGATTATTTAAATATACGTTTTAAGGGCTTCTAAATACCCTAGAGGTTAAAGTAAGGTATTTTTAGGAAGGTTAAAATTTATACAGTTTAAAAATGTAAAAATCTCAAATTGTCAAAAAAATAAGATTTTAGCTTTCCAACACCCCTTAAGAAAACAATAAGACTTTTGCAAATTCTTAAGAGCGTTCATTGACAAACATCTTTGGTCCTCTGATAAATAAAATAAGAATTTCTGATAGCAGATAACTTTTGATGGATTCCCTTAGTACGGTTATGATAATTTGAAGTGACTTACAAATGAGAATTCCACAGATAAAAAGCGAAATACTGTAATAATTATCACCTTTTGTATTGTTTAACACTTTCTCATTACTTTGTTAAATAAAGATTATAAGTTTTGCAAAATGGCATTTTCTCGAAATGTTGTTTTAATAAATGTATTAAATTACTTGTGCATAGTTCTTATAGTTCAAAAGCAAAAGAGGAATTTTAAAGAAATTTTTTTAATTCTCTGAAACGAAAAATCAAATAATTTTCATTTAACAAAAAATAACACCTTTTTCAGAGAACATTAAGGCAATTGAATAAAAATAGCAGGTACAATTATTTTAAATTATAGAAAAGAATCAACGTGTTTTTATCATGCATGAGGAAGTTAGATGCCAATAATAGTTGTCTGTCTTTTCCAGTTACAAAGGGTCTGTTGCACTTCAAGACTTGAGTTTTATAGATTGACTATATTAATGATATTTAATAGGGCCAAAAACTGTTTCGGCAATTCCCTCTTATCTCGCTGGCTTGTGAGGTCGTGAATTAGTTTAAGGAGGCATCGCGAATGTTATAAGTAGTCTACCTTAATGAGAACTCCAAAATCTAAGCAATAGTTTCAGTAAAAAAAATACTGGACCTTGAAACTGTTTTACTCAATAATTTCCGGAAATGGGTTAAAATTTTCCTGTAACGTCTAGTGAGCGAGAAAAATCTTCACCTTGTATGATAGAAAATGATGAAGTATCAATTTAGGTATAGCTCTTTTCATTTAATTCAAAACTAACTGTAAATTTATCACCAATAAAACCCTTATTTGACTCAAATCTACGTCATTTATTGTTATCAGAGCCATCCCAACAATTGTTCTTAGTGACATTGTGAGAAGTAAAATTTCAGATTGACGTGACGGAAATTGTGTGTGATGAAATAATAATTTTCATTTAAATCAGGATTATAATTGTAAGCTCATCAATGATAAGACACATTTCTTTAGTTCTATTTTCTGAACTACATCCTCGTTAGTCTATTTAGATGGAGACCAATACTGATGTAAGGATAAAATGCCCATAGAATATCATACTAATTACTTTTGCACATATCTAGACTTCGATATGTTAAATTTACCCTGAAAAATCTAAACATTTTCGTATCCAGTAAGTAAGAATAACATTCTGCTTTTACTGCAACTCTTATCTTGCATAGAAACATGAATTTTTTTATTAGTTTATTTGTATTACATATGAATCCCCAACATCAATCGTGTCACTCTAAAAATCTTTAGGAGCTTTACTGACGTTTCGAAAGAGCTGTAAGCATATTTCTGCCAGTAACAAAAAAATCATATTAATTGTTGGTGAATTTCTTTTGGAATCACCATTTTTAGCAATGCTACCTACCAAGATTAATTTAAAGAAGTTGAAGGCATGTTTGTAGATTTTTTTTTAAAATTCATCCTTGCAAAGAACTAAAACTTTAAATATGTTTCACTACCCCTTTTGTTGTTTTTAATACGTGTTAATTTTTAATTTTGAGAATTGGGATTTACTTTTTTTTGGCACCATTTTGAAGAAAAAACTTTAAGATATTGAAACAAGTGAAGAATTGACAAATGTTAATCACAATTCATAGGTGAAAGAAAAAAATTAACAGTGCATAAAAGAACCACTTTTAATAGTAGACAACAGATGTTGATAACCCAAACATTCTGTCCAACTACATGCCGAATGGGGAAAAAAACCCTTATCTGAGAGCGATTGTGATCCAAACTTTTATTGAAAGCAGTACTTTTAACTATATGCCAAAGGGTCTTGTGTGTGAGGGAATTTTTTCTTTAAAAATATTTATAAAAAATAATTCATTTCTAAATTCTTTCTTAATTTTTTTTTATCTTTATTGTATTACTTTTTTCATCTAAGCCCGGCAAATACCCGGTATTTTATCTCTCTATATAATTGACTTTACTGTTTTATTTACTAAATCGTTCTTTCTTTCTTCGACATCTAGTTTCCAGTTCCTTTAATAATATTCAAAATTGTATCCAAAATCTTAACTTCATTGAAACATTCTTTACCATTTCATCTCGATTTTACTATTTTTCAATTCATCCGAAAGAAACGCACTTATACCTGCTACTTTATCATAATTAAATGAAATACTTTGTGGTAACGCTTTGCAATATAAAGTAAAGCAAATATAATAAAATACGCTCCCAGAGTTTTTCTTGGAATAAGAATTTCAATTTCGTACTGCAATATTATATCCAAGGTAAATATTTTTGTTGCACTTGGAATAAACAAAGCGATTTGCATTTCCATTCTTCACGCTCCATGGGAACACATTCTGTTGGCGTCATCTGTTTCCCGAGTAAACGGAACCTGGATTTTGAGACTGATATTGAAAGCGTTCTCAGGTAACGGGGGATTGTTTCTCTCCTGGAAGAAGAGGGGGTTGGGGGTGGGAAAAAGTCCCGGAATCGAAGGGATGCTCAGAAGAGGAATCATAGATGGGCAAATGTCTTGGAACGTCTCTCTTAGGGTTTTTTCCAGAAAAGGAATCATATTTCTTCTTCTCTTTGGACCTCCCCTGCCCGTTAGAAACGTTAAATCGATTTTGAAGTGTCTTTTGAAAATAGAACTCGAAACAAGAAAACGTTGACGGGGCGTTTTTATAAAGAAAAACGATTCCACTCCTAGATCTAATAGTCGAAGGTCAAGTTGAGAGAAACGGAAAGGGTTTTACTTTTCCGTGTGAAGAAGGCTTTTAAAACTTTTTTTGTTTGTCGGGGTGAGGGGTAGGCAAAGTAGGGAATGCAAGAAATAGAAATTCGTCTTTGCAGACGATTTTTGCAGGTACTCAGGGGTAGACGGGGGTTGCGAAAAGCTCACCGGAGAGGAAAAGCTGGAACGTTTCGATTCATCATGGTGGAGCGTGAAAAATGGTTGTTGTCAACTTCTATTTCAATGTTTTGTTTTTGTTATTTGTTCTCTCCTCTATCGATGACATCTTGGGTAAATGCGATTCGGGATATGACTCCGATATTTGATGGATTTCAAACAACGGTTTGAGTGCACTGAACGAACAAATTGCCCGAGTTAAATCGCTCTCAAAGTAACTTTTATTTTTTGGGAAGCTGTCATTGATCTTGTGATGTTAAATGTGTTTCTAAAAATATTTTTTAGAGTCCTTATGACTGAAATAAAATATAAATATAATCTATAATAGCATAATGAATCAGAATTTACGTTCTTCCTATATACTTATACACGGAAAAATCTTATACAATAATTCTTAAAAAGCTGCAGGGTATAGAAATACTTTTTTTCAGTTTTTTAATTCCTGCTATAAGCTCACTCTCTCACTATATATATATACATATATATATATATATATATATATATATATATATATATATATATATATATATATATATATATATATATATATATATATATATATATATATATATAAAGAGACGTGGTCAATGGATGGTATTACTATAACGAAAGAACAGGTCTTGGCCATTGGGGATGCTCTTTTTTAGGTTTTAGGTTGAACATATTTCAGATCGTTGAGGCTGCTTATTTAATGATATTGACGAGGCAGTCCTTTATGGCACGAAATCTATTTATTTAACATCTTGAGCTACATAAGCATACACATATTAAACAAAATAGACACAACGCAGAACAAAGAAACTAAGGTACTACACGCTGCAACGGGCTACATGACTACGGACAAAGAGCAAAAGAGGCGGAACTTTCCAGAGGCCTTACTATTTATACTAAGTGGGAAATAGCATGATCTGGATGGGTGGATGGATGTAATTCCGAAGGTTCTCATTAGGCGGGAAGCTAGTTAAAATAATTAAGCAGTTGTCCTGAAGAACTGGACCATAAATAACTCAAAATCTATTAAAGATTAAATTACACCAGGAATTATATATTACATATATATGTATATGTATATATATATATATGTATATATATATATATATATATATATATATATATATATATATATATATATATATATATACACTGCTGGACAATTGCTAAGGACGGATAACACTATCATCCATAGCAACCACAAAATGAAAGGAAGAAAAATGTGGAAAATTAGAATAAGTGCGGGATATTAGTAAGAAGAAGTATGAGTATGCAAATTTTTTCCAACGTCTGTTCATCACGTGATAGCGTTCATAAGAGCTTTAAAGGTTTTGACCCGTGTGGACAGTTGTTGTTTCAAGTTGTTGTTTCAAGTTTTACAGGAAAGATTTAATAGACGAACTTAAAATTTTTGGCATGTCTTCCCGACATCACATAGATGATTTTATGCGTGGCCGAATTATTGGAAAGATCGAAGAAGGGCAAAAAATAACAGATGTTGCCAGGGAATTCGACATCGCTCACAGCGTTGTTTCACGGCTGTGGAAGTCATTTAAAACTACTGGAATGTGTAGTAGACGGCACGGGGGAGGTCGTGTTAGAAGTACGACGCCTGCAGAAGACAGATATATCGTCCTATCAGCAAAAAAGAACAGGCGCACCACAGCTCAGCAGGTGGCAAATCAGTTTCTTGCTGCCTCAGGAAAGCAGATCTTCCGAAAAACTGTTGCCAGACGTTTGAGGGGGAGGAAGACTATACGCACGCAGACCTGTTGTGTGTGTCCCATTGACCAGACAGCACCGTACTGCCCGTTTGCAATGGTGTCGTGAGCATCACAATTGGACTGAACAGGACTGGGCATGCGTACTATTCTCAGATGAAAGTAGGTTCAGTCTGTCATCGGATTGTAGACGCCAACTGATCTGGCGCGAGAGTGGTACTGCTTATCGTCCAGAAAATATCCAGGAAAAGGACCGATATCCGACATGCAGTATCATGGTGTGGGCCGGCATCATGATCAATGGCCGCACGCGTCTACATGTGGTTGCGAATGGGACTATGACGGGCCAACGATACATTGATGAAGCTCTACTTCCTCATGTTCGTCTTTTCCGTGGTGCTGTCGGTGATAAATTTGTTTTTATGGACGACAACGCAACATGTCATCGAACATTCGCTGTTCAGGATTGTCTAGACGGCGAGGGTATTCAACGTCTCGTATGTCCAGTGCGTTCTTTAGATCTAAACCCCATTGGAAATGTGTGGGATGCTTTGGGGAGGCAAGTTGCTGCTCGAAACTATCCTCCGACAAACAAGAACACCCTCATCCGTGCACTCACAGAGGAATGGGATAAATTGCCTCAACAGCTGCTGGATAATGTTGTGCAAAGTATGGTACGACGTGTGGAATGTTGCATCACACTCCACGGTGGACATATCCCGTACTGATACCTTTCTTTAAGGTGCCTGCTGACTTTTAGATGCATTATTCCATTTCTCCGTACGCAGATCAAATGAACATTTTTTTTTCTTTCAGATGTTTCACAGCTTTTGTACTTTCCAGAACAATAAATATTCTTTATTCTAATGTCTGAACAGTGTGGCAACTATATTGTATCCTACTAGGCCTCATGTCTCGCTTAATGTTATGCTACATAGCAGTTTGTGATCCGTCCTTAGCAATTGTCCAGCAGTGTATATATACACTGGTATGCAAAAATTAAGGACGAGACGGTTTTTTCAATATAACTTTGTACAAAAGCTTTCCGAATTAACACATTTAATACCGTAAGATCCCCAATACGTAAGGACATGTGTAATGTAAGCAACACTTACTAAAAGAGAAATCAGAGGGATAAAAAGAAGCTTGATATTGAAAAAGTAGCATGGAGCGCAATGCGACTGAAGGCCGAAACATCCCTGTGATGGGTGTCCAGCAAGAAACATCCGGTCTTTAGTAGGGGATATGATCTCCCCTGACTGCTAGGCAGGTTTCACAGCGTCTGCCCATGCTGAGAATGAGGGTGTCAATGAGTTGTTGAGGCATTGCTGCCCATTCGTCTTGCAGCGCCAATCGAAGCTCCCGAATCTTGGTAAGGTACGAGCTGCCAAGCGTCTGCCTAGAAAATCTCATACATGCTCTATGGGATTGAGATCCGGAGATCGTGCCGGCCAATCCATACGTTCAATATCCTCACTCTCTAAGAGCTGTTCGGCAACTACTGTGCGATAACATGGTGCATTGTCGTCCATGAAAAGGAACTGAAGACCCATAGCGCCTCTAAAAAGACGCACATATGGAAGAAGAATCTCGTTACAATAACGGGTCCCGTTGACTGAACCTGCGTCGAAGATGTGAAGGTCTGTACGACTACCAAGCATGATGCCTCCCCAAACGAGAACACCTCGACATCCATACCTGTCCATTTCAATGATGTTCGATGGATGATTGCGGCTTCCCCGCTCTCTCCGGATGAGTATGCGATGAGAATCGCTCCTTAAACTGAATCTGCTCTCATCTGTAAAGAGTACTCGTCCCCATTCATTGTCTCTCGAATTCCGGTGTTTCCGGCACCACAGAGAACACCTTCTCCGATGGGCAGGCGTTAAAGGTACACACCGTACAGGGCGTCGTGCAAACAGACCACCACCGTGCAGTCTTCTGGCCACGGTAAAACGCGATATCGCTCGTCCAGTCACCTGTGTCATGCGTCTAGCGATTTCTCCCGCTGTCTGCCGCCTGTTTCTTCTGGCCTGTAAGACAATGTACCGGTCATCTTCGGGTGTGGTTCCTCGTGGACGACCACTACTGAGCCCCCGGATAGCTGTTCCTGTAGTTTGAAATTGTCTCCAAAGTCGTGAAACGATGCTGTGAACAATTCCGTACTCTGCAGCCACACTTGTCACACTGCGGCCTTCCTCCAACTTCCCAATGATTCGACCTCGGGTAAAAGCATCCAGATGTCGTCTAACAGATTGATTATTCGCCATTTCTCGCTGAGGCAGCAACTCGGTGTGATTTTAACTGCTATACGGCGTGCAATCTCTTTGCCAGAAATACTGCTCTTACACCGACAACATGCTTTATACTACTCAGACACTCCCCCATTACGTCTACCTGCATATCTGCGCATGTGCTACCGTACATCACCTTACTTAATCTCCTGATTGGTCTTTCTGTCCGCTCTGCCTCTTCGTTCAGCTGATATGCTAATTTTTCGACTTCGTCCTTAATTTTTGCACACCAGTATATATATATATATATATATATATATATATATATATATATATATATATATATATATATATATATATATATATATATAGTATAATAAAATAAAAGTGAAGAATAACTAGAACCCACAGTACTAAAGAAGTAAGAAATTGGAATTCAGCAAACACAACAAAAGTAGATACAAAAAGTCATAGGACTAAACTGGAGACCTATTATGATTTCTAAAGCTGTCACTGAATTAGGCCAGCGCATTAGGGTTAGCAATGCTTTATGGATCCACCTTCCCCGTACAGCAGAAATTTTCGACATAATAGGAAAAAAAACCCAAGTTGAAAAGTTAAGCCTAATACAGCACGTGGTTGTAGAACCTAACAAAAGCGTAAAAAGAAATCGAGAAAGGAGAACAGTAATGAATCTATCAAGGAGAGGAATAAAAAAATTTTTTTAATAGAAAATATTAGGAAAAACTTACTTGTAAAACAAAAATCCTGAACTCAAAAATCCTGTTCACGAAAACACCACCTACTTGAAAGAGGTCCTACGAGAGCTGGCGAAAAAGATTGAGACTGACTCTTTCGAATTTTCAATCGTTAATAAAATACGCTCCTTTCATCCATTCAAGTTCAAATACATATTTTAAACTTGTAGTGGATGACATTTGATGTTAATACGGTTTTTTCAAGTATTAATTCATTAACTAAATTTTATTTTTTTAATTTTAAATTTATTCTACGTTATTCTTTTCGAAATTATAACTGTCTGCATTAGATGGTTCCAGTACGTTTTTCTAACGAAGTAGAATTAACTTAATTTTTTTCATATTACTTGTTCTATTAATATTATTACTTACATCATGTTAGAACAAAGACACATGCTTGAATGTAATGTACCACGTCTCTTGTTGTTCTATGTGACAGTTTTTGGTAAAAGGATTATTCCAACTTAGTCTCTACTCACACGCCGTCTTCTATGACACTATTGATCTTAATCAATGGTTACCAAAATCAATGTTATTATGGAAATCAATATTTTATTATCTAAATATCTCTCTAATCTTTGTTTCAAACATTAACATACTCTTCTTTAGAGATGAAATTATTGATTGTTATTCATTAGTTACTTTCCAAATAAAATGTTCTTTAAAAGAAAGTAACTCAATAGTGCTGCATTGATTTTGATATTCTTGTTATATCTGTTATTAACAAATTATGTATCTATATACATGTGAATAAAATTTGTTTTAAGTACTTATATGAAATATTTATTTTAATTAAGGGTAAGTTAAGTGTATTTTATGTTTCAGTGCCCAGCCTGTAGTGGAAGAAGACACTTGCGATTGCAAGCAGAGAAGATGCCGATCTCTTGACAACGTCAGCACCAACCATCTTCTGGCGAGAATAGCTGTCCTTCTCTGCGTGGTAAGCAATATTTACTGAATATTTATGGACTTATGTAATGCAAATTAGTTGAATCTAGCATAAGTTGTGACTTTTAAGTAAATCTAAATTCTCTACTAAAGAGAGAAGAAGAATTAATAATCAAAGCTGAAAAAATTGAAATTGCAAGATAACTAGGCGTAAGATTTTACAAAGTATATGTATAAGAAATCAAAAATAATAAAATATAAAAATGTATTAGAAACATTGCTGACTTAGGACAGCTCTTATATATAAAATAATTTATATAAAAGTATGGTTGAACATGTTTTTTTGGGGTGAGCCGACCTTCCCCCTTTCTGTGAATAATACTGAGCCAAACTTTATTGAAAATAATGGATAGAATATCTAAATACATTACAAGAAAAAGGTAACTTACCTGAAAATTGCATTCAAAAATGCAGATCCCGTGCCAAATCCGAGTACAATAAACAAATTATTGCCAGATTCTCGACCCTTTTACAAATTCAAAGCATGGGAATGGCTGAATAGTAGCACTAAGCAAAAAAAAGAAAAGAAAAGAATAGAAATAAAAAATTAAAAAGTGTGTATATACATACAACCATTACTTTACGAACACAAGGATTATAAATGTTTTTAAATATTAAAAAAAATACTACCTTTAAAATACACTCTGTCGCAAAAAAAAATATATGCACCCAGAAGAAATCAAGCTACAATCACGAAACTCGGCAAGAATGTAGTCTGGTAAGAGATATGCAAATGATTAAAATTTCGAAGCCAATGAGACAAGGCTAAGTGTGCTATGCGCATATTAGTTGCGCAACTGGGAGAGTTTAAAAGCATGAGTACGAGCGCCGTACGGCTATCCAAACGAATCTGATGACTTTGATAGACGATATTGAGACTTAGGATGCCTCTAAGACGTAACCGGCGGCAGTACGAGCAGCTGACGGACTTTGATAGGGGCCGTATAATAGGCCTCAGAGAAGCAGGTTGGTAGAATAGACGTATCGGCCGCCACCTCGGTCAAAGCGATATGGTAGTTGCTCTGTGTTGGCAACAGTGGATCACAGAAGGTAGAGTGTACCGTCGCGGAGGGTCAGGACGTCCCAGGAACACAAATGATCGCGAGGATCGTGCAATCAGAAGAGTGGCCACTTCGGCACCAACACCGTCGCTAGCATCGATTCAACGCCACTTACCTCCTTCCAGACATCCAGTGCCATCAAGAGAAACCATAAGGAGACGACTGACCGAAGTTGGCTTGAGTAGCCGACGTCCGCTAAGGCGCTTACCACTGACCCCACATCATAGGCAGTGTCGACTGGATTTTGCCGACCTCGGGCAACTTGGAGTGTGACAGACTGGAGACGTGTCATCTTCAGTGATGAATCCCGATTCAGTCTCAGTGATGAGGACCACCGCACGTGTCTGGAGGCGCACCGGCCAGCGGTCCGATCCGGCATTTATTGTCGAGCGGCATACAGCAATTTCACAAGGTGTGACAGTGTGGGGAGCAATTTCTTGGGACACACGATCATCTTTAGTGGTCCTTCAAGGCACTTTGACAGCTCGCAGATACGTGGACGATATTTTAACGCCGATTGTGCTACCCATGCTATCAAGTCGCCCAGGTGCCATTTATCAACAGGATAATGCTCGTTCACATACTGCGCGACTCTCCCAACAATGTCTTCAAGGATATGACGTCCTACCATGGCCTGCCAGGTCACCAGATCTTTCGCCAATAGAGCATGTCTGGACGCGTTGAAGAGGCAACTGCAGCCGTCCCGAGATACAGGAGAATTAACTGCGCAGATGCAAAGACTATGGCAGGATCTTCCACAGGGGGTCATAAGTGATCTAATTGAATCGATGCCACGCCGAATTTCGGCTTGTATAGCTGCCAGAGGTGGCTTTACTACTTACTGATTTTTAACCTTTTTGCAAGCTGTAACCGCTTAATAAAATGATATTTTGTTCTGAATTTTTAATCATTTGTTTATTTTCATATACACTACATGCATACCAAGTTTCGTGAATGTAGCTCAATTTCTTCTGGGTGCATATATTTTTTGCGACAGAGTGTATATAAAACTAAGAGAATAAGTAATTTTATCTAATATTAAAAAACGGGGGTAACTATACCTATCTAGGAAAAACATATATATGCATATATACATATGTGTGTGTGTTTGACACCATTGATTTTATCTAACTAACCTTTTTCATCTTCCTCAAGGCTTGTGCGCTGTTCTATCTTCGAATATGTGTCATCAATGGGCCTCTTCCGCAATTCAGCGAACATGATAATCCAGCTGCGTTTGCTAAATCTTGGACAACACGGTAAGTATGAACTGTGACCATTAAATTTTTGTCCCATGTTTACTCAAACTTATTCAAAAAAAAATTTATCCTCATCAATTCTCGTAATTTTGACTCGATAATTTTCCTTTTCTTTTTTTTAACCCCTTATAATACTTTTATATTGCATCTTAGATTGCTTACTTAACTTTTACAAACGGCTCAAAACCTTTTTTCATGATCTACTCGTATGAAACCATTTCCAATTAGCTTAAAAAATTATTACGAAGAAAAATATTTCATATTAAATATCATTATTATTAATGCGAAAAAGATTTATTAACACACACACAATATGCATAATAAAACTCTTAAATATATTTTAATATGTTAGAGAAATATTGTTTTATTTTCTGAAGTAATTGGAACATAAATTTAGTGATTGTTCCAACTATAATGTTCGAAATTGGGGTAAATCATTTCCACAGTTGTTGATACTTAAGACGAATGATTCTATGTTTACTGATAGTAATAAACAAATATGAAATTTATTTTCCTTGAAGTAGCTAAGATAGAATGTGGAAATGGAAAGAAAAATATTGTAAGAGAAAGCAAACTGAATAATATCTTAAAATTCTTCCTCGTCCTTTCATACTTTAAGGTAAGAAAATATCTATTCGGTCACTATTCATAAAAACAGCAAAATAAAAATTTCACTCAAAATAACAATTTTGTCTGATAAGGAAACCTTAAGAAAGTTTTTGCGTTGGATAAACAAAAACCATCAATAGCAACTCTCGGTTCAGTTGTTGATTCTTTCATTTTTGATAAACCCTGTCAACACATTTGGAGATAAGAGTGTCAGTTATTGCAATATTCTACATTATCAAGTACTTCTTGTCGTTTATCCTCCGGATGTATAGTGTACTTTTCAAACCCATTTTAAAAGAGTACCAACACTTATAGAACTTATAAGTGTCACACAACTTATTTTCTGTTGAAGAATATGGTATTTTAATACTCTTAATTGTTCATAATGTATACCATTTACCATTTTTTAAAATTATTGCTACTTGCGCAATTTATAGAGAATTTTTTCTGAACATTATTTTGATACTTCAAGAAGAACCTTTGCAAAAGGAAAAAGAAAACTGAATATGAATTAACTCATGAAGTACCTGCATATATTTTGGTAGATACTTTTGGAAGCAAATTGCAGTAAAAGTTTTCTATTCATCATTAATAGATTCAATCTTATACATTAGTACATATTGGAATTTTTTTGAATTTCTACAAAATTAAAAATAATTGCAATTATTTTCAAATACCTCAGATAAATTGTCCACTAGAATTTATTTTTCCATTCAGCCGATGAACAATTTATTTGCAACTTAGAAAAAAATGTGTGGCATGATTGTTTTCGTTAAAATATAAACATGGATTATCTCCATATGCCTTTTTGTCAATTACTACATATTTTTTTTAAATATATTTCATAAATATCAAAGCCAATAACAGCACAAAGAACTTATACATTACCTCTGGCATTAAATGCAAATATAAAATTAGCATTTTTCAACTTGTGTTTCATTATAAAAGAATTTTTTTCGTAGCTTATTAACTAAAACTTTATTTTATATCATCGATTAACCCACACTTATTTTATTAAATCCATTCTGAGTTAATTACTATTGCTTACTATTTTTAGATAGATCAATAAATCGAATAGTGTCTACATTACCTACATTACTCTTTGTACAGGCTTCTCACCTATTTGTACTTGCCTGCGTTCAATCTATGGCTAATGCTGTGTCCTAGTACCTTGTCCTATGACTGGCAAACGAGCAGCATCCCGCTAGTGGAGAGCTTCTGGGAATTGCGCAACCTGGCCTCGCTCGCCTACCTTCTCGGCCTCTTCGCTCTCGTTGTAACTGCTTTCCGCCTGCAGGTAAGATGAGGTAGGTTCCTCTCATCGAACTGCATGCAAAGTCCTACATCCCAAACCCCTAACAGAAAAAAAAATACATATAATGCCTTAGCTGGGCAGTTAAATTTGCAAAATAAATATTAGATTGAAATAAAAAAAAATAGTGTATGCGCGCGCTCTATTCATAGCAAACTTTCAAACGGAGAACAACTTTAACATCACTAGCAAAAACTTTTTTTTTAAGACTTTCACTATCTGGACAAAATATTATGCATAACTACAAAAAATTATTAAAATCTCACTTATATTAATGTTAGTGCTAAAATCATTTTGAGTGAGTGAGTGAATATTAATGTCGCACTGTTCAGCTACACGAGGGCTTTTGGCGACGGAGCACGTAAGTTTGAACCATGATCAAGTGACGTGGACGACACCTATACTGGCACCTCCTTTCTTAACTACCCTACCACACCAACGGGAGGATGTTTCCGCTTGCATCGCTGTCCTGCACGGCGGGTCTTTAGTGGTACTGTGCTCGAACTCGTAACAAGGCCAGCCCCGATCCGATACAATGCACCCGATTTAATATGCAATCAATAGACTGTGAGCAAATGTTTTAGGTAATAATAAATAAATATATATTTAAGTTATATATATATATAAGTTAACGGAAACTTATGCTGAGTGAATATTGAAAAAGTAAGTGAGTGAGAGAATATATTAACGTATCGCACTATATTCAGCTACTCCGCGGCTTTTGGCTACGCAACTTATAATTTTGAACTATTGTCAAGTGATGACAGTTTTAACGTGCATCGTTGTCCAACACGGTGGGTTTTCCGTGATACTGGGCTCGAACTCATGACTCGCCTGTCACGAGTCTGTTACCTTGATCACTAGGCTAACGTAGCCATGGTTACATATTCTTAAATTTGAAATATATGTTAAATGAATGATATATGTGTGAACTTCATATCCTCAGGCGTTATTAGGAAACTATGCATATATTTAAAAAACTAATACAACACAAGTTTTTTTTTTAAAAAAAATATCTTTATAAATGTTTTTAAGAATAAGAACCCAAAAATGTGTAGGATAAAAAGTCATAATGATAAAGATAAAAAAGACAGAAATGATAAGAAGATAGAAAGATAAACAGACACAAAAGATAAGAAGACAGAAATGATACAAATAAAACATATTTACTTTAAAAAACATTTATAAAATGTAATTGTAAAAAAAATAGCATTTCAGTACAAATTAAAAGAATTCCGAATTTCCCATGTCTTTAAAAATATATTCAGTAATAGAAAAAAAGACCATTTTTTCCCACCATTGACCTCCTAAAAGAAGGCGGTTATTTGGTGAAAGAAATGGAATCACCCGCTGCTTTCGGGCAGAGCAACCCAATAATCATGTATCCCAGGCGAAAGGCAGACTAATCATGAGACGAAAAACAGATCGAAGCTGTATCTAATCAGCGAAGTCAGACTATCCGCTGGCGACTTAAGAAGATGAATCCAGCACAAAAAAGGGAAAAGGTGAAGAAGTTGAGCAAACAATAAAAGACGATGGAACAACTAATACGGCCCAAATTGCTTGAGAAAAGCTGAATGGATTAGAAGGGAGCTCAGTCTCTGTAAGGCGCTTATTAACAAACCAATAACAGATAACGATAAACTTAACTATCACCGTCTCGCTGGGACTTAGCAGAGGAAGAAAGTTAAGCAAGCTTGATTGAATTTCCTCACGTTGGGCTCAAATTCTCTCTGCGAAACTGAAATTATACCTGAAACGAGGTTGTACTTCGGTAACACATATGCAAAGTTTCTTGACTACCGTGATTACCGAATTTATCAGCTCAAGGAATAGAACGGAAATGATTCATTATAAAAGATCTAAATAAGCATTTAGAAACTAAAGGGAAAAAAGCTATCATGCTCACGTTTTCGAAAACAAAAGGATGTAATATTGTGTCGCCCACGTATTGTGACCAAACATAGGAGTTAGTAAAATAAATTATATGATTTTAAAAGCGTATGGTTGAGGAAACTATAAAATCTGAGATCTCTGGATTGAGCACAGAACGCTTCTGTATAATGTCTTACATGTCAAGTGTGTCTGTCTGTTCTTGTGTATTTGTTTCTCTGTGTCTCGTGGTGTCACTTTATTTATATAAAATAAAATACGTAACAAAAGTAGCAAGAACCTTTCACCGACGCACCAACAAAATAAAAGATTCTCCCAGAAAAACGTCTTAAATCAAGTGAAACCTTTGCATATGTATTTATATATATTTTTACGTATGCATAAAAATCCCGTGTCACGGTATTTGTCCACGATGAACTATGAAACTACTCAACCGATCTTAATATAATTTTTCATTTTCTGTCATTTCATCCAACTTATAACATAAAATATTTTTTATCTCACTTAATAATGTCAATATTTTTTTTATTAAGGGAAATTCGAAAAATCAGGGAAACGAGAAAATTCTCAAAATGTCGCAATGCCCGCATATAGATAGAAGTGGATTTTGTAGATCAAATCGCACGAAATAAAAGTACCCGGCGTGTATCGGAGCGTGGAATCCGAATTTCAAATCGTTTCCCTAATATATCTGGAACTTTGTCGGAGGATGCCGAACGACTGCATTTTAGACACACTATGGCAGGGACTTTCCTTAAAACCATTGGTGTACGAAAACTTGATCACTGGGGTATTTCGAGACGGGCAATCTGATCCTGATATCCGATCCGAGAAATTTCCGTGACTTTGCCGGATAATTCCGGACGGCTGTCTTCTACGCATACCATGGCAAAGGCTTACCCTCAAAGTCTTGGAGCGCGAAAAGCGAATTTGTGGTGTATTTCGAGGTGGGGAACCAGAATTTGAAATCAGATTTAGAAATTCCACTAATTTTGCCGGATAAGGCTGGACGATCTTGATGACCTCTTTACAGGGACTGAACTTGCAGGCGCAGGGCTGCAACAGTAGGTCCTGTTTATGTCAGGGGCGGAGAAAGATAATCTGAAATCAGATTTCAGTAACTCCCAAGATTTTGCCGTATATTACAAGAATAAGGTGGAATGGAGAATAAGGTTTGAGTCCAACGTCCAGATTCTCATTCCCTCTAGTGGCTGAATTCACAAGCGCTGGAACGTCAAAAGTCAGTTTCGGGTGAGTCTTGTGGTAGAGAATGAGAATCGGAAATCGGACTTGAGGAATCCCTGCAATTTTGCGAGATAATATTGGGCAACCGTAATTTACATGGACAGCGGCACCGGCCAAATTTGTAAGGGCTAGAATGCAGAAACTAGGTCACCGATGTATTTTGAGATAGCTGATCCGAATCCTCCACTTCAAGAAATCCTCTTAATTTTGTTGGATAATGATGAGTGGTCGCATTTTACGCGGAAAGTGTTAATAGCTTACCTTGAAATTTTGGAGGCGCGAAACGTGAGTTTCAGGTTTAATTTCAGGCGAGAAATGAGAAAGTAAAATCGAATTTCAGAAGTTCTGGTAACTTTACCAGATTGTGTCGGAAGACCGAAATGGTTCGTAAGGAACCTAACTTGCTGGCGCAGAAAGGGGGCACCAGGTTCGTCTTGTGGAGGGAAATGAGAATCTGGAATCGGATTTCAGAAATTTCCGTAACTTTTCCTGTATATTTTAGGACTTAACTCGAACTGCTTCACGTTGTAGTCCTGTGTCCTAATTTGCATTCCATCTGGAGGCTGAACTTGCATTCACAGTCTTGCAAAAATACGATTGCAATGGTTAATTGTATTGGATATTGCATCGTTAAGCATTGCTTCTACTTTGTTAGAATATGGATGAACTGCTCATTCATCATTCAAACTGCCATTAGACATTTATAAGAAATCAGACACAATGTGTATCATTAAAAAAATGGCGTATCGGTTACGATATTCAAAGAGTTCAATCCCAATCTGGAATGAGTGTAACAGGGCCTATATATATCAACATTCACTAGAAGCATTACACATAACTTTGCAGGATTTAAACGGCAACGAAAAAAACTATTCGATGGTACTGTCTTACTACTGTGTGGTGATTTCCGACCGACATTGCCAGTCATTCTGAGCTCTACTTTTGCCGACGAGATTCACGCATGCTTAAAACAATCGTTTTAATGGCTAAACGTTGAAACACTTAGATTGGCCTAAAATATGCGAGTACAATTGCAAGATGATTCATATGGGTACAAATATATTCTAACCAACTGCTGAACATTGGAAGCTGGCAAGTAAGCAACTACATCCCAATACACGATGCACCAAATTGCCAGACAATTTCAGTACTGTTGTTCAGACAAAAAATGAACTGATTAAGGGTGTATGCGGAAAAAGTTTTCTAGCTAATGACTGGCTAAGTAACCATGTTATTTTGGCAGCAAAAAATGTTATGTTGGCGAAATAAACTTCTAGAGAGATGTAGTAATTGTTGTTAGATGACCTAATGTCTTTTTAATCAATCGACACTATTGTTGATGCAAATGAAAGCATAAATATTCCAACTGAAATTTTGAACTATCTGGATATACTAGGAATATCACTACACAATCTTCGGTCGAAATTTGTTTCACCGGTTATTCAGCTGCGTATCTTAAACTCGGCCTAGATTATGCAATGGTATATCTTTGGTCATTAAATGTGTCGCCGGAAATGTTTTTGAAGCACCCATTTTGACTGAAAAGTTTAAAGGAGAAATCGTCCTGTTGCCACGTATTCTAATGATTCCATCGGACACTCCAGTAATAATCAAAAGGCTTCAACTGTCGATTTAAACACAAATTTAAAATATTAGCTTCCAATTATGATATTTTGATTAACCATTGCTTATTTTACACTGAAGTGCCACTGAATTAGGAATATTTACTTAGTAACGAGTTGGGCCTCCTCTGGCCTTGATAACGACTGTCACATGACAAGGTATAGAATCAACAAGTTTCTGGAAACGTTCCACGGGAATGATTTGCCAAATATTGGCCAACGCTGTCCGTGATTAAGTAAGGTTCATTGGTGCTGTGTTATGACCTTTCACGCCTTGTTCCAAAACATCCCAAAGATTCTCAATAGGATTTAAGCTTGAGAGGCTAGGTGGCCAATATTTGATAGAAAAGTCAAAAGAATGCTCATTCAACCAGCTAGTAGCTAGCCGGTACTTGTGAGAGGCACAGTTGTCTTGCTGGAAAGCTACATTAACGTGCAGATAACAGAACAGTATACACGGATGGAGGTCTTATCCCAGAATTCCATCGTTCCCAAATAGATTTGGGGAAGGTTGATATACTCACTAAAGATCCCAAACAGGGCCACGAAAAAACACTCCAGACTATGATGGAGCAACCATGCTCTTGTACCGTTCCAAAATGGCATGCAGGATCCATGGCTTCCTGAGTCTGACGCTATATTCTCAGCCTCCCGTCGGCGTTGAGAAGTCGGAATCCAAACTTATCACTCAATGCTACTCGTTTCAAATCCTCTACACTCCTGTCTCTCTGTGCTCTCTTGCCCAGGCAAGACGGACATCCCGATGTCGAGCATTGAGCAATGGTATTCTTGTAGGCTTATGGCTGCTGAATCACATACTGGGAAGCGAGCGTTGCACAGTTCGTTTACTGACTGTATGGCTGGCAACGTCATTCAACTGGGTGGTAATTTGAGCTAATGTTGGGCTTCGCTGACTACGTAAAATACGCTTGAGTCGTCTCTCATCACGCACTGTCAAGGCTAAATGTCCTTAGCAGTTTACCCGATCGCTAGTTTTTTGGTCCACCTTCCATGTGCTCTTGGTATACTCTTGACACTGTCGACAAAGAAAATCCTAGCTGTCTGACGATTTCGAAATTGAATGGCCCATGCATTGCGCACATACAATTTGTTCGCGGTTGAAGGGCGTCTAAATCAGGCAGTTTACTAATACTGACAATTCCACAAGTAATTTAGAACCACCGCAGTACGCGCTATATAAGCAGTTCCCACAGAGCCGTCACTTAAGCATAAAGGACTCGCAGCGCTATTCAGTTTACATAGGCCTTGCTATCCCTAATTCATTGACACTTCAGTGTATATAATTTTGTATTGCGTTAGGTGTTGTCTTTACCAAATCACAAGTTCAGATCCTCGTGCTACTTAAAAGCCATCATTTAAAGGGACTTATACACGCTAAATGTGTCTTCACATGGATATTTTGTGGAAATTAGAAAAGAAAGGGGTGTTCTCTCAGCCATCCATGATACCATTTAAAAAATACTTCTAAATGGCGCTATATATATGTATTGAAGAGCTAAAAATAATGAGGTAGGAATGTGAAAATTTCCAGTTGAAAGAGATAGTGGTATTTTATGAATAATACCTAACAGAGCAAGGCAGTATAAGGTGTATTTATCTGTTCGAGACTGATTCATTCTGATGTGATTATGGTGGTATGACGAGAATTAGTAGATTTCGAGCAAAGTTGCTTTGTCAAAGCTAAAAGCATTGGTAATTCTAATTCGAAAACAATCGAAAACTGTTTGTAAATTCAATCTTCCTAGATCCACGTAGTCAAGAGTGCATCCAAAAGAAAATCATTTTAACCATTACTTTCCAACATGAGCTACGGAGGGGATGCCCTTGTCTACTTGATGACCGTTAAAATAAACATTCTCAGTGTTTCAGTATTTATAAAAAATGCTTTAATAAACTTCACCAAACAATGAGGGATGCATGACAAACGTGTCAATAAAGAAAATGCACAGAAATTTAGTTCTGATGAGATACAGGAACCGATGGTCGACTCAAATTTCTTTACGTCATCAACTGCAGGGCCTATGTTAGGTTCATGAACATATCTGTAGGACTCCAGATGATTGGGAAAAATTGTTTGGTCGAATGAGCCTCAATTTCAGTTGGTTTGGTTTATACTAATGGCTGATTTCGAATGTGATGCATATCCTATATAAGGCTATGGACCAAATTTGGTAGCATGGTATTGTGCTGGATGGTGTTGGCTTCTTGATGATGTGTGCTGTTTGTATGCGGCCTTTTCTGGATCTTTTGGCCAAGCAGTTATTTATCAGAAGTTATATTACTTTTATTGAATTAAGTATTTACATTCTTGCTCCAAAACTTTTAGTAATTTTTCTAATCGCAACTTGATTCCAAGCTCATAAATCCCTTGAGTGGTTTGCCCGTTCAACATATGAGCTACCGACGGGTACAGACATTTTCCTTCTTTCTTCGATTTGCACATATTTGTAATTCTTATGGTACAGTATTTAGTGCTAGTATTTTGAAGAGATGATGCAGAGTTTGTCTGTAATATTGGGTTACTTTTCATGAGGCACTTTTTTTGTGTTGAAGGTGAGAATTAGTATGGTATTTAGTTATTAATTAATTTAAAAAATGAACCTTTTTTGAAGTATTTTGGGTAAAAAAAATAACCGCTTAAGGGGTTAAACTTCTGATGTTCCCTGGCAAGAAACTGAGTCTTTTTATATCTATCATTTAATATGTAAAAGCTTTTTGCAACCTACTAAGATTCTTTGAGAATTCGAATTATTTTGTAGAGCATAATGCCTTTTCATTTCTGACGTTCTCTGATTGAGTCTAATAGATAGCAGTACACTTTTTTCATGAATATGGGCTTTGGAAGGGCTTTGAGCCATAATGCTTCAGTCTAAAAGTACTGTAGAAAACCTATTTCTAGCAAACAGTGATGATTTTCTTCAAAAATGAAACATCTAATTGATGATCCCAACATGTTGAATTTCTTCATTCAAGAATATGTGGAAACCATAAGCCATATTTTGAAAATAAATCACGGCTTTTCGCGTAATTATGAAAGGTTAAATTCAAACAATATAAACTCTTAATGATTTTGCGAGATGTCCATTGGCATTTTTAATCAATCAGTGTCTTAATTTTTCTTTCGTCAGCAACAACTGGCTTTCCGAAACCTGTGATGCATGTTCAACATGAAATTAAGAAACCAGTTTTAGCGCTAGCGTTCGTTTAGCACCTCTTTTCCGCACATATTTAATAACTTAGTTTCTTGCAAGAGCAACGGTTTTATTTTAACAATTATAAAAAAATCAACAATATAGTTAAAAATTACGGCTTTGAACTATACATTTTTAATAGTGCACATCAAAGTAAAAATATGCGGAATCTAACAAACTTTTTCAGAAACAATCCTTTACGTATCGGGTGACAAAATATATAATAATAACAATGCAGTTTAACTGTGAAGTTGGTTGGAAAAAAAATACTATTAAGTCGGCATTCAATTTCAGAGAAATAAAATGAAATGTTTTCATTTTTTTATGCCAAAATTGCTCAGTGTCGTCATACATTTGAATTGTGATAAATCTATGACTAAAATCAATTCAAACTTGCTAAAGGAGAGCATTAAACCCCTTAAGATATTTGTATAAAACAATAAAAACTCAAAATCACCTTAAAAACTTTTTCTTGCAATAATGACTTTAAAGGCTGAAGAAAATGAAAGAAAAAAAAAACATTCCATTATATTTCATGATATTACTATTTTTTTTCTTTTAAATGTGTAATTTTCAGTCGACTTACAATGAATTATATGTTATTTTTTTTTAATTTTTAGTGCACTACTTTTATTTAGCTAATTTGACAACACACTCTCTGAAAAAATCTCCATGAAATTTAAAATATTTCATGTAACATTTACTAGCCCATTTCCTTTAGTTGAATTTTTTATTAAATTGTGTGTTAATTTAAAGTTACTTTGAAAACACAAAGGGGAAAAAATCAAACCGTGTTTTCTTTTTTTTCTGTTTTTCTTAGGGCATGGAACGACGTCGGGTTGTATTGTCTCTTTCCTTGATGGTTTTCTCTTTCTTGCCGGCCTCTAACCTGCTGGTCACTGTCGGATTCGTTGTTGCCGAAAGGGTCCTCTACATTCCCAGGTGAGATAGAGGCTCTTAATTATCAGTCTCTTAAGGTACCCGACTACTTGCGACAACTTTTTTCTTTTAAAAAATGGAGATTATTTTGATTTATTTAGCACATTTTAATAAAAAAGGCTAAAATTAAGAAGAGAAAAATAAATTATTACTATTATAATGGGGGAAAATGGGTAAAATTTGAAAAAAAAATTACATAAACATTATCATTTACTATTTAAACACATCTGTGTAAATAGTAAATGATTAAATTTTCAATTTTTCTATTTTGATGTATTACTTTGTTATTCCTTTTTGAAATGGCCGTCAGGATAAGAAACATTTTAAATTTTACAAAAACTAGAGCACTTTATATAAAATTACTTAAAAAAAAACGGTGATTATGTTAACATAAAGAACTGTAAATTTTGTAATAAAAGGGTGATTGATAAATCTGAGCTTTAAAACACTTCTACTGTCATACAAAACATACACAAAAAATTTCATCAACTTATTTTGAAAACTTTTTGAGAGCAATCGCTGTCTCCGTTTGAACTTTTCGAGTGAAACGCATTTTAAAGTTTGACATCTATTGTACAGTTATGACATCTGCTTTTATTAAAACACTTTTAGTTTTTGTTCTAGTGAATGTAAAATAAAACACTTGGTACTTTTATAAAGCTAATAAAATGGCCGATAAAAAAATTATAAGAAAATTGTCAATTTTTTTTAAAAAACCATCATTTTAGGGTAATAGGATATCTTAAAGTAAAATATATTGAAATTAAACATGAGTTGACATTTGACGTTTTTTAAAGTCATACCCGCGCTAGCAAGGAGCTTTATTTATTTATCTTTTTTTATGAGAACCCTATTTACACACGTGCGTTGATGATCAAGACGAAAATTGTCGCCACTGCTGCCATCTCGCCATCAACTAAATATTATCAATCATCTGTAACTCGAAAGTAATTATCGGCACAGATAACATACATTAAACATTAATGTAAATAAAAAGTGCATACATCTGATGGATTTCAAAATTAGACTGGGGAAAAAGAAATCCATTATTTTTGCATTAAAATCAAGACTTTATTTAGCATACTTACAATTGTCCGATTTGGGTTCAATATACACCGTTTAGCTTTATAATTTGTTGCTTCATAATGCCTCTGTCTTGGAAGTCTTGGCACTTATTGGCAAAAACATCTAGAAATTGATTTTCACAATCTTCTCGTGATCCCAAATTCTTATCACTCAGGAAGTTTTGCAATGCGAGAAAAAGGTGATAATCGCTTGGTGCCTTGTCCGGACTATATGATGGACGCATTAAAACTTCCCAACCAAGCTCCCTGAGGTTCTGGCGAGTCACTACAAGAGTGTGTGGTTTGGCGTTGTCCTGATGGAACATAACACCTCTTCTGTTAACCAATTCTGGCCATTTTTGGTCAATCTCTAGCTTCAAACGGTCCAGTTGTTGACAGTGGGTGATCTGAATTTAGTGTTTGGCCATGCGGAAGCAACTTCTAATAAATTATTTCTTTCCAGTTCCACCATATACGCAGTAGAACCTTCCTGGCCGTTAGTCCTGGTTTGGCCACCGTTTGAGCTGCTTCACCGCAATTTGACCACGAGCGTTTGCACAATATTGTAGTATGTGACCCATTTCTCATCCCCAGTCACTATCTGTTGACGAAATGGGTCGGTTTTATTTCGTTTGACTAAGGTTTCACAGATGGAATTTCAATCCATCATATTTTTTGGTGTTAATTGGTATGGCACCCAAACATGGAGCTTCTTTTTGAATCCAACTTTCCGTAAATGGCTTAAAACTATTTTATAGTCGATCTTTAGCTCTTGGGCGATGCTGCGACTATTAACAGGCCGGTCAACTTCGGTTATTTCTGTGATTTTATCGACATTTTCGACAACGGGCCTGCCTGTGTGAGGTGCATCTTTAATATCAAAAATACCTGGACGGAATCGACAAAACCAAAGTTACACGTAATTAGCTATTACAGTATCGGCACCATAAACACCATACGCAATTTCAGCCACCTAGCTTGTATTTTCACCTTTATCAAAGAAAAACTGTAAAAAGAACAAATTTCCTTTTTGTAAACTTCCAAATTTAACACCCTGTAACTCACAACTGAATGAACCAAACAGAAAAAAGCCAAATAATATTTTTAGTGTGAAATGTCATCTTAACAACGAGCATAAATTTGAAATTGTTTGAGCGATACTTCACGAGATATCGACATTACAGCCATCTACCAAAAAAATAATGGATTTCTTTTTCCCGACTTAATATTTCTGTCTAAAAAGTTTTAATTGTGATATATGGGGAGAGACCCAAAGTACTTTTACCTTTCTTTGAAGAATTAATTTACATAATGTTTTTCAATTTGTGAGTATAATGGAAAAATTTAACTGTTTCTAGACTCCATCTGTCTTTAAATATGTTTCTTACATGTAACATTACTTAACAAATAAGTTATTATTTCGTTATTGTACGTATTATTACTGTACATTTTGTAGAAAATTATACTACACATATACGGTATTATTTTTTTTAATAATCAAGGTAATAATTTTTGAATGAAAACATTAGTATTCCTGCCACTAAAAATAAAAATATGTACGCGCGCGCGCGCGAAACATTAAAATATAATCTATCTGAAATGCATATCGAAGATATGTTTCAATGTCTGGGTATTATAAATTGCAAAAAAATCAATGTATGAAAGATTTTTGATTATCAATTTCAATTACGAAATAATGTACTGCAGTTGATTCCAACATCCTTTTTTTCAGAAAAAAATGCATATATCTATAGATATTTACTTTATTCACACTAATTACTTGTTCTTCCATTTGATATTGCAACCGAAGTTGATTGAATTGAATCAGTTCATGTCATTTTTTCATCAGACAAAAAAAATTTAATTAAAATTTTATCCATAATAACAGTTTATATTAAAAAAAATCTTTTTTTTTTTTTACATAAACCTACTCACTATTTTTTTTAAAAAGTAACTTGTGTGTTGTAAAACATTAAATCACATGTAATACATTTCTTAAACGCAAATACAATGAAACAAATATGATTTTTTTGTATCTGTATGACTGGACAATTTTTTATGGATTTGTTACAGCTTGGGATTTTGTTTGTTGGTCAGTCATGGCTTACAACGCTTGATGCAAAGAGGTCCCGTGATTGCATCTATCTGTCGTGCGGGTGCACTGCTGCTAATCCTAGTTTTTGTGGTCAAGACCATGGCAAGAAACAACGTCTGGAGTAACCGAGAAACACTCGTTAGGTAAGTGGCCAACATCATCATTTTTGAAAAAAAATAACTCAAGGCAAGGATAGCTTTTAGATGTGCCGTTTATAGTGAGGTCCTTAACAATGATCACTCTTATGGGAGAGAGCTATATTATAAAAAAGCAGATAAGTAAAAGTGTTGTAGCGTAATCTCTACGATAAAAATTAAAAATATGTTGATCTACGGTGGGGTAACCCAAACCTTGCCCTTGTGTTCGCCATTTGTAGTAAGATGAGTCAGTAGCTTAAATATATCTTCCAAAAATTGATTTCGAGTTTTTGATATTTCTCAAATCTCCAATTCATGACCTTTCCAGGTATTTTTCATACTTGGCCTGTTATGAATTAGACGTATGTCAAAATGACTTTTAAAGAATAATCAGCTGACGTGCCGCAACCACTTTGACTGATAAATTTGTCAATATGAACCTTTTTAACCTGGGAAGCAGTTGCAAAACCTCTGCATTTTCTATTAATTCGTATACAATCAACTTTAGGTTATTGTATAATAACTACAAGTTTACTAAAAAGTCAATGAAAATTTTTGCTGATTTAGATGCGGATAGAATACCTTTGATTAATACTACTCGAAGCGAGGGTTCAATTTTTAATCCAAGTTAAAAGTTGGTTAGTGGCAGAATATGGATATTGGGTACATAAAAAAAAACTGAAAATCAAATTTTTTGTGTTGTATAAAGTGTAACTTAGAGACCCCCCCCGAAAGGCACTGGTATAAAAGTAGTTCTAGTAACTAAACTGAGTTCACATAAATTATTAGAACAGTCACTAATGTCATAAATATATATTTTAGTATGATTTAGCTCAAATCTAACCAAATAATCGGAATTTAAAAGAAAAATAGGATCACACACACACACATTATATAAAGGGTGTTTTTTTAGAGGTATAGAACTTTAAATTGCAATAAAACAACGATGTATTATTCGATTGACATGAATTTTTTTTTATTCGAAAGATAATCTTGTGACATTACATTTTATATATGATTTCTGGCATATGACTGCCACGGCTGGCTCGGATGTAGTCCAATCTGGATGTCCAATTTTCGATGACTTTTTCCAACATTTGTGGCCGTATATCGGCAATAACACGGCTAATGTTGTCTTCCAAATGGTTAAGCGTTTGTGGCTTATCCGCATAGACCAATGACTTTACATAGCCCCACAGAAAATAGTCTAGCGGTGTTAAATCACAAGATCTTGGAGGCCAATTCACAGGTCCCAAACGGGAAATTAGGCGGTCACCAAACGTGTCTTTCAATAAATCGATTGTGGCACGAGCTGTGTGACATGTTGCGCCGTCTTGTTGGAACCACAGCTCATGGACATCATGATTGTTCAATTCAGGAATGAAAAAGTTAGTAATCATGGCTCTATACCGATCACCATTGACTGTAACGATGTGGCCTTCATCGTTTTTGAAGAAGGATTCCACCAGCCCATAAAGCGCACCAAACAGTCAGTTTTTCTGGATGTAACGGTGTTTCGACATACACTTGTGGATTAGCTTCACTCCAAATGCGGCAGTTTTGTTTGTTGACGTAGCCATTCAACCAGAAGTGCGCTTCATCGCTAAACAAAATTCGCTTATGAACATCGGAAACAACGGCAATCTCGTTTTGGGCCCATTCGACGAATCTACGCCTTGCTTGATGATCGTTTTGATGAATTGCCAAACCAAACTGAGATTAAATCACTTGACAGCTGTTAAATCGGTCACCATCTTGGAAAGTAATGCCAACTTAAACTTCTATACCTGGAAAAAAAACACTATTTAATACAATCGATATGGCATCACATGCCAAAAATTTAATTACCTAAAATTATAAGTTTGTGCTGTCTAATTCTAGATGTATACCTTTAAATGTGATGTAAAAATGATTGGGAATTCGTGTTCATTACTTGCAAAACATTTCACACTTTTACATATTATTTCTTAACACTAGAATATCTGTTGGTGTCGTTTGGATACCGAAGCCTGTTTAGTTTGTTACCCTTGGCGCATTTTTGCTTGGAATTTGAAAACTTTTCGTGACTTTCAGTCATCTGCCATAGTAATTACACAGAAAACCTTTGCAGCTCTAGGTTAGTTAGGATAGATTTTACAGCTAACATACCTATAACGTCCACTGATGTCGTTTCAACACCAAGACGATTTTTCACTGTAAA
Organism: Trichonephila clavipes; assembly: GCA_019973935.1. Classification (NCBI taxonomy): domain Eukaryota; kingdom Metazoa; phylum Arthropoda; class Arachnida; order Araneae; family Nephilidae; genus Trichonephila; species Trichonephila clavipes. The sequence goes on along the minus strand of BMAU01020332.1, from coordinate 369,072 downwards.
TAGCTGTCGTTCAACAAAAGATAGTTCACTAAGTAGATATCATTAGTAAAACAAACTAACCAAAGTACTATCGCCCATTTATCTGACCTTGAATGCAATGTTATTGATTTCACAGCAAAAATGAATAAAAAAACTAAAATTCTTGTGTCTCAGTGCTTTATCACATAGCATTTGCTTATCTGCATTCAAGCAATTATCAATTCATTTTTATACATTTTTTATGATATAAAAAAGGGCCATAATATATGATAGTTACATGAATTAGTATTGAAAAGTCTTAAAATTAAACCCTATTGAAGAGTAGTCCTGTAATTGTTTAGTTATTGCAATTATTTTATATCTTTTATATCGCGGTGTAGAAACGACAACGGTGAAAATTTAAGGATAAATTAAATCCCGGACGTTCCAGTACTAAGCAAATGTTTCGGCTGAAAAGAATCATGACAAAGCATGGAATAATTTAGAATATGCATTAGCTCAACACACATTTATTTATTGTGACAAAATTTAAAACGATTATTAGAAACTACATTTTTAGGATCCTTTTAGTACTATCTATTTGCTTTTAGTACTTGTGATATTTATAAGTGATATTATGTATTTATCAGATATCACATTTACAATTCAGCAGAACGTCGTTTATCTTAAACAATTGGAACCGGATACTGTTCAGATACGCGATTGTTCGGATAACTGAAAAAAAAGTGCGATCCATGCAGTATATGAAACCGGACACTATACGAATATTGAAAATCATAACATGCGGGAAGCCTGCTTGAAGAAAAACCAAAATAGGTACAAAATGTCGCAATTTTACATTTATTGTGGAAAATAATCCCTTATTTTTCGCTGTACCATTGCACACCTTCGTTTTTTCGCTGCAAAAGGTCTCTGATTCTCTTGAGCAGCAGCAGTTCAGAAAGACAGCACTCCGATTGTTGATCGTTCCACTCGATGGCTGTCTCTAACGGAGAAAACGTGTCAGCATTTGCTCCGTCTGTTTACTTTGGCAACCAAATACCGGCCCTCATTCGGCGTTGTAACTCGGGGGCAACCTGTGCTGTAACATCTACTCATATTACCATCATCTTGGAATCATTGCCAAAGCCTGGAGATGACACTCTGGGTGATTCCAAGTTCCTCGGTTAGTTCTAGCTGGGTACGTCCACATTCCAGTCGTCCACTAATTCTACCACGTAAAAAATCATCCAAATGCTTCCTTTGTGCCATATCTATGCGATTATTGAACTGAAAGGCTTTTAAAGCGCTTGTGAACAATTTTACTTCTTTGCCACCATTTCTTATTTGCCCCTCTCTCATTGTGACGTACTCTCGTCACTCTCGTCATTGTGACATACTATCCGCGCCCTCTGGTGGTTTCCTTTAATTTGCATATTCTTTTTCAAGATGTGTGTGATAATTCCACAGGTGAAATTTTTATTTTAGGGTTCAATTTCTGTGTGATTCTGAATTATCCTTAATTTATGGACATGAGTGTAGCTTTAAGAAATGCACTAAAATTTAAAATAAGAAATGAATGCAGCAAATCGCTCACCCACATTTGACTCATAATTTGCCAGTTATAAAAAATGTTTTATATGTTGAAACAGGTGCATTTTCATTCAAGAATCTTAAATTAATTCATTATCTTAGAAAAATTTTATTTCATTCTCTCATTTTAAATCAATTTCAATGAATAGTTTTATCTAAGAACGTCGTGTATAGACGCCATCTGGTAGTTTCCCGTAATTTGCATATTCTTCTTCAAGATGTGTGTGATAATAAGGTAAAATTTTTACCTAATTATCACACGCATTCTACAGGTAAATTTTTTTTATTTTAGAGTTCAATTTTTGTGTGATTCTGAATTATCCTTAATTTATGGACATGGGTGTATATTAAACTGCAGATGTTTTATTTCTAACTCATAAATACCTACACATTTTGAAAATTCATTGATTTCATGAACTTAAATGATATATGTGAAATCAGCACGAATTATTTTAAAAATACGAAAAAACTATGGGCAGCTTCAGCGAAAATGTTGAACACAGTGTTTTTTTAATGCAAAATCTAAAAACATATTTAACTGCTCAAAAAATATGGGGGATGTAGATGTATTATATGTTCCTAATAGCTTAATAAATGATCTAATTGGGTGTTGTATAATTGTTAACAATGTGTGTGTGTTTTTTTTGTATCAAATATAATAGAAAATAATAAATTGTACAGTCGAACCCGTTTTTGTGTGGGGTTTTTTTTATGCTTTTTTTTTCTTTTCGATAATTTTTTTTTTTGCGGCATATCAATTTCTGCTGTTTTTAGGCACCTGTAATGTTTTCCATCAACATACATATATACACTTTAAAACACTCTCTTCATTTGTTATAAACAGTCTATCAGCAATGCACGCTCAATTGCTTTCTCCCCACCTGCCAGCTGGCCACGCGTGATTGAAAACGAAACTTTCAGTGACAGTGACATTATGAATTATTTGATAGATTATGAAAACACACAAGAACCGAGTTCTTTGACAGAGGATAAGATATATGCAGGTTTCCAACAACTTAGAAGGGTAATTTCTTAAAATACACTCTAACAAACAAACAAACAAAAAACACGACGCACCAAGAACGAGATGTCCGATAGAGACAAAAATTGGTACGTAGCAAGATTACGTATAGAATAAAAAAATGATTAAAATTTCAGAAACATTGAATGATTTATTTAAGAGTTACATAGTTACAAAGTAACGAGGTCAATAAGGTGTTGACCCACCTCTGGCCTGGATGCAAGCTGCCTCATGACGTGGCATAGAGTGTAAAAGCACTCTGATAGTCTCCTGTGGTATTTCATGCCAAATTTGCTCCGAATGTCGAGTCAGGTCATCAACATTCCCTGGTAGATGCAATCACATTCTCATCATATCCAGACATGCTTGGTTGGAGAGAGATCTGGCTGGCCAAGGAGTTGTTTTACACCTAGCAACACGTGCTGCATGTGGTGTGGTCTTATCTTGCTGAAATATAAGGTCAGGATACTCCAAAAGGAACGCCTATTATGACGACCAAAGGACCCGGCTGTCAAAAGAAAGGGCACCCCAGACTATAACTCTTGGTTAAGGACCTGTGTGGCGTGCAATAGGGGAAGCAAGTTCGTCACGCTACGTTTTTGATGACCGTTAGGACACAGTTGGAAGCGGGTTCGTCGCTCAGTCGTTAAAAGGTAGCCTAAATCGCAATGCAGCAGAAATTTTGACCATCTGATTGAGAATGACTTCTTATAGACCCCTGCTGAGTGCGTAGTTTCGATGCGCTGTAGCTCCCGCTATTAATTCATTGGACACCAAATTTTAATCATTTACATGTTGCATACAAAATTTCATAATAATCGGACAACTCCTTCTGGGAGCGTCAATTTTTTTAGTTATTGAGTGAAGATACTAGTTTCGAAACCTGTTTGAAATTCTCAAAGAAAAAAAAAAGCTTCAATAATGCATATCAGGTCACCGTGACGTTTACAAACAACTTACCAACCGACCTTCGTCACAAAACCTTATAACTTACTTTATGCTGCCAAAAAATAAATAAATAAATTGTAGTTATATCTTAAAGTGATGAAAGTGATTTTGAACTAATTCTTCAATGGAAGATGCGTGCTTTGGATTACGATGAGCAGCAGTGAAGTATGTATGTGCATTTTGAAAACTTCTCCTTGAGAGAGTTATACCATGAGAAATTAAATGTTTTTAAAATGTTTCAATGTCTAATTTAATTATTTATTTTGTTATGGAAGTACTTTCTTTTAAATTTAGTAGATATTTGACATAATTTCTAAGTGCGACTGTTTTTATGAGGTCTCTCAACCGCATAAAAAAATTCTGCTGAATGTCGACGAAGTTGTTTATTATATGTAAGTATTTATGAAATATTTTCGAATATTTTTTGTGCGGTTTCTTTTTATGCGGTTCCTATCTACCACACAAAAATAGGTTTTACTGTATAAATATATTACGCCCTAAATATAATACATTTTTCACTGACTATCTAATTTAATGAGGGAGTAATAAACTTGCTTTCATTTTTTTTTCATTTAATAGATCCGGTTTAGAATCTGTACCACACAATGCCAAGGCTCACTACAATTACGCCAACTATAAGAAAGATGTGGGTGACAAGTTCCTGGCTATTGAGCACTACAGAATAGCTCTCAGGTGAGTAGCCCTTGCAATTCACATCACGTTTAAGTGCCCCGGTGGTGTTATTAACGACAGAAAGGCGGCCGTAGCTCTTCTTTGCATGAATCCGTCGAAAGATGGTCATTAGCGGTAATCTTCGTAATGGTCGAGGAGATTTACAGAGAGATAGCAAACGGTGATGGCATTCCGTTTACAGAAAGATTTATTCTTATTTCAAAAATCTTTCCCTTTTCCACAAGGGAAAAAAGTACACTTGAATGCGTGTTAAAAAGAGATAAAGCTAAATTTAAATTAATGGTGGGACACTCTTGAAAAAATCATGGCAATTATTTTTCAGTTAACAATCTTTTTCAATTAAGCACGTAAATGCGCAATGTTACATTTTCCACTAACTTGGTAATTTATTGAATTGTGGGGTATATAAGCTTCCCATAATGAAATTTATAAGGAATCTTAAAAAATATTGAGAAATTTAATCGCGTCTTTAAAATGATTAGCGAGAAAACTAATGTCATTGGGGTAAAAGGGTGAGGTTTTTTGTACAACATTTTTACACTAACTCAGAATTTCGGAAGAGAACTAGTAAGAAATTATAACTATTGATATAGAGCACCTCACGCTCTTACACCAATGACATTAATTTTCTACTTAATCATTTTACTCTTATATTCAGATTTTTTTTTTTTTTTTTTACTTTTTAGTTCGATTCACTATAAAAGTGCCTGTTTTAGTTTTTTTAAACTACAATTTATTTATTTCCATTTTCAGAAAAACTAGACAAATGTTTATATTATGGTAAGAAAGTGCTGACCCGCCCACCGTCTCCCTTCTCACGTATAAAATACTTTCTTTTTGTTTGCTTTATTCGTTTAAACCACGCTTTCACTTTTAGGGTTGTACCTTAATTTTTTAGTAACCAAATCTAGAATTAGTTGCCAAATCTAGAAATGGTACATGGAATTAGCCGCCATATCTAGAAATCGTTATTCCTGATGATCCTGATCAGGACCATGGAGCAAAATTATGAAATTATTATATTGTCACATGTTCTTGACAATGGTGCAAAATTTCGAATTAATCTGACATTTTACAGTGGGTAAAAATACAGCTCAAAGATTCCGTTACATCAGTGTTTCTCAAACTGTGAGGCGCGCCCCCTGGGGGCGTGGTATCCCTGCGAGGGGGGCGCGAGCATATTGAAAATAAAAGGTTTAAGAAAATATTTTTTTGGAATGAAGAAAATCGAAATGCTTTCTGACATAATAAAAAATGCACAGTTACACTGATATTATTTATATATATCATCTGGTGATCATCAAAAATAAAAGATTCCACTTCAAACGCTCATTGGCTATCTTTGATCCTACAAACAAATAAAAAAGACATTTTGTTTGCTTTACTGTAATCACACGATGAGAGATTTTTTTATTACGTTTCTTTAACCCCTAAAATACTATTTTTGACTATCATATATTTGACCTTCAAACTTACTGGTATGTTTCACTCCATCTGTTTTTATTTTAGGAAAGTTGTAAATAATAATTTTCTGTTGCTTTTTTTCCATGTGAATGAGTTATATGATATATGGATAAGTATATTGAGTACTTTGAAGGATTATTTGGCCAAGATGTATGTTTATGCAATTCTGATTTAGAACTAATATACTTTTTTTTAATACACTTTTAACACGGGATCGGTCGCGCGATGCGCAGAGTCATCTGATGTTCACGAAATCGTTAATTCTGGGAAAACTGTTTATTTGTTACCAATGACCTTGACAGACTATCCTCCAATATGACAGTTTTAATGGGAACTAAAATGAATTTATCACATTTCTCCCTTTTTTGGGGGAGTTGCAAACGTTTTTTTTTTTTTTTTTTTACAATCAAGTTACTAGTTTTGATGGAGTTCCCTGCGTGACCACTTTTGTTCAAAAATATTTTCTATGAACATGCTTTATGTCCTTTATTAAGGGCACGCAGATTTGGAACATTTTCATTAGTTTTATTGGATTTTTTTCTAAAAAAATCAAAGAAAAATTGCAAAGTCCTTGAAAGTAGGTAAGTATATTTTCCCTTAATTAAATTACTCACTGGAATTACTCACTAAAAAACACGCTTTTTTAGTGAATCGAACTAAAAAGCAAAAAAATAAAAATATTTATTACTTAAAAGTAACATATACAAAATTTAATACTTATCTTGTTAATTTGTACGGTTTATAATTATGATCGCATTGCAGCCTTAGCACCCTATCCCCAAAGTGCATTATTATTGCATTCAATACATTATTATTTTTTTGGGTGGGGGGGGCGATAAAAATTATGATTGCAAATTGGGTCGCCAGTAGTTAAAGTTTGAGAACAACTGCGTTACATATAATGCGATGCCCATAGAGCGTTCATTTAATTTATCTGTTCTACACCCAGATTCTTAATTTAACATCACATCATGACTTAAGTTAAAATTAGTTAAGTTTCTATTGACAAATTAACGGTCCGATCGTATAGTGGTAACAATTATATTTATTGATTAACATATTGGTAAAAGAAACGTTAAATTTTACAAGGGTGGTACTTATCTGATGATGAGAATAGGAGTGACGTGGGGGTGACCTCGGGTAGTGAGTTCGCTTCCTGACTGGAGGTTTTTCTGGTAGACGTAAGAGGGGAAAAAAGCCCCGAGAATTCCCGCGGACCAGCTTTTAAAAGCCGACCAGATCACTTCGAAAAGAATCCGCTACGGATTCATTATTATCAAATCTACCCCCTGATTGGATTCCACTGTCCGCGTAAGAACACAACCTTGCCGGCCATCAGGTCCGTTGAACCTGACGCCCCCACATTCCTGTGTAATCCCTATTTCCTGTAAACAGGGCAAATGCAAAAATTACAACTGTATCTTAGGGGCCGGCGGCCTCCCATCACTCCTCCACTCTTTCAGATTAACAAAACTAGAAATAAAGAAACACACAAAAAAATCATTCATGAAAATGTAAATATTATATAAATGCAATAGCGACAATAGTTCAAGCAGTCCCGTCGTCCCTAATCAAACTCCTGGTCAAGAACGAATGTCCACTTCTTGAAGAATGATAACTGAAACATCCAATCTTAATGAAGACTCCTGAGGCTGGGTGAAGCATAGCGTAACATGTAATTATGTGATTGCAATCATGACAACAGTTCAACAGTCTCGTCGTCCGTCATCAAACTCCTGGTCAAGAACGACTGTCCACTGAAGCATAACGTCACGGTCTTCAGCATTATAGAGACATAGTTGTTCTATGCAGTAAATCTCTCTCTTGAAATGAAGAACCGGTGGGTCTGAATCCCGCGGGGGCTCCTCCAGTGGTGCAAAGGCCAGGTGAAACATTGAGTCACAGTCTCAACATTTTGTAGGATACTATATCGTGGAGCAATCAAGACCCAATGCACAGGAAGTCCCGATGGCATAATGTCCTGAAACAGAAAAAAAAAACACGAACACTCTCGTAGGAGAGCCAGCCCGGCGGCCTCCCATCACATACAAGTGAAGCTTATAAAAGCGTGCTGAAAAGTAAATATTCATTGATGTATGTACAAGAATGAGTCAACTGATATGGTATTTCAACGACATTTAAAATGAGGGGTAATTTATTTTTCCTTTTTGATAAATATAAGAATTAATTTGTATTATTAGTTTTTCAGTCTTTAAAACAGCGTTTCTCAAAATGGGGGGCGCGTCCACCCAGGGGAGCGTGATAGCCCTAGGTGGGGGGCGCGAGCATATCAAAAAGTCGGGGAAAAAAAGATAATTTAAAAAAAAATTTTAATTCCTGAAAGGAAACAACAAAATATATTCCAAACTATGAAAAGTAACTTACTTATCCTCTCTATTACTAAAAAGTAAGTTAAAATATTTATTATTTGAAAGTAACCTGTGCAAAATGTAATACTTGTATTGATAATTTGTACGGTTTTAAAAATAAGGCTGTATTCTAGCTTTAGCGTAAGAGTACGTTATAACTGCATTCAATACGTTGCCATTACAAGACGGAACAATGAAAATTATGATAGAAAATTGGTTTGTGAATATTGAAAGTTTGAGAAACACTACTTTAAAGAAATAAAACGTATGCATTCGTATATATATATATATATATATATATATATATATATATATATATATATATATATATATATATATATATATATATATATATATATATATTGAGACAAAATCTTTGCATGATTCATCAAGAGAAAAGTATTGTAAAAGATGGAAGAAATATTTATAAGCAAGAATTCTCTAAGCACAAGGAACTTTCAAATGTATTTAATTGAGAGAGCTCTCTTGAAGATTATTTTAAGCATTTTGGAGGTGTCAATAAATATCACACATCGTCTTAAACATTTCAATGTCAAATGATATTACAAAACCACATCCTTCTTTAAGTCAATCAGTGTATCAAACATAGCCATAAAATAATACTGACAAAATTATGAGTCTTTTTTAAAAATATATTTCTGAAATCATTCTTCATTTTTCAAAAAATATGGCATCATATTCCCCATTCTAAGCCTAGTGGGCTGAAATGATATACCTGAGGGATCTCTCTATTCTTCTCTTCTCAAAACTTTCCCGATATTCATGTTTGTCTATAGAATAAACTTGAGCTTTACAAACTAAGAACCAAACTTGTGGTTTGATAAATAACAATATATCATTCACGGAATCAGTATCCTATTGTCTCCCTTCAGGGCACCTCTATTTTCCTCTCCGTTTTCGAGAATCTTTTAAATGAATAGCAACACGCAATCGATTATCGACTGTGTGTAAAATACCTCCGATGGAGATTACCCTCCAGAATTAATTAGCTGCAGCGTGGACATGGGAATAAAACCGATAAATTGCGCCTTAGAAGAAATTAAACAACTCCAGCCTCTGATGTTGCTTGTAAGAGTTTTCCGATGCGTCAACAACGACTTGGCTGATTTCTTCAAACCCTTTCCGATGATTCTTCGAATATTCTATTTTCTAAGCCTTTTTGCCCAGTGGGCATCGTTTTCAGTAAGAGAATTAAATTTTCTAGAATTTTCTTTTCAGTTTTCTCTGTACCTACTATCATTTAACATACTGAAAATCTTTGCATCTGAGGATGTTTCAATTTTATTGGACATTTTTATATCTAAATGAACTTCAGAGATCATCTAGTAGAATCTAACTTGGTATTCATAGTGTTGCCAGTTTTCAACGAAGTTTAGAAAATAATTAAAGTCATGATATTTGTTAAATTTACCATAAAATTCACCGCATAAGGCGCACCGGTATATATAACGCGCACCTATACTTTAAACCTGCAATTTTTAATTTTTATTTACATTCACCGTACAACGCACAAACCTTTTTTTACGAAGAATTCTGAAATGACCGTGCGCAATGCTCTTATGCTTTTAAGTCGTTTTTTCGAGACATTATTCCAAGCTTTAGAAGCAAACAAATAGCATACTTCTAGAACCACAACTCTTTGAGCTCATTAGAGTTTAGTCATTTCTTTTAAATAAACAGTATTTCCATCTATGCAGACGGCTAATTTTTTTTTCTATGTTCATCTTGTTTTATTTTTAAAGCTCTCATTTTTATACCCGGCGTAGAGCACGCACCCGTAAATTTCGATCCTATTTTTTTATGTTAAAAGTGCACGTTGTACACCGGATTTTACGGTAAGTAGTCCTTGAGTGAGTGAGTGAATATTAATGTCGCATTGTGTGGATTTGGCGATGGATCACTTAATTTTGAACCATGGTCAAGTGACGTGGACGACACCTGAGCTGGTACCCCCTCTTTTAACTGCCACACCACACCAACGGGAGAACGTTTCAGCTCTCGAGAGATTTAATGTACATCGCTGCCCTACACGGCGGGTCTTTTAGTGGTACTGGGCTCGAACTTATGACATGCCTGCCATGATCCGATACTTTGATCACTGGGCTACCGCAGCCCCCTAAATAGTCCTTGAAGGAAACATATTATGGAAATTTGTTTGATGAGGATAAATTTTATTTAAAAAAAATGGCTGATGAGTATTTATAACGTAAGTGTTATGTTTGTCACTTAATTAATGTTTGAAATTAAAGAATCCATTGTGAGCTTTGATTTTTCTAAACGTATTAATTACTGTCTGAGATATATGTAAAATTTACTTCGGCCAAAATTTTCGAATTTCTCGAAAGAAAAATTTAAGCGAAGAGGCATTTGGGGCTATAATATTCATATGGCTGAATCCCTTGAGGCTTTGCTTTGTGTCACGTATATGAAATGGAGGCTATTTGTATCGAGATATTATAAGAAAAGTGTCAAGAATACTTGAGGCACGTACATTTTGCACTAAGTAAGGATTAAAGCATAATATTAATTAATCTACAATTGAACTGGCTATGGAAGTTCTTATATGAAGTACAAGATTTCATGGTTTGGTTGGAGGGATAATTGGTTTAATTTATACCGACATTCTTCATAAATAAAGAGAACTAGACATAGATCCCCCAGTTTTACTCCGGTCGAATAATGAAAATAACATGTGTAATTGTATTTCATTCTTAAGGAGTGAAAAGCCAGTACAAATGTTATTTTTGTTTTTTGACCGTGGTAATATAGTTCTCACTACTCTACCGTGGATTTTATAACACTCTGTGAAATGTTGAAGCTTGTTTTAATTTAAAAGGCATATTCCTCTTTAATTCTCCTTATGGAACTTGTATGGAAGCTGAGCTCGATCATTCAATTCCAATTCAAATCAAACTGAACTGAACTCAATGGCGTGCCTATCCCAATTTCCATGACCTTGGGCGCTGGAGTGGATGTGCAGATGTTTCGGTCAAATGGTCAGTCTGACATGAAAAACTCCCAGTATTCAGTTCCTAACCAAGCTTGGTACGCCTTTATCTACACACTGAAGGGATGAAATGTAAATTTTGGCCAGACTAGGATTTGAACCCCGAACCTGTGGCGCGAAAGGGCGATACACTATCACTCAGCCACTGGGCTTCCAAATTCAAATCATCGACCTTAAATGTATCCACTTTTAACTAGTATCCCTCACATTAAAACATATTAGCGCATGTAATTTTATTTTAAATTTATGTGACCTGAAATAAGCGTCTCTATTGATACAAAAAAGTATTCTAAAAACAATATCTTACTCAACAAAAACTCTTATATTAAGTTTTATATAATCAACAACCATATATCATAGTTTTTTTACGCAAAACCTATAGATAAACCTACCTGAATTATAAAACAAGGAGGTTAAGTTGTAATAGCCATTTTGATAATCTACGGAACTTGAATTTGTAGGGTAACACGAAGCACACGAGTGAAGCAATAAGCTATCCTTTGAACGATCTTCTCTTTTACTCTGATTGGATCGCATTAGAATGTTTCCATGAATTGTACATATTATTGTACATTAAAATGAAGCCTTTACTAATATGTACTAGCAAAGAAAGCAAACCATTGCTTCGAGCCAGTGGCTCATCCCAACATTCCGCATCCAAACATTAATCTTACTTATTTTAACATTTGAGTTTGAATTTCTCCGAAGGTAAAAAAAAAAAAAAAAATTACACGTCACGAATGGACAAATATTGAAATTCGTATGTGTTCTTACAAAAATTTTCTCTAAATACACAGTCTGCAAGCACGCGTATGTAATTTATTTTAAAAATTTCCATCTTTATTTGGAAGTGTTAGTTTCCCCATTCGAGAAATTTTCCTAGAAATTCCACTAAATATGTAAATTTTCTTAATTTTAAACTTCTGAGTATGACAATATTTACATTTCATTGGGCCATTAAAGGATTTTCTCGTCTTACTTTCTGTTTGTTCTAATTCAGAGTTCCTTTTTTTTTTTACTATTATTTCTGTTTCATGCGATATTTCACGTTAAATAAAATACTGAGAATATTCTAGAAAAATGCAATATCTAGCTGTGTATTGATATTGCTTTCTTAAGTTATGTCAATAGTCATCACTTCTCTATCTCTTTCTATATATTTCGTATCTTAGACAAATCAAAAGATGATTCATTTTTATTTTATTAGGGTAGTATTATTAAGCCCCTATTAAATTCTAGAGGCTTAACGATTTACTGCAGCTTAACAAATAATTTTTAGAACTCTTTAAATTATTCGTTATGCCACCCAGTAAAAAAAAATTGAAACAATGGAAGTTTTATTTTATATTATTTTGTTTTATTTTATTTTTATTTAAAATCACAGTTTTGTGTTGAAGCTCAATTTAATTATTTATAAGTAATATACTCTCTGAAAAATTCATTTCCAATTTTTCAGAAAATTTGTAGTTGCATGCGCACCGTAAAAATTCAAATCATGACAATATTTACCATACAACCTCTGTTGGTTCTATATGCCTCTATAATTCTTTAAATAATGTATTAATTTTTTTCTGTAAGTAACGTTATGATGTAGTATAATTCATTCAGAAGATATTGTTACGTAGAATGGCGTTCGAGGATTTTATGCTATCAGTCCCAAGAAACAGAACAATTCCTTAAGAACGATGGAATTTATTATCGAAAACACATTTCTTTAAATTACAGGATATAGAGTACAATTATCTCAGAAAGTTCCAAAAGGTTCACAACTTTTTCCAGCACTCAGGCACAACTATGAGTATCTAAAATACACATGTACGTAACGTTCAAGTTTATCTGCACAAGAGCAACTTCTACAAATGACCTCTTCAATAGTTGAACTTATACGTTTTGGCGAGTGACCTCTTTTTGCAGTCTGCGCTACTGCTTTTCAGTGCTTTCTCAAAAAATCCGCCTTGTCATAGATCATGATGTTATAGAATTCTCCAGTGATTTCTAGAAGCATCCATATGGTCACCAAATAGGATCGCCAACTCATCAAATTTTGTCAATAAAAATGATGCCAACTTGGCTGTATCGCTAATATTTCTCCAGGTATCCATTATAATTTAAAGGACTGTTTTGCTTGTGGTTATTACACTTTTTACCATAAAATAATTACAACAGAAAAGACAATAAACGTATTAAGCATCCAGGTATATTTTTTATACTATTCTAAGTTGAAAATAAACATTGATTACATAAAATTTGAAACAACATTATGTTATATATGTTGCTGCAAAGTTTATTTTCGTCTCATTTAAGGATTATTATTATTAAATTTTACAATCCGTTTGTGTTGTATAGAAATTAACGTCTTCCTATGTACCATACAATAACTGCTCAAAATTTCATAGAAATATTACATTAACTAACTTAATTTCTTACTGAAAATAATTTTGCAAATTAAGACTAAAGCAAACACAACAGCTGAATCAAACAGAGAATTTTTAATTAATCGTGCGTACGCAAAGAGAGACTTTGTTCAAGGCTTTTCTGACCATGTAATATATTAAAATATACCGGGGGAAAGGATTATAATAGATAAATTAAACTGTACCGTTCTTTGAACGAAAACGTGTTTACATTCCTTTGAAGTATCGATAATGACAAAGACTAATTTGAGAAGTACGTAAAAATTCTTTTGTGTTCCGCAGGAAACGCAATAAATTAATAGATGTAATGAAATTTTGTATTTAGCTAATACCTGAAGTACTCTAAACGAGTTTCCTTAAACACGGCTTTTACGTAAGAAAGAAAGAAAAAACAAATTAAAAAATCGCATTTATTCTTGAGTTATAAATCACTCTGGCAACACAAAAGCGAAAACGTTCCCTTTCTCTTCGAAGCTGCTGAGGGAGGAAAAAAATGGCGACGGTAGATTTTGCAAATTATTGTTTGCGAAAGCTTCATTTTTTTTTTATTTTTCCTTCGCTTTTTAATTCTTCCCCACTTACTAATTATTAGGCATGTTATCGGGGATTACAGGAAGGTTTTTCTTCGGGCTTCATTAATAAATCACATTGTTTCATTAGTGGGGTACGCGTCGCGGGAGGGGGAGTGAAAGGGAGAATTTATGGGATCAGGTGTTGCTGCTTCCCCGCCTCAATAAATTAAGTTTTATCTCCGTTCGAAGTGAAGCGATCCGTGAGAACGCCTTTTGTTTCTTGGTCCCCGACATTCTTGAGAGCGCATTTTCGGTATATTTCGAGAGATTAAAAAATAACGGCTCCGAAAAAGGAAGATAAAAAAAAAAAGAAGGATCTGTTTTTATGGAGCCAAATGAGAAAACGGTAAGCAGAAAATTGATGAATGAGGGGAGATGAAAGTTAGGGCATTTTTTTTTAACGGCGTAAGATTCTAAATTCGCTCATGAGCTATTAGGCTTACACAATGGAATGGGAAAGAACATGCCAAGGAAAAAACGAAGCATCTGCATTTCGAGCATTCTTTATATTTTCAGCGTTTTGGCTTAGATAAAAATGACACAATTGTTAAAAAATGCATGACATTGCCTTATCTTTAAATATAGGCACATAATTTATTTTTATTTTTTACAATGTAACTTTATCTCTATTTTTTAAAACTCCGTATAACACCAGATATATCGTGAGACGTGCGAAGATAAATCAAGAAGTGTTTTGATAATTAATTAAAATCATAAGTAAAACTGAAATTTTAACTACCAGGCAAGGAATATAGTTAAAACTAAGTAGTTATACAAAAGATGATCAAAACGTGACAATCTATAATTATAACTTAATATTAGGAAGGAAAACAAATAAAACAATAATGCTGTTAAAAACTCAAAAAGATAACAATAAAAATACAAAAAATAAAGATAAATAAAGGAGCTCTAATAATTTTAAATAATTTATTGAAGTCCTTCTAAATCACAGATTTGTAATAAATATTGTTAGGTAGATCCGGGTTTGACGATTTTATGCAAAGCAGTCACAAAGAAAAATAACAATTCTTTAAGACCGATGCGAATTTATTGTTGAAATTCAAATCCTTGAACTACAGGATTTAGCAGCAATATTCACCGAGTAAATCTCAAAAGGTCTTCACACCTTCAACAGCACTCAGACACAATTACCAGTGTCTAAAATATACGTATGCAAAATATTATTCACAAGCACAGCCGAGCTAATCGGTAATCACGGTCAAAATAAGTTTACTAATCACTGGTTGAATTAAAACAGACTCTCGTTTCGGCGAGCATCTCTGTGAAAAAGGCATGGCGGAAACTTCGTGAAAAAATCTGCTTGTGCCATAGAGCTTGAAATTAGTGTATTTCTCCACAAATTTCTAGAAGAATCCAGATGGTCTCGAAATAGTCAAAATGGTCACCAAAATTCCAAAATGGGCTGCCAACTTTGCTCTATCGCCAAGATTTCGCCAAGTTCTCATTGAATCGCCACTATAACTAAAAGACAGCATTGCTCGTGAATATTAAAATTTTAACATAAAATAAACATAACTTAGGGTAATATAAATGTATTACACATACAAATACAGGTTATTTACACTACTTACATAAAATTCGTAACAATATTTAAGTTTTTCAAAAAATTGCTGCATGTACGTAAACCGCTGAAGAAAGATACTCGAACATAAATAGAAATATAGTTTGATGGCTAAAATTTACATGTGATTCGTTAGGAATTGAAATTTAAAACCGTTGAAACTTTTTTTTAGAAAGTTATCATTCACTTGAATGAATTATACAGAAATTCCATTATTCAACCTAGACAAAATATGTAATAAGATTGTGCTGACATAACACAGGAAAAATTATTTATTCAAAGGAAAAGGAAACAATTTAAGGTGTATTTAGTCAAATACATCATCTCATAAAATTTTGGTTACGTCTAATATTATGTGATGCATTTAATTTCAAAAACGAATGTAAATAATAAAATAACCGATACCTACACATAAATACAGTCGAACCTGTTTTTGTGCGGTCTTTTTTGTGCGATTTTTTATTTACGATAATTTTTTATGCGGTGTATGAATTTCAATGGCTTTGGCGCCATTGTGATGTTTTCTATCTTTTTACTAGTGGAGTATCGGAGAATGTAAGGACTCCCTCCCCCCTGAAAGTCAGGTTTTGCCTTTAATATTTTATAAGTTGGGTAAATACGTATTTAGCGTAAGTCAGGCATTGGGTCCCTAGAGTGGGGGCGTACGTTACGCCACTGAAATGTAGACACTACAAGACACTCTGTTCATTGGTTATGAACAGTCTCCCGACAATGCGCATTCAGTTGCTTTCTCTCAACGCTCCAGCAGCCCGCGCTTGATTGAAGACGAAACTTTCAATGACAGTGACATCAATAATTTGATAAATTATGAAGACGGACAAGAAGCCAGATTCTTTGAGAGCGGATAAAAATATGCAAAATATCTCAACAAATTAGAAAAGCATTTTCTTAAAATAGATACCAGTTAAGAAAGGAGTATAAAATTCCAAAAAACGGCTTCAATCATGTATAGCTGGTTATCGTGACATTTACAAGCAACTGGCCACCCGTCCTTCGTCACAAAAGCTGATCTCTTACTTTATGTTGTCAAAATATAAATCAATTGAAATTGCACCTTCAAGTGACCAAAGCGAATTTGAACTTATTTATTACAGGACTTTGGATGAGTAGCGATGAATTATGTATGTGCATTTTAAAAACTTATCCGTATATACAATGAGAAACTATATGTTTTAAAAATGTTTCCATGTATAATATTTTATTATTTATTTTGTTATGGAAGTACTCTTACACAAATTTCGTAAATAATTGGCATATTTTATAAATGCGACTTTTTTTATGCTGTCCCTATCCACCGAATAAAAAAAGTTTTTTGTAGTATTTCCTAGAATTAGTTTGTTATATGTAAGAATTTATGAAAATTTTGAATATTTTCTTTGTGCGATTTTTTATGCGGTCCCTATCTACCGCACAAAAACAAGTTCAACTGTAAAAATTCATGAAGAAATAACATATGTAAAAAATTTTAAACACACAGTTGCTTTTTAAACTTTTTGAACTCATTAATTGTTTTTTTATTGTATTAAGAACTTACTTGCGGTCTATAAAATGATTCTAGTTCACATTCGCATGATTTGTAACTTAATTTCTCATCATTTATGTAGCAGATTGTATAAATTCAAAAGAGTAATAAACTGAAGTACCAAACTTATTTCAAGAATTTTTTCAAGAACCTCGGTACCAGATAGATGAGTTATGAAACACTAGTGCATTTTAAGGTAATCTTAAATGAATCTTTTGATGTTAAATAGAAGTAATAAGTTTTTTTTAGCTAAATATACTGCATTTTATTCAATAAATTCTCTTGATGAAATAACTTAGAAGGTATTTTGAAAAGTTCTCCACATTCAGAAAATTATTTTGACATAATATATGGACTTTCTGACTCACCACCGCTTATTGAATTTTTTTAAAAAAAAAACACCTCATTTTATTTGTATAACATTATAATACCAGATCCCTTATGTAAGTTACACTTTTAAAAAAAGTAATAATAGTTTTTTAACTAAAATATTTCATCGATTTTTTTTTATTTTTTAGAGTGAAATAAAAAATAAGGAAGCATGTTTGTTCTAATCAGATTGAAGTAACACAAAAATAAAGCATTCTACATCTAACTTAACTTCGAGAAACTAGATACTATGAAAAATCTTTCTTGTTTTTGTACAAATAAAACCACATTAGAAATGTTCCTCTTTTTGGAGTAATATAGCTAACACCATTCTTCTTTCGCATTATACTCGTAAAAACACTTCAGAGTGATAGAGTGCGTTTATGTAAGTAACACTACAACGCATCATGAGCTGTTGGCAATAAACTATGTAATTTTTAACACCGGTCACAAAAGACAATAACGGCCACTGAGCTGGCGCCCCTCACCAAACTGCAACACCACGCCAAATAGAGGACTTTGCCTCTCATGTGTATCGGCTCCTCTATACGGTGGGTATTCAGTGGTTGCTGGGCTCGAACTCATTACACACCTGCCAAACAGGAACGTCTTAAGGCTTGGGCTACTGGACTCTGACCCAGGCACTCCGCCTCAATGGAGGCTTCGTATCGTTTTTGACTAATCCTTAAGGTATCCGACTACGTTAGGAACAGTGATTTTAAAAAAGCACATAAATGGATAATTTTCGTGCTATTTAGTGTCACTCAGATTAGAATACATGCAAAAAATTGTTCTAAGGACAAAAAAAAATTATTTAAATATAATATTGTGGCAAAAAATTAACTTAGAATAATCTTTTTTCCAAAAGTTCTCCCTTTGTGAAAAATGATTCTATTATAATAATATTTTGCCTGTATATAGCTCAGACCTCTCTAGAGAGGCTCAACTAGAAGTTTTGAACAATTCCCATTTTCAGAGTTACCACCAATTGAAATAGTTATTGGCCTTTTTATCTTAAAATTGCTCCCCTCTGTTGTCGGAAAAAATGTGAATAAACCCACTTTTAAGTTATATATTTCAAAAATTCTAGTTGAGCCTCTGTAGAGAGGTCTGATATATATACAGTCAAAATATTATTATAATAGAACCATTTTTCACGAAAGGAGAACATTTGTGGGAAAAAAAAGATTATTCTAAGTTAATTTTTTTCCAAAATATTATATTTAAATAAATTTTTTGTCAAAATGTCCTTAAAACAATTATATGCATATGTTCTAATCTAAGTGACACTAAATATCATGAAAATTATCCATTTATGCGCTTTTACAAAACCACGGTTCCGAACGAATACCTTAATAAGAACATAATTCGTATAATTCCCACGGTCAAACGTTTTTTCCTGTTGTATTCATCGAAAAACTAAATAATTTCGGACGATAAGTCAACTGGCTACATGTGACGACCGTCGTCCTTGTAAGGCCTACAACAATCCACTATAATTTCTGATTCAGTCAAAAGGCGTTAATCGGTCAAGCGGGTTTATGCGATTGCACACTTATTTGTTTCGGATTATTGTTTTTATACGAGTATTTGACAACGTATACTATGTAATGTCTACTTTTAAGTGTCATAGGCGGGGTCTACATCTGTGTAAGGACCTAGGGCTTACTTTTGCGTAGAGGCCCAAGGCCTCGAGAAGTCTTAAGCTGTCCCTGTTGCCAAGAGATGGGGACCATGATGGCTGATCAGTAAGCTACCGCGGCCACACAGTTTTCAAGAACCCTGCTATATTGAGAAAAGCTTACACAGTTCTTGCATGGTTTTAGAAGAAACTCCGATAAAGTAATAAGCAAATTCA
Source organism: Trichonephila clavipes (assembly GCA_019973935.1). Classification (NCBI taxonomy): domain Eukaryota; kingdom Metazoa; phylum Arthropoda; class Arachnida; order Araneae; family Nephilidae; genus Trichonephila; species Trichonephila clavipes. The sequence goes on along the minus strand of BMAU01020332.1, from coordinate 349,660 downwards.
GAAAGCATTAGAAATTTACAGAGCAGAATAAAGTCATTTAAAAAATTATAGAATTAAAAATAAAAGGGATTTCACAAATTAAATCTGAAATAATCTTTTCGTCATGCCAGGGTATAAACAGAAACTAAATAACACAAGGAAAAAATTCTCTCCATTTAATCGAGTTTGCTGTCAACCTAGAACCACTGGAGTGATCGATAATTCTTGATTTAATAAGCTCTAAAATAGTCAAGGCAAGAGTTCATTTCCCTGGTGAGACATACACATTTCATGTTGGAACATTTAACTCCCCCTAAACTTCCAACTTTAATTCGCAAAAGTATGTTAAGTACTTGATACCAAGAAACTATTCCTCACTTTTCTAAACGCCCCTTCAAAAGACAAAAGGGCACAAACAAGTTTCAGCCCCTCCCTGTGCGTCTGCCAGGCGGTACTTTAATGCCTCTCATTCGCAGAAAAAGTTAAATGAATAAAAAGCACCGGGGCGCTGCTTCGCGGTTATAAAATACGACACTACATAAAAACTAATTAGGCGATCCAAGTACCGAAGGGCTGTAAAAAAGGGGCGGCCGCATAAAAATTACCCCAAAGTGCCGTTTGTTGGAAGTGTCCGGGTTGGGGAAAGTTATGTCCATCTGCCGCTGTTAACTGGCCCGTTAAATGTCGTAAATGTCGGTTCTGAGGAGCCTTTATCTCGATGGCCCGAATTTCGAACTCGATTGGATTTTTATGGAAATTAGGACGTTTCCAAGAACTTTTTCCCACACCTGCCGATGGGTTTTGTTTCTTTGCATCACCTTCTTTCCCTGCAGGTTTGAGGAACCAGGATGTTAAGATTCTTTGAGCCGTAAAAACCTGGAAATATATAAATTTACGATCTTCGAATGAGAAGGGTCGTTTATTAACGCACGGTTTTATTTCGAAATCTTTTTAGGGGTGAGAGTGTTTTGAATATTCAGTTTCGTAGAAGAAGCCCAAGTTAAAGAATACACTAATTCATTTTAAGAAATAATTTCTAAAAATTATGTGAAACTTTTCTTGAAATTAATATACCACAATACTTCATAAATAATTGGTAGAAGAAAATCATTTTAGCAAAACTCGTATATTTTTGTCAGTTTAAAGTTACTTTGCGTTACTTTCTTATTCGGTGACGTGATAACCCTGGGTAGGCCTTGACCTTCTCAAAAAATTTCCTCCAATCCTCTCTTTTCCGCATGGTCTTCCAATTAGTCACTCTTTGGGTAGCGAACCCCTTTTCTAAACGGTTAATCCACCTTATTTTGTGTCAACCCCTAGTTCTTGTGCCAGTAGACTTGGCAAAAAGAATTTTCTGTGTTGGACGTTCATTTTTCATTCTAATATAGTGTCCGGCCCATTGAACTCTTGATTTTAATACATTTGACTAAGTCTGGTTCCCTGTGTACGGTAGAGTTCTGAATTTCAATGTCTGCGTAAAATGCCATCAACTTGAGCTCCTCTAAAAATAAACTGCGTTACCAATAATGTGAAATAGCATCATATGGAAATAATTATTTATTTCAATCTTCTAGTTTATATATCAACATTTTCTTAAGCTTTAACATAGTAATATTTTGTAAAAGAACACTCACAGCCATAATACAAGCTGTCTCTACCCTATGAATTCCTATATTTCAAATTCAATAATTTTAACTAATTCTGATTTCGGTTTTGTTTCTCCGAATTATCTTCTTTCATAAAGCCATCTCTTAAGAGAACATCCAAGTTTTCAAAAAGACTTGCTTGTAATTTGAAAAATAATCCATTCCATACTACTTTTACATTTCAAATTGATTAAAATGGATTGATTGATTGGATATTAACGTCGCACTGTTCAGCTACACGAGGGCTTTTGGTAACGGACCATGTAATTTTGAACCATGGTCTAGTGACGTGGACGACACCTGAGCTGGCACCCCCTCTCCTAACTACCACACCACCCCAACGGGAAGACATTTCAGCTCTCGACAGATTTAACGTGCATCGCTGCCTTACACGGCGGGTCTTTAGTGGTACTGGGCTCGAACTCGTGACCTGGCAAGCCACGATCCGATACCTATACCACTCGGCTACCACGGCCACTTGATTAAAATGGAAAAAATCAAGTAAAATTTTACATTATAGTTATAAAAGTTACAT